>CM069859.1:47740161-48940161 GCA_036172795.1 Pelodytes ibericus
GGATAATTTCACCAAATAAAACAATGCAATTGCCGACAAAAGACGAGGCTGGCATGTCCTGCTGTTCTGATCAAGGTATACCATGATTAGGCTGTAACTAACACGGCTTGGTGCCCTGTGTCCGAGCAACTCCAGCCATGTGTGTGAAGGCCCCTCAGTCATATCCGGTTGCTATGCATTCAGCAATGTGCTTGCACCATTTTTCACTTCTAATTGCCCCAGTTTGTCAAACATACAATCCAACTGTTTTGTACATCAATCTTTTAGTATAAAGATTTTTCAAGTAAAAGTTAATTTTCATCATTTTTTTAAATAGTAAATTATATGATATTTGATCAAAGGAATGGCCTTCTGATCCTGAAAAAAGAAAAAAAAAATATATATATATATGAGAAAAGAGGTAAATTATAGCTAAAAGCACCATGGAGGTGTTAAAACAGCCATTAACCAGAACAGCCCAAATAAAAGGGGTTAATAAGTGATTTCTAATCTTTAATCTTTGTACTATGTACTTCCAGTGCTGGACTATGTCTATGCAAAGACTTTCAGGGTCAATGAGTATAAAGACTGTGCAATGATCAGGACCAGCTCAAAGTTTCTTAGTGAATCATTTTGCACATTTAAATCCATTGAATATGGTATAGCTGCTGTGAATGTAATGCCCAGTTGTTCGGCTAGCTCTCTAAATGAGAGCTCCGTTGTTGGACCAGCTATCTAACCTATTGTTCTTTAACTTAAGACAACACATTTTGTAACTGACAATACTACAAGATACATTTTATTGTTGTTCTTCACTGCTCTATATATACATCGATAGCATTATGACCTCCTGTGAATGTTCCCTTTCAAATCCAAAACAACCGTGACCCGTCAAAACATGCAGCCCACTAGACCTCTGAAGGTGTGCTGTGGTATCTGGCACCAAGACGTTAGGTGGGTCTCCGTGGATTGGACTTGTTAGTCCAGCACATGCTACAGATACTCGATTGGATTGAGATCTGAGTAATTTGGAGTCAACACCATGAACTCAACACCATGAACTCAATTGTTGAGTTCCGGAACCATTTTTGCTTTGTGACAGGGCGCATTATCCTACTTAAAGAAGCCAATGCCATCAGGGCATATTGTTTCCATGAAAGGGTGTGCATGGTCCGCAACAATGCTTAGATAGGTGGTACGTGTTAAAGTAACATCCACATTAATGGCAGGATGCAAGTTTTCTCAGCAGAACATTACCCAAAGCATCCCACTGCCTTCAATGCCTTGCCACTTGTCACTGGTCATAATGTTATGGTTGATAGGTGAATGTTTTTTAGATGATTCATATTAGTATGTTTTATCTATCTATATCCTGTCATTTCACTAAACCTCACATTCATCTACAGACAACAAAAATGCCCATTCTGTAACACATTTATATGCATATTTTATTTTAGTCTAATCTACAATTAGAAGTAGATATGTCAAAATAATGGATGCAATCAGTCAATGATCAGGTCCCAAGGTCGCTTTGAACAATACATTCTGTTTTGAATTATTAACATGAAATGTTTGCAATGATCTTTAAATAATTTTAATTTGTATGGATGTCCTAATGTAATATAACATTTTGCAAATGTCAGGCTAGAAATGTATTTCTCTTTTGTTCTAAATCGAGACTGCAGAAAGTTTAATTGCATGCTGTCCATTTTATTTAGTGGATTATTTTATATAGTAGTTCAATAATATTGATAGAACAATACAAAGAAATATGAAATATGACAGAGGGCTTGACATCATCAAGCTGTGCACAAGCCTACTGTATTTTTTGAACTGAAAAATGAAAGTGAGAGTGTGCAAGTATAATGACACGTATCTTAATCCCACAGGTTTGATGTTAGTGAGTTAATCACATGTAAAAACAGAGAACAAGAAACATAGTACAGCCTGTATGAATAACCCCTACATAATATGAGCAACCCCCTGTAATACTCCTGTCTGCAAGGATCTGCCGCTGCAGTTTCGGAGAGTGTGCGCATGAACTTACTCAGCGCATAGCACACTCCTCCACACTACACGCTTCTGACAGCTAAGCTGTTGGTGTATGAAAGTCAGTTCCACACGGCGGTGCCATCTTGCTGTATGAACTTAGTTTTTTAAAGGCCTCGTTTTCATCCCAGAGGCGGAGACATGCTTTGGAGGGATATTTAAAGGCTCCGTCTGCATTGAACCTTTGCCTGTGAAAGTGCCTTGTGCCTATTTGTGGTATTGTGATTCAGTATTCGTTATTCTGGTATTCTGACTCCTGCTTTTTTTGACCATTCTGACTTCTATATTCCTGACCTCGGCTTGTTCCTGTTTATGCCACGTCCCTTGTTTTGTCTTTGTTCCTTATTTGTTCCCGATTGATTCCCTGGATTCTGATCTCAGCTTGTTCATCGTTTATCCTGCCTTGTCCTACCCTTCTGATCGGCTGTTTATCCCAACCTGCTTTTTCAGTTGTTTGTGTTCTTAGGTTTACTGAGGTTCTGGAGGTAGGTTCTGGAGGTAGTTCTGGGTGCCGCACAAGTCTCTGGCTCCATCTGTGGCTCAACCATAGGGTGCATAAGTCCTCAGTTTCCTTCAACACCAGGTTCTGCATCACTGAGCCTCCTCAGAGTCGTTACACCCCCTTCTTGTGCGCAACTCACTTGTGGAAGAGCATATTAGTCCAGACTCAAAGCAGTGGACTTGTCAGGAAACAGCTTGTCTCTCCTTGTAGATGTTGTGACTGGTTCTCCATGCGATTCACTTAATCAATTCTTCATAGATGTTTGGTGTGCCGGATTTTAGGAATTGTACATGTGACCAGATATTGTTTACATTTTTATTAAAGTCACTTTTGTTTCCTTATATTTGGCTTCTCCTCTGCTGTTTTATGCCAATTTCTGCCTGCTTCTGAGTTTCCTTACTGACTGTCTGCAGTCTTGCATTACCGCTGCTGTGCCCTCAATACTTTGTGTACCTCTAATCCTTGAGCCTGGACCAATAGGCTCTTCCACAAGTGATTTGCCCACAAGAAGGGGGGTTGCTCATATTATGTGAGGGTCATTCTTACAAACTGTAGTGTGTTTCTTATTCTCTGTTTTTACATGTGATTGCCTATGAGTGAATCACTAACATCAATCCTGTGGAATTAAGATAGGTGTCATAGTTGTGCACTCTCACTTTTCAGTTTTGCATTTTGTGGTGCTGCACTTGAGGGGTACATAACTGAGAGCGGGTGCTGCACCCCTATTTAAAAAATAATTAGAGCGCCACAATTTTTTCACTTGTTGTATATGTTGACTATGCCAGGAGTGTCTGGTACTTGACGGTAACTACACTGTGTAGTCTTCACAGGGGACTGTCACTGTCAACGGTGAGGTCTGTTTACTAAGAAGTGAACTGCAAAAATGAAGCAGCTTAACTGAAAAAAACCTCTCCAATGTGCTTCTCTTTGAGCTACTATTGCCTATTTTGTGCAGTGTACTTGCCGTTCAGTTGCCATTTCACTTTTTGTAAAAGACCACACTGTATAAGAAAGGACTGAGTGTCAATCTAACTGTAAGTCGGAGATGGACTGGAACAATGCAAAAACCATAGATTGTCTAGGCAGGCAGCCAAATGCACACTATGGGATGTGACACTGCCTTCTACCAGGAATGTCAGGAACAGACCCTACCTGGACTTGAACCCTGACTTCCATGGTCTTAGCTCTCTTCTCTACCAGTTCACCAGCCTGTTGTTTACATTTTAGCCTCTGTTCTAATAACAATGAATCTACAAAGCCTTGTTATAACAGTCAACTCTCCACAGCTGTATCTGGTCATGTGCTGACGCTATAAAAGCCACTTCCTGGCACTATACCTTTGCCAGATTATTGTGGTTCCTGCCTGCAATATAATCAATCTTGTTTTGGACCTTGGCTTGCCTGACTACTCTGCCTTCTCCTACCTACTGACCTTGGCTTGCCTGACTACTCTGCCTTCTCCTACCTACTGACCTTGGCTTGCCTGACTACTCTGCCTTCTCCTACCTACTGACCTTGGCTTGCCTGACTACTCTGCCTTCTCCTACCTACTGACCTTGGCTTGCCTGACTACTCTGCCTTCTCCTACCTACTGACCTTGGCTTGCCTGACTACTCTGCCTTCTCCTACCTACTGACCTTGGCTTGCCTGACTACTCTGCCTTCTCCTACCTACTGACCTTGGCTTGCCTGACTACTCTGCCTTCTCCTACCTACTGACCTTGGCTTACCTGACTACGCTTCTAATCTTTGTTCCAGCCTCTCAGCTCTGCTAAAGACCATATTGTCACTCAAAGCTCACGGGCTCAACCACCTGGCTAACGAGTTACTTCTGGCAGAAGACTTTTGCTGATCTGGCTGCTGGACACCAAAACCTTATAACATCAGTGTCATAACACACTATAAAGAAGAGTGACATTTCTGGCCATCACTTTCCAATGTAATTTGCATTGCCAGTAAAATGGGTTTGTAATAACTGTTACCTGGTTTCATTCTATTTCTTACTGAAGAGGCAACATGTAACTATTGTTTCTAAAAGTTCTCGGATGTGTTGACATGCCATTATATGAGCCATTAACTTTTCTGCGTATGTCTTATAAATGCATCAGAAGTATCAAGGCGAGCATGTTTATTTTGTTCATTGTAGGAGAATCGAGTAACAGCAGTATTCAAACTATGCAGTTGTAATCTAACTACCCTCACATTAGCTTGCACATAATTTGGTGAATAATGATGCTCACCCACGTGTTTCATGTAAGTTGGACTTTATTTAGTAATCTCTGATTTTCCAATTTCTTCCTAATTCAGGTTACTCCGGTGACCCAAATAGCTCTTTAAATCAACCATTCACCAATCACTAAAGTGACCGATAATCTACTAGAATTATCTGATTTCAGGGTTGTCATTTCAACGGCCTAACCCTTCCAAAGTTTGGCCACTCAAAATGGTATCATAGGGGGTTTATTCAATATCATATATTCCTTAAATGTATCTTGTCCCTCCTGTATGTTACTGCCCTTCACACCAACTTCAACGATTACATCAAATGTCATTCCCTCTATCAGGCTGTACACAAGCAAAGAAAAACATGTGTCGAAAAAATATTCGAACCATTCTCCAACATGTTTAATCAAAGTCCTTTATATTTAAAGTACCTTTGCCATACAAACATTGAAACACCAAAGTGAAAGACTGACATTCTGCCATGAGTGGTCAATAGGTTTGCAACCCAGCCGGTATTTTACCAGCAGGCTCGTAAATTGGCTTGAGACCAATGTTAAGTCTCTGGTGGCATTAAAAAAGCTAGTATTTTTTGTTGTTGTTGTTGAAGAATAGGTGACAACCCTATTGATTGAGTGAAGCTGTTGACTTTCACTCGGATGGTGAAGCAGTTCTTTTCTATGACCATGTTCAGCTTTATATCGAAAGGAAAAAGTCAGTGCATGTTCTGAGTAAACGAGACCTGTTCTTCTATGTGGAACTTATCATACATTTGTCAAAGTAGACAGTGCAATGCTTTATTAAAGATATTGCAGAAGGTAACTGAAGGTGAGCATTAAGCTACCCATGTTCATTTTTATTTCCAGCATAACCACAATGGGAGCAATTATATTTCTGACCAAGCTATGAAAACATTAATATTCTGTCCTTGTATTTCTGTTCCTCTTAGGGGAGTAACATGGACAAACTGGGCCTATTACTAGGATTACACAGCTTTTGCACATCTCCTGATGTCTCATTGGAAGGAGGATAAAATGTTCTGGAATCAATTGTATTTGAGTTGTTGCCTCATAAAAGTACACAAAGAGGATCAGTAATGAAGCACTATAATGAATTATGCAGAGATATTGTTAAATGTTTAATTCAGAAGAACTTAACACGTCAGGGGAATCCATAAATAAGTTCTGAAGTCAACAGTTGGTAAAGCAGTACTATATTAAAGGAAGATGTGAAATGAATGGGCTGATAGCCATTCGAATACAATGGGGTAATCATTTTTAAAAATATGATTACCCCAATCCATAAACCTTATATATGGAGACTAAAAAAATAATAATTATTTTGAGTATTAAATTAATATAATTGTTATGTAATATGGAGGCTATTTTTTAAAACTGAACTAACAAGTGAACTGTGTGTGTGAACTGGAAAAATGAGGCCTATCAAAAAATCAGTTAATGCCTGCATTTGTAGTTTACTTTCAGCTTACTTTTGTAAATTGCCTCCTCTGCTTTAATGAAAAAAAAGTTGAATTACTCTGAATGTGATATATTAATTCAATTATTTAATCAAGTCTGCTATGTAGAATTTATTATCAAACAAAATCTGCTTTTATATATTCACCTCAGACTTCACGAGAGAATGGCATGCTGAGAACTTTTCTATATTGCATTATTCTATTTATGTGCAGTGTGAAATAAGAGATTAAAAAGTGTAACAAGAGATGGGAGTAACTGAATATTTTTACATTTCTAGCAATTCTTGCTGAATTGTGCGCAATACCACAATCGGCCCCTTGGTTTATTTGTGTCAGGGAAAAAACTGGGCCTAGGTTTCACAAATTAAATTAGGAGGGGAGTTTATTAAACAAATAAAATTTAAAATTGGTTCCCCCCTTCCCCAAAAAATTAAGTTAATTATTGACAAAAAAAAGTGCAAGTGTCCTTTAATTTCTATAAAAGGTGAAAGACCTTTAAAATGGCTGCTTCAATTTGCATTTATTTTTCCAGGTCTTTTCAGACTAGAATGATCATTTAATCATCATACTTACCTGGAGAAATGGATTAGAGCACACATGTTCCGGTTCCAAACTAGGAATACTGATCTGACAGTCCTTCAGATACTGGACTTGGACAGCCCTTCTCCAAATCCTTGATCAATTCCAAATACGCAGGCATTTAAAATAATGTTATTATTCAAACATATTGGGGTCTATTCAATGACCTGAGTTAATTTATCTAATTTCTTTTGAATACCATATAAACATCTGGGTTAAAAAATAGCCTTAAATGAATTTTTAATGTCATTGAATTGGGCTCAAAATTGACCATGTCTAGTACTAATAGCAAGTTATCTTGTGCACTTCATGTATAAATAACGAGTATAGTCCACCTGCAACATGATCCCAACTAGATCACCATTAGACTCTGTGTGAATTTAACTGTAACGATGGATCCAAAACTGAAAGATTGACTGGGTTTGAAGATAATGATTACCAATGAGGTAGGAGGGTGCTCAGCACATACTCCATGGATCAATATGGAATAAAATAGTGAGACACACGAAAAGCAGAGGCACTCCTCACAGAAAGGCAATCCATGCATAATTGCTAATAATAGCTGGTCATTTTTCACTGATTTAAACAACCCAGGAACAGGACAGTGTACAACTAATTCACCTTACGTGTTTCGCACTGATTAGCGCTTACTCATAGGCTTAATTTCATGTATAACCCATAAAGACCACCCAGCCTAAACATGTGGTCCTAATCCATGGCAGGAAACAGGATTTATTTACTAAACAGTGACTTACGGTGCATTAACGATTATGTTGGTTAAATTAGGCTAATAAAGCCAAATTGGAACTATTCTGTGATATAATTATTAGTTTGACTATTTTGACTAAAAGTCATGTAACCTGGTTATCAGTTCACCACATTTCACTATAAATTGAATGAAAACATTGCTTATGCTAATATATTAAATCATTATCTCCTCACAGAGCCCTGGCATTCAATTGGTTAACTGGAGATTGGTTATAACTCATTGTTTATGATATTTTATTAGGCGCTAGCCTTATGCTTCTGTCATTTTCCTCTTGTGGTTTGAGCAGAGGCTTAGTTGCATGTGTCCATTTGACAGGTGTAATGAACCTTAATTTCCGGCAAGGTTAGATATTCACTGCCTGATCAGCGATTGTCGGATCTATTATTGCTTGCAGAGTTTTTTTTCCTTTTGCAGCCATCAAGAAAAGAGAGAACATTTATGCAAAAGATGATGTCTTCATTGAACAACACTGTGAATACATGATGCCAAGATAAAATAATTATAATCTTAAGTAGCATAGAAAATAATAGTCCCATTCAAAATTCCAAAACCTAGAATCTCCTGGGTGTTCCAAGCTCTTACGCCATTTAAGATATGGTCGGTTAAAACCATTGCAGCTGAAATTTAGTGGGTAGCAGATGCATTACTACACACAAATCTACACACACCTAGAAGCCAGGTAACCACTCACTGTGTCAGCTGTTTCATCCTTGATGAAGCGCATGCCATTTTGTGTTTAATAATGTATCTGCTACCCACCGAATTTCAGGTGGAGGGGTTTTCCAATCACCTTTACCTAACCAATAAATGGTATGTTCTTCATGTACTGCTCCAACCAAAAGTTGATGAAGGGTGAAACAGCTGTCCATGAGTGGATATCTAGCTTCTGCACCTCTGTCCTTAGCTTTGTTGAAAGGTTGTCCTGTACGGTGTGCATATGCTCCACAGAATCCCTGCATGAAACGGATATAGAGGCAAAAGAGGATGGTTAATGACTTTGAATATGGCTACCCAGAATCCCTTGCAATGGTGATAGCACTGTGAATATGTGATTTATGTGGAAAAACAAGAATTTTCACTTGTTTGGTGTGTGTAGGTTTGTGTGTAATAATGCCTCTGCCAAACACTATTTCAAATTAATAAAACAAATATTTTGTGCATCATCCGAAGATGCATTATTTTATTTTTCCAAAAATAGACTGTATGAATTATCTTAGCTTGCTAGAAAAAAATAAAGGGAAATAACATTTATACGGGAAACAAAAACTGTGCACCTCTTCATTGTTAAAGCTGGCTCCAAATGTATATATATAATAAAAAATAACATGTTTGGGATATCAACCACATCACATCCAAAGGTTCACTAAGCACAGACACATGAAGTAGAGCATGGTTGCAGATGTTTTTTATTTTTATTTTGTAGTCAGTAAAAAAAAAATTGGTTATGCAAAGAATGATGCCTTTGTTGAACAAGTCTGTGAATGGTTGGTAAGCATGCTTTATGCCACTCAGTCATGCTTGCGTGACTGGTTTAATTGACAAGCTCACCTCCCAGGCTCATCCCCCATCAGAAGTACGATGAACACATGCCTGTGCAGCTCTCTCCTGAGGTCATCATTAAAGGACACTTGAAAAGTGTAAAGGACAACTGTACCAACAAACTGACTTGTGTTTAATAGAAAGATTGCATCAAGTTTAGGCATTTTACATAGAAATGTTTTAATGAAAGAATACAAATGATGTACTTTATTGAGCTCTCTTTGCGTCATATACCTCTAACAAAGGGGCAGACATATTGTTTAGAATGGGGCAAATCTTCATTCAGCTACATGACGGTTAATGCAGATCTGACCCAAGATTCTATGTCTGCCCCCTGTTAGTGCTATATGAAGCAATGAGTGCTCAATAAGCTGCTTTATTTGTATTCTTTCATTAAAGCATCTCTTTACACACCATCTACACTTGATGTGATCTTTCAATTAAACACAGGTTATTTTTTTACCTATAATTGCCCTGTAAGTATCCCTGTTGTGTCTCCTTAAGAATAAGCATGTTAAAAATAATTCTAGTAACTGACGATTCATTTAAGAAAAAAGATTAAAACATATAAAGAATGTTTAATACTTTAATGGTTAATTTAAAGATGTTAAGATTTGAAAAGGTGAAAAATAAATTTTGCATAACATATTTTTCATGTAATTGTTTTCCTTTTAATGTGTTTGTTTTACATAGCGGATGAATATATGTTAATGTAACTCCCAGAGCAGAACAAATGTATCTCACAAGCAAGGAGTACAGATGTTGTATAAATGTCGCTATACGAGGAAGAAATCTAAAGTGAAAATAATAGAAAATGTCCCACAGATGTAATGGCTTGTTTGCGATACTCAAGGATCTAAGACGTCTGCAAACAGGATTTTTTTTTTTTTTTTTTTCGTTTTAATTGGGAATAAATAGCTTGACAAGAGGAACAGATGTAGCACAGATTTAATTAAAGTGAACTTCAAATTTGCATATATTTCTAATTATGAAGGAAAGATTTTTTTTAAGTATAACTCTAAATCAGCAGCTACTCAGTGCTCTAAAATCTAAACAATAACATGTATTTTGGCTAGATCTTTGAAAGCACATATAGTAAAAATATGTAGCACATTGCAAAACTGGAACAAATTTGAAAATTAGAAACATAGAATGTGTCAACAGATAAGAACCATTCTGCCCATCCTGTCTGCCCAATTTTTTTAATACTTTCATTAGTCCCTGGCCTTATCTTATATCTAGGATAGCCTTCTACCTATCTTGTGCATGCTTAAACTCCTTAAACTTTGTTAACTTGTACCACTTCTGGTACTATTCCATGCATCCACTACCATGCAATATCATTACATGGCTAGAAGCATAGAGCTATGTTATTCCAGTACGTTGTTTACTTGATTAAAATTTTAATGAACAGAGCATTCTAATTAGTATATTTAATTTCACTCTCTAGGATATCAGAAAAGTTGCCCACAAAAAGGTTATATTTAAGGGACACTACCACTTACATAAGATGTAACTAGATAACCTTGTCATTTAAAACAAACACATATATAAATCATATGCCACTGTTTTGTATTTTTATATGACTGAATTCATTGCATATAAAAGGCTCAGTTTTGTGAATAATTCCCATGATGCAACATCATCCAAAATCTTCCAGCCAGTCTCATTTTACAACTGTTGCCAAAGCCTGCATACTGATGTCATAAAATACTCCCCCGCTCTCTTACTGGCTCCTGTGTATTATAATGGGCAGGACTAGGTGGCTGTGTACAACCTTTTTTACCTTTGCAAGAGACAGGAGATTGACCTGATCAAACAGGATCATAACTCCGCCCCCTTTTGATGTAATAGTTACATTACCATCCCATTCAATGCAAGTCTATGGTCAGAATTCTGACTTATAAACTGCATTCTGTGTCCCCAGCACCAAAGTGATAAATTTGTTCTGTAAGGTCACTAGGGGGTAGCACCCAAACACACGATATTTCACAAAATGGCGGAACCCAGTCACACTTGTTTAGTTACATATTTTACATTTTTTACAATACAAAATAAAAAAAGTAAAACCTTTTCATTTTTTTGGTGGGAGTGCCCCTTTAAATATTTTGCTCCCATGAGTAACAGAGGTCATAATACACCTCTCATTCTCTTCCCCAAAAATCCTCTATGACTGACTAGCACAGGGTGACAAACAGATGGCACGCAAAAATTATATTGTTTCAAGTTACAGGAAGATGTAGGGGAAGGATCTCCTGAGATTTGTATTTCTTGGGCACCAAGAAATACTACACATAGTCAGAGGTAATGAGTTCCTCAAAATTCACACAGTTAGGCTATTCACTAAAAGGTGAGCAGCAGGTTAGCTGAGGTAAATTTAACTATATATTGAGCAGGGACAAACATTTTGAGTTTCCCATGCTAAGCAAATTCACTAGGTTTGTCTTTACACAATGTATAGCTAAATTGGTGAGACAATGTGTTCATCTCACCTACTCTCACTTCAACTCACCTTTTAGTGAATAGCCCGTGTGTGACCCTAGCAGAGTGAACTCATTGCAAACAAAGTCTGCCATGTAACTATCAATCACACACAGACTCTGCCTGCCAGAGCAGAGAGTAGGACACAAATGTGCTGCATGACACCAGTGCCGTAACAGGCTGCCAGTAAAAAATCTGAGAAGCCTATACCCCTGAAATAGTGTCTTGGTCACTTTCAACACTTGTTGGTATCAGATAGTTATACATGTCCATTTCATGAAAAAATAAATGTATGTAATTTAATAACAATGTACATCACTATTCAATCCACTAGTGTCTTCTACTGCTATCTCATACCTCACCAAATCTATACACTGGGGGTTTGGGATATCAAGTGTCGGCACTACCATACATGAGCGGTAGTGCTGTCACTCAAACTGACAGCAGTACTGTCACTTTAACTGACAGCTTTACTCACCTTCTCTGGTATCCTAGACAGCAGAGAATGTTGAAAGGACCGCGGAATTGTGGTCCTGAATAGTGTTGAGCGAACCCGAACCGCACTGTTCGGGTTCGTACCGAACATTACAGTTTTTGGACCCCGTACCCAAACACGGACATTCCACTGTATGTTCGTGTTGGAGTTCGGGGTTCGGCGATTACATTGTATGTAATGCTATTGGCTTTCTATAAACCGAAATAGAGTCCCCATTCATAAGAATTTCTTATGAATGGGGACTCTATTTCGGTTTATAGAAAGCCAATAGCATTACATGTATTCCATAAGCCGAAAGTCTATAAACCGAACGACATTCGGTTTATAGACTTTCGGTTTATAGAATAGCAATAGCATTACATGTATTCTATAAACCGAAAGTCTATAAACCGAATGTTGTTCGGTTTATAGACTTTTGGCTCATGGAATACATGTAATGCTATTGGCTTTCTATAAACCGCAATAGAGTCCCTATTCATAAGAATTTCTTATGAATGGGGACTCTATTTCGGTTCATAGAAAGCCAATAGCATTACAATCTGACACTCTGACCTAGTAATTTACTTACATCAACACAACAGGCCCAATACTAGTGTTGCCGGTGAAATTAAATAAGTGAAATTTCAATTCAAGTATGCTCTATTGCTGTGTTTTGTTCCAACATTTAACAATAAAAACTCCCACCAAGGACTTGATTTTCATTTATTATGGTCTCTGTTTGTATATTTGTAACTCATTCTGAGATCTTTTTTTTTACGATAACAGACCTGGTTTTTCGTTCCTGACATTTCTTCATTGCTGCCCACACAGACTCTGAAAGAGTCATTAAGTACTATCGGATGCACAAATATTTTAATGAAAAAGATACCTGGTTACTAACTAGTTCATGTTACACAATGTAGGTCAGCATGCTCTGCATTCTCTTTATTTAGCATATGATCATTGTTACCATTACATCAGCAAAGTTGTTCAGCCTGGTATAGTAAAGCACTAATTAACTGCAATTATATGCTTAGATCATTAGTGTTAATTATGTAGAAGTGTTTCTGTATATTAGTATACCCAGGGCACTGAATTGCATTATATTTAAAGCAACTCAGCAATATACGTATTTCTTTATATTATATGTTTATGTAATTGAGGTCAAGTGTATAAATATGGTTATCGTACTTATGAGTAGAAGTACTTTAATTTCTTTCTTGAAAGATAAAAACATTACCATGGAATGAAAAGGAATTTAATGTTCTGGATAGATATTGATTTGCAGTGTTTGCTAATATTTGCGTGGTGTATGTTTTTCATGTAAGCTACTTGCACCACTTTATAGTGGTTTTGTCACCTAAACCTCTGTTTACATAAATCACTTTAAAGCAACATACCCAACAAATGATTATGCTGTTCATCTAACAAAGAGATCCATTTTACATGTAAGTGCTAATTTATAATAACGGTATTCAGTATGGAACTGGCCACTTTAGTATTTTAAACTCCAAGTCTATACGGAAGGTACTGATTTGGACTAAAAGGCTTCTTTTACCTGGTCAAATCCAATTCAGGTGCTGGGATTTGATTGAATTAGTTCCAAGCCTTCCATTGTGACCCTGAAGTTGCACCCAGAGCAGCTCTGCCTAAGCTGAGAGGCAGAAATGGAAGTAAACCTGCATGTATCTAAAATGATACATAATGGGGTCTATTCACTAGAACTGAGGTGAGATGAACGTTTAACCTCATCAATTTAACTATGATGGTCATGTACTAAAAAACCGCAAATATATTTTATGTGCAAAGCTATTTTTGCGCTTTGCTCCTATTGCAATGTACTAAACAATTAATACTCAAATAGTACATATGAGCAAATTGCGAATAAAAAGCTGGTGTAATTTTCACACGCAAATAAGAATTATTTTTCACAAAATATTCGCTAAGCTCTTTAGCATACGCAAGTATAATCGCAATTTAGTAGCGCAACCGGGAAAATGAACGCTAAATAAAAATAAACGGAACAGGCGCAAATCAGGGAAAAAAAAGCTCAGAATGTTACAAATAGTCGCAAATTGCTCCTTTTACCTTCTTTTTTTCCTACTGCACTTGTTTAGTACATGACCCCCATTGTGCCTTCAAATGTAAATTACACATTTTCCATTTAAAAAGCTCATTATGGTGTTATCATTAGAAGATACCCCCCGCACATTGTTTATGCTATGAACACATATAATCTATATGTTGTGTTAGCAGAATTACAAACAAAATGCACCAGACTGAGAAAATTATGATTACAAGAGACTCTAAACATTTCTTAAGACTTGTGTTTCTTTAAAAAAAAATGCTGAATGCATGTTGCTAGCTAATCGGAGTGACTGACTGAGCTCTGATGGGCAGACTGTCTCTATCTCTCTTCCATACAAGCGCAGTTGCAAACATTAGACTAAGGAAAAGATGATTCGTGTTAGAAATACACATAATCATTGTTCACCAAAGGCCCCTCATTTTGTATGTAAAATGGGAAAAGTACAATAACATTAATGCTAATTTATTATTGCATTTGGATAAGACAAAGAAAAAAGCTTTCTTGAAGATTGTAGCCAAGTCTAAGTCCATTTTGTGCCTAATATATCTCCATAGTAACATATTGAATATACATTTAATTTGTAACTATGCTAATTTAGCACAACACTGAGCTACATCTTCCTACTTTGAATAAAAACGGCCATAACTGAGAATAAAACCAGGCAATTTTGCAAATATTTTTTCTACCTCTTTTCATAGCACTTGCTAAAAGCTGGTGTCATTTTCACACGCAAATAAGAATTATTTTTCACAAAATATTCGCAAAACTCTTTAGCATGCCCAAATTTAATCGCAATTTATTAGCGCAAACCGGGAAAATGCACGCTAAATAACAATAAACGGAAGAGTTGCAAATCAGGGGGGGAAAGCGCAGAATGAGACAAATAGTCGCAAATTGCTCCTTACTCATGTTTTACCTACTTTTTTTCCCACTGCACTTGTTTAGTACATGACCCCCTATTCTTAATTAAATACAACTGGGCAATCTCTAAATCCTGGACCGTTGGGGGTCCTGAGGACAGGTTTGAGAAGCACTGCCCTGTGTATTGTAATCCTAAAGAGTTTCCCCTGCTAATTCACCAGGTTTGTCCCTGCACAATGTATAGCTAAACTGATGAGATGACATGTTCATCTCACCTCAACTCACCTGCCACTCACCATTTAGTGAATAGCACCAAGTGGGTATCCTCCATTCAAAGTGTTTTTTACTTTTGCATCTATTAGCAAAGTTTAAAAAAAAAGAAAATTCTGTGTCATTTTATATGCATTTTTCATTGAAGTGGAAAGGTGTCAGGCATGTATTGTTACAAAATGATCATTTAGTTAAACTATTTAGGAAAATGCCAAAGGTTGATCTGATACAGGCTGTACAATAACAGAGCGCTAGTAGATATAAAAGAGCCTGTGAAATTCAACTGCAACATAATACTGCTTAATTAACACATCTGTTTTGCAAAGTGCTAATGCTTGAGCAAGATCGTTAGAAAATTGATATAATGTGATATAAATCCAAACAACAAGGTAATTAACTATTAATGCAAAAGGTTTGAATTTAATGAGCACGCGGTGGTTTCTTTCCTATCATTATAGCTATAAAATTTGCTTTGAAATGTCTACAAATAAACAGCCTACAGCTTGTGAGTCAGTATCACCTACGCCAGTGACTTTTTGGCTATTGGAAATTGTATTTCACAGGTCAAGTAAATCCCTGAGCATATTTCTTTCAGATCCATTGGGTTTTAAATTACCTCTTCTAAGTAAATGTCGCAGCCTCCTAAAAAGAAAAAAAAAAAAAGGCAATTGCATCTGCTAAACTCACCGCTGATCTGTTCCATAGCATTGCTGACATGCTTTATTTCTGCCTGAATTTCCTACCAAATGCAATGAAAAATACAAGTGAAAGGGATTGCCACTCACCTCTCAAAGGTGGCTCCATCATATAGTTTATAAAAATGCTGACATGATTGTGCTGACAAAGCCACTGAATCAAAACTGCTCCTATTACTTCCCGTATTGTGTTACCGAGAAGTTTACATGTCGCTCCGTGTCACTGCATTTGTGAGAGCACTGGACTGAAACATATCCTGTACATATAAGTACATTAAATACATATATATATATACTTGTCCAAATCACATAAGCACTCCACCTTTCTGTCGTCAATTGTAGTTTAGTGCCCGGGTGTTGTCCTGTCAAATATCAAAGCTTCCAGAGATGAACGCACTCACGGGGCTTATGCTATAAATCCTTTATTGATAGCGACGTTTCGGGCTTCTTACTCGCCCTTTATCCAGCACAATATTGGGGCTGTTGGGGGAGGATGTGCAGCTGGAGGGTCACAGTTGAATGCCTTGGACTTAGATTTGTGTTGGCCAAAAATTGGTCACTCGGGCCCAAAAAATCACTGGTATAGACAGTAGTGTATCTACCACAAGGCAAACAAGGCACTCGCCTAGGGAGGCAATCTTTAGCTCCTTCCTATTAATCAGGGTGATGGGGGCTTCTAATGGACGTGGTGGTGGCATGTAAGGGGGGTGATGGGGAAATTTTTTTATTATTTTTATGCAAGTGACAAACTTTCACATCTCTGTAAATGCAATTCCCCTTCAGGGTAAATAAATGCAACAGCAATCAAAAATAATAAAGTAAATGACTGCTAAAGATCAATCAATCACAATGATACAATGATCAAATACCATATGATAACCCCTCAATGAATGTAAAATATATAACACACATGTGACAGAGAGGGATGTAAGAGGGAACCATTGGGACAATTCCAGCATATTTAGCAGAACAACATATGGTGTAGTTACTGTTGTTGCCACCAGGGCTGCAGCCCAAGGGCCTCGGCAAGTTTAGCAGATGCAATTTAGCAGATGCAATTGCCTTTTTCTTTTTTCTTTTTAGGAGGCTGCGACATTTACTTAGAAGAGGTAATTTAAAACCCAATGGATCTGAAAGAAATATGCTCAGGGATTTACTTGACCTGTGAAATACAATTTCCAATAGCCAAAAAGTCACTGGCGTCATAATTGATATTATTTGTGAAAAAGCAGTTTACATGTGAATATTTACCAGTAAAACTTGCTTCCTATGGGGTAGTCTAATATTCAGGCTTTTTATTTTTTCCTAAATCAATATTCAAAGTTTGTCTTATAATCAGGTTCATCTTATATTCAAGAAAATATGGTAATGGGCAAAGCAACAGTGGCATATTTATGGGCAAATTGGCTGTGGTATATATAAGTCCTGAGTGGGCAATGTTTGTGATGGAGCATGCCCTGTGGTACTGGTGTAAGTCCTAGGTGTGTAACGTGGGTGATGGGGCATGTCCTGGGGTAAGTCATGGGTGTGCAATGTGGGTGGTGGGGCATGGGTGTGGGAATACACTGGCAAGTTTACATGCAGAATATTATATACTAGTAAAACGTTTTTCCTGTAAGGTCATCATATATGGGGGCCTCACGATACCTGGAGCCCAGGGGCCTACAATGTCTTAGTCTGGCCCTGGTTGTCACCACCACAGCCAGTAATTGAGCATTAAGAGCTGGTGCCAGCTACTCACGGAGCTATGGGGAAAGATAAATAAATTCTGCCAGGAAGAAATAGGGATAAGGATAAACTATACTTGCCCAGTAAATTTATTGCATACGGGATGGCCAAATATGCCTAAAGATAAAAAAAGATCTAATTATACATATACTGGTGGCAACCAAATTGGCAATAGCTAAATATTGGAAATTAGCTACCGTCCCGACATGGCCAATGATAAAAAAACAGGTTACAATGCAATGTAAGATGGAAGTGTGAATTTTAAGACAAGAGAACTATATAAGTCGAAGAATTGTTATGTGGGAGAACTTGGCACTTAGGATCAAGAATGAAGGATGAGGGGTATCTTGACAAGGTCAGAAGATGTTAAGGGGGGGGATCTCCAGTACTTGGAATTCTGACATGCAGAAAACCTGCGCCCATGTTCCATTTGGGACATTTTTTAAGCCAGAATGTGTATTTTACTCCACAAAACCATACATTTTTGCAAACTAGACACCCTAGGGTATTTCAAATGGTAGTATTTTAACATTTTCCATGCACTAATTCTACCACCATCCTTTGTCAAATTTTAGGTTAGTAATTTTTTAATGTTTTGTTTCCACATACATTGTACTTCGAGCATGAATTCACAGATTCTGTTATGTGTCAGTGCCAAACAACACCTCAATTTGTGTTCAGCAACATCTCCTGAGTACAGGGATACCAGGCATGCATAGGTTTGTTGGGTTTATTGGGGGCTAAAAGGCCACATTTAGGGGGGGTGCATTTCCAACTTGGAATTTTGACATGTAGTCAGCCTGCGCCCATGTTCCATTTGGGACACTTTTGAATCCTGTCAAAGTATTTTACCCCATCAAACCATATATTTTGGAAAACTAGACAGCCTAGGGTATTTAAATTTGTGGTATTTTAACACTTTCCAAGTACTAATTCTACCAGCAATCTATATCAAAGGGTTGGGATGTCATTTTTTCCCCACACACATTGTAGTTGAGGCATGAATTTTCAGATTCTGGTATTTGCCATTGCCAACCAACACCTCAATATGTGTTCAGCAACATCTTCTGAGTACAGGGATACCACCCATGCATAGGTTTGTTGGTTTGTTTTGGGGCTAAAAGGCCACATTTAGGGGGTGCACATTTCCAACCTGGAATTTTGACATGTAGTCAGCATGCGCCCATGTTCCATTTGAAACATTTTTGAAGCCGTCCAATGTATTTTACCCCATCAAACCATATATTTTTGGAAAATAGACATCCTAAGGTATTTCAAATGGTGGTATTTTAATACTGTATATGTACTATTTCTACCACCAGCCTTTGTAAAAGTTTGTGGTAGTCATATTTTTGGAGTTTTGTTTCCACATGCATTGTACTTCAGGCATGAATTCACATATTCTGGTATATATCACTGCCAAACAAAAAAACAATATGTGTTCAGCAACATCTCCCGAGTACAGGGATACCACCCATGCATAGGTTTGTTGGTTTTGTTTTTTGGTTAGAAGGCAACATTTGTGAGGTGCGCATCTCAAAATTCCAACTTTTTTGACATGTAGTCAACCTGCGTCTGTGTCCTATATGGGATATATCTTTGAAGCCAGCCAATGTAATTTACCCCCACCAAACCATATATTTTTTAAAAGTAGACACCCATCACTTATTGTGGCAAGGGCTCAGCAGCCACCGATCCATCACTAGATGATGTATCAGAAAGCTGACCACGGTCAAAATCTAACCCTAAGTCCGCGGCCTAAGAATCAGTGCCTAAGCAGTGATCTACAGTAAAGAAGGGGTTAATAGCTCTTAAAAGAGCCTATCTAGTACTGTTATAAATTACAGTACAAAGAAATTAATCCATAAAAAAGTGCAGGCAGCAAAACATACTGTTGCTGTGCAAGATTACTGCTTATACAGTGATGAATGGCAGGGAAGGGGTTAATACACAGTGAATGGCTTTGACAAAACCTGACAATTTTATAAAATGTTATTTTATATCACTAATACTGATCTGTCTCTTTCCGTCACAAAAATGTAAGTGAGGAGCGGGAGGCAGATCAATATTTGTGAATATTGATCCGACCAATTTTGATCTGACCAGGGTGAATGGTGATGCTCATTTGAGCAATCACCAAACCGCCTTTGCCGCTAATTCGCTGTTACTGATCGCTATGTGCTCAGACAGCTTTAAAAAAATCAAAAATAGTTTTACTTTATACGTAATCCCTTAGCGGGTGTGTGTAAAAAAAAAATGTCAAAAAAAAATATGCAGACATATAAAAACTGCTTTGGCATCAATATCATTGCGTAAGCAGTGATCGGCAGCAAAGAATGGGTTAATAACTCTTAGAAGAGCCTTTGTAGTACTGTAATAAATTACAGTACAAAATAAATTAACCCTTAAAAAATGCACAAACAGCAAAAATAAATGTGCTGATCACTGCTTACCCAAGATCAGTGGCAGGGAAGGGGTTAAATGCAGGGAATTGCTTTTATAAACTTTTTTTATTGTTTTATTATTAGTGTGTTGTGTATTTATCTTTTTTTGTACTTTAACTTACTTTTATTACTTTGATCTGTCTCTCTCCCTCACAAAAAAAAAAGTGAGGAGAGGGAGGCAGATCCTAACTGGTCAGATCAATATAGGGTTAAGATTGACCTGACCAGGCAGTGGGGGTGCTTATCAGAGCATCCCTACTGCTTGTCAGTCTGCCTGGCAGTCACAGATTGCCTCTGTGATGAGGCAATCGTGTGACAGCCAGAGAGCACAGGAAGCAGCTACTTCCTGCCTCATGTGCTCTTGCCCTTAGAAGGGCAGCGCCATCTTGGTCACACAGTGACCAAGATAGTGCATTTTTTATTTGTGTTTCTGATTGCCTCGACTTGCAAGGCAATCTGCAACACTTACAGAGCATAGGAAGCGATTAAATTTGCTTCCTATGCTCTTTTTGTAATGCCGTTTTTAAGGCACTGTGCCTTTAAAACCGGCATTTCTATCGCTCTCCCGAGCGATCGAAATGCCGACGGGCTTTTTTTCAGTATTGAACGATGCTTCTACACGGAAGCATTGTTTCAATACTGTTTGAGCACTGAAAGCGGAAAAAATCCGCTTTCAGTGCTCGTTTTGACACAGGACGGACTAGGTCTGTCCTGTGTCACTAACTCCTCGCCACACTGGACGGACCTGTGTCGGCAAGGGGTTAAAACTGGTTATATAGTTAGATTAGCCTATAGGGGTAAAATTAAATAATTTTTAGAATAAGGGTAGGGTTAAAATTAAATTAAAATATATTAAGGGATAGCATAAGTGTTAGAGTTGGGGTTAAATTTAGTGTTAGGATTAAATTTAGGGTTCGGTTGGGGTCAAAAGATCAATATATGAAAAAAACATTTTTAACTCGCAAAAAAATACCGAAAAATATTGAAACATGCATATTTCTGAACTCAGGACAACATTTACAAACTATTTAAATGGGGTCTTTTTTAATGATTGTATTTGTGTAAATTATATTTTAGGTCCAAGATAGAAAAAGTGAACATTGCAGCTAGTCACAAACACCCCAGAAATGTCAAAACAGCCATTGTCACCAAGGAAGAGTCAAGGTGAAAATGTCTTGTCACTAAGGGGTTAAAAAGTATTTTGTATATTTTTACAACCCTGTCCTCACCTAATTCTATAATCAGCGTTCATACCAATTATACCAACTATACATTGCCACTGCCTGCAAGATTGTATGCTGACACTAAATTATCCCCTTAGTGACAAGACCTTTTGGCCCTGTCTTTCCCTTGGTGACAAGGGCTGTTTTGACATTTCTGGGGTGTTTGTGTTTAGCTGTAATTTTCTTCGTTCCCACATACTGTACACACACAAGTTATATGTTGTTTTTATCGTCATAAGAAGGTCTTTCATTAGATGTTCATCATATCTTATAATTTACTACAAAAAAATCATAAAATATAATGAAAAAATAAAAAAACACTTTTTCTAAATTTCCTAACAACTATTCTAACCCTAACCCAAGATTTTAGCTAATCAAGTAATTTTTTTAATTGCAACAGCATCAGAGCATCTGAAGTGATTTTTTTTTCACTTCCACAGCTCTACCCACAAGAGGGCAGCAGCCATATTGCAGGAGCATGCTGCACCTACAATATTGCGCCCATGATTACTCCATGGAGCGATCGTTGGTGCCCCAGAGCCAAACTTTCGGCCTCAACATCAAGGCAATAGAGCAGCACTGTCAGAGTGGTTTTTGCGATCAACGATTGCTTGTTCCAACGCTGAACGTGTCAGGCATGTCCATTGTCAGCAACAGAGTTGCTGTATTGGACTGTTTTATTTGACTCTCAGATATGAAGTGCACCGCAAGACGCAAATGAACGATTTAGCACCCAAAACAATTAGAATTTTTCAAAGTGCGCTGTAAGCACAATATTGGACTGTTCTATTTGACTCTCAGATATGAAGTGCACCGCAAGATGCAAACATACTATTTAGCACCCAAAACAATTAGAATTTTTCAAAGTGCGCTGTAAGCACAGTATTGGACTGTTCTATTTGACTCTCAGATATGAAGTGCACCGCAAGACGCAAATGTACTATTTACCACCCAAAACTATTCGAATTTTTCAAAGTGCGCTGTAAGCACAGTATTTGACGGTTCTATTTGACTCTCAGATATGAAGTGCAGGATGCAAATGTAATATTTAACACCAACAAATTGCAGTATTTAAAAATGCCTAGATGTTGCCCACTGAGCTTACAGAACAGGATTAAAGTCATGTGCCTGGCACACATGCAGTTGCAAGGGCACTGCACTCTCTGTGGCACTGGGCTCAGGGCAGGGTACAAATATGTAGTATAGCACCCACTAAAATAATCACTGTAATTTGAATAATCGCTGTAGGATTATGCCCCTCAATATACCAGGATTATGCCCCTCAATATGCCAGTATTATGCCTCTCAATGTGCCAGGATTTAGCCACCCGATATGCCAGGATTATTATGCCACTCAATATGCCAGGATTTTCCCACACAATATGCCAGGATTATGCCCCTCAATATGCCAGGATTATGCCCCTCAATATGCCAGGATTATGCCTCTCAATGTGCCAGGACTTAGCCACCCAATATGCCAGGATTTTCCCACACAATATGCCAGGATTATGCCCCTGAATATGCCAGGATTATTATGCCTCTCAATATGCCAGGATTTAGCCACCCAATTTGCCAGGATTATTATGCCACTCAATTTGCCAGGATTTTCTCACACAGTATGCCATGATTATGCCCCTCAATATGCCAGGATTATTATGCCTCTCAATATGCCAGGACTTAGCCACCCAATATGCCAGGATTATTATGCCACTCAATATGCCAGGATTTTCCAACACAATATGCCAAGATTTTGCCCCTCAATATGCCAGGATTATGCCACTCAATATGCCAGGATTATGCCACTCAATATGCCAGGATTTTCCCACACAATATGCCAGGATTATGCCCCTCAATATGCCAGGATTATGCCCCTGAATACGCCAGGATTATGCCTCTAAATATGCCAGGACTTAGCCACCCAATATGCCAGGATCATTATGCCACTCAATTTGCCAGGATTTTCCCACACAATATGCCAGGATTATGCCCCTCAATATGCCAGGATTATGCCTCTCAGTGTGCCAAGATTTAGCCACCCTCTTCCTCCCCCCTTCCCCCTTACTTACCTCCTCGCTGCTGCTCTGTCTCTCGGTGCAGGTCCGTGGCTGTGAGGGAAGCGTTGTGCGTTCCCGTCCTGCCAATGCGCATTAAAAAAAGTTTAAACAAACTTTATTGAATTCGCATCGGCTGGAGGGGAGGGCGCAACGCTTCCCTCACAGCCACGGACCTGCACCGGGAGACAGAGCAGCAGCGAGGAGGTAAGGAAGGGGGAGGATTTTTTTTTTTTCACGGTTCCTGCGCCCCCTGCTATGTTGCGCCCTACGCATCTGCCTAGGTCACCTTACAGGTGGCGCCGGCCCTGCCGAACCCCGAACTCCAACACGAACATACAGTGGAATGTCCGTGTTCGGGTCCGGGGTCCAAAAACCGTAAAGTTCGGTACGAACCCGAACAGTGCGGTTCGGGTTCGCTCAACACTACTTATGTTCTATGCCTGTTCCAGGATATCTGCAGGGTCACTTCAGTCTCTCCGTTAAATATACGGTATCCAGCAGCTGCTACCTTGGGGCCCTGGTATGTGGCCACACCAACCTGGAGCATTAAGCTTCCAGAGGAGAGCAGTTATCATGCACCAGGCCCTGTGCCTCCATTCCCTACACCGTAACTCCTGAACTCGTGTGCTCGGGGTCCCATGCCTCCTGAACACCGCTCGTGACAACATACCAGAGGTATCAAACTATGGTCATTTAGCTGCTGATGTCCCTAATACTCTGGCAGCTAAATGGCTGGCAGGGGAGCATGGGAGTTGTGGTTCTCCAACAGCTGTCAGGCAGTTTGACACCTCTGCTTTGAACCATCTCTAATCTGTGGCTGGCAGTTTTGGAGTTATATTAAAATTAAATATTTGTATCTCCGTTGTTCCTGCAGTGGAATGAGTGATGTTAGCTATCAGTGTTCACTAATACAGTGGTGTTAGTGTAATGCCTCAATGTCGAGGCATAAAGCAACACTGAACAGTACACTGGGTACAGTAAATGAGAAAGAAGAAAATTACAGCTAAACACAAACAGACCAGAAATGTAAAAACAGTCCATGTCATGGTAAGACATGGCCAATATGTCATGTCACTAAGGGGTTAATTCTTTGAAAATTTCATGGTGGAAAGTGCTATACTAAAAATTGTAACTATGTCTACAATGCAGTGCTACTGGAGGTCTGCCTATGGAAACCTGTTAAATAAAATGATCAAAACCTGTTGGTATAGTGCCCAAAATACTTACAGACAAATTAAAATTTTAAATTACAGCACTGTGCAAAAATCCAGGACTGCCTACACTAGCTGAATTAAAGTTTTTTTTTTATTTTTTTATGCAAGAACCAATGAGAAAGTTAGAATTTCCTGTCTCTCCAGTGATGTCATCAGACAATGTGTTGCACTGTTAAGAGATTCTACTGTTTACAAAAGCACGGTCACTTAGAGTCCACACAATGTATTCAATTCCAGGAGCACAGAAAGTGACTTACTGAAACAAAACTTTATAACCTCAGTGTATATATAATCAGTGCTACTGCACCTGCAGTATACATGCAGAGTAATCACTGGGGAGGGTAAGATATTAAAAATGTGATTTTTGCAGAATGCCTGCATCAAATCACACTGGAAAAAAAGCCTGTGCACTATGCAAGTAGTAGTCTTCAACTTGCACCAAAGTGAGTTTGGGGACTAGACTGTCCCTTCAAATCTAGTTGTGGGCCAGAAGAAATAACATTGAAATCTATATACATTTGAGGATTGCAGTAGATTCCAATTTGGATCACAACTATTAACTCTTAATGTTTTATTTGTAAGTTCATACATATAAACATAATGATAAACTATTTAGAGCTCCTGAAATAAAAGGTGTGCATAAATGAAAGAAAAGTGAAATCAAAGTAGTATTATTTTATGTTAAAGAAAACTTATCTTCAAATGAAAGTGATGGAGCATTGAAAATTATATAATTGCTTTGGGTTATCATGAAATGAAAGGCAATGGCAAACAAGTCAAAGCATAACAAATTACCATATTTAATAAAGAAGGTTGTGTAATGAAGAGATGGTGGTGGTGAAGTGGATACATACATGACTATCTCAGAATAATGGATTCTTATGAGATTTTCCATTTTCAACTAGTTTTGAAAAAGGTGAGTTTTGAGAGCTTCTTTGTAAATCGCGCTGAGAGCTGGGAATTCATGCATAATGATTTTTTCTATATTTGGACAGATAGCAGAGATTAAACCTGGGTGTACTCTTAGATTATGATATATAAGGATGATACAAGGTTGTGTTTCAGGGATTTGACACATTTTTCCGACTAACATAATGTGTACCAAAAAATACGTCGAAAAATAAGAATTTTAGATCAGGGACCATAACATTTGCCCTTTTGGATGCGAGAAGGCCATGTACTCAAAAGAGAGAGAGAGGGATTGGAGGAGGAAAGGAAGTAATACGAGTTTTAACAAGTGGTTGGGAGTTTCCACAAGGACAATTTTTGGATTTTAATGAACTGTGACTGTATATGAGTGTCATGGACATGGGTAGTTATGATCTTTCACATAGAAATCACCTAATACAGTTTAGGATGCTGGATGCATTTTTTAAGATATACCACTAGATGAGTAGTGAACACAGCTAGGATGATCCCTTTGTCTGTTCATCCCATGCGGTCAATGTATTCTAAAAATTGGATGCTTGACTGGTGAAGCCACAGGCTTGAGCTTTAGAACCTTGAACCAAACAAATCAGGCAACTTCTTTTATCAGTCCAGTAGCGTAACCCGATGCAAGCCTTGTCCAATGATTCTCCTTGTGTTTTATACCTGGTAAGTATATTGTATCACTGTTAGTATTGCTTGTGTTTTGTCTAGTTTAGTTAGTATTCAATGTTTAGCTCATTTTAGTATGATCAAAGTACCATGTAACGGACGGCTACCCAAGGCCAGTAGCACCTCTGTCCGTTGTAGGAAATCCCCTCCTAAGCCCCTGGTTAAAGCTCAGCATCCACCCAGCAAGTCTTTCCTGAAACTAAGACAGGGTCCATAGTCCACAGGGAGTCTTCTGGCCCCCAGGGCCTTCCAAGAACCACTGGGGAGACAGGCCAAATGTTCCTTCTCCCAGAAATCCTTTCAGCTACTGGGGAGCAGGTAGGGTGGCAGGGTTAGCTGGGCTTGATACTTTGGGTTTATCCTGTTTAGGTCCTGGGAACATCAATGCCAATACTTCTGCTGGGGCATAGGGTGGGTAACCAGGGAGAGGTTTCCAATAAGGCAGAGGCCAGCAGCACTCTGAAACTCCAAAAGGAAGAAACGTGCTGGCACTCAAGTTCGTCAAACAAATATGATGATTTAATAGATTTTGAGCAATAAAGCAACAAGAGCAAGAACAGAAACACAACGCGTTTCGAGTCAAATGACTCTTAATCATCAAAGTGACTCTGCCCTGATGCCAGCTCCTCTGCTGGGTAAGGGTTCATGTGGATCGCTGTCCACTCATCTGGGCAAAGGATTATTTCTGGCAAGGAGAGAGGAGGAAAGTCACATGCATTCCCTTCTGGGACAACCTCCATAGAGATGGCCATGCGGAACAGTGCCAGAGGTTTGCCTGGGCAATCAAAACTGGGCAAGAATAACACATCCGGGGACATGGCTTTAGCTGTGGCACCCACAGGGGAAAAGGGACACCGTTCTGGGGCCACGTACCTCTGCCTCTCTCTCCCTCTTGGCTTCCTGCAGAATCCGATCCACCAACTCGAAGGGAGGGTTTGGCCTATACACAGCCAGACATTCCATTACCCTCTGGGTGATCACATCTTCTACCTCTGGGAATGCTGAGGAAGCATCCGGACTGAAGAGCTTGCACTTTCCAGCCATGGTGCTGATTGTAATCCCTTGCTGGTGCTCTGCTGCTAATCCAATGGGCCCTTGCAATCCCACCTCTTGCCACCAATGTAACGACATGTCTACCCAGGCTTGGTAGCACCTCTGCCTGTTGTGTGAAATCACCTCCTTAGCCCCCGATTATAGCTCAGCATCCACCCAGCAAGTTCTTCTGGAACCTTACTTTTTGTACCCAAATAGCAGACAGGACCACTGGCAGATATGTACAACAAGAATGAACAACTTTTTTTCAGAAATAGCACAGACTTAAAAACACACAAACATGACATCAACTGGGGGGAGGCACAGGATAAACTAATTATATTATGGTAAGCCTCAAACAATAGAAGACCTTATTTAAACAGGGAATTAAACACAGTATAACTTTACATAAAATAAACATGCCATCTTCCAAGAACCCCAGTCATGCAGGCTGTCAGGATCAACTTTGTGACATACCATATTTGCTTGAATATAAAACTGCTCTCTAGAAGATGACAAAGGTGTTCATACGATATCCGAGGTAAAACTTTATTACATACAGTTTCGAAATTATACTAGATTTAATGCTGCAACATTTTCTTAAAACAAAAAACAGCCGTATTATTTCCCCCTTCTCCTAATTTTGGCCTGAAACCAATTTTTTTACCTGCCAGTAGTAGACTTTAACTAGAAATAATAAGATGCCATTAGGTTGGTCTTGTGTACACCTGTTTTAGCTAACTCATGCAGGATGCTGCTAATTTACATAAAATAATAAACCATAACAATAAAGAAAGATGTTTTACCTCCAAATATAAATTAGTCTCTATTGAAAAATTAATAGTGCGAGGGGTAAAAAAAAAAAACACTGTTTGTGTACCAACAAGGCGTTATTTAAAGACATTAAGATATAACAATTCTCGTCACAAGCTTCAACATTTGCAAACAGCTTGTAAGGTTTGTTTGTGTATTTGAAACGCAGATGCAAACATGTTTGTTAAGGACACCAACACATTTGGTTCTAAGACAGTTTAGAAAGCACTCAAAGGAATCAAAAGCAATCAAAAATATAGAAGTGAAGAGGAAAAACTGAATAGACAATTTAAAAAAAAAATAGATCTCATTAGAAAAGCAAGCAGGTGTTGGGTTATTAGCATTCTGAAAATTCATTTTATCTTTTTACCAAATACAGGAGCAGAAAAAAACTTAAAAAATAAAGCTGTGTAATTTAATTTAAAGAAGAAATTACGTTTAATGTTTTTTTATGGGACAAGTCTAGAACGCTAGGAGTTCTTTGTTGTGCTTTATTTTGTTTAGATTTTACAGATTTGACCTTGGCATTGCAAAACATATTGCTTGATAAAAACATATTTTTGTCCTGGCATGTATATCCTTTGGAATCTAAAAATCAAATGTTGGAAGCAGAACAAGAACTGCAGTGGTCATTGTGCGATGATTGTTAGCCAGTACAAAAGCATCCTGTATTTATTAACTAAAAGTTTTATGCCATACAAATGTCTACAGTGCAAATGCTCAAATACAGAGCTCAACTGGAATTATCGTAAATAGTAGCTAAAGGAAAAATATTAAACACTATATAGGGCAGTTGAGGCACGAGGCTTGTGACAGAGAGAAAATATAATGCACCATCTAATTACCCAGTTAAGCCCCCTTTTTCCAATCTTTTCCGTTTAATTATCAGACATTTGTAGGAAAATATTTACTCAAGCTTGATTGAAAGATTACTTCCAATGTAGACATTTTAAATTGAAATGTTTAATGAAAGAAGCCACCTTTTGCTCTATATAGCCATACCACGGGCGGACATGTTGTTTAGGTCAGAGCTTGCATCACCTTTGGTGAGATGAAGAAAGATCTGATCCAAGATTCTAATCAAAGCTCAACATAATTACAGGGACACACAGTGTAATAACGTGCTGCAATCACTCCAAAACACCCTATAATAGTACATTTGTTAGTGCTCACATTCATGATTCTAAACAACATGTCTGCCTCCTGAGAGAACTATACGATGCAAAAAAGACTCAATAAGGCACTTTGTCTACTTTCATTAAAATGTTTCTATTTAAGATGTCTGCACGGGATGCAATCTAAGTAAAATCCAAGTTAATGTGTGCTTTCTGTTGTCCTTTAAATAACATTAGTGCTGGATTATAACTTAAACTGGTATGTAGTAGGTCAGTATATAAGTCTTTTTATTTCAGTTCATGTCTATAAATTTGTTTTCAAGGACACTTAAATTTGAACTGCAAAAGATGCAGGTGAGTTGGAAAAATGCATATTTGCTACTCAACTATTAATACTAGACATGTGCAAAACTAAAATTTTCGTTTCGTATTCTATAAGCCGAAAGTCTATAAACCGAAGGTCGTTTAGTTTATAGACTTTCGGTTTTTAGAATAGCATAGAATTACATGTATTCTATAAACCGAAAGTCTATAAACCGAACGACCTTCGGTTTATAGACTTTCGGCTTATAGAATACATGTAATACTATTGGCTTTCTATAAACCAAACTAGAGTCCCTATTCATACGAGGGAGAAAAGATAGAAAAATAGTTGCTTAGAGTAGCAGTCCCATCCAGGCCTAGGGAGAATTTTTACAAGGGGTGCCTTTGCACTCCTATTTTCCAGCCATAATGTGGCACTGTGGAAGGGAGGCGCACCTCACCGGGGACATGGTAAAGGTCCACCCCCTCCTTCTATCGGAGCACATTTTTTGTTACTGTAGAGCAGCGGGCAGTACCAGCTCTGTGTGCTAAATGCACACAGAGCTCAGGCAGTGCTGCTCACACTCCTCATGCGTCGATGCTCTTAATGATCACTCCACGCGGGGAGTGCTGCCGGCAGCACTGTCTGAGCTCTGTGTGCATTTAGGGCTAGTACTCCCTGCTGCTCAACTGTAAAAAAAAATTTACTCCTAAGTGTCACATTGTAAAAATTAGGGACAGACCACACACATGGGAGGGAGGGAGGGGAGGAAAGACCAAACATATGGGAGGGAGGAGAGGAGGAAAGACCACACACATGGGAGGGAGGAGGGGAGGAAAGACCACACGTATGTAAGGGAGGAAGGAAGGAAAGACCACAAGCATGGGAGGGGAGAGAGGAGAGAAAGACAAGCATGGGAAGGGAGAGAGGAGAGAGCGACAGGCATGGGAAGGGAGAGGAGAGTGACAGACATGAGGAGGGAGAAGAGAGGGAAAGGCATGAGGAGGGAGAGGAGAGGGACAGGCAGGAGGAGGGAGAGGAGAGGGACAGGCAGGAGGAAGGAGGGTAGAGGGACAGGCATGACGAGGAAGAGGAGACAGACAGGGGGACACATTAAGAAATGTACTTTTTCTTTAACAAGAAAAAAACTGCTCACTTGTCTATTTGTGACTGTGTGTGTGACTGTCTCTGTGTGTATGTGTGAGATTGTGTTTATGATTGCGTGATTGATGTGCTGTTGTCTGGTTGTTATAAGTAGGAGGGGTAAGGGGAGGAGCAAGGAGCAGCAAAATAAGGGTTCGCCAAGGGTTGCAAAAATCCTTGCACTGGCCCTGGTCCCATATGGACAATGAAGTACCATTAAAAAAAAAATCTGTGTGTGTGTCTGTCTGTGTGTGAAAGTGAGAGTCTGTGTATGTGAGTGTGTGTGTGTAAGTGGGAGTCTGTGTATGTGTGTAATTAGGGGTCTCTATGGTTGTGTGTGTAAGTGTGACTGTATGGGTATTTGTGGATGTGTGTTTAAGAGTGACTGTTTATTTTTATATGGGTGACTGTAAAGTGGTCAGAAATATTAGAAGAGACAGCAAAATGTTCTCTGTCAGTCGCCTTCAACGAACAAGCATTTAAACTGTTACACAGGACGTATCTAGTGCCAACATTATTAAACACGATGTTGTGGTGTAAGAATAAACAGCTAGTAGATGGAATAAATAAGACCTATCCTGGTATGATGTGATTACAAGAAAAAATTAAATCTGGGTGAATGAAAAGCTATTGAGTATTGTGAACGACAAATACAAGCTATTTATGAAAATATGGACACCGTGGCTTTCTAGCCCTTTTGGTAGATCTGTCAATACTAATATCATCTAATTATTGATTAAGCTAAACTAAGTAATTACAAACCTTTATTTTATTTATTTGAGTTTTTTTCCTTTGACAGGGATTTTTTATTACTATTTTTTTTTTTCTAAGTCAAATTTGACCCCCGATCTCGGAGGTCAAATTTGACTTAATCTCAGAGGTCAATTTTGATCTCCTCTCACCTCATTTTAACTCTTCTCAACCGTGCCAAAAAAATGTGAGTGAATACCATTTTGCAAGGTCAAGGTGAGCATTCTGAGGGGGGCGGGGCAAATCTGTTCGAGGTTGGAGGTCGAGATTAGTGTTGGATATGGAGATGGAGTAGCTGTAAAAAGTGATTACCCTAAACAGCACAGGGTTCTAGGTATATTTTGTAAAATAATTTAGCATTGAGTTGCAAACTACAAGCAGGACTTTTTTTGAAAACATTATTTGACTTAGTAAATTTCTCCCCTTATATCTACATTAGCTTTTTATTGCTTATAGAAAACAGGCAAATCTTTTTTTGTGGGCCACTATTATCACTTACAGGTGTTTGTTGTTTAAACACTTTTACGGTTGTTATCATGGCAATAAATGGTAAAAAATGTTTATAATGAAATAAAAAAACAGGACTGCTAAACTAATTGTCAAGTCCTAGCAATGCAATCTCCAGCTCCAGCATCGGTAGAGCAGAAGCTCACAGATCATGTGTGAGTCACTTTATTTCTCAGCACCTTGAACAGCAAAAATTAGATTCCAAGGCTGTGAGGCAGAAATTTATAGCACTTGTAAAATTCTTTATATTTTGCCATGAAACATGTCAGCTCTGAAAAAATAAATGATTTTCGTTATGTATTTCTTTTTTTTTTTTTTTTTTGGCAAATGATACGTTATATACACACGAACAGGTTTTTATTACTTGTAACATTTATTGTTAAAGAAAAAAAGATCTAACCTTCAGGTACTGATAATAATACATTTAAATAGAAGGCTGCAACAATACCTTTCAAGTGCTGTAGTGGTTTGCTTTGATAGCAGCTGGTCTGGATGCCATTTAGATCTTCGATTTGCTGTTTTGCAACAAACAATAGGATCTATTCACTAAACAGTGGACTATGTTGCAAAAATAAGGCCAAAGCAGCTGACCTGGAAAAAATCTCAAATTTTCCTAATTTTCCAGTTCGGTTATTTTCAATTTTTTTTTCACTGTTCAGTTGTCAGTTCACCACTATATAGTAAATAAACTCCAATAAATTCATAACATTTTAAAGAAAATATTTAAATATTACTATTGAAATTTATATAAATCTGATAATTTGTTTAAGTTGTCAATATTGTCTCTTGTATATTATAATCCACTTTATTGACTATTTCATTATGAAGATGCCCCACCAGTGAGAATCCTGGTAGTGATGCACAGCTTAACGGACAGGACATGTATGAGGGTGGGGGAGTGAATCAGGTCATAGCTGATATCGTCATGCACGCTGGGCCACTTCAAGTGTGATCTGTGGTTGGACCTTCGGCTGGAGATCCTAGGAGTTGCACTGCCTGAATTTTTCCTGCTTTATAGGTTGCTCCTGCACTGGATCCAGCCCATGCTCCTGCTGCTGCAGCGGTGCCGAGTGCAGGTGACCTGGTGGTCCAACAACTTACGCCGGCTCCAAGTGTCTTTTCCTATCAGGCTCAGGCTCAGGCACGTTTGCAGGGTGCACGCGCAGTCAGTGGGGTTTGGGGGGCCCCGGTGGGTTTTGGGGTTCCCTTCGGGGGGAGGATCGGCGGGCGGGTTGGCGTTGCCACCCTTCCCAACTCCACCGGGTACGCCTCTGGTAGTGGCGACCCAGGGCCCTAGTGCTCCTCTCCCTGCAACAATGACGCAGGGGTCCTTGATTTCCCTTCCTGGTCCGTTGGTGGATGTGGCACCCGTGGCCCCAATAGCCCATGGGGCGACATACATGTGCTGGTCTGGCACGCTAGGCTTACATCTCAAGCAGGAGGTGCAAGAGCGCATATGGAAAGGGGAATACTTGGAGATATATTCACTCCTTCCTCTGGAGGAGGTTCCTCCCCCAGACAAGGATTTGAAGGAGTCAGAGCGGGAAAAAGAAAAGTACCAGTATCATAAGATTTCAAAGAATTTTGGAAACTGGATACGGGCTTTTTCAATCCTGGCTAGTGTGTTGGGGGGAAAATTCCCGGATAAGTGTTTGGCTTTATTTTGCTACCAAGATATGATCTGGACGGCTTGTAGGGTATATGTTGGGCTGGGGTGGTGGAAGTACGACGAGCAATTCCACCAGCGGATTGCAGTACGCCCGTCATTGTCATGGGACCAGATGGATATCGGCCTCTGGCTCGCTATCATGACATGCCCGGCCACGCAGCAGGGCGGCCTGACATCCTTTCTCGGGGGGGCCGGGGGGATGGGTACACCCACCCCTCCGTCCACCCAGCGACGCAGCGGGGGTTGTTGGAAATATAACAGAGGGTCAGTGCAAGTTCGGCGCTGGCTGTCGTTTCCGGCATGAGTGCTCCGGTTGTGGTAGGTCCCATCCGGCGACAAAGTGTTTTAAGAGGGGTAAGGGAGGTGATAAGTCAGACATGGGAGAGAAAGGGGAGGACGCTGGTGGACGTCACCGCAATGCAACCCTGGCTAAATAGATACCATAATCGCAGAGCAGCAGAAATCCTCTTGGGGGGTTTTGTAGAGGGTTTTCGAATTCCTTTCTAGGAGCGGGTGGTCTCGTTGTCCTTGTGTAACCTTAAGTCGGTATTAGACCATCCCGGGGTGGTTAGGGAAAAGTTGGGGAAAGAGGTGGCTCTCGGGTGCATGGCTGGTCCGTTTGAGTCCCCCCCGCTCCACAACTTACGGGTTTCCCCTCTTGGGGTGGTTCCAAAGAAGAAACTTCCGTCTGATTCAACATTTATCATTCCCGTATGGGGGTTCGGTGAATGATGATATCAGTACGGAGTGGTCCAGGGTGTCTTACGCGTCTTTTGATTCCGCGGTTCGAATGGTCCGGAAGGCAGGGCACGGTGCATTGATGGCAAAAACAGACATGGAAGCAGCATTCCATCTGCTGCCAGTCACCCAGAGTGTCATCACCTACTGGGGTGCTATTTTGAGGCTCGGTTCTATGTGGATATGTGCCTCCCGATGGGATGCTCCATATCATTTTATATTTATTTCGAGTGATTTAGCACTTTCATGGATTGGGTGCTGTGGGAGGAGTCGGGTTTCGATTTTTTGCTAGTAGGCCCCCGGGATTCACACGTCTGTAGCCATTTGCTCTCCACGATGCAAGCGGTTTCGCAGGGTTTTGGTATCCCTTTAGCTTCAGATAAGACAGAGGGTCACACTACTTGCTTGAGTTTTCTGGGTATTGAGCTGGATTCGGTGGCCGGGGAATGTAGGTTGCCTTAGGATAAGCTGGTAAGTTTGCGTGCTGACATTGCGGCAGCTAAGGGGTTAAAAAAGATTTGGCTACAACAGCTCCAGTCTCTTTTGGGGAAGCTTACTTTCACCTGCAAAATAATGCTGATGGGTAGGGTTTTCAACAGGTGCTTGGCAGGGGGGACAGCTGGGGTGGGGCATCCCGCCCATTTCATTCAGCTTACTCGTCCTCTGTTGGCAGATCTGGCAGTGTGGGAGATGTTCTTAGCCTCTTATAGGGTAGGACATTGTGGCAGGCCCTCGAAGTGTCCAAGAGTGATCTTCACCTGTATACGGATGCAGCCAGGTCCGAGGGCTTCGGGGCGGTGCTGGGTACACATTGGTTGGCTGACAGTTGGCTGCTTTCTTGGGTGGAGGTGGGGCTGACTAGGAATTTAACTTTCTTGGAGCTCTTCCCTATCGTGGTGGCCGTGGTCCTGTGGGGGCATATTTTCATGGATAGGAAGGTAGTGTTCCATTGCGACAACATGGGGGTGGTTATGGCAATCAATAATCTGACTGCCTCGTCCCCCCCGGTGATCCATATTTTGTGCCTGCTCGTGTTGCATTGTTTGAATTATAACATATCATGCAGAGCGGTTCACATCCCGGGGTTTCTAACGTCATGGGCGGACGCTCCCTCTCGTTTTCAGTGGGAGGCGTTCAGGGCGGCGGCCCTATGGGCGGATTTGGAAGGGGCTCCTTGCCCTCCGGTCCTGTGGAGCCTTGGGTTGGACAAATAGCCCACTGGATTGGTCGTTCAGTCTCTCAGTCCACGTGGAAAAAATATGGTAAGGTCTGGAGCGACTGGCTGGCTTACGAATAATGCCGTGGGGGTTTCAGTTCTGATGCGGATAGGCTCCAGGGCTTGCTTTGGCTACTGTGGTCTTGGGAGGGGTCCGGAGTTTCCGTCAATGTGGTGACTTCAAAGCTAGCGGGTCTTAGTTTCTAGTTTAAAATCTCAGGGTTTCGGGATGTCACGAGAGAGTTCTTGGTCCGCCAGTCTCAAGGGTGGAGACGGAGTCCCAGAGAGTCAGATCATAGGTTTCCGGTGTCTGGGGCGCTCCTGGCAGAGATTTTTGAGGTTCTTCCTGAGGTTTGCACAAATGTGTTTGAGACGGAGCTGTTCCGTATCGCTTTTGCATGGCTTTTTACGGGGTTATGAGAATAGGGGAATTGGTCACCCCATCCAAGCGTATTTCTGGGGGGTTGTGGGTTGAGGAAGTCTTGCAGACCGGGGGGGGTTACGGTTTCGGATTTGCCGCTCTAAGACCTCTTGGCTAGGGGGGCTTGGGTCCTCCTTCGGGAAGTTCAGGGGTCCTTGGTGTGTCCGGTGGCTTGCTTTGATTCATATTACAACGTTAGGCCATCTGCTGTGGGCCCCCTTCTAATCCATGGGGAAGGAGCTTTCTTTTCACGATATCAATTTGTGAGGGTTTTCAAGCTGGCATTAACTAGACTGGGCTTTGATAGCTCTCAATTTGGTGGTCATTCGTTTCTCATAGGCGCTGCGTCCGAAGCTTCAAGGCTAGGTTTTGCGGACAGGGCTATACAGCACATTGGCAGATGGGGGTCGCAGCGTTTTGTATCCTATATCCGACCTGTGGGGCTCATGGCTGTTTCATCCATCCTGTCTTCCCAGGTTCCGTAGTCAGGGAGGTTTGGCTCTTAGGCCACTCCTACATTTTCTGGGCCCGGCAACTCGCTGCCATCTGACCTGGGGGGGAACGCCTGGGATTCCCACCCGCGGTAGCCGAGGTCCGCTGGATAGGGATCAGGGGAATGAGGTGGGTGCAGCTGTCCAGGCTCTTGGGTCCTCCGGACGTGTTACTGATTCATCTAGGCAGCAACGATTTAGGGTCTATTCCGGTGTGGGGTTTGTGTGACCTTATTAGGCAAGATTTAGCTAGATTATTAGTGCTGTTTCCGGATGTTAAATTAGTTTGGTCTGAGCTGGTTCCCTGTAACTATTGGCACGTGGATCGTTACCAGAGAGCGATGGAGAAGTGCAGGGTAAAAGTGAACAAGCATATTTCCAAGTTCGTTCTCAATGTTGGGGGAATTGCTATTCGCCATCGAGTGTTCGAGCGGGACGCAGTAATATATTTTAGGAGTGACGGGGTGCACCTCACTGAGGTGGGTTTAGATCTTTTCAATTTGGCGCTACAGGAAGGGGTGGAACAGGCCATGGCGTTAGGGTTGGGTGGCTCCTCCTGATTTTAGGTGTAAAACTGAGGTGCCGGTGGCAGGGGGGCATGTCCTTGCCGGTCAGGTTTTGGTTAATGGGAAAGGAGGAGTCCGACCCATTGGTTGAAGTGTTGGGCTCAGCCCTCCCCTAACCTCTATTTAAGGTGATCAGTCACCATTTTGACGTGCCCACAGAGCGAGGAGTCGGCTGGTTGTCAGCATTGGTAAGGTAAAGGGGTAAGAGGCTGGCGAGGATACAGTTTTTTATATAGTTTTGGTTGTTAGGCTGTATTTATCTGAGATGGAGTTTAATGTGATTGGCCAATACAGTTCTAATGTATTTTTTCTATTTATGTTTAATAAAATCGCTGTAGCCTTGTTTTCACCATATATTATGTGTTGCGTCTTTATTTCCTGGGTAAGGGGGGTGGGGGTACCAGCCACACCTGCACTATCCACACTCTATCATACAAGAATCCTGGTAGTGATGCGCAGCTTAGCGGACAGGACATGTATGAGGGTGGGGGAGTGAATCAGGTCATGGCTGGGCAGGGGGAGGATCTGGGAGGTAGTGGTATATATATAGCTGGGATATCCTCCCCCTTCCAGCAGCCATTTTAAAATCCATAATTCACTCTGAAAGTTTCCCGCCCGCCCATCCCTTTGTTTACAGTGTTATGTTTTATATGGTGTTAATCTGTTTTTCTTGTTGCAGCAGGGGGGCATGTCCTTGCCGGTCAGGTTTTGGTTAATGGGAAAGGAGGAGTCCGACCCATTGGTTGAAGTGTTGGGCTCAGCCCTCCCCTAACCTCTATTTAAGGTGATCAGTGACCATTTTTACGTGCCCACCGAGCGAGGAGTCGGCTGGTGGTCAGCATTGGTAAGGTAAAGGGGTAAGAGACCCTCGGACGAGGGGGGAGGGGAGTACTCACTTCAGGTTGGTTTAATGTTTGCTAGTTGCACTATGTATAGTTTAATTAATTTAAGGTAGGCTGGCAAGGTTACAGTTTTTTATATAGTTTTGGTTGTTAGGCTGTATTTATCTGAGATGGAGTTTAAGGTGATTGGCCGATACAGTTCTAACGTATTTTTTCTATTTATGTTTAATAAAATCGCGGGAGCCTTGTTTTCACCATATATTATGTGTTGCGTCTTTATTTCCTGGGTAGATGGGGTGGGTACCAGCCACACTTGCACTATTCACACTCTATCATGTTTACCTACCAGTGGCTAGCTACATATATTTATTTGGCATGCTGCATATATATATATTATATATATATAATATATATAATATATATCACATCATTCCCTCCTGCAATTACACTCATCAGCTTCTGTCATTTGGGGTCTTTCTGTGAACTATGTTCTTTGCATTATGAAACAGTCAAATATTTCTTAATTTTAGGGAGAATTTACAATTGCTCTTTTTTCAAAAACATTTTTATTATCATATTTTCTATTACATACGAGAGAGACAATAATATAAGTGATGTTTCAACCATCACAAACTAGTGGTATATGATATAAACACATGCTTACAGTTACTATTTTAACTGTACGGAGAATTTTTCCAACCATTTAGGTATTTTATGCTTTAAATCTGATCTGACTTTATGTTCTAAAGTACAAGTAATCCAAGCATTTGAATCACAAATAAAGGACAGTCAATTATCCTTTCAAAGTCTTGTTGTCTTTCAGAATCTTCAAAGTGATATTCTGTCTTCGGTAAGGTTGACCACTAGGCATGTCTGGTTTGTCCTCAGTAAGGTTGACTATTAGACATTCAGGAATTGTATTTACCTTTTTACTAGGGTCTTGGGCCCATCCCCTTTTATATGGAATCTAAAGGCAACCCCTTTATGTTTACATGAGGCTCCTCTGAAAGACCCTAACTTGCATCTCCCATCTGTCTTGTCAAGATGTCACTTGATTACTGACCAGGAAGTTTTTCTGCGTTCTGAATTTTTGCATAATTACTCAATACACATTTTAGCGCTATGTAAATTGTTGGCGCTGTATAAGTAAATGTTAATGTAATGTAATACACATTTTTTGCAGCTATATCTTTAACTCTGCTAGTACCACAGACAGGGACAGTGTGGCATTCAGTATGACTGATCTTTGCTCTATAATTAGCTAATTATTTGCTTTTTTATATATGTTCTAATTTGCAAACCGCTTTTGCATCTGTCTATTAGACAGTAACTTATAATACATAAACTACAGTAAGTAGACAGGCATTTAATAGTCCCCTATGTCAGATGATACAAATTATGTACTAAAGAAATCAGTAGGAAAAGCACCAGATTTATGCAGTTTTATTTTGTGTGTGATTCTTTACTAATGAAGGTCCTGAACTGCATGTAGCATTTGTGGCGTGACATTGTACTGGGCAACTAAGTTGCTAGTGTACATAGTACATTGTAACGTAGTCCAAACACGGCACCTACATAAAAAGTGCTGAAAGACCACAACGTTTGCAAATTGCCCAAGGAGGCATCAATGCAACAGTAGATCAACATGCCCGTGAGAGCTGCTGCTCAGTGGTGGGGACAGAGGAGGAAGGTGAGGACAGCTGAAGAAGTTAGGTTCCGCTTTCAGTGTCACCTCTGCCCCAAATAAGCCCCCAAGTGTCATCTCTGTCCCTAATCAGCTCTCCAGTTTCATCTCTGATCCTAATCAGCCTCCCAGTGTCATCTCTGTTTCCAATCAACACCCCAGTGTAATTTCTGTCTCCAATCAGCACCCCAGTGTCATTTCTGTCCCCAATCAGCTCCCCAGTTTCACCTCTGTCCCCAATTAGCCCCACAGTGTCACTTGTCCCCACTCAGCTCTCCAGTGTTGTCTGTGTCCCCACTCAGCTCCCCAGCGAATTTGGAAAAGACATATGTGGTGAGTTGCTCCTACAATAAATACAGATCTGAGAGTTTTTAAAAATGTAACTATGCTTTATCTGCGCTCTGCTAGCAGGGGAAGCTCACCAAGTTTAGCCCTGCACAATGTATTGTTCAGTTGGTGACATGACATGTTAATTGTAATGTAGACAATGTAATACAGGGAGTGCAGAATTATTAGGCAAATGAGTATTTTGACCACATCATCCTCTTTATGCATGTTGTCTTACTCCAAGCTGTATAGGCTCGAAAGCCTACTACCAATTAAGCATATTAGGTGATGTGCATCTCTGTAATGAGAAGGGGTGTGGTCTAATGACATCAACAACCTATATCAGGTGTGCATAATTATTAGGCAACTTCCTTTCCTTTGGCAAAATGGGTCAAAAGAAGGACTTGACAGGCTCAGAAAAGTCAAAAATAGTGAGATATCTTGCAGAGGGATGCAGCACTCTTAAAATTGCAAAGCTTCTGAAGCGTGATCATCAAACAATCAAGCGTTTCATTCAAAATAGTCAACAGGGTCGCAAGAAGCGTGTGGAAAAACCAAGGCACAAAATAACTGCCCATGAACTGAGAAAAGTCAAGCGTGCAGCTGCCACGATGCCACTTGCCACCAGTTTGGCCATATTTCAGAGCTGCAACATCACTGGAGTGCCCAAAAGCACAAGGTGTGCAATACTCAAAGACATGGCCAAGGTAAGAAAGGCTGAAAGACGACCACCACTGAACAAGACACACAAGCTGAAACGTCAAGACTGGGCCAAGAAATATCTCAAGACTGATTTTTCTAAGGTTTTATGGACTGATGAAATGAGAGTGAGTCTTGATGGGCCAGATGGATGGGCCCGTGGCTGGATTGGAGTCAAGCTCAGTCCTACTGTCAGTTCCTGGAAGACACCTTCTTCAAGCAGTGGTACAGGAAGAAGTCTGCATCCTTCAAGAAAAACATGATTTTCATGCAGGACAATGCTCCATCACACGCGTCCAAGTACTCCACAGCATGGCTGGCAAGAAAGGGTATAAAAGAAGAAAATCGAATGACATGGCCTCCTTGTTCACCTGATCTGAACCCCATTGAGAACCTGTGGTCCATCATCAAATGTGAGATTTACAAGGAGGGAAAACAGTACACCTCTCTGAACAGTGTCTGGGAGGCTGTGGTTGCTGCTGCACGCAATGTTGATGGTGAACAGATCAAAACACTGACAGAATCCATGGATGGCAGGCTTTTGAGTGTCCTTGCAAAGAAAGGTGGCTATATTGGTCACTGATTTGTTTTTGTTTTGTTTTTGAATGTCAGAAATGTATATTTGTGAATGTTGAGATGTTATATTGGTTTCACTGGTAAAAATAAATAATTGAAATGGGTATATATTTGTTTTTTGTTAAGTTGCCTAATAATTATGCACAGTAATAGTCACCTGCACACACAGATATCCCCCTAAAATAGCTAAAACTAAAAACAAACTAAAAACTACTTCCAAAAATATTCAGCTTTGATATTAATTCGTTTTTTGGGTTCATTGAGAACATGGTTGTTGTTCAATAATAAAATTAATCCTCAAAAATACAACTTGCCTAATAATTCTGCACTCCCTGTAGAGCAGCAGGAAATGCTAGCAGAATGCTTGGTTGCATAGGGAGAGGTATTAGCAGTAGAAAGAGCCATGTAGAAACATGCCATTGTACAGAGCACTGGTGTGACCTCAGTTGGAATATTGTACACAGTACTGGAGACCGTATCTCCAGAAGGATATTGATACTTTGGAGAAAGTTCAGAGAAGGGCTACTAAACTGGTTCATGGGTTGAAGGATAAAATTTACCAGGAAAGGCTGAAGGATCTTAATATGTATAAATTAGAGGAAAGACGTAACATCCGTATGATAGAAACATTTAAATACATAAAGGGAATCAACAGAGTAAAGTGTTACGTATTGTTATGAAATTTCTTTTTTATATATATAAAAAGTACTAACCAAAATGTTCTTAGAAAAATACAGATCTATAAGAAAATTGATTACTATTGCATATCAGGGGTCTGCATCCTAAAGCCCAGTCAATTTTATACAGGACGCAGTCCATAAACACAAAAATCAATCTTCCTGGGCCGCTGTGTAGATCCCACGGTGTAGAGCTTGCTGTTCCACTGAGCTTTACCTCTGTCTTGATTTTTGAGATGGAGGTAGAGTTTGGCAGGGAAGAGAGATTCAGCACCGTGGTCCTGTGCTCACCATCTTTCTCCAGTGACAGCTCTCACTCTGCTGTGTGATGTGACATATCCCGACTTCATATGCCCAGCTTTGTATCTGGCCCATAAGCCAGAAAAGGTTTATAAACTGTACCTTATGTTATCGCAATTACCATTTTTCTGATAACTCTCCACAACCATCACTGACACAGTATGGAAAGAAAACGAGGAAGAAAAGGAGTGGTAAACATTTTATTTTATAGTCATGCGGGTTAAGATTCATAAAACTTATAATAATGTTTATGTTTGGAAAACACACAGTCTGAGGAAGGGCCCGTTTGGGCCGGAATGTTGTCACTGTTTTGTTATGTTTACCTAATATAGGATCCTGTTTCATAGCATTGGGTAAAGTGGGTTTTATTTCCACTGTTTAGGGACATTCTTTATTTGTGTGCTCTTGCAAAACCTTTCTGTTTTCAATCTCCCTCAATTGTGTACCAATGTTCTCTTACACTGTGTTAAAAAAATGTTTACACTACAAAAACTCTAGCAGTCACCTAAAGTTCTCGCTAGATATATTGGGTTTCATTCAATGACCTGAGTTAATGTATGTCATGTCAATGAATACCATAGACTGCAAACAAATTGAGTTTAAAAACGAGTGATCAATAATATTTATACCATTGAAATCGGCTCATTGTTACATTTCATTTTCTTTTTTTATTCCATGGTGATGAGATTTATTTTGGGAGAATGATACTGAGTACATTACACCATACAGTTCTGATTAAATCAGCTGTATATATTTGTTTTATCTGCACAGTAGCAATTTAGAGCACATTGTATCTGTTGCCGCTCTGTGTGTCATAAATGTCAATTAAAGGGGGGTGTTGAAAAGTCACAGACCTAGTAATATTGTACATTTGAGTATAATATAAGAATTATTAGTTTGGTTCAGTGAGTCATTTGGAACAAAATGCAAAGTAAAGAATACACAAGACATTTTCAACTATTATTTAAAAAGATATGAACATAGAAACTGCTTGTGTCAAAGCATTTTTACTTCCCCTAATATGTTTAAAGCTGGTAGGTGGTTATCGCTAGCTGTTATCTGCAAATATGAAAAAAAAAAACATCACAATAGTTTAATTCTTATGGGTCTTTTCACGGAAATTCGGCACCTGAGTTTGACATATAAAAAAAACCCAGGTCTGAATACTCCTCGTTGAAAGTAATGGGAGGTGAAATTATCAAAGCTATTTATGAGACTAAGTCAAACTCAGGTGGCAAATTTGACTTACTGTCAAAATGAAAGTCGACCTCCTCGAGTTATTCTCATAGATCCATAAAAAAGTCAGAGCAAAAAAGTAACAGACATGAGGGTTGTAATGGGGGAAAGCCTCTCTGTCATGAGTTCACATGGAGCACGGATATGTTCCTGGGTCAGTACCAAAATTTCTTACTTCACTAGCTGCTGGGTGTGAAGATGCATGTGCAAGATTGCAAGAGAGCAGTGTAGAGATCTACGCAAGTGAAATAACAGATACATAATATAAACTAGTGCAAAGGATTTAGTTCCAGAAAATGGGGTAATAGAAGGGAAAAAGCATTAGAAAATCCTTCCTATAAGTCTGTGGCCTAATATTCCTGTGGCTAACAATTAGTACCATAGACTGATCCGCTGGGCAGTCTGACAACCGCAGACCACAACATTTTGGGCACCAAAGTTTAGCTTTTATTTTCCTCAAAGAATGAGCTAAAAAAAATTCTATCCAGCTATTGTTTACTGCACTTCCCATGTCACCCCACCATGCCTACCAGCTGCCTCGCTTTGTTTAGGACAGTCCTGATTTAGGGAAGCTGTCCCACTTTTCAGTACAGTACAGCCAGTTTGGGTGACAATGCTACGGCGCATCCTGATTAGCTGTTGACAAAATAGTGTGCCAGTCAGAGCCCAGTAATATTGTGCCAGTCAGATACCAGGAATATTGTACCAGTCAGAGCCCAGTAATATTGTGTCAGTCAGAGCCCAGTAATAGTGTGCCAGTCAGAGCCCAGTAATAGTGTGCCAGTCAGATACCAGTAATATTGTGCCAGTCAGATACCAGTAATATTGTGCCAGTCAGAGCCCAGTAATATTCTGCCAGTCAGATACCAGTAATAGTGTGCCAGTCAGAGCCCAGTAATATTGTGCCAGTCAGAGCCTAGGAATAGTGTGCCAGTCAGAGCCCAGTAAAAGTGTGCCAGTCAGAGCCCAGTAAAAGTGTGCCAGTCAGAGCCCAGTAATAGTGTGCCAGTCAGAGCCCAGGAATATTGTGCCATTAAAGTGCTCGTTTTCAACCACCCTCCTCCCCCCTTCCCCATTACTTACCGAATGTCTCTGGACGGACACCTCCTCCGTGCAGTCTTCCCTCCTGCACGGAGGAGGGAAACAGTCACCGGATGTGACGTAACGCAGCGGATGCGGCTGCCAGAAAAAGAAAGAAAAAAAGGTAAGCAGCGCGGAGGTGTCACCCGGTGCGGTCCGCACCCCCCGCACCCCCCTCGGGATGCTACTGAGGGATCTTAAGATAAGGGATACTCAACCTGTACTGCCTTATTCCTGTTGCAGTTTTGGAAGAAAATGGTATATCAGTGTCATAGGCCTAGGCATCCAACTTTGGTACTCCAGCAGTTTCTGGACTACAACTAATATAATTCTCTGCAACTCTAGACAGCTAGTGGGGAATTAAGGGATTTTTGCATGGCAAATCATTACATAGAATATAGTAGATGCAGATACATTTTTATGGTATTGTTCAATAAACTTAATGAAAGGCAGATGGATGATTTAGGGATAGCTGGAAAGTGGAATTAATATTCCATGTCCATATTGTATAGATCTTTAAAACTGCCAGTCATTCAGCCCATGGAATAACTGCATTAAATCTTAATAGTCTGCTTATCTGGAGAAGGACAGAGGGAACACAGATAGTCCTATTTATTGTCAAATCTATTATTTTACTGTATACAAAATCAATATGAACGGGCTCATTTATTAAAAGATAAAATAAATGTATGTCGCAGTGGAAACAATGAGCTGTTACATTACTTTTTCGCAGCTAAATGTATTATTTCTTCTGCATCTTACAAGGAGATAAATCAATATTGATTTAATGGATTTAATTGACCTTTACTTAATGAACTTACAATAGCAAAAATGAAGTGTTTATGTGTGTTATATTTTTAAGTCAAAGCACTGGTTTACATTATGCTAGACTTAATTACTTTAAAAAGGTTAACACTGACACCTGCAGGATACTATGAAGAACTGCCTTTTGGAATACAAAATGCAATACTAGACTCCAGGGAGCTGTAGGTGCTGGCGTGGGTGAGTCCTGGGTCTGTCTAGGGCAGCACAAAACCAAAATACACAGCTGAATGCTGGAAAGGTAGCATTGTAGTAAAGTCTGGAAAACAAGAATGTGTTTTCCAAATCATCGTTATAAGCTTGTTGTTGTTGAGTAAATTTCTTAATTGTTGAACTGATACAAAGTCATCCTAAAAAGTCAAACTTGCTATTTTTGGAGCATTGAATACTGTTCCCCTCTTTTATGCACAAAACTGACAAGTGTCTGCTTCCTAAACTCTGAAGCTTTGAACACATGTCTCAAGCATGTTGGTTTCAATGCCCAAGTGCAGCTTATATGATTTCCCATATTTTGGAGACATTCAATAATGTTGCAGTAGTTCAGTGAAAAGCTTTAACCGCATTAGCATGGCTAAACCAACAAGTATCTCCCAGCTGCTTCAAGGAAAGAAGATGCTCTAGAAGCAAAGACCATGAAGAGGGCAAGAATGGACAACATGGACAGACGCGAGCAGCTCATTGTTCTAGCAGGTTCAAAGAATCAGCAGTACAGTCTGAATGCAAGTCTTCATTCCTTAATATTTCCAGACATATTACTAGCATTGACTTATACCTGACCACGATAGTCTCTAATATCTAAATTGTGGCTTTGAAGAACCTTCCATATGTTATCAACCATTGACTGTCCTGTATGCAGAATTATTGGGACAACTTGCCAAAATCTATTAACATTACACATTGTAAAGGTTAACTGGTCCACACCAGGAGTGTAATACACACATATTGAACAATACTTGACAAATTTGACACAACTGCATTTTGAATTTTCATGCCCATCAAATTAATTCAATCTTCAAAGACATGACGGCAAAGAAGGATGACCTCTAACTTTGTTAAATACCCATCAATATATGTTTAGATTAGAAAAAGGGTCAAACTCTGCAATTAATTCAAGCAATCCCAGATAGTTTCCATTGCTTAGTGATCCAAATCTCTATACTGTTCTGTGGAATGACAGACCACGTTCAGAAATAAATCTAATGATGGACGGAACCCGTTTTCAAACCACTGTCCAGTATTTCTCACAATTTCTTATGTTTTCTTCCAAGTTGGAGTCAATGTTAAATACAGCACCTTTGTATGTCGTTTTTTACACTTTGTTGATGTTCAGCACTGTTTTCATGCTGAGAAAGACAATGTGATGCATGTTTCCAATCACAGAATGCAGTCATAAAATGTTTGTTTTTTTAATGTAGCAAAAAGCTTACAGTGAAAGCAGTAAATATGTCCTTGTGACGGAGAATATAAAATATAGTCTCTTTTAACAGTTTGGCCATTCTGTACGGATCATTCCAACATATCTTTTGTTAGAGAATGTTAGAGAATGTTTAAAGGAGCAAGGGTTAAACAAAACATGTCCTGGGACATTTAAGTAAACCCGACGTGTATCTTAATAGATACACGCGGGCTTACTTTCTGCTGTGTCTCACATGCGAGACACAGCAATTCCCTGTTGTCGCGCTCTGACAAATGGCAGCATGTGCACAGCCAGTCTTTGACAGCCAAAGGCGAGGGTCTCTAGCTGCTAGCACAGAAAGAGACCCTCAGCACACTTCGGTGATCTGAGTAGCCTTTAAATGCAGGCTACTCAGAGACAATCGGCACTAAAATTGGCCAATTACCAAGTTACAGAATTTGGATGCCGAAAAAATAGCCTCAGTCTATGGGGGGACTTTAGTTTATTCTGGGGGGGTATTTAGGGAGGACCTCAGCTATTATGGAAATTGTCAAAGCACTCCCATAGAAGTCAATGGGAGGAATTCAGCTATTGTGAAAAATAGCCAAAGCCCTTCCAAAATGCCCCAAAATTAAATCAAATTTAAATTAAATTAAAAACAAATAAATTAATAAAAAATTGAATATATTAAAATAAAACATAATAAATTAAATAAATACATATAAAAAACACATACAAAATTATTAGATATTAAAAATTATTATATCAATGTTTGATACATCATAGTACTACATATAATATAATATAAAAAAACATTACAAATCAATTTTTCATTGGTATGGTAATAGTTTTAACATGCCATAATAGCATATCTATTATTAAATTAATTAATGATTGTAATTGTTTATTAAAATATGCTAACACCGCATACATTGTGCAATTACCACATCAGTGAACACATCATGTAATATAAAATACACATATCACATACGTCACTTAGTAACCCCAAAAAAACTTAGGGAATGGCCACATTTACATCTATCAATATGATCTATCATTTTTTACACTGCCATAGCTCTTGTATTATAACAATGTCAGTGATGTCATGCCAGCTGTAGTGGAGGATGTGTATTGGGCATTGCTTTATTTGTGTATTATATACATTTTCATGTTTTTCTTATTTTGGTATTTATTCTCTCTAGTGCTTGGTTGGTTTATATGTTTTGTAAACAAAATAACGCTGACTGCAACAGGGTGCAAAAACGATAGCGTATAATAGCAAAATATATAGATGTTGAAACCAGTTAAGCTTATTGGCGCTTTAAGATTTCATGCTTTGCAAACTGTGGAAATAAAATGTGCACTACATAAACTTTAATTAATCTTGTTAGCCTACTTGAAGTTTTAATCTTGTTTAAAATTCAACTGTCAGATTTAATGCTTAAGATATCAGTGAGATTAGGCGATTGGAGAATTATTAAATTAAAAGCTATAATTCTGCAACCTGGCTGATTAAATTAACGTGTCATGGTTTCATGTCAAATAAATAGCTGGTTCCAGACGTTTATGGCACATTCCATCGCGATATAATGCAATAGAGAATGCAGTAAATTATAGAGTGTTTATTTAAATTGGTATTTGCTCTTACAAATTATTATTGACCTAAAACCTTACAGCATTAATCATAATTTGTAGAAACATGCTAACAACTACTTATCAGTAAGACATTTTTAAAAAGATTTTTAAAGTATGTGGTAGACTTATTTTTCCAACTTGGCTACTTTGGCTTAATGTTTGAAATTCCCATCTCAATTCCCTCTTTATTGAATAGATGCTTATTTGTGAATCAATCTACAATAAAAAATATATATATAAGAAATGAAGGCATCATAGAGCAGGAGCATCCAAATTTATTTATGAAGTGGGATGCATGGTCAGAAATGCATATTAGGCAGCAAAAAATGTTTTGGAAGAATAGCTTGTATTGAAATTATTTAACTATTTAGCAGGGAAAAAAAGAACAGTCCAGCAGCTTAAATCCACTTTAGTCAAATAAAACTACACATTGAGAACGCTATGGTTAAGTCAGTTGGCACTATCATCTGTCAGATGGGCCGCGAATTGATTGTTACATTATTGGAAACGCTTCCAAATTTGTTGTGACATGTTTTTTGGGGTCCTGTGCCATCAAGTTAGGGTCTGTCCCAGCATTAATACTGCACATGCACAGTGCACAGGCAGCATTTAAACACTGTATGTCCAATGGAAAACAAACAAAGGTTATTATGTAATCGTTGGTACTATATTTTCACTGTATAAAAAATGGTTTATATCCAGAAATGCTATGCACTAACTTTCTCTCAGAACACTAGGCCGCCTAAAAGGCCTGCTCATAACGTCTGACTGGAGCAATTCTTAACTATGAATAGTAGTATAATAAGTAGTATAAAAAGGAAGTAGTATAGCACTACTATATATAACTACCTATCTGGCTAAAGTAATTCCTAACTTGTATTAATTTCCAATGACCAGCCTATACTAGGCTACATTGTGCACACCTCAGTTAACTACTTATCAAAGGCAGTCCTATAGGGGTGTGTCTATTGGATGGGTCTTTGTTGCAACTAACACTCTACAAATTGTATGTATCTCCTTTAAGATGTGTGTCTGATATGTGGTTTGTTGAATCATTTGCAAGTGCTGGTTCTGTGTCATCACAGTAAATTCTGTACCATCAACCTGACCATGGACATCTCCTGATGGGCATGTCTGATTCTCAACATTTTGCAGGTATGTGTCAAAGTAACATCCGCATGAGTGGAAGAACCCAAGGTTTCCAAGCAAAACATTGCCCAAAGCATCACACTGCCTCCACCAGCATACCACCTGTCAGTGGTCATAATGTTATGTCTGATTGGTGTTTGCTGAATGTACCTGTAGGCATGTTGAAATCAATGGCCTCTAAAGAACCACTGGTAGTTGCTGGAGCCATGAGATTGCAGAGCATCAGATCATACTCATTTGGGTCTATTCACTAAAATTTGAGAATAATGCGAGCAGGAGACTTGGGAGGTCAGACTTTCACTTTAAAAGTCCATCTCAATCTCCCATCTCGAACTCCCTTCAGTGAAAAGTAATAAAAATGGCTTCACTATAAACTGTAGGGAGTTTTTTTTACAGAAGATGAGTTGCATAAAAAAGTTGTTTTAAAAGTAAAAATAATAGCCCTGACCCCTCCCCCCATAACTAAAATGGTGCTGGGAGTTGCCAATTCCATTATTATTGACAGTGCTGGAAGCCTGTCAAATGGCTCCCATAACCCCCCAAAAAAACATTACCGGGGCTGGAAGCCTTCTTAATGGCTCCCAGCCTTCCTAAAATGAATGGGCCAGGGAAGTGCTCAACTTATCCGGGGACTGCCACAAGGCCTCCGGATAACATTAATAATGAATAAAATAAAAATAAATGATTCTGAAATATTACCCCAAAACCTGTAAATAAATACCACCCTGTGAGTGTAATGAGGGTGGGAGTGAAGATCACCACACACCTCCTCTGCACACAAAGAGTGCACTGTAAATACAATTATACCTGAATTAAGTTGCCCTAGATATAATTAATAAAATAATTAATAAAATAAAATAAAAAATAACCCCTAAATACCCCACCTTGGCCAGATGGGGAAGATACCGAAGAGGGGGTGTAACAGTGGCATATTCATGGGAAAATTGTCTCTGGCATATTAAAGTGATGCTGTGGCTTGTTCTTTGGGGAAAAATAACATGTATTATGGGGCAAAGTGACACTGTGGTATGTTCTGTGGGGCAACTTGACACTGTGGAATGCCAAATCATGTGGGTGCAATATGAGTGCAAGCTAAGTGCTGCATGGCAAGTGCTATGGGTATTGTATTGTGTTGTGTTAAGTAATAAAAAACAAGAAATGCACTTTTTCAATAACATTTTTATTACATATGAAAATAGTTGAATATAATATTAAAGTGCTTTTATTAGAGTACTTTTATTGCAGTGTTGCATAATAAGAAGTTGTGCATTTTGCAGCCATATATAAATTTTGTTACATATATTCATTTTATACACTGCAATAAAAGTACTCAGAGCCTTTATCAGAAAAGTATATCGGCAAAATTTTACCTGGATATCAGGGGGTGGAGACCTGGCAATGGGGCGGGACTTTGGACAGACAGTTCTTATACCCATGCAGGCTTCACTCCCTGCTTGCTTTTTGAGCATGCTGCATTGCTATTTATAGTCTTATTGATATTGTCTTCCTGGGTTTTTTTATCTTTAGCTTCCTCTACAACCATTCTCCTTTCTCCTGCCCTCTGACCTCAGCCTGCTTCCTTGCTGAAGATACTCTGCTGCCTTCCTCGACCTTTTTGGACTGCCCTCTGACCATTCTTTTGCTTTACCTACTGTCTTCTACCCCTGCTACTGTTGCTGGGCTGCCTGCTCTGTGCTCCGACAGTATCCTCAATGATCAACAGTATGATTTATTGTGTGTTCTGTCAAGGTTTTGTGGTAATATTATGTCTTCTTCTTTTTTCCCTCTTCTAGGCTTACCTGGTACGCTGGTTTTGGCACACTTCCCAATGAATTTAGCTTATATCTATGTACATTGGCCTATGGTTGTAAGATGGGCATTAGGTATATAAGCCAACGCCTCTGTCCCACAGCTCCGTCGCTGCATCTCCTTTGTTTCTAGCTCATGATTCTCCACCAATTTCTATTTAATTCTTCTACTCTTTTATCTCTTCTTTCCTTTTCTTTCTTTATTCATGGCGGACCCTCCTCTAGAGTTACTTGGTAGGTCGAATTTGGCACACCTCAAACTGGCGCCCTTGTCCTCAAACTGAATTTAAGTTATATCGCTTTGTAGTCCTCCTCATCATTTCCTAAAGTTGCCCCTACCACAAATGGCTTTATTTTATTTTATTTTTTTATTTAGAAAGTGTTTTACCAGGAAAAATACATTGAGATTTCTCTCGTTTTCAAGTATGTCCTGGGGACCCAGTCCAGAATGGAGTTACACAGAGTTACACATTTAACAGTAGATTCAAAAATACATACATACATACATATATTAAACAAGTTGGAAGGGGAACATACAGGGTAAATCATTATTGATACAAAAAGGAACAACATGAACAGTATACAAAGGAGTTTGTAAACTAATAACAGGTACAATCTGTTTTGAGGATTTGGGAGATACTTATTTTCAGGGATCTTAGAGTAGATGATGATTTGGCAGAAGCAGGAAGGCTATTCCACATATGAGGCGCTCTGAAAGAGAACGCACCTCTACCTGCTTCCTTTTTGAAGTGGGGAATCGCTAGTGAAGGGTTGGTGCAGGATCTGAGATTGTGGGATGTGCATGGAGTAAGAGCGAGCATGCCGCTCAGGTAGGGGGGGAGCGTTCCAGAGAAGTGGTTATGCACTAAGCAAGCTAGGTGGAGAGCACGCCTGGAGGCAAGCGTCAGCCAATTTAACTCTTGTAACATTTTACAGTGATGCGTGTTATAATCACACTGTAGCGCAAAACGACACAATGTATTGTACAGAGTGTCGAGTTTACCGAGATGTGTCTGGGGGGCAGAATCATACACAACATCTCCATAATCTAAGATCGGCATCAACATTTGCTGCACAATACGTTTCCTTACCGTGGAATCTAGGTTAGATTTGTTTCTATACAGAAAGCCGATCCTAGGATATAGCTTTGACACAAGCTTATCAATATGGAGACCAAAAGATAAGTTTGGATCTAGCCACATGCCAAGATACTTATATGAATTTACCTGGCTCAGGTTATAACTGGTTTTGGTCTTGATGGTTACTTGAGGATTGTTTAATTTAAGTAGTTTGGCATTTGTCCCAAACAACATGGACACAGTTTTTTCAGCATTGAGGAATAATTTGTTGTTAGCTATCCAATTTTCAACTTTAGAAAACTGATCCTGTAGCACGGACTCCACTTGCGATAGTTGAGTACCGCAAGTATAAATGACCGTATCATCAGCATACATATGCACACGAGCCAGGTCACACACCGAGGGTAGATCATTTATAAATAGCGAGAATAGCAGAGGCCCAAGAACAGATCCTTGAGGCACTCCACACTTAATTGGCAACAGGAGGGAGGTAGTATCAGCAATGGACACATATTGAGATCTATCAGACAAGTATGAATGAAACCAGCAGAGCGACCTCTTATTTACACCGGAACAACTTAGTTTGTTTAGCAGCAGCTCATGATCAACCGTGTCAAAGGCCTTTGCAAAGTCAAGGAAAACTGCACCTGTGAGTTCACCCCTCTCCATGCCACTCTGAATGTCATTGGTCACCTTTAAGAGGGCAGTTATCGTGGAGTGATTTGACCTAAACCCAGATTGAAGCGAGGTTAGATAGTTGGACCGTTGATAATACTCGCACAGTTGATCATGGGCACATTTTTCCAGGATTTTAGAAAGTATGGGTAGCAGTGAAATAGGCCTGTAGTTTGACACCAAGTTTACATCTCCATTTTTGTGGATGGGGATAACTCTGGCTTTTTTCCAGGCTTTGGGGACATAACCAGAGGACAGGGACGCATTGATTAAGCAGGAAATGGGTCGCGCAGTAACAGGCGCACTCAGCCTCAGTAGCATTGATGGAAGTAGGTCCGGCCCACACTGTAATTTCATTTTTTGATTGAGGAGATGCGCTGCTATTTCACTATCTGATATAGAAGTAAATTCAAATTCAGCAATGTGTTTGGCCAGGGGTGATATCGATAGGGACTTGTCTGCCATAGAAAAAGTGGCATGATCTTCATTGTGGTGTGTTGCTATAAGAGCCGTGGCGCATCCTACAAAGTAGTTGTTGAATTCATTTGCTATTGCCACTGGAGATTTTAGAACTTCATTATGTGTCTTAATTGTGGTAGGTTCTGAGCGGCGCGGAGGGTCATACATGTTTTTTATGACGCTCCAAAATTTGGTAGGGTTCGCTAGATTTCTATTCAGCCGTTCAGAGAAATAAGTTGTCTTGGCAAGTTTGGTTTGAGTCTTGCATCTATTGCGGACTTGCCGATAAGTGTTGTGATCTTGGTCTGAGCCAGTTTGCTTAAATTTTGACCATAAAGCATCCCTGAAATGGAATAAGTCCAAGAGGTCAGCAGTGACCCAGGGAAGATGGGCACCCCTTACTCTCACTCTACGCAGGGGGGCATGTTTATCACTGACCTGCATGAACTCAGATTGAAAATATTCAATTGCAGAGTCCAGATCGGGTATCAAGCTTAGCCTGCTCCACAGACAATTACTCAAGTCATTGAGAAAAGACTGGAGATTAAACTTCTTAAAACATCTTGTAACAATTACCCTAGGGGTCGATTTGATGGGTCTTACTTTCCGTACACAATACACTATGCAATGATCACTGAACACATTGGGTAGAATGCCAGATTGCTGGATTCTTTGGGGACAAGAGGAAAGGACCCAATCCAGCAGCGTATGGTTAGAGCTGTTGGGATTCATCCGAGTAGGAGATGAAATAAGCTGTGTTAGGTTCATGGATTTGAACAGTGAGCATGTTTTAACATTTTTGTGGTCTAACCAGTCTACATTGAAATCTCCAAATATGAGCAGCTCACTTTTCTTATTTTGGGCACTAATATCACCCAGTAGTTTCTTGATGTCAGTAAGTGACTGAGCAGGGGAATTTGGTGGGCGATAGATCCCTACAAGTACTAATGGTTTTGAGAATGGGTGTAATATTCTTCCGGCTATAACTTCAAAAGTAGAAGGGGTACTTGATAAGGAAAGGTTTATGAAATTAAGTGACTCATGAATATATAAAACAATACCTCCTCCTCTCTTATTTCTGTCTTTTCTGGAACAGATATATCCTTGTATATGTATTGCAGAGTCTGGGGTTCTAGGGCTTAACCAGGATTCAGTGATAACAAGAGTTTTAGGTTTGTACACCTGACACCATGCTCTTAGTTCATCAATTTTTGGTAGAAGGCTGCGGATATTGCAATGGACAGAGGAGAGGCCCTTATTGAAAGAGAAGTTGACATTTGTACTAGGCCAGGGGCCTGGGTTGGTTTCAATGTCATTTGCCAGGGCAAGGAGAAGAATGAACACAAATTTGCAGAGCTGCTTCCCCTGAGCTTTCACTGACAACCTATGTTGAAAAGAAGGAGAGGGAGAGGGAGAGGGTGGAGTGTTTTTTAACACTCTCCACCAGCACTCATTAGGAAGTGCACATTTACAAAGCAGTCCATGGTAGATCACTACATTATGTTGCAAGGCAGGGGTTATTGTATTGGGATGGGTGGGAAAATGGCTTACTAATGCCAGGAATAATGAAAACATAATAATACCTTTTGTTTGGTTGATCATACTATCAGTAAGGCAGGTCAGACAAAAGAAAATGTAAAGGTAGGGAGGTTAAACTAATATCTCCTCTGGAATGCAAAATTTAAAGCTGTAGTTAAGTTTATTTTAATTTATGATTACCATGTTTGAATTGTAACACTTGAGAGTTCATGGTTTGATTTGGCACAACAGGACTATATTAAATTTGAAGAGTTAAAAGGTAGTCCAAGTCAGGTAGCTGCTAAATCCCAACACCTGCTGCTTATAGATGCAGGTAAATCTGCACACAGGTGAGAATATTGAGGGGTTAGGTAAGGTCTATAAAAGAAAATTGAGCTTGGGGTGGGTGGGAGGGACTAAACACCCTTCTTGCAAGAATCCAAATGGCTATGTGTGCTGGGATTCTGTTGAGAGAAGGATATTCTTATTGGAGACTTTATACATACAGGGGTGAAGGGGGGGGGAGAGAGATAGTTTGGGCATTTTTAAAAGAACTTAGATAAGAGGACCTAGCAGAGCATAAAGGCAATAAAATGTGGCAAAAATGTGGCTATATGTTAGAGGTTGTGATAGTGGGGAGAAAAGAAAAATAAAGAAGAAATGGTTACAACAACACATGCAGATAAAAGGCATAGTATATCACAAGTAGACATAGTAGTATATCAATTAATAAGGTCACATTTAAGAGTTGCTAGCAGATTCCTCTAGATTGGATATACCTGGTGTGTTCAAATCAGTTACTGACACCCTTCTTGCAAGAATCCAAATGGCTATGTGTGCTGGGATTCTGTTGAGAGAAGGATATTCTTATTGGAGACTTTATACATACAGGGGTGAAGGGGGGGGGGAGAGAGATAGTTTGGGCATTTTTAAAAGAACTTAGATAAGAGGACCTAGCAGAGCATAAAGGCAATAAAATGTGGCAAAAATGTGGCTATATGTTAGAGGTTGTGATAGTGGGGAGAAAAGAAAAATAAAGAAGAAATGGTTACAACAACACATGCAGATAAAAGGCATAGTATATCACAAGTAGACATAGTAGTATATCAATTAATAAGGTCACATTTAAGAGTTGCTAGCAGATTCCTCTAGATTGGATATACCTGGTGTGTTCAAATCAGTTACTGACACCCTTCTTGCAAGAATCCAAATGGCTATGTGTGCTGGGATTCTGGTGTGTTCAAATCAGTTACTGACACCCTTCTTGCAAGAATCCAAATGGCTATGTGTGCTGGGATTCTGGTGTGTTCAAATCAGTTACTGACACCCTTCTTGCAAGAATCCAAATGGCTATGTGTGCTGGGATTCTGTTGAGAGAAGGATATTCTTATTGGAGACTTTATACATACAGGGGTGAAGGGGGGGGGGAGAGAGATAGTTTGGGCATTTTTAAAAGAACTTAGATAAGAGGACCTAGCAGAGCATAAAGGCAATAAAATGTGGCAAAAATGTGGCTATATGTTAGAGGTTGTGATAGTGGGGAGAAAAGAAAAATAAAGAAGAAATGGTTACAACAACACATGCAGATAAAAGGCATAGTATATCACAAGTAGACATAGTAGTATATCAATTAATAAGGTCACATTTAAGAGTTGCTAGCAGATTCCTCTAGATTGGATATACCTGGTGTGTTCAAATCAGTTACTGACACCCTTCTTGCAAGAATCCAAATGGCTATGTGTGCTGGGATTCTGGTGTGTTCAAATCAGTTACTGACACCCTTCTTGCAAGAATCCAAATGGCTATGTGTGCTGGGATTCTGGTGTGTTCAAATCAGTTACTGACACCCTTCTTGCAAGAATCCAAATGGCTATGTGTGCTGGGATTCTGTTGAGAGAAGGATATTCTTATTGGAGACTTTATACATACAGGGGTGAAGGGGGGGGGAGAGAGATAGTTTGGGCATTTTTAAAAGAACTTAGATAAGAGGACCTAGCAGAGCATAAAGGCAATAAAATGTGGCAAAAATGTGGCTATATGTTAGAGGTTGTGATAGTGGGGAGAAAAGAAAAATAAAGAAGAAATGGTTACAACAACACATGCAGATAAAAGGCATAGTATATCACAAGTAGACATAGTAGTATATCAATTAATAAGGTCACATTTAAGAGTTGCTAGCAGATTCCTCTAGATTGGATATACCTGGTGTGTTCAAATCAGTTACTGACACCCTTCTTGCAAGAATCCAAATGGCTATGTGTGCTGGGATTCTGGTGTGTTCAAATCAGTTACTGACACCCTTCTTGCAAGAATCCAAATGGCTATGTGTGCTGGGATTCTGGTGTGTTCAAATCAGTTACTGACACCCTTCTTGCAAGAATCCAAATGGCTATGTGTGCTGGGATTCTGGTGTGTTCAAATCAGTTACTGACACCCTTCTTGCAAGAATCCAAATGGCTATGTGTGCTGGGATTCTGTTGAGAGAAGGATATTCTTATTGGAGACTTTATACATACAGGGGTGAAGGGGGGGGGAGAGAGATAGTTTGGGCATTTTTAAAAGAACTTAGATAAGAGGACCTAGCAGAGCATAAAGGCAATAAAATGTGGCAAAAATGTGGCTATATGTTAGAGGTTGTGATAGTGGGGAGAAAAGAAAAATAAAGAAGAAATGGTTACAACAACACATGCAGATAAAAGGCATAGTATATCACAAGTAGACATAGTAGTATATCAATTAATAAGGTCACATTTAAGAGTTGCTAGCAGATTCCTCTAGATTGGATATACCTGGTGTGTTCAAATCAGTTACTGACACCCTTCTTGCAAGAATCCAAATGGCTATGTGTGCTGGGATTCTGGTGTGTTCAAATCAGTTACTGACACCCTTCTTGCAAGAATCCAAATGGCTATGTGTGCTGGGATTCTGGTGTGTTCAAATCAGTTACTGACACCCTTCTTGCAAGAATCCAAATGGCTATGTGTGCTGGGATTCTGTTGAGAGAAGGATATTCTTATTGGAGACTTTATACATACAGGGGTGAAGGGGGGGGGAGAGAGATAGTTTGGGCATTTTTAAAAGAACTTAGATAAGAGGACCTAGCAGAGCATAAAGGCAATAAAATGTGGCAAAAATGTGGCTATATGTTAGAGGTTGTGATAGTGGGGAGAAAAGAAAAATAAAGAAGAAATGGTTACAACAACACATGCAGATAAAAGGCATAGTATATCACAAGTAGACATAGTAGTATATCAATTAATAAGGTCACATTTAAGAGTTGCTAGCAGATTCCTCTAGATTGGATATACCTGGTGTGTTCAAATCAGTTACTGACACCCTTCTTGCAAGAATCCAAATGGCTATGTGTGCTGGGATTCTGGTGTGTTCAAATCAGTTACTGACACCCTTCTTGCAAGAATCCAAATGGCTATGTGTGCTGGGATTCTGGTGTGTTCAAATCAGTTACTGACACCCTTCTTGCAAGAATCCAAATGGCTATGTGTGCTGGGATTCTGTTGAGAGAAGGATATTCTTATTGGAGACTTTATACATACAGGGGTGAAGGGGGGGGGGAGAGAGATAGTTTGGGCATTTTTAAAAGAACTTAGATAAGAGGACCTAGCAGAGCATAAAGGCAATAAAATGTGGCAAAAATGTGGCTATATGTTAGAGGTTGTGATAGTGGGGAGAAAAGAAAAATAAGGAAGAAATGGTTACAACAACACATGCAGATAAAAGGCATAGTATATCACAAGTAGACATAGTAGTATATCAATTAATAAGGTCACATTTAAGAGTTGCTAGCAGATTCCTCTAGATTGGATATACCTGGTGTGTTCAAATCAGTTACTGACACCCTTCTTGCAAGAATCCAAATGGCTATGTGTGCTGGGATTCTGGTGTGTTCAAATCAGTTACTGACACCCTTCTTGCAAGAATCCAAATGGCTATGTGTGCTGGGATTCTGGTGTGTTCAAATCAGTTACTGACACCCTTCTTGCAAGAATCCAAATGGCTATGTGTGCTGGGATTCTGTTGAGAGAAGGATATTCTTATTGGAGACTTTATACATACAGGGGTGAAGGGGGGGGGAGAGAGATAGTTTGGGCATTTTTAAAAGAACTTAGATAAGAGGACCTAGCAGAGCATAAAGGCAATAAAATGTGGCAAAAATGTGGCTATATGTTAGAGGTTGTGATAGTGGGGAGAAAAGAAAAATAAAGAAGAAATGGTTACAACAACACATGCAGATAAAAGGCATAGTATATCACAAGTAGACATAGTAGTATATCAATTAATAAGGTCACATTTAAGAGTTGCTAGCAGATTCCTCTAGATTGGATATACCTGGTGTGTTCAAATCAGTTACTGACACCCTTCTTGCAAGAATCCAAATGGCTATGTGTGCTGGGATTCTGGTGTGTTCAAATCAGTTACTGACACCCTTCTTGCAAGAATCCAAATGGCTATGTGTGCTGGGATTCTGGTGTGTTCAAATCAGTTACTGACACCCTTCTTGCAAGAATCCAAATGGCTATGTGTGCTGGGATTCTGTTGAGAGAAGGATATTCTTATTGGAGACTTTATACATACAGGGGTGAAGGGGGGGGGAGAGAGATAGTTTGGGCATTTTTAAAAGAACTTAGATAAGAGGACCTAGCAGAGCATAAAGGCAATAAAATGTGGCAAAAATGTGGCTATATGTTAGAGGTTGTGATAGTGGGGAGAAAAGAAAAATAAAGAAGAAATGGTTACAACAACACATGCAGATAAAAGGCATAGTATATCACAAGTAGACATAGTAGTATATCAATTAATAAGGTCACATTTAAGAGTTGCTAGCAGATTCCTCTAGATTGGATATACCTGGTGTGTTCAAATCAGTTACTGACACCCTTCTTGCAAGAATCCAAATGGCTATGTGTGCTGGGATTCTGGTGTGTTCAAATCAGTTACTGACACCCTTCTTGCAAGAATCCAAATGGCTATGTGTGCTGGGATTCTGGTGTGTTCAAATCAGTTACTGACACCCTTCTTGCAAGAATCCAAATGGCTATGTGTGCTGGGATTCTGTTGAGAGAAGGATATTCTTATTGGAGACTTTATACATACAGGGGTGAAGGGGGGGGAGAGAGATAGTTTGGGCATTTTTAAAAGAACTTAGATAAGAGGACCTAGCAGAGCATAAAGGCAATAAAATGTGGCAAAAATGTGGCTATATGTTAGAGGTTGTGATAGTGGGGAGAAAAGAAAAATAAAGAAGAAATGGTTACAACAACACATGCAGATAAAAGGCATAGTATATCACAAGTAGACATAGTAGTATATCAATTAATAAGGTCACATTTAAGAGTTGCTAGCAGATTCCTCTAGATTGGATATACCTGGTGTGTTCAAATCAGTTACTGACACCCTTCTTGCAAGAATCCAAATGGCTATGTGTGCTGGGATTCTGGTGTGTTCAAATCAGTTACTGACACCCTTCTTGCAAGAATCCAAATGGCTATGTGTGCTGGGATTCTGGTGTGTTCAAATCAGTTACTGACACCCTTCTTGCAAGAATCCAAATGGCTATGTGTGCTGGGATTCTGTTGAGAGAAGGATATTCTTATTGGAGACTTTATACATACAGGGGTGAAGGGGGGGGGGAGAGAGATAGTTTGGGCATTTTTAAAAGAACTTAGATAAGAGGACCTAGCAGAGCATAAAGGCAATAAAATGTGGCAAAAATGTGGCTATATGTTAGAGGTTGTGATAGTGGGGAGAAAAGAAAAATAAAGAAGAAATGGTTACAACAACACATGCAGATAAAAGGCATAGTATATCACAAGTAGACATAGTAGTATATCAATTAATAAGGTCACATTTAAGAGTTGCTAGCAGATTCCTCTAGATTGGATATACCTGGTGTGTTCAAATCAGTTACTGACACCCTTCTTGCAAGAATCCAAATGGCTATGTGTGCTGGGATTCTGGTGTGTTCAAATCAGTTACTGACACCCTTCTTGCAAGAATCCAAATGGCTATGTGTGCTGGGATTCTGGTGTGTTCAAATCAGTTACTGACACCCTTCTTGCAAGAATCCAAATGGCTATGTGTGCTGGGATTCTGTTGAGAGAAGGATATTCTTATTGGAGACTTTATACATACAGGGGTGAAGGGGGGGGGAGAGAGATAGTTTGGGCATTTTTAAAAGAACTTAGATAAGAGGACCTAGCAGAGCATAAAGGCAATAAAATGTGGCAAAAATGTGGCTATATGTTAGAGGTTGTGATAGTGGGGAGAAAAGAAAAATAAAGAAGAAATGGTTACAACAACACATGCAGATAAAAGGCATAGTATATCACAAGTAGACATAGTAGTATATCAATTAATAAGGTCACATTTAAGAGTTGCTAGCAGATTCCTCTAGATTGGATATACCTGGTGTGTTCAAATCAGTTACTGACACCCTTCTTGCAAGAATCCAAATGGCTATGTGTGCTGGGATTCTGTTGAGAGAAGGATATTCTTATTGGAGACTTTATACATACAGGGGTGAAGGGGGGGGGAGAGAGATAGTTTGGGCATTTTTAAAAGAACTTAGATAAGAGGACCTAGCAGAGCATAAAGGCAATAAAATGTGGCAAAAATGTGGCTATATGTTAGAGGTTGTGATAGTGGGGAGAAAAGAAAAATAAAGAAGAAATGGTTACAACAACACATGCAGATAAAAGGCATAGTATATCACAAGTAGACATAGTAGTATATCAATTAATAAGGTCACATTTAAGAGTTGCTAGCAGATTCCTCTAGATTGGATATACCTGGTGTGTTCAAATCAGTTACTGACACCCTTCTTGCAAGAATCCAAATGGCTATGTGTGCTGGGATTCTGGTGTGTTCAAATCAGTTACTGACACCCTTCTTGCAAGAATCCAAATGGCTATGTGTGCTGGGATTCTGTTGAGAGAAGGATATTCTTATTGGAGACTTTATACATACAGGGGTGAAGGGGGGGGGGAGAGAGATAGTTTGGGCATTTTTAAAAGAACTTAGATAAGAGGACCTAGCAGAGCATAAAGGCAATAAAATGTGGCAAAAATGTGGCTATATGTTAGAGGTTGTGATAGTGGGGAGAAAAGAAAAATAAAGAAGAAATGGTTACAACAACACATGCAGATAAAAGGCATAGTATATCACAAGTAGACATAGTAGTATATCAATTAATAAGGTCACATTTAAGAGTTGCTAGCAGATTCCTCTAGATTGGATATACCTGGTGTGTTCAAATCAGTTACTGACACCCTTCTTGCAAGAATCCAAATGGCTATGTGTGCTGGGACTCTGGTGTGTTCAAATCAGTTACTGACACCCTTCTTGCAAGAATCCAAATGGCTATGTGTGCTGGGATTCTGGTGTGTTCAAATCAGTTACTGACACCCTTCTTGCAAGAATCCAAATGGCTATGTGTGCTGGGATTCTGTTGAGAGAAGGATATTCTTATTGGAGACTTTATACATACAGGGGTGAAGGGGGGGGGAGAGAGATAGTTTGGGCATTTTTAAAAGAACTTAGATAAGAGGACCTAGCAGAGCATAAAGGCAATAAAATGTGGCAAAAATGTGGCTATATGTTAGAGGTTGTGATAGTGGGGAGAAAAGAAAAATAAAGAAGAAATGGTTACAACAACACATGCAGATAAAAGGCATAGTATATCACAAGTAGACATAGTAGTATATCAATTAATAAGGTCACATTTAAGAGTTGCTAGCAGATTCCTCTAGATTGGATATACCTGGTGTGTTCAAATCAGTTACTGACACCCTTCTTGCAAGAATCCAAATGGCTATGTGTGCTGGGATTCTGGTGTGTTCAAATCAGTTACTGACACCCTTCTTGCAAGAATCCAAATGGCTATGTGTGCTGGGATTCTGGTGTGTTCAAATCAGTTACTGACACCCTTCTTGCAAGAATCCAAATGGCTATGTGTGCTGGGATTCTGTTGAGAGAAGGATATTCTTATTGGAGACTTTATACATACAGGGGTGAAGGGGGGGGGAGAGAGATAGTTTGGGCATTTTTAAAAGAACTTAGATAAGAGGACCTAGCAGAGCATAAAGGCAATAAAATGTGGCAAAAATGTGGCTATATGTTAGAGGTTGTGATAGTGGGGAGAAAAGAAAAATAAAGAAGAAATGGTTACAACAACACATGCAGATAAAAGGCATAGTATATCACAAGTAGACATAGTAGTATATCAATTAATAAGGTCACATTTAAGAGTTGCTAGCAGATTCCTCTAGATTGGATATACCTGGTGTGTTCAAATCAGTTACTGACACCCTTCTTGCAAGAATCCAAATGGCTATGTGTGCTGGGATTCTGTTGAGAGAAGGATATTCTTATTGGAGACTTTATACATACAGGGGTGAAGGGGGGGGGAGAGAGATAGTTTGGGCATTTTTAAAAGAACTTAGATAAGAGGACCTAGCAGAGCATAAAGGCAATAAAATGTGGCAAAAATGTGGCTATATGTTAGAGGTTGTGATAGTGGGGAGAAAAGAAAAATAAAGAAGAAATGGTTACAACAACACATGCAGATAAAAGGCATAGTATATCACAAGTAGACATAGTAGTATATCAATTAATAAGGTCACATTTAAGAGTTGCTAGCAGATTCCTCTAGATTGGATATACCTGGTGTGTTCAAATCAGTTACTGACACCCTTCTTGCAAGAATCCAAATGGCTATGTGTGCTGGGATTCTGGTGTGTTCAAATCAGTTACTGACACCCTTCTTGCAAGAATCCAAATGGCTATGTGTGCTGGGATTCTGGTGTGTTCAAATCAGTTACTGACACCCTTCTTGCAAGAATCCAAATGGCTATGTGTGCTGGGATTCTGTTGAGAGAAGGATATTCTTATTGGAGACTTTATACATACAGGGGTGAAGGGGGGGGGAGAGAGATAGTTTGGGCATTTTTAAAAGAACTTAGATAAGAGGACCTAGCAGAGCATAAAGGCAATAAAATGTGGCAAAAATGTGGCTATATGTTAGAGGTTGTGATAGTGGGGAGAAAAGAAAAATAAAGAAGAAATGGTTACAACAACACATGCAGATAAAAGGCATAGTATATCACAAGTAGACATAGTAGTATATCAATTAATAAGGTCACATTTAAGAGTTGCTAGCAGATTCCTCTAGATTGGATATACCTGGTGTGTTCAAATCAGTTACTGACACCCTTCTTGCAAGAATCCAAATGGCTATGTGTGCTGGGATTCTGGTGTGTTCAAATCAGTTACTGACACCCTTCTTGCAAGAATCCAAATGGCTATGTGTGCTGGGATTCTGGTGTGTTCAAATCAGTTACTGACACCCTTCTTGCAAGAATCCAAATGGCTATGTGTGCTGGGATTCTGGTGTGTTCAAATCAGTTACTGACACCCTTCTTGCAAGAATCCAAATGGCTATGTGTGCTGGGATTCTGTTGAGAGAAGGATATTCTTATTGGAGACTTTATACATACAGGGGTGAAGGGGGGGGGAGAGAGATAGTTTGGGCATTTTTAAAAGAACTTAGATAAGAGGACCTAGCAGAGCATAAAGGCAATAAAATGTGGCAAAAATGTGGCTATATGTTAGAGGTTGTGATAGTGGGGAGAAAAGAAAAATAAAGAAGAAATGGTTACAACAACACATGCAGATAAAAGGCATAGTATATCACAAGTAGACATAGTAGTATATCAATTAATAAGGTCACATTTAAGAGTTGCTAGCAGATTCCTCTAGATTGGATATACCTGGTGTGTTCAAATCAGTTACTGACACCCTTCTTGCAAGAATCCAAATGGCTATGTGTGCTGGGATTCTGGTGTGTTCAAATCAGTTACTGACACCCTTCTTGCAAGAATCCAAATGGCTATGTGTGCTGGGATTCTGGTGTGTTCAAATCAGTTACTGACACCCTTCTTGCAAGAATCCAAATGGCTATGTGTGCTGGGATTCTGTTGAGAGAAGGATATTCTTATTGGAGACTTTATACATACAGGGGTGAAGGGGGGGGGAGAGAGATAGTTTGGGCATTTTTAAAAGAACTTAGATAAGAGGACCTAGCAGAGCATAAAGGCAATAAAATGTGGCAAAAATGTGGCTATATGTTAGAGGTTGTGATAGTGGGGAGAAAAGAAAAATAAAGAAGAAATGGTTACAACAACACATGCAGATAAAAGCCATAGTATATCACAAGTAGACATAGTAGTATATCAATTAATAAGGTCACATTTAAGAGTTGCTAGCAGATTCCTCTAGATTGGATATACCTGGTGTGTTCAAATCAGTTACTGACACCCTTCTTGCAAGAATCCAAATGGCTATGTGTGCTGGGATTCTGGTGTGTTCAAATCAGTTACTGACACCCTTCTTGCAAGAATCCAAATGGCTATGTGTGCTGGGATTCTGGTGTGTTCAAATCAGTTACTGACACCCTTCTTGCAAGAATCCAAATGGCTATGTGTGCTGGGATTCTGTTGAGAGAAGGATATTCTTATTGGAGACTTTATACATACAGGGGTGAAGGGGGGGGGGGAGAGAGATAGTTTGGGCATTTTTAAAAGAACTTAGATAAGAGGACCTAGCAGAGCATAAAGGCAATAAAATGTGGCAAAAATGTGGCTATATGTTAGAGGTTGTGATAGTGGGGAGAAAAGAAAAATAAAGAAGAAATGGTTACAACAACACATGCAGATAAAAGGCATAGTATATCACAAGTAGACATAGTAGTATATCAATTAATAAGGTCACATTTAAGAGTTGCTAGCAGATTCCTCTAGATTGGATATACCTGGTGTGTTCAAATCAGTTACTGACACCCTTCTTGCAAGAATCCAAATGGCTATGTGTGCTGGGATTCTGGTGTGTTCAAATCAGTTACTGACACCCTTCTTGCAAGAATCCAAATGGCTATGTGTGCTGGGATTCTGGTGTGTTCAAATCAGTTACTGACACCCTTCTTGCAAGAATCCAAATGGCTATGTGTGCTGGGATTCTGGTGTGTTCAAATCAGTTACTGACACCCTTCTTGCAAGAATCCAAATGGCTATGTGTGCTGGGATTCTGGTGTGTTCAAATCAGTTACTGACACCCTTCTTGCAAGAATCCAAATGGCTATGTGTGCTGGGATTCTGGTGTGTTCAAATCAGTTACTGACACCCTTCTTGCAAGAATCCAAATGGCTATGTGTGCTGGGATTCTGGTGTGTTCAAATCAGTTACTGACACCCTTCTTGCAAGAATCCAAATGGCTATGTGTGCTGGGATTCTGGTGTGTTCAAATCAGTTACTGACACCCTTCTTGCAAGAATCCAAATGGCTATGTGTGCTGGGATTCTGGTGTGTTCAAATCAGTTACTGACACCCTTCTTGCAAGAATCCAAATGGCTATGTGTGCTGGGATTCTGGTGTGTTCAAATCAGTTACTGACACCATTCTTGCAAGAATCCAAATGGCTATGTGTGCTGGGATTCTGGTGTGTTCAAATCAGTTACTGACACCCTTCTTGCAAGAATCCAAATGGCTATGTGTGCTGGGATTCTGGTGTGTTCAAATCAGTTACGGACACCCTTCTTGCAAGAATCCAAATGGCTATGTGTGCTGGGATTCTGGTGTGTTCAAATCAGTTACTGACACCCTTCTTGCAAGAATCCAAATGGCTATGTGTGCTGGGATTCTGGTGTGTTCAAATCAGTTACTGACACCCTTCTTGCAAGAATCCAAATGGCTATGTGTGCTGGGATTCTGTTGAGAGAAGGATATTCTTATTGGAGACTTTATACATACAGGGGTGAAGGGGGGGGAGAGAGATAGTTTGGGCATTTTTAAAAGAACTTAGATAAGAGGACCTAGCAGAGCATAAAGGCAATAAAATGTGGCAAAAATGTGGCTATATGTTAGAGGTTGTGATAGTGGGGAGAAAAGAAAAATAAAGAAGAAATGGTTACAACAACACATGCAGATAAAAGGCATAGTATATCACAAGTAGACATAGTAGTATATCAATTAATAAGGTCACATTTAAGAGTTGCTAGCAGATTCCTCTAGATTGGATATACCTGGTGTGTTCAAATCAGTTACTGACACCCTTCTTGCAAGAATCCAAATGGCTATGTGTGCTGGGATTCTGGTGTGTTCAAATCAGTTACTGACACCCTTCTTGCAAGAATCCAAATGGCTATGTGTGCTGGGATTCTGGTGTGTTCAAATCAGTTACTGACACCCTTCTTGCAAGAATCCAAATGGCTATGTGTGCTGGGATTCTGGTGTGTTCAAATCAGTTACTGACACCCTTCTTGCAAGAATCCAAATGGCTATGTGTGCTGGGATTCTGGTGTGTTCAAATCAGTTACTGACACCCTTCTTGCAAGAATCCAAATGGCTATGTGTGCTGGGATTCTGGTGTGTTCAAATCAGTTACTGACACCCTTCTTGCAAGAATCCAAATGGCTATGTGTGCTGGGATTCTGTTGAGAGAAGGATATTCTTATTGGAGACTTTATACATACAGGGGTGAAGGGGGGGGGAGAGAGATAGTTTGGGCATTTTTAAAAGAACTTAGATAAGAGGACCTAGCAGAGCATAAAGGCAATAAAATGTGGCAAAAATGTGGCTATATGTTAGAGGTTGTGATAGTGGGGAGAAAAGAAAAATAAAGAAGAAATGGTTACAACAACACATGCAGATAAAAGGCATAGTATATCACAAGTAGACATAGTAGTATATCAATTAATAAGGTCACATTTAAGAGTTGCTAGCAGATTCCTCTAGATTGGATATACCTGGTGTGTTCAAATCAGTTACTGACACCCTTCTTGCAAGAATCCAAATGGCTATGTGTGCTGGGATTCTGGTGTGTTCAAATCAGTTACTGACACCCTTCTTGCAAGAATCCAAATGGCTATGTGTGCTGGGATTCTGGTGTGTTCAAATCAGTTACTGACACCCTTCTTGCAAGAATCCAAATGGCTATGTGTGCTGGGATTCTGGTGTGTTCAAATCAGTTACTGACACCCTTCTTGCAAGAATCCAAATGGCTATGTGTGCTGGGATTCTGGTGTGTTCAAATCAGTTACTGACACCCTTCTTGCAAGAATCCAAATGGCTATGTGTGCTGGGATTCTGGTGTGTTCAAATCAGTTACTGACACCCTTCTTGCAAGAATCCAAATGGCTATGTGTGCTGGGATTCTGGTGTGTTCAAATCAGTTACTGACACCCTTCTTGCAAGAATCCAAATGGCTATGTGTGCTGGGATTCTGGTGTGTTCAAATCAGTTACTGACACCCTTCTTGCAAGAATCCAAATGGCTATGTGTGCTGGGATTCTGGTGTGTTCAAATCAGTTACTGACACCCTTCTTGCAAGAATCCAAATGGCTATGTGTGCTGGGATTCTGGTGTGTTCAAATCAGTTACTGACACCCTTCTTGCAAGAATCCAAATGGCTATGTGTGCTGGGATTCTGGTGTGTTCAAATCAGTTACTGACACCCTTCTTGCAAGAATCCAAATGGCTATGTGTGCTGGGATTCTGGTGTGTTCAAATCAGTTACGGACACCCTTCTTGCAAGAATCCAAATGGCTATGTGTGCTGGGATTCTGGTGTGTTCAAATCAGTTACTGACACCCTTCTTGCAAGAATCCAAATGGCTATGTGTGCTGGGATTCTGTTGAGAGAAGGATATTCTTATTGGAGACTTTATACATACAGGGGTGAAGGGGGGGGAAGAGAGATAGTTTGGGCATTTTTAAAAGAACTTAGATAAGAGGACCTAGCAGAGCATAAAGGCAATAAAATGTGGCAAAAATGTGGCTATATGTTAGAGGTTGTGATAGTGGGGAGAAAAGAAAAATAAAGAAGAAATGGTTACAACAACACATGCAGATAAAAGGCATAGTATATCACAAGTAGACATAGTAGTATATCAATTAATAAGGTCACATTTAAGAGTTGCTAGCAGATTCCTCTAGATTGGATATACCTGGTGTGTTCAAATCAGTTACTGACACCCTTCTTGCAAGAATCCAAATGGCTATGTGTGCTGGGATTCTGGTGTGTTCAAATCAGTTACTGACACCCTTCTTGCAAGAATCCAAATGGCTATGTGTGCTGGGATTCTGGTGTGTTCAAATCAGTTACTGACACCCTTCTTGCAAGAATCCAAATGGCTATGTGTGCTGGGATTCTGGTGTGTTCAAATCAGTTACTGACACCCTTCTTGCAAGAATCCAAATGGCTATGTGTGCTGGGATTCTGGTGTGTTCAAATCAGTTACTGACACCCTTCTTGCAAGAATCCAAATGGCTATGTGTGCTGGGATTCTGGTGTGTTCAAATCAGTTACTGACACCCTTCTTGCAAGAATCCAAATGGCTATGTGTGCTGGGATTCTGTTGAGAGAAGGATATTCTTATTGGAGACTTTATACATACAGGGGTGAAGGGGGGGGGAGAGAGATAGTTTGGGCATTTTTAAAAGAACTTAGATAAGAGGACCTAGCAGAGCATAAAGGCAATAAAATGTGGCAAAAATGTGGCTATATGTTAGAGGTTGTGATAGTGGGGAGAAAAGAAAAATAAAGAAGAAATGGTTACAACAACACATGCAGATAAAAGGCATAGTATATCACAAGTAGACATAGTAGTATATCAATTAATAAGGTCACATTTAAGAGTTGCTAGCAGATTCCTCTAGATTGGATATACCTGGTGTGTTCAAATCAGTTACTGACACCCTTCTTGCAAGAATCCAAATGGCTATGTGTGCTGGGATTCTGGTGTGTTCAAATCAGTTACTGACACCCTTCTTGCAAGAATCCAAATGGCTATGTGTGCTGGGATTCTGGTGTGTTCAAATCAGTTACTGACACCCTTCTTGCAAGAATCCAAATGGCTATGTGTGCTGGGATTCTGGTGTGTTCAAATCAGTTACTGACACCCTTCTTGCAAGAATCCAAATGGCTATGTGTGCTGGGATTCTGGTGTGTTCAAATCAGTTACTGACACCCTTCTTGCAAGAATCCAAATGGCTATGTGTGCTGGGATTCTGGTGTGTTCAAATCAGTTACTGACACCCTTCTTGCAAGAATCCAAATGGCTATGTGTGCTGGGATTCTGGTGTGTTCAAATCAGTTACTGACACCCTTCTTGCAAGAATCCAAATGGCTATGTGTGCTGGGATTCTGGTGTGTTCAAATCAGTTACTGACACCCTTCTTGCAAGAATCCAAATGGCTATGTGTGCTGGGATTCTGGTGTGTTCAAATCAGTTACTGACACCCTTCTTGCAAGAATCCAAATGGCTATGTGTGCTGGGATTCTGGTGTGTTCAAATCAGTTACTGACACCATTCTTGCAAGAATCCAAATGGCTATGTGTGCTGGGATTCTGGTGTGTTCAAATCAGTTACTGACACCCTTCTTGCAAGAATCCAAATGGCTATGTGTGCTGGGATTCTGGTGTGTTCAAATCAGTTACGGACACCCTTCTTGCAAGAATCCAAATGGCTATGTGTGCTGGGATTCTGGTGTGTTCAAATCAGTTACTGACACCCTTCTTGCAAGAATCCAAATGGCTATGTGTGCTGGGATTCTGGTGTGTTCAAATCAGTTACTGACACCCTTCTTGCAAGAATCCAAATGGCTATGTGTGCTGGGATTCTGTTGAGAGAAGGATATTCTTATTGGAAACTTTATACATACAGGGGTGAAGGGGGGGGAGAGAGATAGTTTGGGCATTTTTAAAAGAACTTAGATAAGAGGACCTAGCAGAGCATAAAGGCAATAAAATGTGGCAAAAATGTGGCTATATGTTAGAGGTTGTGATAGTGGGGAGAAAAGAAAAATAAAGAAGAAATGGTTACAACAACACATGCAGATAAAAGGCATAGTATATCACAAGTAGACATAGTAGTATATCAATTAATAAGGTCACATTTAAGAGTTGCTAGCAGATTCCTCTAGATTGGATATACCTGGTGTGTTCAAATCAGTTACTGACACCCTTCTTGCAAGAATCCAAATGGCTATGTGTGCTGGGATTCTGGTGTGTTCAAATCAGTTACTGACACCCTTCTTGCAAGAATCCAAATGGCTATGTGTGCTGGGATTCTGGTGTGTTCAAATCAGTTACTGACACCCTTCTTGCAAGAATCCAAATGGCTATGTGTGCTGGGATTCTGGTGTGTTCAAATCAGTTACTGACACCCTTCTTGCAAGAATCCAAATGGCTATGTGTGCTGGGATTCTGGTGTGTTCAAATCAGTTACTGACACCCTTCTTGCAAGAATCCAAATGGCTATGTGTGCTGGGATTCTGGTGTGTTCAAATCAGTTACTGACACCCTTCTTGCAAGAATCCAAATGGCTATGTGTGCTGGGATTCTGTTGAGAGAAGGATATTCTTATTGGAGACTTTATACATACAGGGGTGAAGGGGGGGGGAGAGAGATAGTTTGGGCATTTTTAAAAGAACTTAGATAAGAGGACCTAGCAGAGCATAAAGGCAATAAAATGTGGCAAAAATGTGGCTATATGTTAGAGGTTGTGATAGTGGGGAGAAAAGAAAAATAAAGAAGAAATGGTTACAACAACACATGCAGATAAAAGGCATAGTATATCACAAGTAGACATAGTAGTATATCAATTAATAAGGTCACATTTAAGAGTTGCTAGCAGATTCCTCTAGATTGGATATACCTGGTGTGTTCAAATCAGTTACTGACACCCTTCTTGCAAGAATCCAAATGGCTATGTGTGCTGGGATTCTGGTGTGTTCAAATCAGTTACTGACACCCTTCATGCAAGAATCCAAATGGCTATGTGTGCTGGGATTCTGGTGTGTTCAAATCAGTTACTGACACCCTTCTTGCAAGAATCCAAATGGCTATGTGTGCTGGGATTCTGGTGTGTTCAAATCAGTTACTGACACCCTTCTTGCAAGAATCCAAATGGCTATGTGTGCTGGGATTCTGGTGTGTTCAAATCAGTTACTGACACCCTTCTTGCAAGAATCCAAATGGCTATGTGTGCTGGGATTCTGGTGTGTTCAAATCAGTTACTGACACCCTTCTTGCAAGAATCCAAATGGCTATGTGTGCTGGGATTCTGGTGTGTTCAAATCAGTTACTGACACCCTTCTTGCAAGAATCCAAATGGCTATGTGTGCTGGGATTCTGGTGTGTTCAAATCAGTTACTGACACCCTTCTTGCAAGAATCCAAATGGCTATGTGTGCTGGGATTCTGGTGTGTTCAAATCAGTTACTGACACCATTCTTGCAAGAATCCAAATGGCTATGTGTGCTGGGATTCTGGTGTGTTCAAATCAGTTACTGACACCCTTCTTGCAAGAATCCAAATGGCTATGTGTGCTGGGATTCTGGTGTGTTCAAATCAGTTACGGACACCCTTCTTGCAAGAATCCAAATGGCTATGTGTGCTGGGATTCTGGTGTGTTCAAATCAGTTACTGACACCATTCTTGCAAGAATCCAAATGGCTATGTGTGCTGGGATTCTGGTGTGTTCAAATCAGTTACTGACACCCTTCTTGCAAGAATCCAAATGGCTATGTGTGCTGGGATTCTGTTGAGAGAAGGATATTCTTATTGGAGACTTTATACATACAGGGGTGAAGGGGGGGGAGAGAGATAGTTTGGGCATTTTTAAAAGAACTTAGATAAGAGGACCTAGCAGAGCATAAAGGCAATAAAATGTGGCAAAAATGTGGCTATATGTTAGAGGTTGTGATAGTGGGGAGAAAAGAAAAATAAAGAAGAAATGGTTACAACAACACATGCAGATAAAAGGCATAGTATATCACAAGTAGACATAGTAGTATATCAATTAATAAGGTCACATTTAAGAGTTGCTAGCAGATTCCTCTAGATTGGATATACCTGGTGTGTTCAAATCAGTTACTGACACCCTTCTTGCAAGAATCCAAATGGCTATGTGTGCTGGGATTCTGGTGTGTTCAAATCAGTTACTGACACCCTTCTTGCAAGAATCCAAATGGCTATGTGTGCTGGGATTCTGGTGTGTTCAAATCAGTTACTGACACCCTTCTTGCAAGAATCCAAATGGCTATGTGTGCTGGGATTCTGGTGTGTTCAAATCAGTTACTGACACCCTTCTTGCAAGAATCCAAATGGCTATGTGTGCTGGGATTCTGGTGTGTTCAAATCAGTTACTGACACCCTTCTTGCAAGAATCCAAATGGCTATGTGTGCTGGGATTCTGGTGTGTTCAAATCAGTTACTGACACCCTTCTTGCAAGAATCCAAATGGCTATGTGTGCTGGGATTCTGTTGAGAGAAGGATATTCTTATTGGAGACTTTATACATACAGGGGTGAAGGGGGGGGGAGAGAGATAGTTTGGGCATTTTTAAAAGAACTTAGATAAGAGGACCTAGCAGAGCATAAAGGCAATAAAATGTGGCAAAAATGTGGCTATATGTTAGAGGTTGTGATAGTGGGGAGAAAAGAAAAATAAAGAAGAAATGGTTACAACAACACATGCAGATAAAAGGCATAGTATATCACAAGTAGACATAGTAGTATATCAATTAATAAGGTCACATTTAAGAGTTGCTAGCAGATTCCTCTAGATTGGATATACCTGGTGTGTTCAAATCAGTTACTGACACCCTTCTTGCAAGAATCCAAATGGCTATGTGTGCTGGGATTCTGGTGTGTTCAAATCAGTTACTGACACCCTTCTTGCAAGAATCCAAATGGCTATGTGTGCTGGGATTCTGGTGTGTTCAAATCAGTTACTGACACCCTTCTTGCAAGAATCCAAATGGCTATGTGTGCTGGGATTCTGGTGTGTTCAAATCAGTTACTGACACCCTTCTTGCAAGAATCCAAATGGCTATGTGTGCTGGGATTCTGGTGTGTTCAAATCAGTTACTGACACCCTTCTTGCAAGAATCCAAATGGCTATGTGTGCTGGGATTCTGGTGTGTTCAAATCAGTTACTGACACCCTTCTTGCAAGAATCCAAATGGCTATGTGTGCTGGGATTCTGGTGTGTTCAAATCAGTTACTGACACCCTTCTTGCAAGAATCCAAATGGCTATGTGTGCTGGGATTCTGGTGTGTTCAAATCAGTTACTGACACCCTTCTTGCAAGAATCCAAATGGCTATGTGTGCTGGGATTCTGGTGTGTTCAAATCAGTTACTGACACCCTTCTTGCAAGAATCCAAATGGCTATGTGTGCTGGGATTCTGGTGTGTTCAAATCAGTTACTGACACCCTTCTTGCAAGAATCCAAATGGCTATGTGTGCTGGGATTCTGGTGTGTTCAAATCAGTTACAGACACCCTTCTTGCAAGAATCCAAATGGCTATGTGTGCTGGGATTCTGGTGTGTTCAAATCAGTTACTGACACCCTTCTTGCAAGAATCCAAATGGCTATGTGTGCTGGGATTCTGGTGTGTTCAAATCAGTTACTGACACCCTTCTTGCAAGAATCCAAATGGCTATGTGTGCTGGGATTCTGTTGAGAGAAGGATATTCTTATTGGAGACTTTATACATACAGGGGTGAAGGGGGGGGGAGAGAGATAGTTTGGGCATTTTTAAAAGAACTTAGATAAGAGGACCTAGCAGAGCATAAAGGCAATAAAATGTGGCAAAAATGTGGCTATATGTTAGAGGTTGTGATAGTGGGGAGAAAAGAAAAATAAAGAAGAAATGGTTACAACAACACATGCAGATAAAAGGCATAGTAGTATATCAATTAATAAGGTCACATTTAAGAGTTGCTAGCAGATTCCTCTAGATTGGATATACCTGGTGTGTTCAAATCAGTTACTGACACCCTTCTTGCAAGAATCCAAATGGCTATGTGTGCTGGGATTCTGGTGTGTTCAAATCAGTTACTGACACCCTTCTTGCAAGAATCCAAATGGCTATGTGTGCTGGGATTCTGGTGTGTTCAAATCAGTTACTGACACCCTTCTTGCAAGAATCCAAATGGCTATGTGTGCTGGGATTCTGTTGAGAGAAGGATATTCTTATTGGAGACTTTATACATACAGGGGTGAAGGGGGGGGGGAGAGAGATAGTTTGGGCATTTTTAAAAGAACTTAGATAAGAGGACCTAGCAGAGCATAAAGGCAATAAAATGTGGCAAAAATGTGGCTATATGTTAGAGGTTGTGATAGTGGGGAGAAAAGAAAAATAAAGAAGAAATGGTTACAACAACACATGCAGATAAAAGGCATAGTATATCACAAGTAGACATAGTAGTATATCAATTAATAAGGTCACATTTAAGAGTTGCTAGCAGATTCCTCTAGATTGGATATACCTGGTGTGTTCAAATCAGTTACTGACACCCTTCTTGCAAGAATCCAAATGGCTATGTGTGCTGGGATTCTGGTGTGTTCAAATCAGTTACTGACACCCTTCTTGCAAGAATCCAAATGGCTATGTGTGCTGGGATTCTGGTGTGTTCAAATCAGTTACTGACACCCTTCTTGCAAGAATCCAAATGGCTATGTGTGCTGGGATTCTGGTGTGTTCAAATCAGTTACTGACACCCTTCTTGCAAGAATCCAAATGGCTATGTGTGCTGGGATTCTGGTGTGTTCAAATCAGTTACTGACACCCTTCTTGCAAGAATCCAAATGGCTATGTGTGCTGGGATTCTGGTGTGTTCAAATCAGTTACTGACACCCTTCTTGCAAGAATCCAAATGGCTATGTGTGCTGGGATTCTGGTGTGTTCAAATCAGTTACTGACACCCTTCTTGCAAGAATCCAAATGGCTATGTGTGCTGGGATTCTGGTGTGTTCAAATCAGTTACTGACACCCTTCTTGCAAGAATCCAAATGGCTATGTGTGCTGGGATTCTGGTGTGTTCAAATCAGTTACTGACACCCTTCTTGCAAGAATCCAAATGGCTATGTGTGCTGGGATTCTGGTGTGTTCAAATCAGTTACGGACACCCTTCTTGCAAGAATCCAAATGGCTATGTGTGCTGGGATTCTGGTGTGTTCAAATCAGTTACGGACACCCTTCTTGCAAGAATCCAAATGGCTATGTGTGCTGGGATTCTGGTGTGTTCAAATCAGTTACGGACACCCTTCTTGCAAGAATCCAAATGGCTATGTGTGCTGGGATTCTGGTGTGTTCAAATCAGTTACTGACACCCTTCTTGCAAGAATCCAAATGGCTATGTGTGCTGGGATTCTGGTGTGTTCAAATCAGTTACTGACACCCTTCTTGCAAGAATCCAAATGGCTATGTGTGCTGGGATTCTGGTGTGTTCAAATCAGTTACTGACACCCTTCTTGCAAGAATCCAAATGGCTATGTGTGCTGGGATTCTGGTGTGTTCAAATCAGTTACTGACACCCTTCTTGCAAGAATCCAAATGGCTATGTGTGCTGGGATTCTGGTGTGTTCAAATCAGTTACTGACACCCTTCTTGCAAGAATCCAAATGGCTATGTGTGCTGGGATTCTGGTGTGTTCAAATCAGTTACTGACACCCTTCTTGCAAGAATCCAAATGGCTATGTGTGCTGGGATTCTGGTGTGTTCAAATCAGTTACTGACACCCTTCTTGCAAGAATCCAAATGGCTATGTGTGCTGGGATTCTGGTGTGTTCAAATCAGTTACTGACACCCTTCTTGCAAGAATCCAAATGGCTATGTGTGCTGGGATTCTGGTGTGTTCAAATCAGTTACTGACACCCTTCTTGCAAGAATCCAAATGGCTATGTGTGCTGGGATTCTGGTGTGTTCAAATCAGTTACTGACACCCTTCTTGCAAGAATCCAAATGGCTATGTGTGCTGGGATTCTGGTGTGTTCAAATCAGTTACTGACACCCTTCTTGCAAGAATCCAAATGGCTATGTGTGCTGGGATTCTGGTGTGTTCAAATCAGTTACGGACACCCTTCGTGCAAGAATCCAAATGGCTATGTGTGCTGGGATTCTGGTGTGTTCAAATCAGTTACGGACACCCTTCTTGCAAGAATCCAAATGGCTATGTGTGCTGGGATTCTGGTGTGTTCAAATCAGTTACTGACACCCTTCTTGCAAGAATCCAAATGGCTATGTGTGCTGGGATTCTGGTGTGTTCAAATCAGTTACTGACACCCTTCTTGCAAGAATCCAAATGGCTATGTGTGCTGGGATTCTGGTGTGTTCAAATCAGTTACTGACACCCTTCTTGCAAGAATCCAAATGGCTATGTGTGCTGGGATTCTGGTGTGTTCAAATCAGTTACTGACACCCTTCTTGCAAGAATCCAAATGGCTATGTGTGCTGGGATTCTGGTGTGTTCAAATCAGTTACTGACACCCTTCTTGCAAGAATCCAAATGGCTATGTGTGCTGGGATTCTGGTGTGTTCAAATCAGTTACTGACACCCTTCTTGCAAGAATCCAAATGGCTATGTGTGCTGGGATTCTGGTGTGTTCAAATCAGTTACTGACACCCTTCTTGCAAGAATCAAGTTGTGTTCATTTGAGTAACAAATGTATTATAGGCACTGCAGGTGCAGGTGGATGGGTGTGTGGCCCCAGAAATGAGTTTTGAGATATTTCTTTCCGTTTCTAAGTACCAACTATTGATCTCTCCTGCATTCCGACTATGTTTACATCATCGTTGTTCCATTCCCAGAGGTTATTTCTTTGTGTGAAAGCTCCCATAGGATATAATGGGGGTTTTGGGACTACCACTTTGAACACTGCATTTTGGACATGGTGCGGCTGAGGACCAGCATCCACAGTGTTTGTGCTGACATACCGCACCAAGTCTAGTCCAATACTCATGCAAAGGATTGAATGAATATTGGATATTTATAATAAAATAAGCTTCAAAGCGATCCTGGTGTGATACCTTAGTGGGCTTATCCACCTTCTGTAGAATCTGTTCATTCCTGAAGGTTGCAGGTTTACTTCATGTTGTGGTTGACTTGGTCACACTGAAGTAGATAAAATGAGTACCATTGAATTGGGTAACAGTAACGACCCTAAACATGTCATTTAATAGTAGCATTGTATCAATAGACAAAAGATTTGGTTTGGGGATGCTGCTTACAGCATTAGAATATTTTCTTAGCAATCTGTACCCCCTCTGTCAGAGGATGGGATGGTTCATCACGGTTGCTTGAATGCAGCCGCTTAGCCAGTTCATCGTGAAAGGAGGTCATCGCCAGACCTTTCTTCGCGGGACAGTTCATCACAGGATCACACAAGGTGAGTATTATTTAGGTATTAGTATTAGGGTTTGGGGGCTTAGGTATTAGGGTTTGGGGGGTTCATGTTAGTATTAGGGTTAGGGGGTTAGTGTTTGTATTAGGGTTTGGGTGTAGTGTTAGTATTAGGGGTATTCGTTTTTGGGTTGGGGTTAGTATGGGGTTTTGGGGTTACTTTTAGGAGGGGTAATTTATTAGGGGGGGGTGGATGTTTGTAAGCGCTTACATTGCCGGGATGAAGTGGCCTGTTCAAACTGCCACACTGAACTGTCCTATACGCATCTGTCTTTTGTTTCATAATCCACTAAAGGCCAATCTTATATTCATCAGAACACTTAATAGCTTGCAACACCTTCAAGAGTTTCTTTTATCGCTAATTAGATTTAAGTTGGCCAGCGAGAGCATCCAGATTCCTTTAAGAGCATAAAGCAAGCACATTTCCTTAAGGTAAGTTCAAGCAAAATAATCCATTAGCTCCTTGACTTGGTGTGCTAGTTGCTTTAGTGCTCTTTAATGCACAGTTATATTTTTAGCATTGCAGGGCACTTTGATCTCACTGCTTTTATAAAAATATAAAAAGATGTATAAAAGGAAATTAAAGACATGCAGATCGTTACAACATCATAATGTGTTATTACAGCTATTGTAGATCCCATTGGACAATGAAACACATTACACATTACACTACTGCAGAAATGGGTAGCTGTGTTGCAGTGGCGTCACTAGGGGGCACCCCATCTTGTACTGCCCAAATGACCCAGGTAGGACAGAGATGGGCAGCCAGCCAATGTCTGTGCACTGCCCAAATGCACAGACACCCTCTTAGACTGCCTCTCGCTCACATGGTCATGTCCATCGATCAGACACCAGAAATGTGTTGTGAGCGCAAATTAAGAGCTAGGGACTGGAGCATACACTGGGTTCCATCTTCTTGATGGGGTAAGTCCTGTGAGTCAGGGCCGGACTGGCCCGCGCCTGCTCTAAGACGCTGGAGCACCACAAAAAAATATACATACAGGGGAAAGAAAAGAGGATAGAGGTGGGGGGAGAAAATACATACATGAGTGAATATCAGAGTGTAAACGTGAGACTGAGAGTGAGTGGCAATGTATGAGTGAGTGTATGTGTGTGAGTGGTAGTGTATGTGTGTGAGTGGCAGTGTATGTGTGTGTGTGTGTGGCAGTGTATGTGTGTGTGGAAGTGTATGTGTGTGTGTGAGTGAGCGGCAGAGTGCAGGTGTGCGAAAGAGTGGCAGAGTGTAATAAATAAATATATCACAGTGCTTCCCAGCAATAAAAAGAGCAGGGGGACAGCTCTATTGATTTTGTAGCTCTGTTATGACAACTGTGAATGTTTGTGTGTGTCGGTGTGTGTATGTGACTGTGTATGTGTGTCACTGTACATGTGAGACACTGTATTTGTTGCTGAGGGTAGGATCAGCCAATGGTATATGCAGGGCACAATATGTCATATCTGGCATCTTTTCTTTCCTGCATGCACCATTGATTGGGTGTCCATCTGCGTGCTAGGGTAATTCCTCCTGGGTACTAGGGCAAGTCCTGTGAGTGCAATATTAGTGCTGGGTCAAATTCTGGATGCTGGGGCAAGTGCTGTGAGTTCAATCTGTGTGCTGGGGCAAGTCCTGGGTGCTGCGGCACACCATGTCAGTGCAATTTGGATGCTGAGATAAGTCTATATTTACACCCAGCATGTACGCAAGGTTATAGCTCATGCACTGATATATACCCCATGCACAGGGCAATACATGTAACCTTGTGTACATACTGGGGGCTATGTATTGTCCTGTGCAGGTGTATATATCAGTCTTATCTATAACTTCTATAACTTCAAAGGTGCTTAAAAATGCATGTGTTTCCCTTTTCTAAACAATAATCTATTGATGCAATGCTATGGGGCTGGTATACAAATATTTCCAGGGCTGATTTTTGTTCCCACTCCGGCCCTGCTGTGAGTGCAATCATCATGCTGGGGTAAGTGCTGTGAGTCAGTGTGCTGGGGCAAATCCTGGGTGCTGAGGCAAGTCCTATGAGTGTAATCTGGGTGCTAGGGTAAATTCTTGGTGCAAACTGCGTGCTGGGGTAAGCCCTGGGTGCATTTTAGGTCCAGAGGAAGGAAATAAAACAACACATTTTCAATAACATTTTTCTTACATACAAAAAAGTTAAATATTAGTAAAAATGTAACGATTAATCTATATACATATAATATATGCATATATTTATCTATATATGTTTATGTGTGTGTATATTTATTTAGTTATTAATTAGTTGTTACTATTATCCATTTCCTCTCTTTTAATTTAATGGGGTGGATTGCATCCTCCCCATTAGTTAATAAGTGCCGTTTGTGGGATATTAATGGGAATTTTTTATTCAATGCCAACCACTAATGAGGTGAACTGGTGCGGTAATATCATTAAAAATTACCGCACCCACTAAAAATCTCCATACTTTGGAGCATTGAAACACTGTTCTGTGTGGTAATCACTGCGCTAACAGAGATTTATTGACAGTCGGTAAAAACCCATCAGTTTTACACACACAAAAAATCCACACACAACTTAAATGTGCAGCGGATGCTTAACACACGTGCTGTTTGCACATTTTAACCATAAGAGTTAACCTTAACAAAAAAATGCTGGGATGGCAACGGGGCCTCCCCCAATATTCCCCACCTTCTTCCCTGGTATTACCAACCTCCGCTGGCCCAGTAAATTTAAAAATTATGAAATATGGGGCAACGTCCCGGCGCTATGCCTGTGACCCTAATTAAACCCAAGCCCCAAATTATATTTAGGAAGTCCCCCCTCTGAGGCTTAGAGCCGTGCTATGTCCCAACCTAAATTAAATAAAAGTTCTGCCAGCCCCCCCCCCCCCCCCCCCCCCCCAGTTATTCGGCTGCATTATGCTCCAAGCTCCAAATTAAATAAAATTATAGCCATGCTATGCCCCAAGACCCAACTTAAATGAAAGTACTGGCATCTCTGGGGCTTAGCGGCATTATGCCCCAAGCAACGGATTAAAAAAAAATGACAGGCCCCCCTGAGTTTTGGACCTGGCTACGCCCTCACCCCCAAATGAAACAAATAATAGTCCCACTCAGAGGGCCATTGCACACAAAGGGTGCCCTGGAAATAAAATATTAACTGCTTAGTGGTTTTTTTGAGTGACTACTCTTTTTCTTGACACCAAACAAAGAGGTGGTGTCTCTTTGAACCTGGCCAGGATTCAGTCTTCTGTAGCGTGGTGTGCTTGAGTTCAGTGAGGAAGATGGTGTGTATTGTTGGTTTTTCCTGTGGATATCTTTACTCCAACCCCATGGTGGGTATACTAGTATTTGGAGGTTTTTAGATAGTAGCAACTGTTTAAGTTTCTTCATATGTATACGGCTATTTAATGTGTGCTGTTATAATTATTTATTTATTTCTGTTTGTATTTTATATATATATTTATATATATATATATATATATATATATATATATTTGTATTAAAATAACTTATTTTATAATATACTTTACTTGTGCGGAGTCCTTCTCTTTAGATATTATTATATATGGCACTCATGTCCGGAAAAAACGACAGAAGTGATCAGAAATCACTTCTGTCGCTCTGTTGCTGTGGCTTGATTGCCCCAAGAGGCAGTCAGCAACATTGCATTGAAAAAAAAGGGCAAAACTAACCCTAGATCTATTAATCCTAGATCTAGGGTTTGGGTTAGCGTTCCACTTAGAGTTACAGATGGATTAGGGTTATAATTAAGGTTAGGCTTAGTGCTAGGTTATAGCTAGAGTGATGATTAGGGTTGGGGTCAAAAGGTCACTGTAGGAGAAAATGATTAGGAAACAAAAAACACAATTTTGGTTATTGCCCTATATCTTGCACAAAACAACATAAACATGAATATTTCAAAACAAAATGTTAAAGTAACAGTATTGTCTCTAAGGGGTTAATTTGCATCAATGTCTCTCTCTCAAAGGGAACAGTCCTGTGTGGCTACAACATGGTTCTGGGGTCTTTAACAGTCAAATATTTAAAATAAGTCACTTATGTCTACATTAAGTTAGGGTCTGTGATTCGGGTCTTGCCTGTTTAATAATACGTTTAATAGCATTATCTAATGTCACAGTGTGTTACATGTTTATCTGTTAATAAATGCTGTGGTCTATTTAAATTACATTATGTCTCTGTGTGTTTATTTAGTTCTCAGGTTACTGTATTTACTATGCCATTGTCATGTAGAAAGTATAAAATGATCAAAACTCATGTATATATTGTATTATCAGAATCACAGGAAAATCCATAAATCCAGTGAAGGAAATGTGTTTTAACTTTCAGTATCTATTCTAAGAAAAAAATGGCCTAATTCATTTTCGTTTCTGTTTTGCCAAAAGGCTCCGTCTAAATCTATGTGATTTTCTTGATATTTTTGAGGATGAGTTTAAATTCCACTTTCTGTTATTTGTTTAGTGAGATCCTCCATTTGGTAAATGCTCTGATTGTTTTTGTTCAAACCTTATGGTCAACTGAGCTCTTTATCTTTCTGAAGTCAATACAGTGAGAATCACTTGGTTGAGTAAACCAAGATGTAATAACATCTATTTTTGGTTGCCAATGCAGTTCAACAGTGGTCAACAAAGTACCAAATGTACTTGGGGAGAAAAAGTTATAATCAATATAAAATGAGTTATTATTATCCATGAAGCACACTCTTTATTACAGGGGCATCCACCGTGTGGCCTGTAGGCCAAATGCAGTCGACCTGATAGCAAGGTGCGGCCCATCTTACATACGGTAACTGCCAATATATATCCCATAGTTATGATTTAAGTCCTTTCAATGCCTTTTTATTACTGTCCTTTCATTTTACACAAATATAAAAGTAGTACTATACCAGACTGCAACAAATATCCATGAAAAATGTTTTACACACATTTATCTGTATTTATAAACATCATGTGCTTTTCCAGATCTGCTTTGGGAATGTGTTATGAATGCACCATAATAGTTGATTTTACATCTAATTTTGTATTTCATGCAAATAAAGCGGTTTGTTTGGGGGTAGTTTTACCACAAATTACGCAATAACAGGAAACTTTCTAGAACAAAGCTTTCAATATTAAATGATTATTACATTTCCTGATTCGGTTCTTTCCAGGATTCAGTTGTTTTTTTTATCAATGTCATCTTAATTCATTATATTCCACATTCCGCTCGCCTGCTGGAACTGCAACATGAAAAACTGCTTAAAGAAAGCGTAAAAGAGTAAAATGTTCACAATCCAAAACAGTGCAGTGTTACCTGGCAATGTTCAATGTAACAGCAATTTAAAGTCTGTCTCCTTGCCAAGATGAATGTTCATTACTTTCTAGTTCTTAAAGAACTTGGGTGGAAAGGAATAAGATTGAAATGTACTTTCAGCCACAGAATAAAGATAAAAGAGGATTAATAATATAGTATGCAGGTATGATTCTTTTTTATTTAGCAGGCATTTAGATTGCAACAAACCTGCCAGTGTTATATTGTGTAAAACATGAAGCTATTTGCACTTAAACCACAGAGAGTTCCAAGAGGAAAACTGAGAAAAGAGAGAACAGTGTGTCTGCTAATGTTGTAAAATTATTTATATTTATGCATTTGTACTAGAGATTTATTAAAGTTTAATACTCCAAAGTCTAAAAATGAACTGTTATATAGACTTTGGTTTATAAGTGTACCTCCAGATCTAGTAAAAAATAAGTACATATATTAAGGTGCGTGGGAAAATGCAAGTGTGAGGGCATATGAGTGAAAACTTCAAAAAATAAAATATATGTTAGTAATTCTAACTCACGGATAAATAATGCAAGAGAGACTCTCCAGCGTAAAAGCGCTCAGGTATGGTAGGTTCCCAGACACCTAGCAGCCAGTGGATAGCCAATATATGTTAGGCTCTTTCCAGATGTACAGTTTTGGCCTCAGAAAGGAACTCCGGTGGACAATCATAGATGGAATCAATCAAGGAGAACTCAGGAACCTCCAACCATATTAAAAACATACAGTGATAACAGGATGAATAGTATAATGAGAAGCCCGTAACCCGTCAAATGCCTTTTGTGTCTCGACGGATCTATAGTCTCTTGTGGTTGGCTCCAATAATAACCTTCCAAGGGTACTCCTCTTTTTTCCATTGGCGAGACATTTAACGTATCAGGGGCAGAAAATACAGCAGCAGTATCCCAGCAAAACTATTTGTAATGATAATAAACACATATACAAATATTTTTTTTCTACTTTATTACTAAAACGGAGGAGTTTCAGCACACTGTAAATGGGGATTTATTCCAATCAGAAAAACGACGTTTCAACTCAAAAGAGTTTTTATCAAGTCTAGGTAATTTAGGCTGCCGCTTTGGCCTACCACACTACTGAGACTTTTCTAAAAAGCCTTGTTGCCGAATCATTGAGGCTATACACAAAAAACTGTCAAGTGCATGTGGCGTGATGTATATAACAAAGCAACTCTACATTAACCTATCTATTCTAAATCAATATGGATTCTCCATGTTTACATAACTCTGAACTGACCCACTTTGGAAAGTCTGTCTCACTTTCCCGCCAAGCTCTACCTCTGTCCCGCTTTCGGGAAAAACTTTCAGCATCATGTGAATGTGTATCCCAGCAGGTATCATCTCACATGTATATCTTTCCAACTCGGCTTTTAATGCCTGGTTCTTACAATTTACTTGTCAGTTCACCACAGGTTTAATGAATAAACCCCATTATGTGCATCCACACAATGCAGATGTTGTGCTCATGTGTATTGTGCATCCCCATTTATCTCAGTGGCAGCCCTCTGATTGGTTTACGCATGATGCTGGTGATGGAGATTTTGACAGAAGTGAGGAGAACCCATCATAGGAGAATCACTCCCTTTGGGGAAAAGAAGAAATGTACATTTATTATTTTTACCATAAGTTCATGGCCATTTAAGTTCTTATACAGAAGTGGATGCATGCACCCCCTGCAGGAAAAGCAAAAGCCCCACTGCTTCTTCCTTATAGTTTTCTTTTAAACATTCTACGCTTATTTTATTTGTGTCCAGACATAATATTTTGTCTTTCAGCTCTATTGAATAAGACCTATCATTAAATCATAGCCTATTATTATGTCTCCGTGAATAGACCTGTTGTGACATTGTGCAAAGACAGAGGTAGCATGTGATGTTAAAAGTATTGCTTTCTCTATTAAGTAAAACAAGACTCTCCTTATCCTACTTTAACACAACTGCTCAAATGTCGGCACTCATTGCAATTACTGAGGCAAATTCCACATATAATCAAGCTTACTTTTACTCCCCCCATCAGTGTTCTCTCCTCTCTCCCCCGTGTTCTCTCCTCTCTCTCCCCCCCCAGTGGTGTATCTTGGTTTTGTGCTGCCCTATGCAGACAAAATTTGGGCACCCCCCTACCCACGATGCACACCCACAACATGACCCATAACCCACGTTGCACACCAAGGACATGTCCCATCACCCCAATTACATGCCTCCATCACCCCATTACATAAACATTGCCAATATTATTTGCCATTAATATTGCCCAGCCAATTTGCCCAATAATATGCCAGTGTTATTTGCCATTAATATGCCCCAGCCAATTTGCCCAATAATATGCCAGTGTTAGTTGCCATTTAATATGCCCAGCCAATTTGCCCAATAATATGCCAGTGTTAGTTGCCATTTAATATGCCCCAGCCAATTTGCCCAATAAAATGCCAGTGTTGCCATTTAATATGCCCCAGCCAATATGCCCAATAATATGCCAGTGTTAGTTGCCATTTAATATGCCCCAGCCAATTTGCCCAATAATATTTCAGTGTTATTTGCCATTTAATATTCCCCAGCCAATTTGCCCAATAATATTCCAGTGTTATTTGCCATTTAATATGCCCCTGCTAATTTGCCCAATAATATGCCAGTGTTATTTGCCATTTAATATGCCCCTGCTAATTTGCCCAATCATATGCCAGTGTTATTTGACATTTAATATGCCCCTGCCAATTTGCCCAATAATATGCCAGTGTTATTTGCCATTTAATATGCCCCAGCCAATTTGCCCATTAATATGCCAGTTATTTGCCATTTAATATGCCACAGCCAATTTGCCCAATAATATGCCATGTTAGTTGCCATTTAATATACCCCAGCCAATTTGTCCAATAATATGCCAGTATTATTTTCCATTTAATATGCCCCTGCTAATTTGCCCAAATTTATGCCAGTGGTATTTGACCTGGAGCGCGTATGACGTCAGCGCTGGTCACGTGACCTGTAGGCACTTCCGTGTTACACTGCACGGGAAGCCGAACAGGCAGCACGGAGGTTTTTTTTTTTTAAAGCATGTTTTTTTTTTTAAAGCGTAGTTTTTTTTTTCCTTTCTCTTCTTGGGGGGGGGGGGGGGGGGCAATTGCCCTCCCCCCGCCTGGATCCGCCACTGTCCCTGCAATAGTCAACCTCTTTTCAGCTGTGCCCTGCTAAACACACGCTCTGTATGCAACAAGCTTACAGCCATACACCATCTATTCATCTCTCACTCCGGGAATCTCCTTGCACTTACTGAAACCTGGCTTCCCTCATCTGACAATGTCTCTCCTGCTGCTCTCTCTTAGGTGGCCTACACTTTAGCCACACCCCAAGACCTGGGGACGAAAAGGGTGGTGGTGATTCTCCTAACTGCTCCTCTCAGCCCCTTCCCTCTCATTTTCATCATTCGAGGTACACACTATTCATCTTTTCTGCCCTCTATCCCTCTGTGTTGCAGTTATCAGCCCCGGGGCCCAATTCCCAATTTTTGGACAACTTTTCTGCATGGCTCCCCAACTTACTTTCCTGAGATTTCAACATTCCCATTGACCAAACTATCTCTCCTGCCACTTCAAAACTCCTCTCCTTTTGGCCTCTCCCAATGGACCAACTTTCCAACCCACACTGTAGGTCATTCACTAGACCTAGTATTCACCAAGTCATGTGCCATCTGTATCTTCTCCCATTCTCCTTTGTCTCTGTCTGACCACCACATTCTTACCTTCTATCCCACTGTACCTCAGTCAACTACTCCACGTCTCCCCCTGACTGAATTCAAAAGACTGTTATCTATCCCCACCCTCCCGCTACTTACCACAGCTCTTCACACCTTGCAGAGGAAGCTGCAAACTCTTACAACAGCATCCTCACCTCAGCCTTTGACAATCCTCATTTGACTATCCTCATTTGGCATGGGTAGTATGTCACTCTCTTGGATAGAGTCATACTTATCTGAGCACTCCAATTAAGTGTCACTCAGTGGAGCAATATATTCACCTGTTCCGCTCTCCTTTGGTGTTCCACAAGGATCGGTTCTTGGCCCGTTATTGTTTTCCTTGTACACCACCTCTCTGGGAGAACTAATCTGGCTTCCAATCAGTGGCGGATGCTCCATTTCTGCTAGGTGTGTGCTGCACACCTAACACGGAGCACCTGTGCTTGTATTTCTGGGGTTAGTGTGCTTCGAACAGAGCACACAAACCCCAGAAATACATCCGAAAGACGACGCTGCGTTGAATTCGGCAACAGAGTCACTCACTCTATTATCTAACACCAATTTCCGTATACTTTTCGTGCTTTTTGAATTGGCAAGCATCGTCTTTTGGATGTAACAACGTCTCGGGTACTTCCGGGGGTTTGTGTGCTGGCTGTTCTCAGCACACAAACCTCCGGAAATACCCGAGAGACGTCGTGCCTCTGAGTGACAGGCGTGCTCTCGGCTGACAGCACGCCTGTCACTCAGCGGCATGATACGCCCCTGCTTCCAATACCACCTGTATGCGGATGATATGCAGATCTACCTCTCCTCCCCTAACCTCACTCCCTCTGTCGTGTCCCTCAAAACTCATTTCTTTAAAGAAGCTTACTACCCAACCCACTAGAATACCGGTCACGTTACCTCAAGCTAGTCCCACCTAGCTAGAACACACAAAACTCATCATTATCCTATCTCATCTAGTGCCACCCATCCACACTACTGTTAATACAACTTTGATCCCTCTGACCTCTTCAATCCCTGTGTGTCTCATAAGGGATTCCCTCTAGATTGTAAGCTTGTGAACAGGGTTCTCTACCTCATGTACCAGTCTGTTCTAGTTTGTCTAACTAAGTATGTAGTTCCCTTCTATGCACTGTACCTAGCGCAGTAAAATTGTCGCACTATATAAATAAATGTTAATTTAATATATTTGCTAGGTGCAATTTTAAGAAAGCTTAAAATGTTGGGTTACAGTACAGTAAATTAATGGTGATTAGCCTTCAAAATGGCAGTGGTCCAAATTAAAAAAAGACATATTATTAAGGTTGGTCACAATCACATAACATTTTTTTTGCATGCATTGAGAATTCAAAAGCGCATGGTCTGATGACAACTGTTGTTCAGTAGACAGTTTGTGGTACAGTAAATTGGGCTCTGGAGCAGTACAGAGCACTCTGGAGCTGTTAATGTGGTTGTAAGATAATGAAGGAAGCTTTAGGACATTATATTGGGGGTTCAAAGAAAAACTGGAGTAGGCTACGGTCGGGTAAATTTCAAAGCAGGATGGCTACAATATGATGCAAGGAAAATCACTAATAGTGTAATACTGTTAGAAATGAAATAAAGCCCTTTTCCTTTGTTATTAATGCATTTGCCAGAGTGGAAGACCAACAAAGGCTCTGCATATATGGGGCATACCATGAGATATCTTCAAATATTTATTTTTTTTATTGAGTTTCAAAAGACATAAGTTACAGAAACGATCAAAAAAAAAAAAAGTTAAATATAGATTACAATATGGGGGAAATAAGATATCCATCCACAATAATTAAGAGAAAAGATAATATATATATTTACATAAAATATAAAATCTAATATATCATAAGTATATGTACAGAAGATTAGAGAAATATAAAAATAAATAAATAATACATTTTTTTTAAAAATCATGTTTTTATAGTTTTTTGTCTAAAAAACTATTCACATCTATTATTTTCGATTGCCAAATGGATGGGATATTTATAGATTTCTAATATTTGGCTATTAAAGAGTTGCATCCCAGGTGATCTTGGCACAATTCTGCTAGACTTCTAGAAAGTGGTGGAAGCAGCACGAGGAATAGGCTAGGAGCAGCGAGTGCGAAGAATGGTTTCTATTGGTTAAAAGTGGTGGAAGCAGCACGAGGAATATGCTAGGAGCAGCGAGTGCGAACAATGGTTTCTATTGGTTAAAAGTGGTGGAAGCAGCACGAGGAATAGGCTAGGAGCAGCGAGTGCGAACAATGGTTTCTATTGGTTAAAAGTGGTGGAAGCAGCACGAGGAATATGCTAGGAGCAGCGAGTGCGAACAATGGTTTCTATTGGTTAAAATTGCTTTCTGAAGCGAGAATAAAAAGGTAAAAATTAAGCTGTGCAGCAAGTATTTCGCACTGACCCCTGGAGTTGAGGGGGACCTGATAAGGGGATAAAAGTCAATGGACTGGGGTTTTAAATTAGACAGTGCCTTGCTTTTTGGGGTGGAGTCATTGTTAAAAAGGTTTTTAGATGTGTTTATAAGTTATGGTTTTATCTAGTTATGTATGTAAGAAAAGTAGCACCATTTGTAGATTAAAGGCTCAGATCTGTAAGTACAAACCCCCCATGAAATCAAAGGAAACGTAGTTCAAACAGCAGATGTGCATGAATGGCCTACCACTGCAAATGTGCTGTCTACACCACAAACCCCATGATGCTCAGCCAGCCTGCCAACACTTCCCCACCGAAAATAATTCAGGCTGGGCATCAAAGGAAATGTAGTTGAAAGATTGCCATTCCTAGCTAACTATGGATTATAGTGCTGTGTGGACCACAAGTCCCATGATGCTCAGTCACCACGTAAGAGACCTAGAATCGTTTGAAATGTGGGGTTGGCCCAAAGGTTAATCCCGAACTGACGATGCTGCTGTCTTTGCCTCCCACACACATGTGGCGTCGATGAATTCTGACTCGTCATATGCAATGCACACTCCCTACATGCCTCTAGCTCCATCGGCCTGCAGTCTGATTAAGAAACAGTTGGTTCCATATGGAGCAGGCGGCGTGTGACGTCACTTCCGCCTACTGGACTGAGCTGCCAGTCACCTGAGAGCGGCTGCTGGGACAGGAATTGGGGAGAGACTTCGCAGGCGCTTCCTGCAGACGGGCGGAGTGACTGCGAATCCGAGGTGTGAGGTAAATCAGACTTTATGTCTAGCAGTATGTCTCAGCGGGGCGTGTGTTGCGAGACGCCAAGCTTTGCACGGGGGTCACATGGCATGTGGCAGAAACGGTGTGCCCCCCAACAGGCATGGAAAGCACGTGACTGGCTTGTTTACCCAGACTTGGGGTGGGACTGGCCGCAGGCTTGGAAGTGTCCAGTGAGGATTAGCCTATGGCACACTAGTGGACGACATATCCTATGATGCTGAGCCAAGTTACCCCTGGGTTGCCAAAGTGTAGGGGTATAGACTAGCTGTGTGTATTCTGTGTCGGTAAGGGTGTCATGTATTTAGTTAATTGCCTGAGTTTGGCTGTTGGATGGAAACTTTCGTTTTTTTTATTAGCACAATTAAAATTGATACAGCACTTTCTTTTATTTCTCCGGTGGTAAAAGGGTTACAAGTTCTCACAGCTGTCAAGTGATTCTCATCTTAAACCATTGGCTTTTTTTATTATTATCCTTGATATTAGGAATTGCGTGTCCTATCATACTCAGGCATTCATTTAGTTTCTGCCTTTTAACTCTTTGGGCACACTTGTTAAATAGTCTGTTAGTGCTAGTTGCACTGTATCTACAAAATTATTTCTTAGTCTAAGTGATAATTGGCAGACGTTGGATTTATGTGTTTTCTGGATGATCTTTCTCTTCACATATGCATGGTTTAATGGTAATTTCCAGAATAATGCTTAGGTCAACTTCTATTTTTATTTTAAGCTTCTTGTTTACAGGATGTTTTTATACAATTGAAAATCTATGCTCTTCATAGACTGAGGTGGCTGCTAATGCATTGCCCAGAGTGCCACAGAAGAAATGTTTTGAGTAAAATATTTATTGATCTGTACATTTGCAAGACCAACATATAAATATGTTCTTATTCTGCAGTCAAAGATTATTGTGTCATCCACTTATTTCTAGCTAATCAGTTAACTTTACATATTGCCAGGCACTGGGAGCAACTCATGGAACAATACAGGGAACTTTTGCAACGTCTTGAAAGTATTCTGCATAGGGATAATGTCTGGAGATGTGCAATGCAGGCTCATGAGTGATCCACAGTAGGTCGAGATCAGTTAAATCCACATTTAATCTTGGTGTGGATATTCTAACAAGTCAATTAGAAGGGTAGGAACACTTTCTGTAGAAAAGAAAGAAAGAAAGGTCTTGATCCAAAAGAAGGTAAAACCCCTTTATTTCGGCAATTTTAGTTTCTATGGAATATGGGTGGGGGGGGAAACCTCTGTGACTTCAAATGGCAATCAGATTCCTCCTTGGATCAACAAGCAATAAATAATTTTAATAAATATATTAGCATACATAGCCCTGTGTATTCAGCTTCTTCTTTTTTTTTTTTTGCAGGCCCTTTTTAAAGGCATCTAATGTTTTCAATAGAATCGCTTCTTCAGGCAATTAATTCCTTGCCAGTGTTGTCCTTACCATAAAGAATCCATTCCAGTGACTTCCTTTCTTAAAGTCTTAGCAGGTGACCTCTTGTCTTTTGTACTATTCTGTTAATCAGGTCGTTAAAGAGCCCTACGCATGTGCCCTGTACATATTTATATTACGTTATCATATCTCCTCTAAGACATAGTTATGTAACATGTATAGCTTGGAGGAAAGACGTAACAGGGGGGATATGATAGAAACATTTAAATACATAAAGGGAATCAACACAGTAAAGGAAGAGAGTATATTTAAAAGAAGAAAAACTACCACAACTAGAGGACATAGTCTTAAATTAGAGGGGCAACGATTTAAAAGTAATATCAGGAAGTATTACTTTACTGAGAGGGTAGTGGATGTATGGAATAGCCTGCCAGCAGAAGTGGTAGAGGTAAACACAGTCAAGGATTTTAAGCATGCGTGGGATAGACACAAGGCTATCCTAGCTATAAGACCGGGAACGGGGGACTAATAAAAGTACTCAAAAAAAAATAAAAAAATTGGGCAGACTAGATGGACCGAATGGTTCTTATCTGCCGACACATTCTATGTTTCTATGTTATGCCTTAGCAAAGTCTAAAAATAATATTGCATTCATTGCAGCACCCAAATCTATACGCAAATAAGTTAGACAATACATGTCTTTCACAATACCATATTGGCTATTTATTTTGCCTATAGCCTGAAAACTACAAGTACTGATATTGACATTCTCCAAAATATGTGTATAAAATAGCTACTACTGCACTTTGGAGTTAACACTCTTGTACCTCAGTCCTTCCATAGTTCTGAATTACAGCAGTTCAATCCCCTACAACTGGAACTGATGTTCTAAACACAGGATATGCACTCATATTGTCATTTCCTTACACAATAAATTGTGTACTCTTTACACTGTTTTTACAATAGTATTTACTTTTGGAATCTTGACACAATAGGTTATAATGTTAAAAATACAAAATATATAGTCATTTAAACACATTTATACAATCAATTAAATGTTTATCGCCATAATAAACCTGGAACTTAAATGTTTGTTTACTTGTGGCTCAAACGAGAAACTAATCGATTTCATGATAGATGAACTTTTAAGTCTTTATGCCAATGTTGCATTCGCATGTAATTGTAAAAGATCATTGTATGTGAGTCGTTTTTTTTTTCTGTAAGAGAAGCATCCCTTTTACAGTTCTTAACTGATTGAGTCTTGTGCATTTTTTCAGTTACTGTGTTCATAAGAAGACCATGCATCTCTAGACTTATTTTGGCACCACAAACCAACTGAAAAGTGCAGAAAAGATGGCAACCCCTTTTGTACCCGTTCCTCTACCAATGGGGAATTCATCTTCAAGCAATGGGGCAAATAGAAGTCAACGAAGATGTTCCCTTGGCAGCACCTCAACTGGCTCAAACTCTTCAAAGGAGCCACATGAAGACCAAGGCACTACAAGTTACAAGAAGATGAGTGTACCTGACCACGTGAGCTGCGCCTCCTCTGTGTGTAGCAGCCCTCTCATCAGGACTAAATTTGATTCTTCAGTAGAATATAGTGCACGCCCAGAAACAATTCAGCATGTTTCTGATGGATCAGAGGTGCAAGAGCGTCCCTCTACCCCAACGATAATAGGATATGAAGTGATGGAAGAAAGAGCTAAGTTTACAGTGAGTCATCCATATTTCTCTTGTTGTTCTGTTATATACTTTTGTTGTTATTCAATTATATATATATATATATATATATATATATATATATATATATATATATATATCTATATCTCTCTCTCTCAACTTGAAAATTAATGTGTTGATTCCAAAATACTAACTTTTGCTTATGGTGAGGAGATTTTGCCTTTAACTGTAAGGTGTTTCATTTTGGTTTAAGATATTCTTATTTTTCTGTACTTCAAGTGTATATTTATGGAAAGTTTCTTTATATATAATTTCTTCTTCCTACTTAAAGTCAGGCAATGGAACAATCCAAACACAACTAATACGAAGTTCAGGGCCATACCATTTCAATCGTGTTTAACAATAAAGAAATCAAATTTCCCATTCAAGCTGTTCGACATAAACAAAAAAAAAAACATGTCTAACATTAAGGTATGCATGCTGGCTGAGCATGATGGTTAATGTAATCTACAACAGTAAGTTTGTTGCTGGTCTCCCCTCCTTCTTGCCTGCCTGGTTCTGTGTGCCGGATGATTGAAAGAGCCTCATCCCTGTGTGCAATGGTGCTCCTCTTTTGCGTTCTGCCTTGAGACATCATATCACGGTGCAAATGGTCAGTAAACAATGTGCAGGGTGGCAGGTTATAGATTTAACAGATCACCTTTGCATGGTTGGTTACCAAAATGCTGAATGCTACAAATTGCTTTCAAGATTTGATTTTGTAAAGCAATTCAAATCAATATGGGGACACTAGATATAAAACCTATATTTGCAGGGCCAGCCCAAGACATTGTGCTGGCTGGGGCAAAAAAAAAAAAATGCTGAAGATTTAGCCAGTGTCAGATGAGTTAACCCTTTTATCCACACACACTTACACAGTCTGTCACTCACACTGACACACACTCTCACTCTCACACACTGTCAGTTTTTAACTTACCTGGTCCAGCCATCTCTTGCTTTGAGCTCCTTGTTTGAAGGAGGGACTGAACCGATCAAGGGAGGCTTCTGAGCTTTCAGCCTGTCTGCCCCATTAAAGGGCCTGTATATTTGACAGTCAGTTGACAGCATGACAAGTTCAATGCTCTGTGATGAAGTCTCAGTTGTGGGCTGGTAACAATGCTTCTGTTGAGTCCCTTTTTGGGCTTAATCAGCCGGGATGACCTTGTGGGTGTCATATTTGGTTTATCTTGAGTTGCCATTGCAAGCAGAATCCAAAGGCATAGGATCTGACAAGCGTGAACAGAATTGGTCAAATAGTAGCTTATGGTGTGTGTGTTTTAAAGGGAGACGGACAGCCTAAACATTGATTATATTGTGACTTTAGACTATAACAAATGATGAAAAATGATCCCTATATGTAAGCAAAATTGCAATTAAATAAGAGACCTGTGGCTTGATATGCAAATTACATATTTCCCATTAAAAATTATTTAATTTGCATATCAAGCGAAAGATGATGTCATAAACATGAGATACCATAGGCATATTTAAAACCTATATATTTCTGTTGGCATAAATGCAAGCAAATCCACAAATTAACATAGTGTATAGATGTTTTTTTCATCAATTGTTGTTCTCATCATTCACAATGTAAAAAAGGTTTAGGTTAGAGAGTCCTTTTAACTTCCGTGATCCCGAACTTCCCCAGCTTTGTTATTTTTAGAATAATTGGTGAGCAAAGTGAAAATAAATCCTTCCTTTATTTTGCTGGCTTATTATTTAGGGAAGAAGTAAACCTAAAACACTGAGGTATTGTGCTTAATTTATGTAATCATTAAATCTGTCTGATTCAGGAAGTCCATTGGTACAGAGCATATTGTAACTTTTAGATTCCTTTACAGTCTACTTTGATTTGGATACAAAGTTAACAAAGATCTGAATTGTTAGCAGGGGCTTTGTAAATGTGTTCTATTAATAGTTCCCATCGTGAGACCTCGAACCCATTTTTTCAATGTTAACTAAACAGAAATTGTGCAGGAAAGCTTCAGTTTGTGAATAATGCAGTGGATGTAGCACCCAAATCTGACATGCATTTATTTTGCAGTTTTGTTGACGCAGTGTATAGATAATTTTTGATTCTCTACTTTCACAGTATAAGCAATATTGACAGTCCCTTTTAAGGGGACAGTACTGCCCAATGTATGTTCCTATGACCACTGAATCATTTATTATGGATATTGAATAATCAGAAGCTTTACTTTACTAATCGCTCAATGTCTTTGTCTGATAGGTTTACAAGATCTTGGTTAAAAAGAGTCCAGAGGAGAGTTGGGTTGTGTTCAGACGGTATACAGACTTTTCAAGGCTTAATGACAAGGTAAGAAGACAACATTTACCTATCTTCAGATTTTATTTATTTATTTTTCTTTTCTTTTACACTTTTTCCCAGAAATGTTCTGCTCTTTCTTAATTTGTCATGACTGTACAAACCAAGTACACAATGGACCGCAACAAACACAGTGTTTTAGTGCTGAAACTTACATTGTTTTGGTAACTATTGATATATCCTTCTCGGTTACCTAAAAATGCTGGTTATATTGTCCCGATGCGGAGGAATATCACTGTGTGGAAGGAGCTGGACTGATGTTGGCTGGTTCCTTGTTAGGATGAGTTAGTTACCATGCAGCAGTTCTGTCAATGATCCTTCATTGTTACAGTGTGCATCATTTACTGTTTTAGCTGCACAATACAATTTGCCAGCAACCAGCCTCATGCTGATCAGTCTGAGAAGGTCTGTATAAAAGTGGCTTTGCTAATACTTCACCTCTCAAATTGATCCACAAAAACAAAATGTTACTATTGGAGAACTTATTTGCTTGTTCTCACTCAGAAGTCATATAACGGTGGTTTGACACTGTCTGCTGGGGGAGTATCTGGGATACTTGGTTATGCCCAAACATTTCAGGTTAAGATGTACAATGGGATAGCCATAGGTTAACTCGAAATGTTGTTTACTTGCTGTATTTGAAATGCATGGTTTTTCTTCTGGACTTATTTAAAGTCTTATTCATTGAACCTGAAAATAGTTATCTGCCTACAGCTTAGCTGAAATTCTAGATTTTAATTACATGTTCTACAGTATTGTTAATAAATCCACTTGTTCAGTTTCCTATTGCTTCATAGGCCTCTGAAACAATCTATTATATTTTGACACGTAAGCTCATACCACGATGTATAGCGTGTCATAAGACTAAACTATACATACTATATAATCCAGTGATAGATGACAAAATCTCCCTTTGGCCATAGACTTTTGTGGGGGGTTTGTGTTTATTTTGATGTAGGCATAGGGAAATTAGTCAAAGGGGTCACCACGTTACCAGCCATATAGTACAAAGTGTGCTGAAGAAATATAATGCTCTGTGGGTTATATTATAGTTGGCAATTAAGGTTTATATATCCTTTTGCTTAGTTGAAGAAGTTGTCATTTATTTCTTTCTTTCTTCTAGCTAAAAGAGATGTTTCCAGGTTTCCGACTCGCACTTCCACCGAAGAGATGGTTTAAAGACAATTATAACTATGACTTCCTAGAGGAGCGACAGTTTGGTTTACAAGCATTTCTACAGAACTTGGTGGCCCACAAGGATATTGCAAACTGGTACAATCATTAATTTTATTGTATCATTACAGTAGGTTTAAGAAGACCAATCTGGTGACTTTCCTGACCATCTAATTTGGCATATTTATTTTCCTTCTGACCTTAGCTGATGTATTAATCTAATTACAGGTTGAGTATACCTTATTCAAAATACTTGGGGCCAGAGCATTTTGGGTAACGACTCATGAAATACTGTATAGAGTGAATCATTTACTATGATGTAGCTGTGATGTGAGATATTGTTGGGAACCTACTGTTGGTGTGTCAGCCTTGCACACGTACCATTGTGTTACCCTTTGTGGGCGTGGGAGAATCTGATCATGCATGGACTAAGGGGGCTGGGCGCTGAATAAACTGTTATGTGCTTGCTTTCTGGCAGGTATGTGTGGAATTTGCAACTTGTGGCAAAATCCTAAATTTTTTGGGATACGGGATACTTACCTGTACCTTAAAATCTATTTGGTTTCTTTGTATTTGGTTGTTGAATTTTAGGTAATTAATGTAATACATAATACTTGAACCAGGATGGGGTATGTTTTTATTGACGTACCTAATCTGGTGTAAAAATGATACATATTTTTAGCATTTCGAAATAAAGTGTAAATTTCAAAAAATTCCCTACTCAAAAAATTCCCTACTGCAAACTCTAATTGCAAATGCACTACAAATAAATACAGATTCTGATAAATAGTCTGACCTTGACAGTCGGATAACCAGTGCTAAATATTTATGGTATAATTCATTTGGAATTTACTTCTTGTCAGTTCTCAAGTTTAAAAATGATGCAGAAACAATGAAATCTTTCTTGTAATCACTAAATATAAACGTGTGAAGGGTTATAGTTTGCAACTATGTTTTACGAGGTCAAACCATGCATGTTGAAAGCTTTAATTATACATTTCGTTAACTAGCAGCATGCGATTATTATCTAAACAAAGCAAGGTATGATGTTTGTTTTGTGTTTTTATTATTAATTTAAAGTTTGTTTAGCTTGGAAATTGTTTTAGAATTGGTTTTGTTTTCCTTGTGTATATTTTTCTTCCCGCTCGGCTCACATGTTTCTGCTCATCTAGCACAACAGATGGTCCTATTTGGTATGATGCACTCAGTCCCCATAGAGGTTGAAAGAGGTCGCTTGGAAATGTGTGTCTAGAGAACAATGTAGCACAAGAAATATAAAGGCTTTACAGTGGGAAACTCATGAATAATTGCTCATTGACAAACTACCATCCTTTTTCTAGACTGTTGTGGCTACGTGGGCTGCAGTCTCCTCAGTGGTTAGAAAGGAAGCTGGGAAGCAAATTGTCTCCATATACGTTTTTGCGTGTTTTAATACTGTGTTTTCAAGTTTGCAGTTCTCACTGATAACTGCTGGAGAATACATACGTAGTTTATTTATTTTGTGTATGGAAAATAGTGATGCTGGTTAATTTATTGATCTAGTTTATGTTCGACTTGTTAATGTGGAAGGTTGCATTTCATGCAGAAGTTTGTGTCATAGGACAGCATATTCTTAATTTCATAAAATCTATTTTGGTCCAGAATTAGGTGCCACCCAAAATATCTCAAGGGCCACTTCTGGCCTGCTGACAGTCAGTTGGTAATGAGTGGTTTAGTGAATTTCTTCTATATGACAGGCCAAATTTATTTATTTATTTTCTGTAATGACTGACAATATACTTTTTATTTTTTTATTTTTTTTTTAATGTAAGGCACATAGGAGGTTATGTATAAGTAATAGCAACAAATAGTATAGCTATCACAATGTACACCAATGTAGACCGCTTACGCCTGATCAAAGCACCAGTTCCACTCCTTGTGGTTGCTCAGGCTGTGAAAACCTATGGATTTTTTCCTCCAGGACTATGCGTCTTGTTTGTGTTCTTTTTCACCCCTCCGTTTTACTACTTGGTCTCTGATCGGTGGGATTCTGGATGGGATCTAAGCTATTGGTTGGTGGTGCATAACTCCAACAACTTACCTGAAATCACCAAAGTAAAAGAACCTAGCCTCAGAATAACTATTAGTACATGAAGTCATATATATTGTATGCAAGTGAAATTTATATTATTCACTGAATTTACTGCAACGGCTTTTTCCCTTGCCAATAAAACATGCCCTTAATTAGTCTGTTTTTATTTTAGTGCTTCAGTGAGGCTGTTTCTTTGTTTAGATGATCCACCTGGTCCTTTTGATAGTTTAGAAGAAAGTAGGGTAAGTATGTCTTATCTTCATTTCTTATTCACGTTTCTTTCTATAAGTTCTAGAATCTGAAATGCTCTTGGATGTTAAATCATGCAAATTAGACAGTAGCAGGTTTTATATTGTTTGTTTTTTCTTTTTCAGACGGCTAATTTCTCATTTAGGTATTTGTATTTTTTGTGCAGGCATTTTGTGAAACTCTAGAAGAAACCAATTACAGACTCCAACGAGATCTTTCAGATAAACAGAGAGAGCTTGAAAGGCTAAAGAAACTGTTACATGAGAAGGAGTTACACATACAGGCATTGGAAACACGAATACAGTAAGTATTCCGTATTCCTAACAAAACCTGCATTGAATACAATAAAATCACCTCTAGTTTTCAGCATCAGGATGCAAGCAAGGAGTCATTTAATCTTCAATGAAATTTGGTTTCCTATTAGGAACATTATAATGACTAAACCTGAAATACTGACTTTGGTTCAACCATAAAGTGTTATATGTCACTGCTAGATAATTCCAGTCGTCGGGTGCACCAATCAGTGGATTAAACTGGTAATTCTAATTGAAATGTTATGTGAGTGTAAATGTGGATGTCTTTGAACGCTCACATGTTCCTCACTTATGACTGCTGTATATGAGCACCACAATACCGTTATTGTGTTTTGGTTAGTGCATTTGCTGTGCCAGATAATTTGCTTGGTGTGCTTAGAAAATGTATAAATGCATAATGTTTTGGCATACATTTTAATGCTTTCTCCAACAAAACAAGTTTTTGTGTATTAACAGTCTGTCTGGGGTTTCTGTGGTTTTGGCTAAGGTGACATGTGGATGTCAAAGGAGCTTGTGGTTAAGTACATAAGTAGCACCAAAGGCTAGTACATTTTTCTGTATGTGTAACATCCCTGTCATTTCATGAAGAAAAACAAACACTTTTTCTACCTTTTTGACCTGTAAAACCATTTACAAAATTACAAATGGTAAATACCGCATCTAAATGGTTTCAACATTTCTAGAAATATGCCATGTTTTCTATTTGGTTTTTTTTGCAAGTTGTAGGTCAATAATCTAAGTAGCCATTTTCCCCTACAGAGACCTTTAGACCCCCAACCCCAATGATCAACTTAACCCAACTCTTACTATTATATTTTATTTTTTTGTTATGTTGCACACTGCCACTTTGGGCAGTCTAGCAACTACTGAAGAGCCATGGAAGCTGTTATTTACAATTGCCCACATCAGGCCAGTGCCATTTCCAGTATGGCGCTGCTCTTCTGGTACGACACATCCTTTTGCTCGTTGGGGCTTGGTCAGTGCTGCGTGATGCCTCCTCATGGAGATATCCTGGCAATACCATTCATGAAAAGTATATTATTATTACTTTCTCTACTATTCATTTCATTTATCCTTTCCAAATGAAATAAAAGGCAATTGTTTTTGTTTTTCTTGTATGCACATCTGAAAAAGCCCTGAAAGGCAAAAGGTGTCGGGTATATTTTTATATGTACATTTCTTATAAGAATTGTATTTTATGTTTCTGACTTTTTTTTTTAATTTTATCAATGTTTAAAATGTATATGTTTTTAAACTGCAAGACCGTCATTGTTTATAAGTGCTTGCACAAGTTCCTTCATTCTGATCTCCCCTCTCCCTTGTGCATGTTCAGGAACACATTCTCTGGTGTTTTGTTAGCAGTTCATTTGTTTCTTGTTCTATTTTTATTCTGTACATATTTTTTCATTTTCCCTATTGGTACGGACTAGTAACACGCCTCTTACATTACTATATTTTAAATATAATGATATTTGTATTGCATTACTAGCTTTAATATAGATTCTTGTCGCTGCTCCTCTGGTTGGTGTATTTGGCCATGAGGCTGAATTGGGGTTATTTCGGAGTCGCATCAGGGCTTATTATGTAGCTCAAAATTCAGCTTCCTATGTGACCCCAAATGTTTTCTGACTTTCAGGCCGATTAGCTTAGAAATCTTGCAAGTCATGTTAAGCTTTTTATGAAAATTTCAGAAATTATTTTTGATTTCTTCCATATTTATACCAATGCAGTAGCACAACACCACATGAGATTTCTATCCTGAAGACATCTTTGTTATAGGTTTCTTAGGTTCTAAGGGTGGCATGGACAACAGTTGTTGTTTTTTGTTTGTTTGGTTTTTTTTGTTTTTTTTATGGACATCACCGGTGATGTAGAACAATGACCAATCAAACGTTTACATGGTGTAAAAACTCTATTAACTCATAACTCAGGAAAGGAACAAGGTAGAGAACTGAAAATTTACAAAGAAATTCCAGCATGAATAAGCTGTGATTAAGATTCTAGAGTTCAGCATTTGCGAATTGTCCCTGCTTGAGAAAGACAGACACAAGGATTTTCTGTTTTATTGCAATGGGTGGACTTTTAATACAACAAGCAGAGGAGTGGAAACCATCCTGGAGAACATTTGAAAAACTTCTTTATGGAAACCATTACATTTGAAACTGTGCTCTGCATTTTGCAAAATTTATGCAAATATCAGCTGAAGCACAATAAAGTGTTCTGTTGTTAGACTCAAGTCAACCATGTGTTAAAGATGCAGTTCCTTCTCTCACAGCCTGCATGTTTACTTAACTGTTCTGCTAGACAGGTGGCTTTAATGCTGCAGTTGTTCATTAAATCTTGGTGTATTAATGCCTGTGTCATAAAACTGCTCACACAATTTATTGGAAAAGAGGTTCTTTGTATTAGGGAGGGACAGAAGCATTATACCTGCAAGTAAATGATGTTACATAAACACAAAATATTTGTCTCTGCTGTCTTTTAGAGAAATGGCTACAGGACAAGGAAGCACACGCAGACTCTCTGGCGAGGAGAGTGAGTGCAGTGGAGAGGTGGAGTCGTCTGCCATAGAAGCAGACCAGGCTGCCTGCACAGACAACTGGTAAGAAAAACATGATTCATAGCTGCATCTGATGTTGCTACTGGATCACAAATATTGATTTCCAATCCATCTTGAAGATCTTGAATAATTCAGATGTTTACATTGGAGTCTTGTTTCATCTGATCACTAAACTTTAAAGATCAGGCTAATCCTTTAAAGAAAGAACACCACTGTCTGCAAAATCTTAAGTTCTGTTTTAATTGTGATATTACCTCAAGTATAGGAATTTTAAATATAAATGCATTAATGAAAGCATACAAATACAGTACCTTTATTGAGCTCTCTTTGCTCTGCGCAGTTCAAGAGGTGGGCATCTTGGGTCAGATGAGGGAAGGTCTAACCCAAGCTTTATTTTCATTTTGCGTCCATATTTCATTCAGGGAACAACTTCCATGACTGTTACTAATTCCAAATGTGTTACTAAAGTAATTGGAAAATGGCATCAAGTGTATGCATTTTTATTGGCAGTGTTATAATGAAAGAATACAAATTCCAATACTTAATTAAGTCGTCTTTACTATCGAGAGGTTATCCTGTTTAGAATCTTCATCAGATCTTCCTTCATCTTGAGTCAAATGAGGGAAGATCTAACCCAAAATTCTAAACCGAGAAAAAGAGAATAATCCCCTGCGCAAAGGTACCCACACACTAGAGACAAAGCATGAAATAAGTACATAAATAATAAAATGAATGAAGCAAGGTAAATAAATGCTTAAAAATATATATATGTTGTAGTAATTATGATAAATAAGTGAGTTAGGAAGGGTAAATACAAGTCACAAATCGAGCTCCATAGGAAATATGGAGCAAGAGAAGCACCAGAAAGTAGAGCTTACACAAAAGCATGTAGTTTCCAAACATGTAATGGTGTCGGGGATAATCCACAAATGATAACTGAACACACAAAAAAGGATCCACAACAGTTCCCGAGTGGCTGGAAAAAAGTTCAGAGTGAAGCGAGGCAATCCCCAGCAGATCAGAGCAGGAGACATGGCTCCTGTGTAGCTCTCCTTTCTGTCCCATATGTTGATCCACATTTCCTATGGAGGCCCATTTTGTGAGTTATATAAACGCTTCCTAACCCACTTATTTATCTTTATTACTACCCTATATCTATATTATATTTTTGGGTAATATTTGCCTTGCTTCATTAATATCATAATAAGTATCATTATATTAATATTTATGCACTTATTTGTTTTTTTTTTTGGATACATTTTGCGCAGAGATGTGCTTTTTTTTTTTTTTTTTTTTTTTTTTCTTCTCTCTCTGTTTGGTTTAATTGATTTTTGTGTTCTTTAGTGTTTCAACTTTTTTTTTTTTTTTTTGCTCCAATGTATTCACTTCTCTTTTGGCCACTCCTTACACCTGCAAAATTCTAAACAACCTATCCACCCCTTGATGGTGCTATACTTATTTAACCTTTCACTGATTGGTTCAAGCACTTTTTCCATCTCCAATTAATGCCTTCTTTTTACTGTTTACTTATCAGTTCTGCTTTAGTGAATAGCCTCTGTGGATTTTAAGGGTCAAACTGTAAAGGAGATGCTAACAAGCTCCCTTCTATGAAACTTGCTCTGTAAAAGTGATTTTGGTTTTCTCAAGGAATCCTGCAATTAACAGTTGATTCTTATTTAACCCCTTAGTGACTAGACATTTTCACCTTGACTTTCCCTTGGTGACAATGGCTGTTTTGACATTTCTAGGGTGTTTGTGTTTAGCTGTAATTTTTTTCTTTCTCACATACAGTACCCACACAAATTATATGTTGTTTTTATCGTCATAAGAAGGGCTTTCATTAGATACCATTATGTTCATCATATCATATAATTTACTACAAAAAAAATCATAAAATATGATGAAAAATTTAAAAAAACACACTTTTTCTAACTTTGACCTAAAATATAATTTACACAAATAAAATTATTAAAAAAGACCCCGTCTAAATAGTTTCTAAATGTTCTCCCGAGTTCAAAAATATGCATGTTTCCATATTTTTCGGTATTTTTTTGCGAGTTATGGGGCAAAAACCAAAAATAGTGTTTTTTTGTTTTTTCCTTTTGACCCCAACCCGAACCCAAAATTTAACCCTAACACTAAATGTAACCCCAACTCTAATCCTTATTATATCCCTTAATATTTTTTAACTTTAATTTAATTTTAACCCTATCCCTTATGCTAAAAAATATTTAATTTTAACCCTATAGGCTAATATAGCTAAATAACCTGTTTTTATTTAATTAAATATTTATTTTAAATATTTCCCATTGCAATGCTACTAAACTACCACTAGGGGCAGTCAAGTAGCATATTCAGAGCGACGGAAGTGAAGTTACTTTCACTTCCGAAGCTCAGACTGGCAGAGGACTTAGCCATATTGACGGAGCAGCATCAATATGGCTCCCCACGATCGCTTCGTGGGGGTCCCGAAATAGAAATTTCGGTGCTGGCTATTGCCTCGATGTCGAGGCAATAGACCAGCACTGTTAAAGCGGTTTTCGCGATCATTGATCGCGAAAACCGCTTCATTCAATGCAGGACGTGCCAGGCACGTCCTTTGTCGTTAAGGGAGTTTCTCCCAGGACGTGCCTGGCACGTCCTTTGTCGTCAAGAGGTTAAAAAAAATGTTTTGAGCCCTTTGAGAGAGAAACATTGAGCTTTATTGAGAAGGGAATTTCAAACTTAAGGTCAAAGTTGTTCAGCTCATTTCCTTGCAATTCTGTTTCAAGAATAACGTCCTTTTGAATTGTGAAACAATATTCATCTGACACATGCATTTCTCATTAGTAAAAGATAGAAACAAATCTTGATCACCCCCTTGTTTTTCCAGCTCCTCTAAAGACGGTCATGAAAACTGCTGGGCAGAGAGCTTACATGGGGAAACTCTCCCAGAGATTGAAGTAGCTGAAGTGGCAGATCCTGATGAAGATGTTTAACATTACGATGGCTGAATTCATGCTACACGTCTCATAGTACAGAGAACTGTGTTCATACACCAAAGGCATCACTTGAGTGGCCTCCCCCTTGCGAATACAGGAAGTTTACATGTCTGAGAAGTGACAACATGAACCCCATTCATTGCTGCTTTATGATCAGTCTATTGAAGTTAAATATAAAAATCTGATTATTGTGCCGTTTGATGCCTTCTCCAATCAGTAAATAGGGCCCAGGAATGACTAATGTAAACCACTGTTAAAATCAAAATGTATTCCATTTTGGTGGAATGATTTCTTGCACTTTTTTGATAATTTTAATATGATCAGTGCCACACTGGCATGGATCACATTGCCAAGACAGGATTTCTGTACACGGAATCACTCATTTCAAGCTTTGGATGCTCCCAGTTCTTTTAATCTGCAGGCTCCACTGAAGGAAAGGATTCTTGGTAGCTGGGAAAATTCACAACTTCACTTTGATCTGTGAGACTTGGTTTGACATTTGCAGAGCTGTTGGCCGTTTTATGATGGTCTTAAATCTTACATGTGGCAATAGTAAAGGTTTTCTCTTAAGGGACTCTATCATTTGAATAGTTTTTACTATCCCAGTTAACATTGAACAAATTCTAAATATGTAGTATAGTTACTTTTTTTTAGATCAATGTAGATGTCAGATTTAATCAAACTGGAACGTCTTTCATTTGTGGCTTGACTATATTGCTTTTTTTCCAACAAAAAAAAGCAAGGTCTTATTTTTTTAACTTGAATTCTTTAGGGTTTTTAAACAGATGTTAAGGGGCCAGAGGCAGGCTGCTGACTAAATGATTGGTTACAATAATACAGGTGGAAAAGGCTTTGAATTGTATTTCTTATCTAACGTGTAATACACTGATAAATTATTGCGAAAACAACATTCAAAAAATTCCAAATCTCTGTATTCTGACAAATATATTGGTCTGAAAACTATTTTTTTCAATAATATAATATTTTATATTATTTATGGACTTAAAGGGACACTAAACTTTTTTTTCACTTGTGCTTCTAATATATAGAACATATTCTAATATATACGTTTGTCAGCACGCAACAACCAGGAACTACTGTGTCTCGCATGTGAGACACAGCAGAGAATAAACCCACGTGTATCTACTAAGATACACGTCGGGTTTACTTAAATGTCCCAGGACATGTTTTGTTTAAACAATGTTTAATGCTCCTTTTAAAGATGAGAAAAGAAAACGTCTTGGTAGCATCCCCTTAAACCAAATCGAAATATCCAAACCAAACCAAACCACTCGTGAAAGCAAGAGGGACCCATTCACTAAATGTGAGGTACAAGTGAGTTAAAGGGAGATGAACATTCCATCCTAAAAATGGAACAATGCATTGTGCAGGGATAAACCTGTTAGGAGAACAGAGCTGGGCCTAGCATAATTCATTATTAAAATCTTGAGGGCCACTTGAGCTCTTCTGTCTGAATAAACCTACCAAGTCTGTCACTGGATAATACATAGTTGGGTTGGGAGCTATTTATTAAGTGTGCAGGTGAGTTGAGAACATTTAATCTCACCAACACTTGTCATGGGGTTTCTCGACTCTTTATCTTATATTCTTGAAGTGAAGCACAATCCAAATTTATATATACCTCTCATTAATTCCTGTTTTTAGAATAAACCATTATATATGCATTTTCCAATGTTTTAATGGACTAATATAAGAGAACTAGCTGTACCAAATTATAAACTATTTATAAATGAAGTGGATGGAAATATGTATTTGTTATTATTCTTATGAAGCAAGAAACATGCGTTTCTAAGTGTGTGTGTGTGTGTGTCTATAATTTAAAATTTAAACGCATCAGTATGTATAATATATTTCCCATACACAGACATCTGGCAATAGAAATGGAGGCTATTTTATTGAGTGTTTGGGATATGTAGTTTAATACAGCATTGTAGCCTGCCACTATAGAAGCAAATTGTATGATGGTTTAGTGGCATTCCCCTCCTTTGTATTCTTCATAAGAACCATTGTAATGTGCTTTACCATACTTAGCAGGTCTATTGTGGTACAAGAGCAGTTAATCTGTTTTGTTCTGTTATAGGAAGCTTTGATTAATTATGTTTTATAGGCAGTAAGCTTCTTGCTACTCTCATCTGATTGACAGAAAGTGGCACAGTATGCTTGCTTGTTTTTTTCACCATTTTGGTTAATGAAAAATAATATATTTATTATAAGGCCTCTTGGGAGCCAATCTGATACATGGAGATGCCCAATGTATAAGTGCAGGTGCTCATGCATTGCTATGGAGAGGCATGCTTTCACCATGCATGCACACATCTTCCATGTCCTCACAGTCTAACAAGCAGCGTTTAATGGGGAAGTGGTGGACATGCATAATTCTGATAGCACAGATGTACAATCAAGTTTCAAATTTGAGCCAATAGTAATTGCATATTTTAGCATGCAAACACTATGCAAATCTGAACCTGCAAAGAATAGGACATGCATAATTCAGCATGCTCTACTAAATAGTAAGAAAGAGAAAACTAAACTGACTTGAATGGCGCTTGAAATACTATTTAAATTAGGTATTTCCTCCTCCAATCATTAAGGCCTCCCCTGCAAGGGGTGTCAAAATGTTAACATATCCTCAGGTTTTCCAGAACCATTGACTGTTTTATCTAGAAGTGAATATACAATCTCTGCACTCTTGAGGTTTACTGAAGATGCTTTGGATCTCCCTGAGTTTATCACATTTCAATGTGTTTTTTGTTTTGTTTCTTCTTTTTAGAGCACTGGGTTTTTATAAAACAAAAAAAAAAAAACATGTAACTTGTTACCAAAAGGTAAGGATAACACTGTCTATATGGAAAAGGCTGGTGGATTATATGCAATGCAAGCTTTTTGGTTTATGTTGAACATGCATTACATGTCTGTAGAAGTGTCTGTTTCTGAAACTGCAAGTTACATTAACCTACCCTTTATTCCTGATTTTGCTATTCATATACAGAACCTTTCTGTGGTTGCCTTTTATCTCTACCAGCTTAATATTTTTCACCGTATACACATGGTGTTACACATTTTGGTAGTAAATGTATAAATTCCTAAATGTTCATACATGGTTTTATTTTATCAAATGCTAGTTATTTTTGTTTTATTTTACAACTAATCCAATATCTAATTTTCTGTATATGATTTTTTTTTCCTTCGGTTATATAAACTCTACTTTCAGCCAAAAGTGCATTGTGTGGTTTGTTTTTTTGTTTTGTTTTTCTGTTGAATGTAATGGTAAATAGATTTAAATAAATTACCTGTTTGAGAGCATCAAGCCTCAAATTTACCAATGAACAGTTGATAAAATAATATACCAGTAGTTAAGTTACTTTGAATGCCCTATGTGTAACTGGTGTCTAACATGCAACTGAATTATGTTTTCAATCCACTATGTGTGTTATTTTATATACATGAAGGTAAACATCTGAATTTCAAAATCTCTTTCTTGCTCCAATTGCAAATAAGAATGTTCCCATGAAATACCACAATCTGCAAACCACAACCTATAGCCCTTATTGTTTGGTATTTTATTGCCATTCTTAGTAGGAATATCCATAAGTAGAGGAGGAAGAAACATTCTAAGCAGGAGCAAATACATTTTGGAATGGTTGGGGAATAAATGATCCTGGAGATTTAAAGGATAGAAACTCCCAAAAAAAAAAAAAGGATGTTGACAGAGCAGCTAGAGCAGTGGTTGGGGCCCACATGCTTTTTTACCTAGTGCCCATTGGACATTGCCCTTTTTCAACCTCACATCGAGAGAGGCTGTGACGTTGAAGGGACGACGAGGGACTATTTACTCACTCAAGACCTGGGATGCATGCATAGCCAAAATTTGGACCATCTGAGGAATATGGCTGCTTAGCCTATGCAAGGGGTGCATGTAATAGTCAATGGTGTTACAGGGAGGTTAGTGAGCAGCCTTTGGTAGCTCCTGTCCCACGGAGTCTTTCTATGTTATTTTGCAGGGGGTATTAAGTTATACACAGACATATTTAGCAAATGTGTATTGAGGGAATTTTGATTAAAAAGTTTTCAGAGCCAGTGTTTAACACTATAACCATTGTCTGATTATGACCTGTGGAAAAGATATGAGTATTTTGGATTGTTTTGTTTTTAGCTCACATAAAGCTATGTTTTCCACTTAACCACTGTATATATTCTTTATTTGCAGCAAAATATATTGTGACAATACTGCCTGGGGATTAATTGCACTGTGAAATAGTGGGAATTAAAAACTCCTGTTTTACTCACCATGTTGACAATGATATACCATCAAGAACACAGGAGTTTTTGTAAGCCTGTCAAAGAGTGTGTGTCTCAAATAAATTGACAAATGTCTTGAAAAGCAGTAAATGAATTCCATTTCTGTAATGTATTTTGTTCTCATATTTATTTTTTCTTTCTTTTATAACATGTGGTTTTTCTGTGATCATGTAGCTATTACAGCTTATTACAGTAGATACTGCAGATCCTGTGTGCCACACAGATTTTATGTAGTACATCTGATGCTTAGAATACATTTGTTTATAAAGATGAAAAAGATGAATTACTTTTTGGCTATTGGCTGGTACTGTGAAATCCACAAAAACTGTAGCTGTGAAGACTTTATCAATGCATTCCAGGGCAAGCCTTCCAGTCACCCACCTGAAAACATTAACAGTGCTGGGAGAATGCAAAATAATTCCCAGTCTCCCCTGATTTTAACGGCGCTCCCAGCCCTCCAAAGTCAGGGACGTGTCCAGGGTCCCTGGCTTGGTAATAAATCCCACCCTCCTGCACAGTGATGGAGGGGTTATAATTAACCCCTCCCCATTTACACAAGTAAACAATCGAAGGGCTTGCCCTAGGCCCCCAGAATCTAAATCAATAATTAACCCACCCCACCAATAAATAACCCCCATCAATTAATGATACCCCTCTTTCCGGGTGCTTGCCCAAGGCCATTACACAAACAGGAACTTTTTGACATTGCATTCTAAAGACATTAATATGTTGTTGGTCTCCCCTTAATCTGTGGGATTTTTTTTCCCCATTCACCCAGTAGAGCACTTGTGAGGTCAGGCACTGATGTTGGCCACGATCCATCCATTACAGTTAATCCCAAAGGTGTTTAGTGGAGTTTGTGTGGGCCAGTCAGTTCTTCCACACCAAACTCGCCCAACCAATGTCTTTATGGACCTTGCTTTGTATACTGGGACACAGTCAGGCTGGAATGGAATAATACCTTCCCCTAAACTCTTCACACAAAGTTGGAAGCATGGCAGTATCCAAAATGTCTTGGTATGCTGAAACATTTGATTTCCTGTAACTAGAAGTAAGAGGCCAGCCCCCACTCTGACTTTACATAATCTTCTGCATTTGCTGCTGTTACTAAAAGCTTCCACTTTCCTATAATACCACTTACATTTGACTGTGGACACCGGGAACGGGGGACTAATAAAAGTACTCAAAAAAAATTGGGCAGACTAGATGGACCGAATGGTTCTTATCTGCCGACACATTCTATGTTTCTATCTAGCAGGGATGTAATGTCATGAACTGACTTACTGAATCGGTGGCTTCTTATCACTGGCTGAATTCACTGAGCTCCTCAGAGTGACTCATTGTTTTCACAAATATTTGTAAATGCAGACTGCATGGCTAGGTGCTTGATTTTATACACCTGTAGCCATGGGTCTAATTAAAACACCTGAATTCAATAATTTAAGGTGTGTCCCAATATTTTTGTCCATATAATGTGCTGACAGTCTCCTGTTTATGACCACACCTGCGTTTTGATATGCAAATTAGTTCGTTTTAGTGGGAAAAGTCTAATTTCAAGCCACAAGCAGGAGTCACCACCGACGCATTTAAAAAAATATTTATTTTATTTTACACCTTTGCTTGAAATTTTGCCAATGCAATGTATAGATGACTTTTTTTTTGTATTATTTTTTCTGCCATTTATATTCACAGTATAGGCAATGTTTACTTTGACAGTTTCCCTTTAAGTACACACAATGGTTAAACACAGCAAAGACGGTCAAGTGCAGCATCTAACCGGCCTGTGACAGAAGCGGTTATTGTAATCCCTGCATACCAACTCCTCCACAGATCTTGGGCTGACAAGAATAGTTGGTTGTTAATCTTGCTGCCAGTTTGCTTATGTTTTCAGTGACACTCACATTAATGCAAAATGGTTCTTCTTGTTCCAGTGTAAAGTTTCACATATTTTTGTGTGAGGTATTTAGTTTCTGGATGTTCACTTCTTTTGTAATCATATTATTAATAAATCAAGAACACATTAATGTCTGTAATTTCATTTACTGCGCAGAGGGACCTTGGTAATGGGCTGTAATGACAGTGGCATTTACTGTGAGGGGGATTTGACAAGTACGATAGCTGTGCCTAATCTTCACAAATTAAGATGAAATCTCTGAATAGTTGACGAGCAAAAATGAATTCAGGCTTTTCATCCTGAACCATTCCCAGTAGGTTTCCAATCCACTTGAACAAGAGGGCTCTAATGAACCTGGAGGATGGGAACGGAGGGGAAATATCCAGTGGATATTGTAAAGGCTGACACTGAAGGTTACTGGAATACTTGAAAAAAGTATAAGGCTATCTGGAAAATCAATAAATCTGAGCATTTTGTTGGTACACTAGACGGGCCTTTTAACCACTTGGTGATGCATGATGCTTGCATCCCAGACGACGCAAGCACCAAAACGTCACGTTTGTTCATTTGTTCACAATGTGTTGGTAGCCAGGAACATTATGGCAGAGACACGATTAAGGTCTTAATGGACCCTGTAGTTTCCTGCCAAAAGATGACAATACGCTCAGATGTCACGAGGGGGTGTGCCCGATCCATCAAAATGTAGCTAGTGCTGTCTTTGTGCATTGGCTACATTTTCCCTGTCAGACTGAGGCCACTGAAAGTGGGCCTGCTTCTGCACTATAAGACATGTCAGACCATTATCGGATGCGAGCAGTAGTCAGCTGCTCTGGTTGGCTGAGCATGTCCTGACATGTGCCATGTTAGTTGTGCCAGCATGTAGATCAGCTCTAGAGCTAAGTTTAAACCCAAGTGTATCTGTAAAAATACGTTTTGAGTTTACTAAGGAAAGAGAGGTTTTTTTGGGTACCTTTTTAAATAAGTAGGCAAAAAATGTGTACCTGAAATATTAGTGCAGGCATTTTAAATAGTAACGCTTTAATGAAAGAATACAATTAAAGTAACTTATTACTGCCTCTATAAATCTATCACGGGGCTGACATTTTGTTCAGAATCTTTGGCAAGATGAAGGAAGATCACCCTATTGATGAAGGGAGATGCCCCCAATAGAGCTATTCAAGCAAAGATGGCTAGGTAAGGTGCTTTATTTATATTATTTAATGACAGAATTACTGTTTAAAATCCTCGATGGAATATTTCAGTAAAATAATTTTGCTGACCGTTGTCCTTTTTTAAAAAAAAATGTAATTACAATTTAATTTAATTTAGTTGTCCTTTTAATTCTTACCTGACACAATCTAATATATATTGATTATATAATCTATCTCATCTGCATTATCACTGTTGTATGTCAATTTGAAGATTTTGCATGTGTTTGTGTTCTAAAATACCCAACAAACACTATAAAATTGTTCTTCCAAATCAGTAATGTGAAATAACTCCTGCTTTAAAAAAACAAAAAAAACGTGGTGATTTACACATTTTTCCTGGCTAGGGTTTTCTGAGCGAGCACACTAAACAGCAGTCAGAGGTAATTGGCCAGACGCATTATCTTACAGCAAAAAGTAGTACATGTAGCTATTACAGTATAAAGCTATTTATGACCTTGAGCAATCTCAATAGAATACCATTGTCTGCAAAAGATAAGAGCTTGCAATGGTCATTTCCGAGTTTGTCAGGAGGCACTCAGACTAATGGATTGCTATAATATGTTGCAGAAAGTATCAGTGCAATGCTTAGGTTTCAATTGAATATGCCATCTTTCATCTACAAAAATGAAGCAAATTGTCTTTTTTTTCCTCTGCTATAAAGTTAATTATTTGTTGAGTAGGTTAACTTAGTAGCTTGCAGTTTTTTCATTTAAAGAAGTATTGGAGATATATTCCTGTGTTCATTGTTTTGCATATATTTAAGCTCATTGTAGTGGTCAAGTGCTCTGCTACTGAGGGTACATTAAATGCACTAAAAAAAGATTAAATACTAAATTCTATGTAGCATTAGAGTAGATACGTTTTTCAAAATAAGTATTCATTTGTTTTGTCTACATCCTATCTTATTGTGTACTTATTTGCCAATTGACCTGTGGCTGCTCTTTCCCTGCCAAAAATATACAGACCCCATTCTGTAGCTCTGAAAAAAATTTGAGGTAGTTCTAAGTCTGTGACTGGTGGGTATATCCCTTATCACTCTCCCATTTAGGATATTTGTCCCTCTTTCTTACTCTATTGTACCTCTTTTCTGGGAGCACAGAATTATTTTTTATATCAGTGTAAATAAAATAAGTTATTCTAAATCACTTGTATGCACATCCAACAGCATGTCTTCATGGAGCTGCTGTTGATTAAATCATGTCTTTTTCATTGTTTACAGCAGTGTAGTCATAAAAGACCCAAATTGATTTTCTTAGGACATTGAACAATATGATGATATAAACACAAAACCACAGAAAAAAAGGTCCATACAATCTGAAATACACATTGATCTACAATTCATTGTACAATAAATGGATGCAGGTAGTGCTTAAACCAAAATAAAATTGGTTTAATTTAATTTTTAATAAGAAATCACAATAATGTGTATAAACATAACTTCTATTAATATTGGATGAATGTGAGTTATCTTTTGAGTTGTATTTGTTTCCAAAACGAATGCATTTTGTACGTATATCTACATCTTGAAAGCATATCCTGTATTGCAGGATTATTACAAATATTTATATGGAGACACATCATGACGTAATGCATTTTAATTGTTAAAACCTTTAATTACATTGTGCAATAGCTGCTGCTGATTTTAGGGTGGGGTTGATTCATTACCTACTGCTAAGCGGATATGCATGAAACGCGTTGGTTGTTTAGCCATCTGTGTCTAGCACTGGGGAATGTTCTGATGTTCGTTGTTTTTAATGTTTTTCAATAAAAGCTGGATTTTTTAATTTGGAGAAGCTTTCTGATTCATCAGTGTTCATCACTGACACCTACTGGCTAGTTGTGACATTTTTTTCAAAGTGTACTTTCTTTTTGAACATGCATCAAGCTGCTGAATGCATTTATCATGCCTACCACTGTGCTGTGTAACTTGTTTATTTAGGTCAGGGGTCTCCAGCCTGTGGCTCCCCAGCTGCTGATGAACAACATCTCCCATAATGCTCTTTCAGCTAAGATGCTGGCAGAGGAGTATTGCAAGTTGTAGACCCCTAATTAGGTTGGCACAGATATAGATGTGATTATGTGGGATTACCTTCTTGGTTAGTTCATTTATTTTCTTCTGGACACCTATCACTTCCACATATTGCATGGCAGCATAGAAATGTCATGTGTCTGGGGAAAAAATGGCCATGGTGGCAACCCTACATCAGTGTTAATTCTGTCAATTGACCATGTTCTTTATAGTTTTCATCAATAGCTTACAGTAGAAGCTGTAGGTAGAAGCTAGTTAATATTCCCACAATATAGTGCATCAAAATTAAAGGGACTGCAGCACCTTAACATTGCTTATGCTGTCAATACAGTGCTAGATTCAGGCATGGGCTTGAGGAGCTGAGCCAGATGGCAGGCCTCAACAAGGTACTGCAGCTCCAAGCCCCTACCTTAAAACCCACGCAACCGGCATAGGTTCTGGTTGGGGAAATCTGATATCCCCTCACCAGCTCTCTGCCGATGAGCAGACAGCATGGAGTCTGTGCACTGCCCAGGGGCACAGACAACTTCCCATGCTGTCACAGCGTCAAAGTCATGTGACTTACCGGCACTCAGACTTCATGCTGCCTGCCATTAGACACCAGGGAGATGTGATTGGGGTTAGTCCTGGTGTGTATTGTGGGTGATGGGGCGTGTATTGGGGTGCTGGGCAAATTCCTGGGTGTGCAGTGTGGTTGAGGGCGCATGTCCTGGGGTGTGGGGGTAATTCCTGGGTATGCAATGTGGACGATGGGGCATAAACTGGGATGAGTTCAGGTGTACATTGTGTGTGATTCGGTATGTACTGGGGTAAGTCCTGGGTGTTCAATGGAGGTTATGGGGCATGTCCTGGGTGTGCAACAGTGGGAAAAGTCTGGGGGCAGAATGGCAAGTTTAGGGATGCATTGGCAAGTCTGGGGTTGTACTGACAAGTCTGATGGCAGATTGGCAAATAAAAACAATTAATGCATTTTTTTCAATCAGTTTTTATTAACATTTAAAAAAAAAAGTTTACATGTGAATTAATATTTACTAGTAAACCTTTTTTCCTGAAACTTATGCATTACTGCTGATTTTGCCATGTTATGCCATGTTGCTACATTACTGCTGATTTTGCCATGTTTGTACATTACTGCTGATTTTGCCATTTTGATGCAGTCATATGAGTGCAATCTAAGTGCTGTGGGAAGTCCTGTGAGTGCATTTTCCACATTTGTCATGCGACCTATGCCCAATATACATTGATTGATATATATATATATATATATATATCAATCATCAGTCTCACAGTACCTGTAGCCCAGGAAGTAGTGTATCTTCCACAAGGCATTCGCCTAAGGCGGCATTTTGCCAGAGGGTGTTTAAGCACATTCTTTCTCTCCCCCACTATTCAGCAAACTTTTGCTCCTTCCATTTAAGCAGGGTGATGGGGGCATGTTATGGATGTAGTGGTGGTATGTAATGAGGGTGACGGTGGAATGAGATGGGGGGGGGGTAGGGCATTAAGTGTGTATGCAATGTGGGTGATGTGGTATGTAATGGGGTGATGGGGCATGTCGTGGGTGTGCAACGTAGGTGATGGGGCAAGTCGTAGGTGTGCAACGTGGGTGGGGGGGGGGTGCCCAAATTTTGTCTGCCTAGGGCAGCACAAAATCAAGATTCACCACTGAGCCCAGTGCCTACAATGTCTTAATCCCGCCCTGTGTGAAAATGATTGAAAATGATCTATAGTCTGTGGCCTCTCCTGTCTGACATCACCTGTGGCTTGATATGCAAATTGCACATTTCCCATTGAAAAACAGTTTATTGGCACATCAAACCACTGGTGATATCATAAACACATTTTCTCCTAATTTAGGCATTTGCTTGCACAATGTATAGATGATTTGCAAAAAAAAAAAAAAAAAACTTTGTTTAGATGATACAGTGCCTTTAAAGTCACTGCAGTGAAAGTGGGACCCACTCAAGATTGAAAGTAGTTCTGAGCAGGAGTAAATCCCATGATTCTCCATCAGGTTTAAGGCTGCAGTAAAATATCTGCAGTACCAATCACTGTATTATAGGATCTTATGTACATGCCATTTTCCTCCCACACAATTCATTGAGGAACAAATAAAACATTTGCTTTATAGTCACATTGTTAGAAGAATGGTTTAATTATGTAAAAGACAAGCCATGTTAAATCACACCTCAAGTAGTTTGAACATTTCTAGGAAACAAACTACAACACGTTAATTTTGAAAGTCTGTGCATAAAAGTATTTTATTAACATCACCCAAAACATATATTAAAGAGAAACACTAATTATATATTACATACAGTCAATGGCAATCCAAACAGCAAGTCCGGGGTAACAATGTTTTTCCAGATGAAATAGATAAAACATTGACATATGATAGAAAATGGTAAAGGAATCCAGAAAAATATGTTTTCCAGGTTTACAGCTTTTTCAGAAGAAAAGGAAAACTATTTTTGCTCTTCAAAAATGACTTTCCACTTTGTATAGAAAAAGGAAGTCTTGATTAAGTGGACAGAGATCTCCAGGTCTTCTCGTGAAAGAGAAGACGGCTTCATTGAACATTGATGTGTGTGAATTATTATCTTTATACATCTGTACAAATATGTGATTCTTTAAAAAGAAAGGAGCACTTATGTCGCCCAGGCAGCCAACATCTCCATGTCATCGTCATCCTCCACTCTCTTCCGTGAGGATACTACAGAAAAAGAAGAAATGACCCAATTAGGAAAACTACTTAGGAAGCGGAACTACACAAGGAAACTCTCACCATCTTCCAATCGTGGATGACTAAAAGCTGCAGACAGTGGCAAACCCCATCTGTGTGCATGCATGCATGCATATATATATATATATATATATATATATATATAAATAAATATACAGTGATTGCATTATTAAGTATAATAAGGGTTAATTATTGAAAGTAAATGTAAAAACCTGCATTTGCAGCATGAATACGTAGTGTATCCAGGAAAAAAGGGGTGATTAACGTCCCGTCAATATCTTGCAAGGTTAATGTAAATCCGGGTCATGTTCTACCATGGCTGAGTGAAACTGTGGTACTGGAAACAGGAGATGGGGGTTTCACTGTATACAATATGACAAGTGTATCAACCTTATTCAATGGGCAATGTGGGCTCAGGGCCCACCATCAAAGATTCAGGTCCACCATCAGCACGACTGGTGAAAAAAGGTAAAGGGCACACATATTTCTTAACTGCAACCCCCAACAGTGAAACAAGGTAGAATACAGGTAGGAAGAGTAGAGCATTTAACCCCTTTGCGACAATGGATGTCCAGCTAGGAACTCCACTGCAGACAACCGCTCTGACAGTGCTGCTCTATTGCCTCGATGTCGAGGCAATAGCCAGCACCGAAATTCCGGCTCTGGGGCACCCATGATCGCTCCACGGAGCAATCGTGGGCGCCATATTGCAGGAGTAGCATGTTCCTGCAATATGGCTGTGCCTTCTTGTGGTCAGAGCTTCGGAAGTGAAAATAAATTCACTTCCGATGCTCTGAATATGTTGCTTGACTGCCCCTAGGTAGTCAAGCAACATCGCAATGAAAAAAAAAAAAACTTAATTAGCTGACATCTAAGGTTAGGGTTAGAATAGTTGTTAGGATTACATTTAAATTAGGGTTAGCATAAGGGATACGGTTACAATTAAATTAAAATATATTAAGGGTTAGAGTTGGGGTTAAATTTAGGGTTGGGGTTAAATTTAGGGTTTGGGTTGGGGTCAAATGGTCAATATAGGAAAAAAGTCAAGGTCATTGTTTATACATATGTAGTGTTGGAGCAACCCAGTAGGGACAAGCAGACGTGGCATAGACTTCTACCTGTATGTCTGCTTTGTACAGTAGTATTAGCTATCTCTGTGTGTGCTCCCTATGTACAGGACCTCCTTTTTTTACATGCAAAATGCATATAGCGGGTACTTTTTTTTTAACCCCTTCATGACGCATGGTGCTTGCGTCCCTGACGATGCAAGCACCACAGCATCACAATTTGTTCCTGGCCACCGATCACAATAAACTAGCAGTAGGAGATTTGCTCTTGCAGTCTTCATAGGTGGTAAGAAAAGGAAGTATGATTTTCCTTATCTCGCGTGGAGGGCCAGACGAGCATGCTGGGAAGAGATCAACATATCTCCTCTCACCAATCCTCCTTCTGTTAAACACAGTTATTTCCTTAGCAACAAACTAGTGTTAGTTCACTGCAGTATGTTTTCACTGAATCACGTTATTCTATTTGGAATACCTTGTGGTAAAATTACTCTTATAAGCAACTCTCCATTGACTTGTGTGGAGAGATTTGTTTACTTGGTACAGAAAGGAGTAAAACATGCCTCCATCATCCCCTCTCCATGGAGAATTGAGACACTAGGGAGCAGAGCTCGGGAGGTAGATTGTCAGCGCTAGTGCACCTGCTCTGTAGCGCTGTCACTCTTACGGAAGTTGATAGGGTCAGCGCAGTCACTGCTATTGTGCTTATGCAGAATGTGATTAAGACTGCAGGACTGTGGTCCTGAATACTGAAGTCCCGTGAAACTGAACCTCTGACTCAAAAAGCAGGACAGACTCCCCAAATTGTGACTGTCCTGCATGAAGTGGGACAGTTGGGGACTCTGGTAAAGGTAAGAGTTATACTGGATAAAAGACTTTTCTAAAATAGCAGTGGTTAAAGGAATAATGCATAAAAAGAAAAGTAAAAAATAAATTTTAATCCTTTTACTGTGTTCATATATTTGATGTGATCATGGTCTTAATAAGGGGAATATTACATAATACATAATCATTCCTGGGCATGGAATGTATTGCTCTCATACTGTATGTGTTATTTTGTGTTGCAGACAATGGTACATGTGTTTTATTTACAAACTGGTTAAAGAGGAACTAAACCCCAAATGTCTTATAATTCTACAAAGTACCAAAAGCTTTCTTCAGAAAACAGACTGGAGAGAAATTATTTTGTGAAGCTACAGCTTCATTGAGCCAGTTGAGAAACCTTCAGTTGTTCCTTTTGGAGTTTGTCTTTGTATAAATCATGTAAACTGGAACTTAGGGAAGTATGTGAACAACATTACTAAGGAATGAGAACAGTTAGGAAGAATTACAGTTAAGTAGGCATGAATATGAATGCAAACATGCGGATATGAATAATTAAGAAGACTGAGTTGGGAGTGAATAAGCAGCAGGGCTGCACCTAGAGTATTTGTTACCCGGGGCAGATCTTTTAAATAAAAACACCCCCAAAATATAATGTTTGCAAGAATTGCACCCCCAGACTTGCCATCCACACACTTGCCATTTGCACGGCACCCAACATTTCTGGAACCCTTTTACCAGCCTTCTGTCCACCTAGCCTTGGGTCTTGCCACTCCCCAGTTCCTGTATCCCAACCTCTCACCCAGCCCTCTGATAACCCAGCTCCACACACTAACTTTCTTAATCCTCACCCAGCCTTGTGACCACACAACTCATCTCACCCAGTCTCCTTTTCCCTCACCGAACCTTCTGTCATCTCCTTCCTCTGACCTCATCACATCCTTGTCTAGCCCTTTGTCCCTCATATCTTCTGCTTCGCCACCCCCAGTTTTCTGTCCCCATCATCCCTCTTGTGCAGACATACTGCAGACAGCTTCCGGCACCCACGGACACCTCAGTCCCCCCCCCCCCCCCCCCCCATTACCCCAACCTATGTCTTCCAAGTATAGACGGACGGTGAGAAGATAGGAGGAGCCAGAACCTCAGAGGAGTTACAAAAGATGTTGGTGCTGAAGACTAAGCAGAGAAGATGACACATATGCAAGATTACCAGTACAGTAGTTTCAAATAATGAATTATGTGAACCCTTTAATATTGCAGTATTATTTTTAAAGTTTAATTCCTAATTCAAAGCATAATCTGCTATGCAGAATATGTCCACATGTAAAAATATGCTGTAGCATGAAACTTACAAATGCGAAACTAGCTATGATTGTGGAGTAAAATAGTGAGGCATGTTTTAACTGTGAGCCACTTCCTTTAGCTGTAACCATTCAGGGAATGTCAAGGCTGTGTAATGCTTTCAATGAGTCATTTCTCAATTAGAACAATACAGGACAACACAACAAGCAGACAATGCATTATGCCCATTAGCAGCCTGGGTCTCTATCTGTTTAAAGTCAGCAGCTGTTCCACACCAAAGCCATTTTAGACCTTCGGTATTCTCCAAATCTGCTGTAAAGAACCCTGCTCATTCCATCAAATTAGTGAATGGAGAAACAAAATCAGAACACAGAATTCAGGAATGAGCCGTCTGACATGATTACTATATTAATAATCATATTAAGAAATATGAAATCAGTTTATATTAATATCCGTTGCTGGGAGAACATGCATTCTGAGTCCTGCTGGTGAACACAGCACTTTACCAGAAATACATTACGTTGGCATTATTATTACCTGCTCGGGATGGCAGTTTTGTGGAAGGCACACTTGGCAGCGTAACATTGGCCATGTGTTTGTTGAGCTCCTCCTGCTCCAGTTCTTCTAATTCTTCCAATAATTCATACTGAAAACAAAAATGAGAGATCCTCAAAAACTGTTGCATGGATATAACCACATCTACCTGCCAAATTGGCTGGCACTTCAGCCTTTTATGTAGATGAGGAATTAGACTCATTTATTTTAGGGACAGAGCGTGCCCTGCTACCTAGATCTAGGTCCTTCTGCTGGCTGGCCATCCTGGCCAAATTTCAAACTTGATTGGTCAGTGTATAATGATCAGCTGAGTGCCTTTGAGTCATTAGGGAGTGCTTGCAAGTGTCCATACCAATAATTTTCCAATATGGGAAATATGCACAGAGTTGTTTTAAAAGGTACACAAGAATCTCAAATACATTTAGACTTATTTTTGATTTTTTGGGTTTCCTCATAATACAAAAAAAGAAAATGCTAAATAAAAGCTGCCTTCAAAGTATCACTTTGTAAAGAATAAAAAAAGTCTATATTTTGTGCTGGCCAAATTACTATATACCAGGTGTATATAATTTATTGATTAAGGTATTTCAGTTCTATGGCTTTCCTGTCATGACTCGACATAGAACCGCAATTAGAAATAAGTATGTGAAAGCTACAAAAATGGTGGCAGAAAAAGATGTGGGCATTTTGAGAGAAACAAGGGGAGGAGAGAACAACAAAGGGTGATCCATGGGGACAAGATAGACAAAATGGAAGGGAAAAGAGACAGACTAAGGTTGGATGGACAGAAGAGAGAGACAAAAGGTGATGAGAGAGGGAAGAAGGGGGATATGGGGGCCACAATGCCTCCACAACATTTACTGCAGGTTTTCCCTTTAAAATAAAAACTTCTCTTTAAAATGTTATCCAATTATAGGATCGTGGTCTATAATCATCACAAAATAGTATTTTTAAATTTAAATGTCTACAGCTAAGTGTCTATAGACCTATATGAATCCACAAGTTCCATGCATGTTAGGCTGACATCAATCACATATGTATTTGAAAGGAACAAACGTATCAAAAAAAATGACAAACATAGCAAAAACAACAGAAATGTGACCATTAAGGAGAGTACAGAGATGGATATAGAAGAGTCAGCTATTAATTAGCAATCTAGCACCAGATGTAGAGTGAGAATTGCAGACAATTGAAAAGGGAATTTCAAACTTTAGGCCAAAGTAGTCGAGTTAGAAAAATGATTCCTTCCAACTGAATGGAAGAATTTTTTCAGCTCAGTTACTTGTGCCTTAACTTTGAAATTGCCTGCAGTTCTCTCTTTCAGTAACAAAGTTATTTTCACGGATACACCATCACTACCTCAAAAAGGAGTATTTGTACGGTCCCCATATAGGGCACATAATGTAAAGCAATGTGAGCTGATTTGTTACAGGGTCCTGAAGAAGATAATGGGGATTCATTTATAATTTATTAACACTTTGCAATTTACCTCATCAAACTCGTCACCAAACCCGACTGGACGAGAAATAGCATCAGAGATTTCTTGTGCGACATCCTGCTGTTCGTGAATATCCTGCATTAGTTCATCGATCTTGTCCAAATCCCTGTAAGTAATCATTTCGATTAAGTAACATTACAGACGTATAAAAAAAAAAAACCCTAACGATATACATCACAGTACAGTGATCACATGCCCCTGTTATAGACCCGTCACTTGATAATGTGTGTCCCAAATTTAATGCTTTCACTTTAATTTTGCACATGTAAAGAGCACATTTAGAGACTATCTAACACACGTAATAATTATGTGTCGTGACGAATTTTAAACTTTATTGCTAAAAGAAATCGGTGTTTTAGAACAGAAAGCGGGCGGTCGTTAGATGACTTATTAAAGATGCAGTTCTACCAATGATTTAGATAAGCACTATACTGTGTAAAGTAAAGCAAAAGAAACATATCTGTCTTAACGGCGTTCTCCTTAATATTTCTCCTAAAAACTGCATAAAAAGAGAAACTGAGTTATTACTGTTCCCATAGCAAAAGTCTTGCCTATCACTCAAAGCCGACCATATGGAAAGTCACTGAATTTAGAGGCCCCTGTGCAATTTATTACAATAAAAAAAAACAAGGAGAACTGTAAATTGTTGTAAATTAAAAATAAGTGAATTTCACATATACAGTATTAAACACATGTACGTCACACAGAAAGTAAGCCGGTTTTATGGTCAGTGACTAGCTTTTGAATGACAGAATAAGAAGCCAATCAGAGTACACATCTCAGATTTCACATGAGTCAGGTTGTTTGTCTCTCCCTGCTTCTTTCACCTGCAGAAAAAATCTAGGAATGTGTATTTTGACAAGCAAAAAGATTATAGAATGCCTCACCCCTAACCTTTGAACATTCTGAGTTTACAGCTATACACAAAAGAAACTGAAAGAAAGGATGGCAGCACTGGCATGTACGAATGGCAGGTTTCATAAGAGCCGTCTGATTGGCTGTAAAAAAGTTACCAAGGGATGCCCAATAAGGCCAGAATGACAAAACAGGATACCCACAGAAACCGCAGCAAGAAGTTTTAAGTATACATTTTTTAAATGTCAGCTGTAAAATAATCAGTTCAATTTATTCCCTATACCTAAATGACACAGTTAATAAATACATGCATAGTAAGCCTAGCTGTCATTGGTAATTAAGGGCACATGGCTGCTATTAATGGATTATCTCTGTAACCAGGTTGGTTCTGTGACACATCTATAATAAACACTACACATAATTTAAACAAATCTGTCCTTCTACACACTGCTCATGCTATGAATGTAGAGAATACAAATGGATGAAAAATGATCTATAAATTGTGTTTGCAGAATTCCATGCAAATGATTAAACAAGATAAATGTATCCTGGTTCAAACCATTTGTAAGTAATGGGTGAAGGTCCCTGTGGTATTTACATAAAGAGACAATAAACATTTTCATTCCCCCATGTTTTCCTTGCAGTTACTTAAAGGGAAATTGCTTATACTGAGAATGTAGAGAATAAACAAATTTGAAAAATGATCTATACATTGTGTTAGCCAGATTGCAAGCAAAGGCATAAAATAAGAGAAATTAAAAAGGGGCTGTGGTGTCTACTGCTTATGACATCACCTGTGGTTTCTAAAGCAAATGAACCAGTTCATAATGGAAAATGTGTACTTTGCATACCAAGCCACAGGTGAGGTTATAAGCAGGAGGCACCACAGACCCTTTTTAAAACATGAATTTCTCTTTTTTTTATGCCTTTGCTTGCAGTCTGGCTAACACAATGTATAGATATTTTATTTTATAATTTTGTATTTTCTACATTCACAGTATAAGCAATGTCCCTTTAAATAACAACAAATGGTTTGAACAAGGATCGGGAAAGGCATATATTTTGAAACTACACTACCATGTTTTCATGTAAATTTCTACTTTAAACACATTCTAAATTATTGCAAAACAAAAAAATGTCAGTAATAATAATATAGATGTCAGATTTCAAAACATGTAGAAAAAAAAAAACTTGTATATTGCCTCTTTGTAAAATGTAACATCAAAATATATTATGGCTTTTATTCTGCAGAGGTTTGAAAATACATCAGTGACTGCCTTGTTTGCTCAGAGAATTATTAAAGTGATTTTCCTGAATATACACTTAAACTATTCTTTACGGAAAGTAATCATACAAGAGGTTTTATAGAGATGCGTAAACAAGGGAATTTTTGATAAACACCCCCCACCACCACCACATTAATGAAAGAAAGTATACTTTACAGACAGGGGGTGCATGCAAGAAATGCTGATATTTGTACATTAAATTATGCATTGGATAGGTATGGGGCTACCCCAGGTATAAGATCCATGATCCATGTGTATATTCAACAGCAGATAGAAATACGAGGAAGCCTAAATGGCTAAATATTTCTTATTTGCCATCAAATTCTTTGTTCTAAAACAACTATGGTGATTGCACATGGATGTGACCAAAGTACCATAATATATCTTTAGATCTACAGATCTGATGGTTAGTCTAAGTTCTCTTCATTTGTTATGGGATAATTTACATCTTGGTGACCTCCATGTGTTCACTGATAAGAATATTTTGAGAGCCTTATGGAATACTGTACAGAACCTGTAACTTCTCACTTTTCCCTAATCATACAAGAGTCATTACTCGTATATTATGTTTAGCCTCTGGCGTGTTCGCTTGTGGTCCTGCTAATTCCATCTGTTCAGATTCCTGAACATAGATTGACTTACATGTTTTCATGGACCGTTTTCATTGCCTTTGCTGCATAGCCCATATTTTTTAATACTTCTGTGTTAGTGTGGGAGTTCTCCAGTGCTTCTCTCTGAAATTCAATGGTGGAGAGTGTCCCATCGATCTGGGTTAATTGTTTCTCCAGTCTTTTCTTTCTTTTCAGTGCTTGCAGGGCAGCTAAACGGAGACAGAAAGATACATTTGACTGTTATGGCTTCTGTACTTTACGCTGTAAAGCCCTATTTGATAAGAAAGAAGCCCACTTCAAATGCCCATCTATGAAGATTCCTGGGGAAGAAAGACATCATTTCCGCACATGTCCTATGAATCTAACGCTATTTTAAAGCTGGGTAAGGCTACATGTATTTCCACCTAAGGAGCCAGAAGACAGTGCAAAAGGGTTGCAAGCCTTTTTGGCACAAATATGCAATATATAACCATTTGCAAAAAATAGAGCTATATTTATGCAAGCATCTAAGACACAAAAACCTAAGAAGCTGCCGTGGACTTTTGGTACATTTTCAGAAAAAAGGAAAATATTTGATAGTTTAAAGAAATGGATATCTAAGAATGCAAACGCTCCTAATCTCATACAAATATTACTTTGTTCAATTATTAGACTTTGCTGCAAAAGTTGCAAAACACAAGCAATGTCAGAGATACGCCATGGCTTTGACCCATCACCGTAGCCTTACGTGGCATGGACGAGTACACTTGATGGATATGAGATACGTTGCACTGCATTTGTTGCAAAATGTTCTAGTGTTACATTAATGGAATTCAGCAACAGCTGTGGCACCGCATAATATCCAGTTCTATAAAGTGACAAAATTGCTAAAGTGCGCTTAAACAAACTGTAAGGTGAAAAAACAGTAAGGTGAAAAAACAATGTGAATACATATATATACACCTTATTAGGTGAGGAATAATTTCCGTGAAAAATTCTGTGCAAAAGAAAATGCAGTGGAGAAATATATTGTGTGATCGAGGGGGATTCTATCTCCCCTCTATTATCTCACTCACAGACTTCCAGAAAATGAGTTGCACTTTAAAAGCCTGTATTCATCAGTAGGGGATGTGGTGTAGACCTCCTCTGTAGGTTGCAGCTCAAGAAAGGTACAACGGAAGGCAGTAGAGTTAGTATGTGAATATACAGATATTTAATAAGAAAATAAGTAGCAGCTTACACTTAGAGTTATCCTTATCCTGTATGATGGGCGCCTCAAACAATATCGGATTTGATGTCCTCTGAAGGTACAGCTGAATATAAAATGTACATAAAAATGTACAAAAATGTACAGAAAAGCTTAAAAGTAAAACAGGTCCAATAGACAAAAAGATATATATAAGGCAGGTGAGTCCAGTCCGCTACGCGTTTCGCCTGTGGGCTTCAACTTGGCAAAGTCTGTGAGTGAGATAATAGAGGGGAGATAGAATCCCCCTCGATCACACAATATATTTCTCCACTGCATTTTCTTTTGCACAGAATTTTTCACGGAAATTATTCCTCACCTAATAAGGTGTATATATATGTATTCACATTGGTTTTTCACCTTACTGTTTTTTCACCTTACAGTTTGTTTAAGCGCACTTTAGTCACTTTATGCTTATGTTATTGTGTGTGGTTTAGGGACACACTGCCTCAGTGCTGCTAAAACTAAGATTAGAGCGCTGGGTATACGTTTTTCATTAATATCCAGTTCTACTCTAGCATGGTCACGTTTATAAAACATGCCTCAGGGCTGTACTGGGTAAAATAAAGACTGCAGGCAGGTCATCATTAAGGTCCATTTAGTTATGTGAATACTGCATCATATTTTCTCTAAGTTTAGTGCAGTTAATTCTACCAAGGATGCAGGATCTCATACACAGTCAGGTGGTCACCTAAATACTCTGGGTATAAAAGGTGCTGGCGGTTTGCTTGCAATTTATTTCGGCCATGCTTTCATAATTTTTACTGTTCATCTACTGTTTGCCTGTGTGTATGTTTCCAACCTATCAGGGCAGCCCACCTCCCAACATTAGTCATTGTGGGGGGGCATGCATAAAGACAGTGCACACCCAGATTGTGCCAAATACTGGTGCAATCAGCATGTGCGTCAATGTATATTTTTTGTTGTGTTGGCGCCTGTTGCTCTAGCGCACCCTATGTATAAAAAAATCAGGAGCTGAAAAGCGTCTGGTTTGTGTCAGGGAACCTGCGCCAAACATGTAACTGACACCCCCCATTCCAACAGTCTCAGAGCACGAGGGGGCAAAGCCCACTGCACACACCACAATGCGCTCAACCTTGGCACAGTTCAGAGGTGCAGTAACTCCTAGCAATCACATGTGTGGTGCATGTTGGACACCCCTGCCCTATAGTGTTCCTCTTCAAGGGTTTATCACTCTGTTAATGCTGGTCTCTTGCCATTTCTGCTACAAAAATAATATGGCGGCTGCTGGTCATTGTGTGCTCTACCCAGTTTTCAAATTGTGCCTTGTAGTGCAGCAATCATTTATAGAAGTCTACAGTTAAAGTATGTGTAATCTCATCTTTACTGAAACCATCAATGTAATGCACAATATGTAAAAGATATGTTAAGGCACAGAAATTACATTTGTGATAGTTTTACACTTAGACATTACTTCTATTTCAACTATAGCTGTCTTAAAACAAGGCACCTGTCTATATCAAGATGGCCCGGCATTTAAATGTTGTTTTACTGTGAATGTTGGGAATGAAAAATGATTTATACATTTTTTAGTCAAATTTCAAGCAATTGTGTGGATAATGGGATTATGTGACTTAAATGGGTCTTTGTGACATTGTGGCTTGATATGCAAATTAACATGTCATAGTTTCCAATATTGTCCATGTTTCCAGGGACATATATTTGTTCCACATGCTGCAGAAAGAGCATGCAAAGTGCAGCCTGACAATCTGTAGGATGCATTTACAGACAGACACAATCCAATTAATTAATCATGGTAGATCCTATGAGATCTCCACCCTGATTAATTGGATTGTGTCTGTGCGGATATTTATCCTACATACTTTAGGGCTGCATTTGCATGGTCTTTCTGCAGCATGTGGAACAAATATGTGTCCCTGGAAACATGGCCGATGTTGGCAACTCTGCATGTGACATGGGAAATGTGTTGTTTGCCTATCAATCCACAAGGTGATGACATAAACAGGAGGCAACAGAGACACATTTCAAAAATATTTTTCTTTTAATCCACACATTTTTCTTACACTCTACTAACACTTTTTATAGATCATATTTTACTGTCTACATTTACAATACAAACAGTGTTTAGCTGACGATGTCTCTTTAACCTTTAAAGAGAAACTCCCAGCAGTGACTAACTTCTCTGAACAGTGTGCTGGAACAAACAATGATTGCGCAGGAACACACTGAGTGTTCCTCTATATTAATGTCTTTCATGAGTTTTAGATTTCTAGCTACCTAAACAATCTATTGTTGTACAGGGCATGGTGGCTCCAGAAGATTGAGTTTCACTGCTGGATTCCTTGCTAATAAAGCCACTCCATCCCAAGATGCTCCTTTCTTGGACTAAGTATCATTTACCTTAATCAGTTTGGTATATTGTAGATAAAAACGTAACTTGCCTACAGTTCTTCCAGCAGAGATTGTGAAACACAAATACAGCTCAGTTGTAAATATCTGTAATCATCTAGCTGGCGAAGAAGCCAAACAAGTTACGCCTTTTGTTCTAAGAATAGAACTGACGCTCAGGGCGGCTTTATTGTGTGTTTTTTTTCTTTTTTATGGTAACTTACTCTTTAAAAATTTTTTTTTTTTTTTAAGATGTATACACATTTACTTACAATATTAATTTACAGCCAGTTAATACCAACAGGTATTATACATATTCTCAACAGTGTAATATTTTTTCAAGAAAAAAAACTTTTCCATTTAAGGCTTATATTAAAACAATAATAGTAATAATAATCTTTTACTGTAGCTAATAGTTATAAAATTGTAATCGATTTTTACTGTGAGTCAGCAAATATATCCATTTTTAAAAAGGGTGTACAAATCTTAGAATTTTTATTCGGATTTAATTTATTTAGTTGGTAAAAAAGCAGCATTATTTATTAAAATTAGCAATGACATAAAATCATACATTGATTAATTTATGGCATTTATTTGGCAGCTGATGAATAAAATAATTTACACCTTTTGCAAGCACTGGTGCCTTAATCAGAGTGGACAGAGTAGACCTCCCCCACCTCTCTCCCATACTGGGCAATGATAAAGTCTCCACTCACCTCTCTTGTTTTTGGTTCCATGCTTTTTAGCTGTCGCCAGTTCCTGTTCAATCTTCTTTTCCAAATAGTCCTGTTTCTTGGTTAGCATTTCCTCAGTCTCTCTGAGTTTAAAGAGGGCCTCCTGAGCACTGGGTCCTTTCCGACTCTTTGATCCAGACCCACCAGCGGTCTTGAACATCTTAGCAATCTTACTCATGATTTCTTTTGGATTTCTACCACAAGCAGTTAATATATATCCATGCACATATGTGGGGGAAATCTCCTTAATAAACGTAAAAGTCCAAATTTAGGTATAGCTAGGTATACACATACAGGTGTCCTAATGAAGTCAGACACCTGTCATTTCCTGCTTTGTACAAACCTGAAATGCAGCTTTGATCAGACACAAACCTGGGAGAGGCAAAGAAAAGGGGTGGAGAGAACAAGCGAGCAGTCAAGTGACTTATTACATAACTAAATACCTGTTGTGTGATAGTTCAGTCTTTCCACACTCTTTAGAAGTGTTAGAGTTACCACTGACTTGTACATAACAAAGCTTTTTGTAAGTCTAGCGGATATGAAATGTTGGCGAAACTGTAAGTTTCATCTCTATGAAAAAATGAATTGATCTTTCACCTTTCTGACACCAATTAAATTATAAAAATTATAAAAATGTAAATCTTATATTAAACGTAGCGCTGGTGGACGTGTTATGTAGAACTTCATATATACACATAGATTTGTTCTTCTTGAAGCTGCTTGGGGGTATGTTCACTAAAGTGTGATTTGGCAAGAGGAGGTCGAATTGGACTTAGAATAAAATTAAATTTGACCTCCTTGTGCTACTGATTACAGTTTATTTGCCCACCTCCTCCTGGTCCCCTCGACAAAGCTGAACTCCCATCTCAAACTCGCCTTCATGAAAGGCTAAAATGATTGAGTTGCACTAAAAATACAAATATATAAAAAAATAAAATCTAACAATAAAATCTAAGCACTCCCTCCTCATTAGAAACATGGTTCAAGGGCTGCCGAAATGGCCCGCAGAACCTTTATACAAATATGAAGGCAAATAGCCCATAGTCCTGTTTATTTATGGGGCATAGGGGCGTTTGTTCAGCCCCTGGCCCTATTTATTTGTAGGGGGCAGGGTCATTTGGCCTGGTATTAGGGGGCCAGGCAACATGCTCAGCCCCAGTTACATTTAGAGTGCCGTGGTCCATTTTGTAAGGCCCTTGCTCTAGTATTCTTATGGTTGGGCCAAGGGCCATTTCAGCAGACCCCGGCTCTGCAAATCACATTTTGCAAATAAACTCTTTTAAGCTATCTTTTTATTTAGTAGATTTCATGAGTATTCTTGACCATTCTTAAAAACTAAAAATAGAAAAGGACAAAAGAATACTGTGCCATAGTATGGTCTGGTATTCTTATCTCTAAATGCGTTATACAATATCCTGCCAAAGAAACTGACTCGCATGGTGACCTTTTGTGTAAATGCCTTTACACCGATCCAGATCTATATATTTTCTAAAAAAAACAAAAAACATCCTCCAATTCCAAAAGAACATTCAGTTGTAGCCAACAGTAATTTTCAGGGCAGTTATCTCCTTGGCTCACTGGGCACTTTTTCTCAGCAGCATTTTCCCTCCTTACAGGGAGCTAAATGATCCAATGAGATAACTGCCCTGGAAATGACTGTTGGCTGCAACCAAAACGTTCTTTTAGAATAGAGAATGAAATCGCTGTATTAGAAGATTTATAGAGCTGGACCAGTGTGAAGGAATGTACACAGAAAGTCACCATTTCATCAGGACCATTATTTGGAGTTTGTGATAATGCTTGATATCTAAGAACCTGGATCTTTAAGGCTGTAAGCTCAGGACCCACATTTGTTGTCTTAGTCATTAAACCACAACTCAAAAGAAATTTAATTCCAAAAAAACATTTCTTCCACAAATCAATTTGTACAGAATTCCACAATTATATGTTCACTAAAAATAAAATAAAAAAGGGCTTCTATGTAAAATGAATAGTGCATTAATTGCAGTTTACATGAAAATAAAAGTGTTTTTGTGATAAAAAAAAAAAACAGTAAAATATTAAAACATGTGAGACTAATGGGAAAGCTATGGATGTTTCCTGCTCCTGATAAGTTTATCAAAGTCTGGGGCTATGGTAGACAATGCAGCTCTGAGAGTTCAATGTCCTTGTGTTCCTGCATTTTGTCTTCAGCTGGACCAGAGCGGTGATTCACCCCAGCCAACTCCAATTTTGCAGTAAAGTCTTCCTCATCAGTCTCTGCTTATTAAATCCGCTGATCATCCAAATTATCTCCAACCACTGGTAGGATATCCCAATGTCAGCTACCTCAGCTATCTGTCTGTGGTACATCCCATGAAGGGTCTTGGCGTCCCATGGCACTTTTTCTTCTTGATCTTCCTTCTATGTCTGTTGCTGCTTCAGGCATTCTCTCAGCAGCCCATATTACTGATGTATTCCCAGATGCTCTGGGTTTTGTCCAGGACAGTGGCTCTGACACTCCCCAGACCTCGACCGCCCTCCTTCCGGCTGGTGTATAGTCTCTACATGTTGGACTTGGCCCCCGTACATTGTGAGGAGCTTTTGTGTCTTCACATCAGCAGCTTCTAGGTCTTCCTTTTGTCCAGCTCGCGATACCGGCAGGGCGGATGTGTTGATGGCATGGATCTTGTTCCGCCTATTGAGCTGGCTCTTCAGAATCTGTCTTATCCTTTGGTGGTACTTGGATGTTGCTGTCTCCTGGCCTCTTAATCATGATTCCCATGTGTATGTCTGCTATGTGCCCTACTGGCAGTTTTACCCCATCAGTCTTAAGTCCCTTCTCTCTTTTTACTACCATCCAGCCACACTTCTCCAGTTCAATTTACATCTCAATGTTGTCACTGTAGTGCAGGCTCATATGGTATTGACCCCTGAGGGCACTCATATAATGATCCTCTTTTTTTTTAAAAAAACTGGCTTGTAGCTCTATGAATGTGTTTGTCTGTGAATGTGTCCGTCCGTCTTTGTGACTGTCTGTGTGACAGTCTCTGTGTATGTGAGTGTAACTGACTGTGTGTGTATGTGTATACATGACTGTATTTGTGATTGTGTGTGTGTATGCTTGTCACGCCCTGAAGTCAATGGGACTCTGGAAAACAACATTAGAAACTCTAGACAGCACGAATGACCATCAAGTGATGCCTCCAAAATGGGTCTAGATATTATTTTTAGAAAAGCAGGACATACAGGGCTATTAATAATAGAATAAACATTAATTTTAATTCAAGGACAAAACTAATTGCCTTTTGGCGTCAAGAAGGAATTCCCCCACTTTATACTTATTTAGATACTTATAATCATATGCAAAGAGAAAATAAAAAATGAAAACATAGTGTTAGATTACCAAAGAAAAGGAGCAAGCAATTTAGTAATCTAATCTATTGCAGATAAATGGTTTGTGCCACAAAAGAGGAAGCACTATAAATATATATCCAAAAGTCTAGTCGCAAATTAGTACAAAGATATACAATGTTTAATTGATTATAAAATAGAAATTAAGATGTAGTACTGCTGTAGTATAAAACAACAAATACAATTACACTTATAAAAATAGAACCAAACACACTCCGATACTTGCAATCAGGATATAACAAGTAGGGATAGAATCTGGATAGAATGTGCTGTTCAACCCCTCCCCACTCCGACACACTGTAGCAATCCGACTGCAGCAAATAGAAACAGAGTCTTCCCAAATCGTGTGCTCTACATCAGCAGGTAGTCTTACACTTCTCATCGTGTCAGGTAAAAACTATTTATCCGTGCCTCGTGGTGAGAACGAAAGTCGGTCAGGATCAAACAGTTTTCAAGGCAGAACAAAAGCATGACGCGTTTCGCCACAGAATGTAGGTGGAGAGATATAACATGACTAATCTGAGTCCTCATTGGGGCATTTATTGAATGTTTTAGCAGCATATCAGAACTTAAAATCTTGTGCCCGACTAAGGCTAAACTCAGCTCCCCCAAGGCCTACATGTTGATCAAGAACCTAAGACAATAAATAAAATCTGAATAATGTTGCAACACATGCAAACAGACCTATTGCAACCTACAGACATTGTCATGGACAAGCCCGGCATAGTGCCAAGTGACCAACCTTTCCCCAAGATAAATCAGATAGAAAGGGTCCCAGCCAATGCTCCCACGGTATATCATATTCCATAGCAACTACAATTAAGGAAAAACCCTGCGATCCTGGGTGGGGATCTCCTTGGGTATAGGATCTGTAAGCCTTACTCTCTTGCTCTAATGCTAGATATGGGTGGCAGATCCTTCTTTTAATTTTGGTATATCTTGGTGAGAGGGAAGGGGGAAACAGTTCTTATTTTTATTTACTTGCATGTGTGCACGTTCTTCTAAGACCCATTCATAACATTTCCTGTTCACATGTGCATACATAATTCATCTTGTTAATTGCATATGAGTACATTTTCACAAAATTTGGTCTCTTTTGAATGTGGAAAGTACTAAAAATCTTTCAACTGTAAGGAAGAGCTTCACTTCTTGTGCATGAAAGACCATTTTTGTTGTATTATTTTATAAATTATCTCTGGTTTGGTTTTAATCATATCTTTAAATTCTGAGCTGCCTTGGAAACAAGATGGCTGCCATCCATGAACTCTACTTTGACCTCCATTAGTTATGCAGTCTGTCATTGTTTCCAATAGATGAACATATTTGGCAATTGTCAAACCTTGAATGCTTTCATCCCAAAGCATAGACAACCTTTTTGCTGATTATCCTGCACTGTTAATTTGCACAAACTTGTTAAACAGATTTTAATTTGTATTTGTCTTCTCACATGGCAATTTGATTTTATAGTTGTTTTTATCCTCCTGTTCTCATTGAATTTCCTATCTGCCTCTTGACAGTACTTGGGAATTTTACACCTAATCCCCTGAAACACTAACACTGCCAATCACTCTGTTTGTCATTCACTTGGGTTTTGCTAATTTAAAATAAAAGAGCTTTCTTTGTGCAAAGCTAAATATACATCTCAAAGTTAAAAAAAAAAAAATCCAACACCTGAATTATTATATTTTCAATCTCCCCATGCCTGCATTAAGTATGGGGAGCCGAGCAGCACTTTCTCTTGCTGTCCACGGCTCGCCTTGAAGTAGACGCTGCTCTGCTTCAGAGGGTGGGGGCGGGGCTACACCTCTCAGCCTGTAAGCTCCGCCCCCTCCCTGGATCTACTTTTGCAGGCAGAGCAAGGAGGGGAGAGAGAGGCAGAACAGAGGAAGGGAGGGGAGGAGAGAGACAGGACAGAGGAAGGGGAGAGATGCAGAATAGAGGAAGGGGAGTGGGGGGAGAGACAGAACAGGGGAAGGGGAGGGGAGGAGAGAGACAGGACAGAGGAAGGGGAGAGATGCAGAATAGAGGAAGGGGAGTGGGGGGAGAGACAGAACAGGGGAAGGGGAGGGGGGAGAGAGACAGAACAGAGGAAGGGGAGGGGGGAGAGAGACAGAACAGAGGAAGGGGAGAGGGAGAGACAGAACAGAGAGAGGGAGAGAGCAAGAACAGAGGGAGGGGGAAGCCAGAACAGAGGGGGGAGAGAGAACAGGTATGGGGGTGTTGGAGAGAGAGACAGACAGACAGACATGGCAAGGAAGAGGAAAGGGACAAACATGGGAAGGGAGATTGACACATACATGGAGGGAGGAGGAAAGAGACAGGGGGATCACCACGGGGGAGGAACAAACAGGGCGCTGGTACACTTAAGGCAGGCCCTGATTAGACACATGCCAGATCCTTGCAGGTGTCAAATGTTTGTACTATGAGATAAGTCCACTGCAGCAATCCAGGGCTTGTAAAAAATATTAATTAGTAATATTATGTCTGGAGATGAATTCACTGTCTCTATGAAGGCCTTAAACTGGCATATTAATTTGAACATATTTTTTTCTCCCTCTGTGTGCGAAAAAATCCCATCCATACCAAAAGCTTTACATCCTGGATACTGTGTCCTTGTTTTAGAAGTATTCTCCAACAGGTGCATCTGTTGTTTTCTGATTAATAGTATGTCTGTGAGAATTGAACCGTTGAAACACTCACACAAACATTCACTTCTTGGACACCACCATATACATCAAGAACAGCTCCATTCAGACTTCACTCTACCGAAAACCCACACAATTTGGATGGGTCGAATAGATCCCTGCTCCCTCAAATGTCGTCTCTGTATAGCGCAAACACCTTCTTGCTTGTCAACACATATAGCCAAACAGCAAATCATGAAGCAATTCAATATACAAGGCATCCAGGTATGGTCAGGAGGTTTAGTTATTGTTCAACCAAGCTGTATACTTACGGAGAATGGTGCAATAAACTAAAAAATGCAGGGGAAAGAATCATCTGTGAATGAGAATAATAGCTACACCTTTTAGAATTTACAGAAAGGACACAAATTATTCAATATCAACACTTTCAAAAAAAGAAAAATTATGCAGAAAGGCATCTTTGAGCGCAGAACGCATTGAACCTTGATGTCCAAAGCTTACAGAAGCTACAGGCCATGCTGGGTTCCACCATGAAAGTACCTTTGGTCCCAACCTACATGCATTTGTTATATAATGTAACATACAGATATCATTTAATATATATTCCAATATTTAGAAATACCAATGCACTCTACTGATGTATTATTTGTACCCACAGCAGATGTTTATTCTGGAGCACGGAAATTCTTCAATTTACTGGCTTTCTTCTTACACTCATTATACTATTAATATTAATAACTAATAAATGTTATCAGTAAGCAGTGCTATCTCTTACACTCTTTTAGTGTATGTTCCTGGCCTGCAAAGTATTCCTAAGGCAGTGATGGCAAATGTTCTTAGGCCCGAGTGCCAAATATTCGGCATTAAACCGTTTTTTAGACCTCAAAGTTCCAACACCGCGGGCGCCGGTCTTTCACAGATGACTGCTCCTCTCCAGAAGTTGGACAGAGCAGACAAGCGGAGATGGGTGAACCTGGCCACATGCCACAACTGAGGGCTCTGTGTGCCAGTTGTGCGTGCCACCTCTAACCTAGGGTTGTTCTCGGCTGCTTCACCGCTGACAGTTCAGTTTGAATGCTGAACTCTCAGCAGTGAGAGGCAAAGTGGCTGCTTCATCGCGGCAATGTGACAGTTCAGCACTGAACCAATAGCTACTTTGGCCTTAAAGGGACTGGTGCCCAAAATGCATCCTCGAAATGTGAATGCATATGAATGTGCTTTCAAAGTACTTTAAAATGCATGTTTTACATTTTGCATTGCTTAAAATACTGCGCATGAGCAGAAAAACATTCTGGATTGAAATCTAGTAATTAGCAGTTTAACCTTTGCCCCCAGTGTAGAATAAATGCCAAATATTAGTCAAATATGTCAAAGGTGGCTAACCTTGGCATTCCAGCTGTTGTAGGATATAGTTCCTATGATGCTTAAAGGAAAAGAGAGACAGAGAAGTCTCTCTCCAACACCGGCTCCACTCCAAATGAGGTAGATAATTCTTCAGATAAACCATGCAGTTAGGGGTGCTCCATCTCGTTGTTGAAACGGAGTAACAGGAGAAAAAAGAAAGAACGATGTCTGCACTCCCAGTTAAAAAAATAATAAAATAGTGATTTATTAGCAGGTGATCAAAAATAAAGAAGATAGAGGCAGCAAGGCATAGAGTGGAAGTAAATGGCCTTACGCGTTTCGTGTGTACTCACGCTTAATCATAGGCTGATAATCATAGTGGCAGGACTGATGCTGTTACAGAACTACTGGTCTGATTTCCGGTGGACAAATGCTAATTGTACCCTATACATCTGGAGTTCCAGAGCAATAACAGAACAACCCTGTCATGTCACATTACTAGGCTAAGCTCTGCCTATCTGTGTAATGTATCTATCACCACTTTCTTTCACTATCAGCTTTCATTATTTGACTGCATTATAGATTTAGTGAGACATTGTCCTCGTCTCTGCATTATGTATCAGTCAGTCTATTTGACTCTGTGTTACATATGAGTTTACCCTTTAAAAATAAACCCCCATACCTTTGTCTGTCAGTCCATATTGCAGTACTGTCCTTAGCTGGCAGTCAGTTAGTTTCAGCAGCACAGAGAACATCCTGCAGGTTACTACATTCCACACAATGCTTTATATTCCACCTGCACATGGAAGTAACGAAATTAAATAAAACAGTCTGCAGCACCTATAGTATACATGAGGAGTAATCACTGTGGGGGGTTTGAGTAAAATATTAAAAAAAAGTGATTTATGCAGAATGCCTGCATCAAATCCCACTGGAAAAAGCCTGTGCACTATACAAGCAGTAATCTTCATCTTGCACCAAAGTGAGTTTGGGGACTAGACTGGCCCCTTAAAGTATATGCAAAAAAAGTGTACAATCTAGCGCACAGTGCATAGACACTTGACAACAATCTGTATAAAATGGTAATAAAAAATGGTAATACAAAATAAGTGTTTGTCTGTTATAGCTGTCTGTTTTTCAGTCTGGCTGCCAGTACTTAGTGGACACCTTGTTTATTTTCTTTAAGTAAGAGTACACCTTTAGCACTTTCTTTGCTCGTCCTTTCTCTTTTATTATACATCCCTTAAAGTATATACCCTAGGTGTACACTCAGGGCCAGTGCAAGACTTTTTGCTGCATTATTTTGCCGCCCCTTTCTGATCCTTCCCACACACACAGTAACACAATGTCACATACATATGCAGGCACATGTGCACACACATGCAATGTCAAATGCAGCCACACGTACACACACAGCAACACATTCAATGTCACATGCAGCCACACATGCAATGTGATCCTATCTTTGGCACCACCCTCTCCATGCCGTCCCTGTCTGCCTCACTCTCCCTCTATCCCTGTCTTGTTCTTCCCCATGCCATTCATCTGTCTGTTTCCACCTTTTGGATTTCTCTTCTCCCAATTATCTTCTCCTCTTTTGTACCTCTCCCCCATGTTTATCTCTCTCTCTCCTCTTATGTTTGGTGTCTCTCTCAGTCCCCCAATCCCATGTCTGGTGTCTCTCTGCCTCCCCCATACCTGGTGTCTCTTGTTCTCCCTGCCCCAATGTCTCTCTTTTCCCCTCCCTCCCAATGCCTGTTGTCACTTATTTTCCCTCCAAATGCCTGAGGTTAATTTTTACCCCCTCCCTCCCTCCCTCCCAATGCCTGGTTTCACTTTTTTGGGGGGCTCTGTCCATGCTGCTCACACTCCCTGCGTGATTACAGATTCAACATCTGTATATTAGTGTCAAATATGGGTGCAACGATCTGCAACATATTGAGACTTATATTTGAAGCATAGCAAAAAAAAAATTTTTTATATGTGTGTAAAGGTATATATACATCAATACACACACTTACGTATAGGAGTTCTGAATTGATAGAAAAACCATGTTGGAACAGATAAGCTACTAAAATCTAAAATAAAAGCGGATCTTGGAATATATAAGATATTTGTAAAGATCAGATTTATATACAAGGCAGCGAGAAGAAAAATTATACTAAACCCTTTTTCTCAATTTGTTTTATATGTCTGTGCTGCTTTATACACTGATGTAACTATAAAGCAAAACTGAAAGATCAATCACAGATTCTGAGGATTTATTGAGATGGTAAAGAGAACAACTGCTCAATAAAATGAGTAAAAGAAACTTGTGCCACAGGAGAGGTAATCCACAGTAAAATATCAAAACAAACGGGAAGAAAATAAATTAGCAAAGTGGATCTTAGTGAAGGTTTCTACAGCCCGGCACTTTCAGACAGCTGTTTAGCAAAAGGAACAACTCTTTTTTTTCTTCTCCTCCCTCCTTCCTCCCCTATAGCTTACCTGGGGCAGCATGTAAGTTTATTGAATAATCCACCGTCAAGCAGTGGCCATGGCCCTTAAAAAAAATGTAAAAGAAAGCATGTGCCGACAGAGACACTGGTTGGGGAGATCAAAAGATCATCCCTCACCAGCATCTCCGCACAAGAAGGCAGCATCTCTCATGTTGTGCACACACTGATCTGAAATCAGAGCGCCAGGGTCACTTGACCTTTCCGGTGCTCACACCAGATTAGTACGCAGGCAGCCCGACAGAGGCAGCATGGAAGGCTGCTGTCTCTCTCAGAAGACAGGTGAGTACTGTGAAAAGGGGGAGGAATCAGCTGTGGCATATTAATGGACAAAGTAGCATATTAATAGGCATGGAGTGGCATATTAATAGCATACTGGCTGTGGCATAATAATGGACATAGAGTGGCATATTAATAGGCAAAGAGTGGCATATTAATGGGCATCCTGGCTGAAGCATACTAATGGGCAAAGAGTGACATATTAACTCTGGCATATTAATGGGCACACTGGCTGTGGTACATTAATGGTCATAGGGTGGCATATTAATGAGCATGACTTTGCCATATTAATGGGCATACTAACTGTGGCATATTAATGGGCATACTGTGGCATTTTAATGGCTATTCAGTGGCATATTAATAGGAATACTGACTGGCATATTAATGGGCAAAGAGTGGCATAGTGACTGTGGCATATTAATGGGCATACTGACTAACAAATAAATGGGCATACTTGCTGTGGCATATTAATTGGCATATCTGGGTGCTGGGTCTGAGTCCTGTGAGCGCAATCTGGGTACTGGGGTAAGTCCTGTGTGCAATGTGGGTGCAGAGAAAGGAATTAAAAACAAGAAATGGATTTCAATAACCTTTTTATTACATATTTAAAAAGTTGAATTATAATAATGTGTTTTCTTTGGCCTGATAAAATGTGCAAAATGTACATATGGTCCGCTAAACTGGAAAGTTGGAGACCACTGGACTAGTGCATCATGCTTGCCCCCTGAACACGCCATTTAACACCTTAACACCCATGGACGTATATATATGCGCAGAGTGCAATGCTACATGCCGGCAGTTTCTCTCAGAGGCTGCTTCGGATCAAACAAACATGGAAACATTGGCATATCTAAACTCAGGACAAATTTTTAGAAATATATAGATGGGGTCTTTTTTACCATTTGTAATTGTTTTTAAAAAAATAAGTTAAAAGTTAGAAAAAGTGTTTTTATGGCATATTTTATATATTTGTTTTAATAGTAAATTATATCATATGATGAAAATAATAGAATCAAATGAAAGCCCTATCTGTCTTTTAGAAAAATGATATATAATTTGTGTGGGTGGACTGAACACAAAGAAATGTACAGTTCAGCAAACGTATGACAAAGATAATGGAATTCTGTTCTTCAAAGTACATCAAATGCAGCATAGAACTCTGTCACTAAATATAATATGTCATAATAATTATATGGCCCATGTGACACTTACTAGTATTGACTAAGAGGGAGGTTTAGGCATGATACACCTACGGTACCAAATTAGCCCTTCTAGCAGACGCAAGTTAAGTGATGTGCCCCTGCACAGTGTACCTGATTATATTTTCAATCTCACCCGCAACTCACGTTTAGTAAATAGCGTTCATATAATTAATATGCAACATAATTATAATACCAGAGAGCTCTGTTATGGGAATCATTCACCTGAACTAGCAGCATGAAGAAGCTAGTCACATTCTATAATCATATCATGCACAACCCACCAATATGTCAAATTGTTGGAAGCTCCTAACTAGGCTAATAAGTATATTTTTATCAGGCACAATTAACATTGCGATGCTCCCTTGGAGTATCTAGAAGTCTTACATAAAAGTGTCTACTGTTGACTACAACTCCTTCACTGCGCAACCACACCATTAGGTACCGCAGTTCATAACATCTAGACAGGTTAGTGACAAATGGACATGTTTTAAAACAACGAGAGACACAACGCCGCATTCCCACATCAAACATGGCTCTGCCCTTCCCTTCTACGTCGACAAAACGCAGCGGGAACGCTCTACCCACGGTCTAACGTGCTTTGTTTTGGAGCGCTAAACAATATGGTAAATGCCAACTGACCTCGTTCCGAAAACGGTCTCCCGCAAAGTGCACAAAAAATGCATGCGCCAGCCATTTTTCCGGAGACAGAGATTACTTGAGTCTCAACTACATGTTGTGTTTAGAACTCAATAAAGAAACCGCGTTCGTGTAGTTCGATAGGCCTATTTTAGGATCGCGAACTGATGACGCAGTTGGAGTTGTTGATACCTTTTTGAATGAATTTTATGAGCATATGGTTACATAAAAACAGCGAAGGAACGGAGTTGTGATTTATTTCTCTTTGTTATGATTATCAGCAATACGATTCGATATTAATACATTTACATACACAGTCTGATATGGCAGAGCTGGAGATAGGACAACGCTGTGGGGTCAGACACTGTGGACAGCTAGGTAATGTCAGCATTATTCTTGTCTGTCCCTAGAGCTCGTGATTAGGATTGATTTAGTTTCTCAACAAGTCTTTTGAACGGCTTTCAGGGGGAATTATAGTTATCAGCTGTTGGAGTGGCAAACTACAAGGCGAGAAATCACTATACATCATGTACATTGTTCATCCCTTGCCTGTTTTAGATATACAGGTGTGTGTGTGTGTGATATATATATATATATATATATATATATATATATATATATATATAGTTTCCCAAGATGTATATAATATAGATGGGCTATGTTCCATTAATTAATTTATATGTTGTGTCCATTGGAATTTCATTTTAAGTAACTGCATTAATTTATAAAGAATTTCCAGTACAGTATGTCACCTTCTATTTCTAATATGTAATATTTGACCAGTCTGCAGTACTGTGGGATATTGTGGTTCTTTATAAACAACAATAACCCATGCTTCTCCCACATATTAATAGTTCAGCACGGTAAGTTCTTATTGGTAACTCCTATAATATCACAGAGCAGCGAGATCATTGTAGTATGAAAATAGACTGAACATAAATATGCATATTAGAGGTGAAACTTTACAAATAAATATACTTGTTTATTTTTGGTTTTTGTTAAACGTAACTTTTGCAGATTTTCTTCGTAGCTTTGCTGATATCTCTTACTTTCTCCAAAGAATCAGTGTCCTCACGATCTCTGGGAGGCAGTAAGAGGTCTCCCACAGAGATGCATGGAGGTACCCACTGGATGTATGTTTTTTTCACTAGAAGTGATTGAATAACTATATCAACCTGTTTTGTGTTTCACAATATACATCCACAATAACACATGAGTAACCTAGAGCCTGTAATAGATTCAAAAAAGAAAATCACTTTTAAGTGTAATCCCTAGTAATTATTCAATGTCTTTTTGTCTTCTAATTGGTAATAGGTAATTTAGTTTGGTGATGGATGTAAAAATGTAAAACAGGAGAGGCCTGTCAAATTTTGTCCCAAGGGGGCAAAAATAATTTAGTGGCCCATTTTGCAACTTCATCAGCCCACCTGTCAGAGATAGGCAGATTTGTTGGCAGACAAGGTGTGTGTGTATATACGGTATATATATTTTTTTGTTTTTGTTTTTATATATTGATAGTCAAGGTAAATGTTTAAGTGCTATGCACTGGGGCATTTAGAAGTAAAGAATAATGCAGACACAACTGATTTATTCATGTTAGAGGGCAGATTCTGGACAATTGCCCCCGATTCCCTGCCAGCAGTTCCATGATATAACGTCACATAATTAAATAACTTTTTATGTATTTTTATTATTTTTTTTTAGATTTCCTTCCATTTGTTTGTGATGCCTGTTCAAAGGTTTTCTGGTAAGAAAATGTGCTGATTTAATTGATATTTACAAAATTACAACTAGTAATCCATATATCAACTTATGAGCAATTAACAGATTAAAAAGCCATATGTTAAATAAAAATATTGTTTTCCATGTAACATTTACAATAATTGTATTTATTTTTTTTACATTACAGGCTAAATTGTTATTTAGAAACTTAAACGTTTTATGTTTGATAACTTGCTTACAGTATGAATATGTTTTTCTATTTTATTAGGTTGCATTAAGATCAATATATATTCTAAAACACCATAAGCCTGATATATTCAACAGAATTATTACCAGCTGCAGTATCATAACAAAAAAAAAAGTATTTACATTGGGCACATATTTAAATTTATTCCCATATTGTTATACTACATGAATTTCACTAATGTATAAATTTGTCTCCTGTTGATGACATCATCCTCTGACTGTACATGGAAATGAAGAACTACAATTGTGTAGTAGCACTCTGAATTCCAGCATGCAATAAAATGGTAGACTTGCCTAAGTTGTATTATTCTTTTTTTCATTAAAATGATCAGGTTCCTCAAACAAAAGCAATTGTATCGACTCCTATTCCAGAATGTTTCAGGCACATTATGAGTCAGGCATGTTTCTTTCTCATTTGTGAGAACATTCGGTATTTGTTATATTGTATATAACATTGAAGTGTGAAAATAGGTTTAATATTAGATGGTGCTAATGTTAGGAGAAAGTAATGTATTGGACCCAGTGGAGACTGTTCACTAGACAGTGAACTTGGGTGAAAAAGGAATTGCAAAAGTATTAATAAACTACCATTCTTACTCGGCTATTATGGCTTTTTTTTTTTTACTTTCCATAAAGGAAACCTGTGTGTACACCACACTATGCTTACTGGAGTAGATCAAGAAATATATGTTACGTTATGAACTCGCAAGAGATGGTAAAATAGCCATATTTACCACTCACTGTGCTTCCATTGGGGTCAGCGGTGCCCCGACTGTAACCTTTGTTTATTTCTTATTCACGGCTCTGGGAGGTGTATTCATCCATTTTTGAGTTTTGGTTTTTCTTCTGTATTTCTATAATGCTTGTATCACTTCTGAAATAAACAAATTATTCATAATATACACCCCAGGATACGAGAACAAAAATGAGACCAATCCTAATGTATTCATACTGATAAAACACGTTATAAATAAATAATATATGTCTTGTTTTTATTTTAAAGCCTCCAGCACAGGAGCAGAGATACCCATGGTTGCCCCCAGGTAAAAGACGAGCTGTTTTGTCTCTACCATTACAGGATACCTATATACATCTCTGCAGTGCAGGACCTGGTGTAAACATTTGAGATTAAATAGCAATGCCATGCTCTTGTTACAATATAGAAACACACACAATAAATATAAATCTCACAATATTCACACCATTTGGTCTAATCCATGGAAATAAAAAAAGAAAAGAACACAATAGTGTAGGCTATTTCCTTCACAGAGAGCACCTCATAAGTCGGGCCAAACCTACAATCTCTGGGGACAAGCCAACTTGCCCCACCGTTATGTAGTATATTTTGGAAGCCTTTAGTCCAGAATTATCTTCTCGGTATATATCTTGTATGTTGCACTGTGTAAACACCTTCTTATTCAGTATTCTTAAACTCCTCCTCCTCAGTCTCGAAGATTTTGAAGGGGAAACTGGAAGTGTAGGTGCATGATGTCACTTCCTCTAAATTTAAAAAAAAAAAATGAATTCGTAGGTCAGACCAGATGCACTAACCTAACTAGATTGAAAGGTCTACGCAATAAAGAGAGAATTGCAAGGAACTGAGACGGGAATGTCAAATTTAAGACCAAAGTATATTTAAAGATTCTCCCATTCAGCTGCAGTGGAGAACTTTTCCAACTCGGCTACATTGGCCTAAAGTTTGAAATTCCCTTCTCAATTTCATGCATTTCTCTCTTTTTTGAGTAGACCCTCACGGCACATAAACATATGGCCAAACAATTGTATCACTTTGTGGAAAATGTTACATGGAACAGTTCCAACTGGCTGATTTCTGTTTAAAACAGCTTAACGTTATGCTGTAATTTTACAATGAAATAGATTTTTGTTACGTAATTGACAGTTTCAAGAAAATAGGCAGAATCATCCATGCCCACCACTTTCCCAAATGAAAAGAAAAAAGGGGGAGGCGCTAGATATGATGACAGAGCACTATAGAGCCAGGAATAAATTGCAGCACAGGTGATACTTTTCTGTTGTCGTAGGTGACAACAGTTAATGAATGTGAGAAATCTGCAAGAAGCACCCTGTATCCATGTACATACAAAGAATGCTCTGGAAAGGAATTGGTTGAAGTTTTATGTCCTTACTGTGAGAAACATTATTGCTTGAGGTATGTTTCACTTGATCAAACTGATACATTATTACTTGTTGTGTAAAAGATCCTGTTCAGTTTAACCCCTTAACGAGACAGCTTGTACATGTATGTCCTGTGTCTTTATGGCCGTTGGCGGTGATAAATAATCAGATGGCGCTGCCATGACGGCTTCATTAGGAGGTATCGGGCAACACTGAAAATACCTCTCCGGCATGTATATGATCACTCCTAAGAGCAATCTTAAACACCATACTGGAAATGCAGCTGCCATGAGTGGTCAAGAACTTCGGAAGTGTTGAATCGCCACTTCTGTTGTAGTTGCTAGATGGCCTCTAGCAGCACTCGGCTTAAATAGGTTTAAGATCTAGGGTTAAGGTTAAGTTGATCATCAGGGTTGGAGTGAAAGGGTCACTGTAGGTGGAAATTGTTAGTGGGGGAAAAAAAGCTACTACGAGTTATTGCCCTATAACATATTTCTAAACTCAGGACAAATATTAGAAATGTTATTTTTTACCATTTGTAATTATGTAAAAGATTTTACCGGTAAAATTAGAAAAAGTTTTTTTTTTTTTCTCATCCTATTTTATGATAATATAACATTATGACCATTGACCGGTGGCAAGCCGGCGGAGGCAGTGTGATGCTTTGGACAATGTTCTGCTGGGAAACCTTTTGATCCTTCCATTCATGTGGCTGCTACTTTGACACGTACCACCTACCTAAGCATTGTTGCAGACTATGTACACCCTTTCATTTTTAAATGTTTCCGTCGTTTGTCAACTCTCTATAATCAGTCTTCTAAATTATAAGATATGATAAATAATGGGATCTTAAGAAAAACCTTCTTATGGCAATAAAAATTGTTACAGCTAAACACAAACAACGCAGAAGTGTAAAAGCAGTCTGTCAATAAGGGGTTAACATATTTCCTGCTTTACAGGCACCGGCACCAACCAGATCATGAGTGTGATAAACTAGAAATCCCCAAACCTCGGATGTGTGCTACCCAGCAGCTTGTGAAAGAAATAGTAGGTGTGTAATTCAGTGTATTGGTAAAACTACACCTCATATTATAAGCAACTTTATAGATGAAGATGTGCGTTTAATTTCCCAACATGATGGCTCCTTTTGCATATTAGTAATTATTTGTAACAATTAATTTGCATGTGTAAGTGCACAAAGATGCCCATAAATATATGCCCTTTATTTATTTCATATATTCAGTTTTGCTTGTCAAGTTTATTTTATATATTATTATTTTCATTATTTTACTATACATTAACAAATGGACTTTTACAAGGGTCTACTCAATAAAGAGAGAATTAGAGGGTACTGAGATGGGAATATGAAATGTTAGGCCAATGTAGCAGTGTTGGAAGAATTTTTCCAACTCTGCTACTGTGGCCTTAAGTTTGAAATGCCCATTCAAAATGATGGGAGATGATCTATACCTTGTGTTTGCAAAACTGCACACAAATTCATAAATTAGGAGAAAAGTATGTGTGTTTTTAAAAAAAATTTGTCTATGACATCGCAGGTGGCTTGATATGCAAATTACACGTGTCCTATTGATAACCAGTTCATTTGCATATCAAGGTGATGCCATAATCTGTAGACTCCAGAGACACACTTAAACACATTCGTCTTATAACTTATGCATTTGCTAACATAATGGAAAGATAATTTTTCTATGTTCTGCTTTCACAGTATAAGCTATGTGTAGGTGATTCAGTCCCTTTAACCCCTTCATGCCAGATGGTACTTTGATCCTTAACGACCAAAGCACCAAACCGGCTTCTTTGTGTTCCTGGCCCTGATCACTTTGTGATTGGCAAGCAGGGACCCCATCAGTCCCTGCCGACATTATCTTTATAATCTCAGATCTCTGTTTACTGAACAGACCTGGTATATTTCTGTTACAAGGCTTATTTTCCTATAATTATGAAGAAAACATAAATACCAACACTACACCAGAAATTACACCATGCTTATTCTACTCTGGCACATTATAAAGGTTTTTTTTTTTTTCTTTCAGAATCGAAAAAGTCATGTCTACCAGCAAAAGTGCGAAAGGGGGCAAAAAATAGTGAAACGGCAGCAAAAGTGGCACTTATGAAACTAAAGCTGCATGCTGTTGGAGATAAATCATTGCCGCAGGTGAGCACCCCTCCATTTATGCTTTCATAAACTTACATAAGTTGTAAACCGTGAAACTGTACATATGTCTTTACAAGTTGGCCATTGACTTATATGTCAGAGCAATTTAATAATAAGTTTATAAGATTGGAAAACATTTGAGCATAGAATTGAGGGGTCCATGATCTTTTGAATACAAAATCCTGACCCGCTGGTATTACACCCGGTCCAGGCTACACGCCATATGGCCAAATGTCTCTGACTTATGTTGGAGGTGCGACCAAGAAATGGGCACGCTCACTCATATCTCCCCTTTTGGGAGAGTATACTGCAGATAGTTAATAACACATTTAACTCTAGCCTCAAGAGAGATGTCCTCACAATTCTGTTCTACCAAAACCTCCCCCCTCTTAAGAAAGTAGAGTTGATGCTAATGTATGCCTCTCTGAATGCCGCTAAAGCGGTAATCCCAAGACGCTGGAAATCCCGGGAAATACCAATAAATTGAGTTGATAATTGTGACGACGTGTCACTGACACGTTGCAGTTGTACTCTTACGTGGCCATAGCCCCTACCTTCTTTTATGTACAAGCTCCTTTAACCCTACTGCGATTTCTACTTTAATGTGACCTTATAACCAATTTTGATGTATTGGATTGATAGTATGCCCAACTCTGGCTTCGATATATTCAGCTGCTTGATGTATTGTATTGTTAATATGTTCAATAAACCATGTTAAAAAAAAAAAAACCAGTTTATAATAAATTATTTTCTCTAATGCAGGTTTCACAGCCATTGTACTAATTGCCTCCCGGTATAGCGTATTCAAGGATTAATATTCTGAAAGTACACATTATTTTTATCATTATAATTAATGTTATTACTGTATCATTTAGAGGGGCCACGATTTAAAATTAATATCAGGAAGTATTACTTCACTGAGAGGGTAGTGGATGTATGGAATAGCCTGCCAGCAGAAGTGGTAGAGGTAAACACAGTCAAGGATTTTAAGCATGCGTGGGATAGACACAAGGCTATCCTAGCTATAAGACCGGGAACGGGGGACTAATAAAAGTACTAAAAAAAAAATTGGCCAGACTAGATGGACCGAATGGTTCTTATCTGCCGACACATTCTATGTTTCTATTTGAATATCCATAAAAGAGACCTCTACACCTACACAATGTTTATACTGGGAATGTAGAGAATAAATAATGATCAGAAATGATCTACGCACTGTGTTAGCAGGATTGCAGGTAAAGCCATACATTAGGAGGAAAAATGTGTTTTAAATACATCCGTCTTGTATCTTATTTATTACATCACCTGTGGTTTGATGTTCAAATAAATTACCTAATGTGAAATGTATAATGTGCATGTTGTACCACAAGGTGATGTCCCAAGCTTTAATTCCTGGGAATGCTTGCAATACACCATGTACATGTCAGTTTTGATATTTGTTTCATGTAAATGTTTAGACGATGGTCCCTTTATGGTTTCCCTTCTTTCATGATGGTTTGTGGATCACAACTAAATCATAAATTCCTCTAGAAATACTGTGTCCAGCTGTCACAACAAGGGGTCAGATTTATCTTTCTGACTCACGTAAACCATCTTGGCCGTATTAGTCCCTCATGCACATTTACACTATTTTATATTTTTCAGGCAGAAAGGGTCTACTTTCAAGTCTTCTTACCAAAGATCACAAAAGACAGAAGCAAACCAATGTTCTTCTGTAAGAAGTGGAGCGTTGGCAAAACTGTGGATTATGCAGCTTCCCTTGCAGGTCTGAAAAATGATAATAACAAAGCTGCTGCAAAGGTAAATGTTTACAGTTACTGCCCCATATCCACGTGTTCCACTGTGTAATGAACATCAACTGCTATTAGCTTCTTAATATATTTCCTTTGTTTGGTATAGAATTCGTGCCAGCATTGAGCTCTCAGAGACACACTGGCAGCTGTTTGAACCCCTACCAATCTAGCGTTTGATCTGAATCCAGGGCCACTTCCTACAAACATACCATGACACACACTGAATAAAGGCCGGTCCAGTCTAAAAGTAAAAGAAGAAAATAATGAGACAAATTAAGGTGTGCTAAATTGTAATAAATAGAAGAGCTCCAATATTATAGCCCCATCTTAATGCTAAAAGCCTTCAAACTGGCATCATAGGTCGTCAAAATCAGGACAGAGACACTCCTAAAACAGAAGAGGTAAATCCGAAAGGAGACTTCTTGGGCCAGTCCCAGTGACACAGTCGATGCATTAAACCAACACATATAAAAACAAGAGCATCAGGTACACACTCTGCAACAACAGGTGGAATACCTTGATAGCCACAGCTGCAGAACCCCTCATAATCCTTTAGATATAATTATGGCTGTATGTTTTGTTCACCTATTGTATAACAATGCAGAATTTGATGGTGCATTATAAAAAATATAATTTTCCTTACAGAAACTGAGAGTGTGCCACACAGAGACAGGGGAGGCCTTACCTTTGGACAGCACCTTGGAAAGTTGGCTTTCCCGTCCTGAAAATCCTTTATACAACGGCGGCAATATTATTTTAGAATATCTGGACAACGATGTTTCTGTGTTAGAAGATGCTAACACCTATTTAATATGACATGTCCAAAGTGTTCAACCATGAAATAAATATTTATATGCTCTTTTTATTTGTATTATATTATGAAAACCAGAGTTGCTGGTCATGTATTGAATAACAAATCATCCAGGAGTGATTCCACTTCTCCTCTGTTATTGCAAATACCGATGCCGTGAGGATAGGTTTTAAAACTATTATGAGTGGGGTACACACCTTTGCAATGGGCCACAGCATTTTAGCTGTTGCCCATTTAGCTCATCTTCTTTCTGTTTTAGATTTGCACAGGTTCATTGGTCAGGGTATGTTAGTCTTTTTTGTAACCACTAGAGGGAGCCAGTATTGGTCTTAAGAGAAACTGACTGTGTTGGCAGATAAAAACCATGGCCCATCCACTTTGCAGCGTCTTCTACGTTTTGTACAATGTTCATACCTTAGTTGGTCCTTGGACATCTTTTCGGTTAGGATAACTTTATGCTTAAACTCCATCACACTATTAACCTCTACCACTTCTGCTTAGAGGCTCCTTTCAAATGATTCCCAATGTAAAACTATAGGAGAGCTGTAATTTGTTGTAAAGCAAATATAAATACATTTCACATATATTTAACACCTGCACAACATCCAGAAAATAAGGACTCCATCTTTATCAAAACTTCTGGAAATAATCCCATAAAAAGTTTTCTACTAAGCACTTTTATAATCTTTTACCATCAGGCCCATTAACATATTTTTCAAAGATGGCGTAAACCCCCAAATCATTTTTTATACTTCTGCAAAGTACCATTTAAAAGTTATCCTACTGTGTTTGTCAAAAAAAAAATACAAAAACTTGGGAGAAATTATTTTACAGTCTACTCAATAAAGAAAGAATTGCAGGTCATTGAGACAGGCATTTCAGACGTAAGGCCAAAGTAGAGTTGGAAACATTCTTGCATTTATCTGCATCAGATAATTTTTCCAACTCTGCTACATTGACCTAAAGGTTGAAATTCTCTTCTCAATTCCCTGTAATTCTCTCTATTGAATATACCATTACGTAAAGATGCTGCTTTGCTAAGACAGTCCATTGACTGTGAATCGCTCCACATTTATACATGTTTAAGATGATAAAAAGTCCTCAAGCAGGGACTGCTGTTTGCTCTATTAAATCACTTTTTCCCCTTGAACCGGAGTGCCAGTGCTATTATTAACTGTGGAATTCTTTTTGTACACTTCAGCACTGTTGAGTGGTTATGGCTGAAGCACCAAACGGATCAAGTATGGCAAGGTAATACTCCCCAGCACACTGAGCCTACATCAGGAGCCCAGGGCCTGTTTATCCATTCCTTGGGGGAATTTCTTTATGTTTGGGAATAAAAACCTTTAATTTATTTAAAGAGACCCACAAGTGCTGCCTTTTTATTTGCTATACGTTTGTATGTTGTATTTATAAAGCAGAGAGTGACAGGACAAGCATTATACAGCAGAGAGTCGAGGGACAAGCACTATAAAGAAGAGAGTGGCAGGACAAGCATTATACAGCAGAGAGTGGAGGGACAAGCACTATAAAGCTGAGAGTGGAGGGACAAGCACTATAAAGCAGAGAGTGGAGGGACAAGCACTATAAAGCAGAGAGTGGAGGGACAAGCACTATAAAGCAGAGAGTGGAGGGACAAGCACTATAAAGCAGAGAGTGGAGGGACAAGCACTATAAAGCAGAGAGTGGAGGGACAAGCACTATAAAGCAGAGAGTGGAGGGACAAGCACTATAAAGCAGAGAGTGGAGGGACAAGCACTATAAAGCAGAGAGTGGAGGGACAAGCACTATAAAGCAGAGAGTGGAGGGACAAGCACTATACAGCAGAGAGTGGCGGGACAAGCAGTATACAGCAGAGAGTGGCTGGACAAGCACGATAAAGCAGAGAGTGGAGGGACAAGCACTATAAAGCAGAGAGTGGTGGGACAAGCACTATAAAGCCGAGAGTTGTGGGACAAGCACTATAAAGCCGAGAGTTGCGGGACAAGCATTATACAGCAGAGAGTGGCGGGACAAGCACTATAAAGGAGAGAGTGGCGGGACAAGCACTATACAGCAGAGAGTGGCGGAACAAGCTCTATACAGCAGAGAGTGGCGGGACAAGCACTATAAAGCAGAGAGTGGCGGGACAAGCACTATAAAGCAGAGAGTGGCGGGACAAGCACTATAAAGCAAGAGAGTGGCAGGACAAGCACTATAAAGCAGAGAGTGGCGGGACAAGCACTATAAAGCAAGAGAGTGGCAGGACAAGCACTATAAAGCAAGAGAGTGGCAGGACAAGCACTATAAAGCAGAGAGTGGCGGGACAAGCACTATAAAGCAAGAGAGTGGCAGGACAAGCACTATAAAGCAAGAGAGTGGCAGGACAAGCACTATAAAGCAGAGAGTGGCGGGACAAGCACTCCTTGCACTCCTGTACTTATCCTAACAGACAATACGTTTGGAGACCATTTGCAGGAAAGAAGGCAATGTATCTGTTTAGAATGCTCTTGTGCCTATTCTGGTTATGAAGTTGTGTTGCAGCCTGCCTGTTCCCCTAAAAGTTTGTTTTTTTCATTCATATTTGTATGTTTGAACAGGCTTTATGGTTTCAGTGGAAGTTTTGGTGGATTACATGACCACAGGCAGCCACAGTCTCTGCACTGATTGTCACATTAATTATGTCTATCTTCGTGTGTTTGCTTTGAATTTATATAGTACAGGCAATATATAAAAAATTAAGTTTAGACTGAGATCTGCTATGACAATCCATGCCTGGAGCAACGAGTACGTGAAAATCAATTAACAACTTGTGCTGTAAAATCATACGCATATTCATTGTTTATTTACAGGTCACTTTTCCCTTTTCATTACGACTTCCCATGTACTTACATGTCCTAATTGGAGTAGGGTATATGTGGACATTTGGAGCAGTATGGTTAACTGTAAAGGATTAGAGATCATATTAATCAAGACTCTAAAGTAGTAATGAATATTTTACACTAAGACACATAATGTGATGAGGATTGCCAGCCAGCAGGAATTTTACTGACAGGATGGCAATATCGGGGAAGAAGCATGGTCCGCATTTTTGTAAAGAAAACGTGTCCATGCTAACTGCAAATGGGAACATAACGAAAAATGACTAAAGAGTTTCTTGTTTCTGACATTTTTTATTTCCAGGTAGTACTAAAGTATAAATGTTCTAATATCCACTTTGGCCAGCTTGGTTGAAGGGTTGTCATCTTGCCAGTATTTTACCGTGTTCAGTGTTAAATCAATGGATTCAATGGCAAGGCCAGTATATTGCTGAAAGTAAAGGTGATCATCCTAATTTGTAGTAAGCAGTTAAGCAATCATGGATGATTCAGACATACACTATATGGAAAAAAGTATTAGGACATCTGACCGTTATACCAACAGGTACTTTTATGACATTGCATTCTAAACACATAAATGTTAATATGTAGTTGATCACCCTTTTGCTTCCACTCTTCTGGAAAGGCTTTCCACAAGATTTTTGGAGTGTTTTGGATTTGCCCATTCATCCAGTAGAGCATTTGTGAGGTCAGTCGCTGATGTTGGATGAGAAGGCCTGGCTCACAATAACTGTTCAAGTTCATCCAAAGGTGTTCGATGAGGTTGAGGTCAAGACTCTGTGTGGCCAGTCAAGTTCTTCCATACCAAACTCATCCAACAATGTCTTTATGAACTGTGCTTTGTGGACGAGCCCAACGCCTGAAAAATAGCCTCATGCAATTATCCTTACTCCTCCAGTTGACACAATGAAGTCAGACAGGTAACGTTCTCCTGGCATGTGCCAAACCAAGACTCTCACATCAGACTGACAAACAGTGAAGCATAATTTGTCCACAGAACACATTTCCACTGCTCCAGAGTCCCGTAGCGGTGTGCTTTACACCACTCGAACCAACGCATGGTATTGTATTTGGTAATGTGATGCTTGCATGCAGCTGCTTGGCCATGGAAACCCATTCTCCTGCCACATAGATTTTGTGCTGATATTAATTCCAGTGGAAGTTTGGAACTCTTGAGCTACAGCAGAGCATTGGCGACTTTTATGCACCTCAGCACTAAGTGACCCCACTCTGACTATACGTGGTCTACTGCTTTGTCGCTTATTTGCTGCTCTTCATAAGTGCTTCCACTTTCCAATAATACTACTTACAGATGACTGTGGAATATCTAGCAGGGATGACATTTCATGGACTGACTTATTGGAAAGCTGGCATCCTATCACAGTGCCACCCTTAAATTTCAGAGCTTCAGAACGACTAATTTTCTCTCTCAAATGTTTGTAAAAACAGACTGCACGGCTAGGTGCTTGATTTCATACACCTGTGGCAATGGGTCTGAATGAGACACATGAATTCAGTAATTAAGAGATGTGTCCCAAATACTTTTGTCCATATGGTGTATGTAAAAAAAAAAGAAATTGGCAAAAAACACATTTACAAAATTACAATAATGGTTTTAAAAGCTTGTTTGCAGGTTTTTCATTAACCCCTTCGTGACGCCTGGTGCTTGCGTCCCGAAACGTCACGATTTGTTCGTGGCCACCAGTCACAAGGTGATTAGTAGCCAGGAACACTATGGCAGACCCCTGTGGGTCCCTGCCAAAAGATTGCGAGACCTTCGGACATCACATGTGACGTTACAGAGGCAAGCCCAAACCCAGAAGTTTGGGCACGGCGCAATTTAGTGAAATGTAGCCGTGCTCGCATTTTCCCTGTCAGACTGAGGCCACTCAAAGTGGCCTCATCTGACAGGTAGGATCCCGCTGTAAGTCCCTGTAATGTAATCCGAGCACAGCTCATCACAGGGAGCCACGATGAGCTGTTTAATGCTGGACGTATTATACTTTTAGGCACTGTAAAATCAGGTCGGCATGTTACATCCTAGCTTTGGGAATGGGTTAACAATAGAAATCCTGAGTACCTTTCCTCAAAAAGAATAAAACACAGGCAAATAGTAATATTTAGCATCATTTCCACAGGCCACAGTGTAAATAAATAGAATATTTATACAATTCTCAACACCTGATATGTGACCTGACAACATTCCTTATTCTTTATACACAACTGCCTGATATAAACGTATCCTTCAGGCAAGGCACACCCTACATTCTATTGCATAGTCAGAATTATAATGTAAGAAATGAGAGACCAAGTGAGAATTTTGTAAAATTAATATGGGGGTTATATTAACAACGAAGAAGTGAGTGCTTTGAGAAGGGAGCAACACAAGAAAATGCCTGACAAGCCGAGAGGTATTCGGGGGGGGGGGGGGGGGGGGGGACACCCATTAGCCTCTCTTCTCTCTCCCCTATATCCTATTATGATCCCAATGTCTGCTATTTCTCTGCTCCCCAAATGCCTGCTGTCTCTCTCCTCTTCCCTAAAGCCTGTTGTCTCCCTCTCCTCTCCCCCCAATGCCTATTGTCTGTGTCTGCTCTTCCCCAATGCTTGTTGACTCTCTCTGCTCTCCCTCAATGCCTGTTGTCTCTGTCTGCTCTCCCCAAATGCATGTTGTCTCTCTCTCTGCTCTCCCCCAATGCCTGTTGTCTCTCTCTGCTCTCCCCCACTGCCTGTTAAGTCTCTCCTCTCCCTCCATGTCTGTTATCTCTCTCCTCTCCCCCCATGTCTGTTATTTCTCTCTCCCCATGTATGTTATCTCTCTCTCACCCATGCATTTTATCTCTCTCTCCCCATGTCTGTTATCTCTGTCTCTTCTCCCCCATGTCTGCTGCCTCTCTCTTTCCCCTCCTCCCATGTCTGCTGTCTCTCTCTCCTCCCTCCCATGTCTCCTGTCTCTCTCCCCTCTCTCCCAATGCCCATTGTCTCTCTCTCCTCCCCCCATGTCAGTTATCTCTCTCTCATCCCATGTCTGTTATCTCTCTATCCCCCCATCTTTTATCTCTCTACCCCCCCCATGTCTGTTGTCTTTCTCCTCTCCTTGTTAAATTTGTTTACCCTGGGGTGCTGCAGACAGCTTCCGGTCTGTGTACTAAACAGGGAGGAGAGAGACAGCAGCTTCCCCTCTGTGTGCTAAACACAGACATCTGTCATCTCTGCATGCATAGTAATGACTCAGAGCATTGGAAATATGATTCTCTGAATCATTACTGGAGAGGGGGAGTGTAAGGCAGCACCCATGCTGGATATTGCCCAGGGCTTACCAATGACATGTATCCCGTGAGGCACGCAGCAGCCGCCTGCACAAAAACAGGGACACCCTTGCTTCCCGAAAAAAGTTTAAGGGGTTGCAGGGACAAAGGGTTCAAAACTGGGACTATCCTGGTAAAATATGGCCATCTGGTCACTCTTATTATAAACAAAGAATGTGTCAGAGGATACGAACCATTCTTCCCATCTAATTATTTGCATTAGTCGCATGCCTTATCTTATATCTAGGATAGCCTTATGCCTATTCCACGAATGCTAAAACTGCATAGTGGGTCAGAGAATGTAGAGGATCTTAGGGATGTACAGTATTTAGAGCTGATGAATGAGATGTAGTGAGGAGATACATTTTAAAAGTAATAATAGAAGATTCACATTGATATTAGATTTTAAAAAATTGATTTGTTGACTATTGGATGCCACAGAATAATAAATTAATAAAGTAAAATGGAAAATTTCTGGACATTCTTGAAAGATCAGTTATTATCAAATATATTCATGCGAGAATTTATAAATTACCGTACAACTAGTAGCTTGTTGCAGGTACATATGACGGAGTCCACAATATATATATTGAGCTATGAGAAGCAGCAGGTTCCAAGTGCCCGGGTGCTGTGTAGCAGAAACACACAGAAGTCCAACGAAGAAAGCAATACACGCACTCACGGGACAAATTCAATCAATATGATCTTTAGTCGATACTCCAGACAATATCAGGAACAAGTAATCGACGTTTCGGTCCCCCTCAGGGACCTTTATCAAGACTATATATATATATATATATATATATATATATATACACACATACACTGATCAGCCATAACATAATGACCACCTGCCTTATAATAATATTTTGCCGCCCAAACAGCCCTGACCCCTTGAGGCATGGACTCCACCAAACCTCTGAAGGTGTGCTGTGGTATCTGGCCACCAACAAGACGTTGACAGCAGATCCTTTAAGTTCTGTAAGTTGCGAAGTGGGACCTCCATAGATCCCACAGATGCTCCACTGAATTGAGATATGGGGAATTTGGAGGCTAAGCCAACACCTTGAACTCGTTGTGTTCCTCAAACCATTACTGAGCCATGAAAGGGTGTACATGGTCTGCGACAATGCTTATGAAGATGATACGCATCAAAGTAACATCCACATGAATAGCAGGACCCAAGTTTTTCCAGCAGAACATTTCCCAAGGCATCAAACTGCATCTGCCAACTTTCCACCTGTCAGTGGTCATAATGATATGGCTGATCAGTGTATATCTGGCAGGTAATTCAATAACCACCAATATATATATATATATATATATATATATATAATATATATATATATATATATATATGTATATGTATACATCCAGCAAGTTTTATACTTGTATGCACTGCTGCCACTCCCCACTTTACATTCCTTTGTAGAGCAAGTGGCAGTTTCCATAATTGCCTCATGTAGCCCATTCCTCCCACCAGCTAACAGCACCACTCCATACTTCAATTCTTACATCACCTTATATCGCTACCAAAAAAGCCCATTTCCTTTATCATGATCATAGGCAGAGCCTTTACTGCTTTATTATTACACTGAGCATAAAAAACCTGATGTACTGATTGCCAGATTATAGGTAGGGTTTTAACTACGTGATTGTACACCAATGCTGAATGTGATAAAATCAACAGTGAAACATAATAAAGCACTTACTAGGTTCACTTAAACTAACAAAAGGATATTATATAAGGCAGATGTGTTAATGCAGCCCTCTTATAATTATTTTGTCCCATTAAAATACAAATATGGCCACCGTGGTGTATTGTAAACAAGATGTACCAAAGATGGAGTTATCCAGCTGTTTTCCCCCGTCAGCATTTGGGAAAAGGCTGCTTCAGAGCCATGGGAGTTGTAGTTCTGTCACAGCTAGAGAGCTGTGGACTGCCTCTATTTGAAACAATACAAAATGATGAAAGTTTTAATGTTGTAGTACGACAGACCAGTAAAGATAATATGGGTGTGTTAAGCATTGAAAAGCTGTAATAAATACTTGTTAGATAATATTTCTTTCCAGTGCCTGTTTGTAAAAGTCTCTTTCTAGAAGATACCTTGATATTGAATATTTTCAGGGAGTGGAGAGAAAAAAAACAACAACTATTTCTTCCAAGAATAGGCTGTGTCACTGACACGTCACTACTTGTTTAACTTGTTTTTCTTCTATCCTTACACAAATACCAGAGCCCCCAACTTCAAATAATATTCTCTGACTAGAGCTCATTCAGCAGCCAACACTGCCTGACTATTTACAGCATCAGTGCTCTACAATGACTGCCTTCAAAGGAATATGGACCAGGCAATTCTGGACTTCCATGGCTGGAGAGTTCTTAGCTGTTCTTCTTTTCCTGGTAGTTAGCTTAGGATCCACAGCTGGATTAAACTTACCTGGACCTAATGATTCCCAGATTGCCATCTGTTTTGGATTCAGCATTGCCATCCTGATTCATTGCTTTGGGCACATATGTGAAGTCTACTTGAACCCAGCAGTCGCAATGGCGATGATCTGTACCAGGAAAATAACAGTGGCCAAAGGATTATTTTATATCATTATACAATGTCTGGGGGCGATAGCTGGGGCTGGCATTGTGGCGCTCATTACACCGCATGACAAGTGGCCAGTTGGCGTTACTCAGGTATGTTTAGTATCATGTATTTAGGCCAGGACTGGGCCATTGTTGCATTTGAGCAATTGCACTCTACCAATATCAGTGGAGTTGAAGCCACATGGCAGCAGGAAAACCATTGTTATCCAGTTCAGACCAAGGTAGGAAGGCTAGTGGTCCTAATTATTAGAGAACTATCACCTAACTGAAAAAGGTCCCAACATTTTTTTTGTCCACAAAAATGTCCCCTATTTTACATGTAATGTTCATTAAGGTGTGTTTTACCATTTCGTTTTCTTTTTTATAGGAATAACACACATTGGGGTTAACAAAAAGACAAATTATTTTTACAAACATGGGCATCTCTTTGATTCCAATGATGACTGCATTTAAATCTTTGCCCCACTTGTATTTTATAAGGTCCACTCCAACCAACCTGGATCCCCCCTCTCTAACAGCAGGTGGATGTCAATAAATGCAATTTGTTTAATATAATTTTTTTATTAAATATTAAAAAGCAATTTACATATATACAAGTTAAACTTTTTTTTCCCCTATAGGGTAGTCTTTTATTCAGGCTTTTAGTTTTTTTCCTAAAGGAATATACCAAGTTTGGGGGGTCGTCTTATAATCAGGGTCGTCTTATATTCGAGCAAATACGGTGATTATGGTGGAGCATGCACACTGGGGGGGTCCGTATTAATTATGGTGGATCATGCACACTGGGGGGTGGTCTGTATTAATTATGGTGGAGCATGCATACTGGGGGGGTCTGTAATTAATTATGGTGGAGCATGCATACTGGGGGGGTCTGTAATTAATTATGGTGGAGCATGCATACTGGGGGGGTCTGTAATTAATTATGGTGGAGCATGCACACTGGGGGGTCTGTATTAATTATGGTGGAGCATGCACACTAAGGGGGTCTGTATTAATTATGGTGGAGCATGCACACTGGGGGGGGGTCTGTATTAATTATGGTGGAGCATGCACACTAAGGGGGTCTGTATTAATTATGGTGGAGCATGCACACTGGGGGTCTGTATTAAATATGGTGGAGCATGCACACTGGGGGGGTCTGTATTAATTATGGTGGATCATGCACACTGGGGGGGGGTCTGTATTAATTATGGTGGATCATGCACACTGGGGGGGGGTCCGTATTAATTATGGTGGATCATGCACACTGGGGGGGGGTCTGTATTAATTATGGTGGAGCTTGCACACTGGGGGGGGGTCTGTATTAATTATGGTGGAGCTTGCACACTGGGGGGGGGTCTGTATTAATTATGGTGGAGCATGCATACTGGGGGGGTCTGTAATTAATTATGGTGGAGCATGCGCACTGGGGGGTCTGTATTAATTATGGTGGAGAACGCACACTGGGGGGTCTGTATTAATATGTTGCAAATTGTTTCCTGTATAAAAATCAGGTGCACAAATCCTGCCAGGATGAGGTAAATGCTTTGCGATTACAGTGAGTGCCATAGCTTTTAACCAATTTTATTGCCCCAGTAATGTCCTTTTTTATTTGTATAAATGACATGCACTAATTTAATTGCTGATTTTCAAAACTATTTTAAGTTGTGATCTTATTGTGGGTCTCTGCAATAAAGAGAGAATTGCAGGGTATTGAGACAGGAATTTCAAACTTTAGGTCAATGCAGTTGGACAGGAACATTTTTCCAATTTAGCTACTTTGGCCTTAAGTTTGAAACTGACGTCTCGATTCCCTGCAGTTCCCTGCCATTCTCTCTTTATTGAGTAGACCCCTTTTTTTGTCCTGATGGGTTAATGTACTAACACAACATAATCAGGCATTCATCTCTACTTGAACCTTCTGATCAACTCCCATGAGGAACGCTGCCTTATTAGAAGATCCTAGCAGGGAACAGTATAAGATATAGAATAGTATATCTTACTTTCAAATGTGTTCTATCAAATCAGTAAATTCTCAAATACTATAGACTTGCAGTGCAAAACCTGGATCTCTGGATCCTTTATATCCCCAAATAAAGCACTTAGTTATACACTTGCAATGTGTCAAGATTCATAACAAGAGTTTTAATCAAATCAAGTCATACATGGATTCCTGTCTTAAATGATCACTAACACATGATATGTGTACACTATTTCTAGGTTTATCCAATTAAGCCCTTAAGGGCTGTAATCCTGTTGTAGTTTTAGGATATATCTTATTAAAATATAATCAAGCAATTAACATTGTGCATCATTGAGCATGATGATCACATCATCCTGAAATCCTATGTTTGAGGCCCTTACGGTTAGGGTTTGAATTATTTCTATATAAATGCATATTCTTGGGGATGGGACATGCAGGGCCGTCTTTAACGCGGGGCAAACGGGGCAGCTGCCCTGGGCCCAGTTACTCCTGGGGGCCCCAAGGCAGCTGTCCCGTGGGCCCCCAGCCCCTTCTTTCTGCGTTCACAGCGCATTGCGCTTGTGAACGCATTTTTTCGGCAAGCCGCATCCGATGAATGCGACGGCCGAAAAAAATAAAAATAAACTGACGCCGGATGTGACATCGCGTCACATCCGGTGACTGTTTCCCTCCTCCGTGCAAGAGGGAAGACTGCACGGAGGAAACATCCGGCGGGGGACACGGAGCAGTGAAGTGTAAGTACTAGGGAAGGGGGGGGGGGCGGGGGGCTGACTGGCACAGTATTACAGGCATCTGGCTGGCATAATATTACAGGCATCTGACTGGCACTATATTACTGGGCATCTGGCTGGCACAATATTACTGGGCTCTGACTGGCACAATATTACTGGGCTCTGACTGGTACAATATTAACGGGCTCTGACTGGTACAATATTACTGGGCTCTGACTGGCACAATATTACTGGGCTCTGACTGGCACAATATTACTGGGCATCTGGCTGGCACAATATTACTGGGCTCTGACTGGCACAATATTACTGGGCTCTGACTGGCACAATATTACTGGGCTCTGACTGACAAAATATTACAGGGCATCTGACTAGCACACTATTACTGGGCTCTGACTGGCACATTATTACTGGGCACTGACTGGCACACTATTACTGGGCTCTGACTGGCCCAATATTACTGGGCTCTGACTGGCCCAATATTACTGGGCTCTGACTGGCCCAATATTGCAGCCATCTGACTGGCACATTATTACTGGGCTCTGAATGGCACAATATTGCAGGCATCTGACTGGCACAATATTACTGGGCTCTGACTGGCCCAATATTGCAGGCATCTGAATGGCACAATATTGCAGGCATCTGACTGGCACATTATTACTGGGCTCTGAATGGCACAATATTGCAGGCATCTGACTGGCACAATATTACTGGGCTCTGACTGGCCCAATATTGCAGGCATCTGACTGGCACATTATTAGTGGGCTCTGACTGGCCCAATATTGCAGGCATCTGACTGGCTTAATATTGCAGGCATCTGACTGGCACAATATTGCAGGCATCTGACTGGTACATTATTACTGGGCTCTGAATGGCACAATATTGCAGGCATCTGACTGGCACAATATTACAGGCATCTGACTGGCACAATATTACTGGGGTCTGAATTTCACAATATTCCGGGTATCTGACTGGCACAATATTCCTGGTATCTGACTGGCACAATATTCCTGGTCTCTGACTGGCACAATATTACTGGGCTCTGACTGGCACAATATTACAGGCATCTGAATGGCACAATATTACTGGGCTCTGAATGGTACAATATTACTGGGCTCTGAATAGCACAATATTACTGGGCTCTGAATGGCACAATATTACTGACATCTGAAAGGCACAATATTACTGGCATCTGAATGGCACAACAATTATGGCACATGTGTGTGTGTGGGGGGGGTAACATTGCGATGGATGGCGGGATTGCATGCAGGGGAGGGGGCAGGGTCCAGGGGGCCCAAGCAAATGCTTGCCCAGGGTCCAATCACTATTAAAGACGGCCCTGGGGACATGGTATGCCTGTGCTTGTTTGAAGCTTGCTAGCATTGCAAGCCCTGTACAAAAAGTACTGTAGAGCCTCAAGAAATAATACGGAAATGAATCAGCATCTCGGTGATCCAGTCTCAACAAAAACAGAACATTCCGAACTTTAGATGGATTTATAACAGATCTTCTGTTTTGAAGTAACTTATATCGAACACCACTGCACAAAGGTGTAATGTATCACAAGGAGCACAAACCCTGGATCCCTGAATAATATGGTCTGATGCCTTCAACCCAAAATGTCTACTGCAAACTGTCAAATATGTTAGAAATCCAGAATGGTATGGGCAGATATCTTGTGGGGGTTTAGGTCTGGTAATTGCTCTGCATGGTTGTTTTATATAATGACCACAGTATATGAGGTTATTTCACAGAACCAGTTGCATCCCCTTTCTCTTATGAGGTTATGCAATCATTAATGGTACTTACATCTGACACTCTTGCTTTTCTAATGTTTCAAATTCTAATGTTTTTTAAATTAAACTATTTTTGGGTTGTGACTTCATGACCGAGAGCAAATGTGGGACTCTGCTCTAGGTCCACCAGTGGCCCTCCATTTTTTTCCTGCTCTAATAAGTCATCTTTAATACAGTTTTGGCAACAGGTCATTCAAGGTGATGCCATGATAGTCTTGTTTAGATTCAAAGCATAGGTTCCTTGGTGAAGCTGCTGATGATACTAACCTGGTTCTTGTTGGTACAACTTTAATACATGGTAAGTCTGGTTCTTTCAGCTGGAAAACAATAAAGTATCCTTGGTAAAACTGGAATACAGTTACTTCTAACAGTCTGTATCCATGTTGTTGTTTACAGTTCAATCTTGAACACTGCTGTTTAGGCCAGAGGTCACACATGTCACCTGCACTCAGGGCCAAATTGTGATTATTTATTTACAGGCAAACCCCACTTTAAGAACCTTCACTTTAAGGACACTCACAAGCAAGGTTGTTACAGTGCAACCATTCCCATTTATGGACTGTCACTTTTCTATTCTAATGACGAGGTGAAGTCTCTACTGAGACAGGTTTGCTAAGTACATATTCATTTTACATACATACTCTGGACCCACTGTGTATGTGGGATATGCCTCTATACACCTCCTGCTTATAGTGAGCAATTACATATTTATATCAATCAAGTACAGTATACTGTATACAAAATAGGTATCTCCACATTCTTAGACATATGCCACACACTTCTAGACTCGCATGACTACATTCCAAGAAAGGTTGAAACTGTTCTGAAGACAACGGATGGCCCTACTCCTTATTAGTTCCTCAATATTAATATATTGTCAGGCTATTGTTATTTTGTCCATACTCTGTTCCTGTGTTGATGCAGGTCCCATGATTAGGATCTCTATGTGCTTACCTGAGCATCATCCCTTTTGCTCACTACCTGCATTTCTGTAATTCCTGCTATGTCCTAAACATAAAGCTGTTGTATAACAGTGGGGTTTGTTAAAATAATTATCTGTTTCTATATTATACCTAGATTTTTGGCTCATATTTTTTTATTGTTTTTTTCTATGCAGGAAAATGAATCCATTTCACATGGTCAGGCTCTTCTTGTGGAAGCGATCATCACTTTCCAGTTGGTCTTCACAATTTTTGCTTCATGTGACAAGAAGAGAACGGATGTAAAGGTTCCCATCCCCCTCATTATCGGGTTCTCTGTTACAATTGGACATCTTTTTGCTGTAAGTTGAACTGCTTGTCACAACAAAATGGCGGTGCTTTTCTGACATGTTTAAGATAAGGAAGTTGTATGTGCTGGTCAGGTAGTGTGGCTGCACCCAACATTACTTTATCATTATTGACAAAATACCTAACTATAATTACTACTTGTGAAAGAGAGGTGTGAGCATCACATGTGCTCAGCTCTGGGACAGTCAAAGTGTCTGTGGCAAGGTCTGTGATGGTCTGTAAAATGTTATTAAATTGTGGATCACAAAGTGCAATCAATTTCAACCATGAGCAATTGCTTTCTGACCTATAGAGGTGTCCACTTGGTTTGCAAGGACCATGTTTTATGACATATATATATATATATATATATATATATATATATATATTGTAACAGAGTGTTGGGGATGGTGGTCAGGGGTGTATATCTGGCACCCAGACTTTTGCACAGCCACTATCCTGACATGTGGGTAAACACATGCAGCCCCAGGGAAAGTTTAGTTTCCTCAATTTTTAGACTTGTGGGGGTCTTCAGGAAAAGTAGCTCATGATTCTATAGGAAATGATGATGATTCTGAAAATGTGTTCCCTTTTTCTAACATAGAATGGGAAGATCTAGGCTTAGGACCCGAGAAGGCTGAAGCCCCAAGTCACAGGCCAGCTTTAGTAGGAGATGACCCGGGCCACGATAGTCAGGAGTCCGATAATGATCAGGATCAAGGCATTAACTTCCCTGAGTTAGAAGTTAGTCCTGGTAACTTCAGGAAAGCGCAATGGGAAGACCCCACTCTTGCAGAGGCCCGTAAAAATATCCAGGTTTCAACTGATGATCCAGTACTACTAGATAGAGCCCCTTCTTTTCCTTACTTTGAAGTACAGAATGATTTGATATATAGAGTAGAGAAAAAGGGGATGGATGTTGTAAAACAACTACTTGTTCCTAAGCCCTTCAGACATACAGTCCTAAATCTTGCACACAGCCATATACTGGGGGGACACTTAGGCATAGAAAAGACAAAAGAAAGGGTCTTACAGAGGTTTTAATGGCCGGGGGTATTTGCTTCAGTGGCAAATTATTGTTCTTCTTGTCCTGAATGCCAACACACCGCCCCTTTTAAGTCATATCGCAGTCCTCTGGTACCATTGCCTATAATATAAATACCTTTTGAAAGGATTGCAATGGACTTGGTAGGTCCTCTGGTAAAGTCTGCAAGGGGGCATCAGTATATATTGGTGAGTCTGGATTATGCTACCAAGTACCCGGAAGCCGTACCCCTACGTAACATGTCTGCAAAGACCATAGCGAGAGAGCTCATGCTCATGTTTAGCCAGGTGGGCATACCAAAAGAAATTTTGACAGATCAGGGTACACCATTTATGTCTAAAGTTACAAAGGAGTTATGCAAACTACTTCAAATTAAACATCTTAGGACCTCTGTTTATCATCCCCAGACAGACGGACTGGTAGAACGGTTTAACAAGACATTAAAAAGTATGTTAAGGAAAGTAATTGACAAAGATGGTAAGAATTGGGACTGCTTACTACCCTATCTGATGTTCTCCATAAGGGAGGTGCCACAAGCTTTGACAGGCTTCTCTCCTTTTGAGCTTCTATATGCCCATCATCCCAGAGGTCTGCTAGATATAGCAAAGGAAACCTGGGAACAGGAATCCAATCCATACCGTAGTATGATTGAGCACATAGCTCAAATGCAAGATAGGATGGCAGCTGTTATGCCAATAGTTAAAGAACATATGCAGAAAGCTCAAGAGGCCCAGAAAAACAGTTATAATAAAAATGCCAGACTGAGAGTTTTTCACCCAGGAGACAGGGTACTTGTTTTGGTCCCTACAGTAGAAAATAAATTTCTAGCATCTTGGCATGGCCCGTATGAGATTATTGAACAGGTTGGGGAAGTTACTTATAAAGTGAGACAACCCAATAGGAGGAAACCCGAGCAATTATATCATATAAATTTACTAAAACCCTGGAAGGACAGAGAGGTCTTAACTACTTCAATTGTCACTAATAAGACAGGTAGTGAACTTGAAGTAAATATACCAGACACCCTGTCCCCCCACCAGAAACAGGAAGTAAGGGACTTTATTGGTAGAAAGAGATGTATTTTCCTTAGTTCCGGCAGGACTAACGTTATCAAGCATGATATTGTTACAGAACCAGAGGTGAAGATAAGTCTTACACCGTACAGAATCCCAGAAGCACGGAAAGAGGCGGTAGCTGCAGAAATTAAGAAAATGTTAGCTCTTGATATTATTGAGGAATCACAAAGCGAGTGGAGCAGCCCTATAGTACTGGTGCCAAAACCTGATGGCTCGTTAAGATTTTGTAATGATTTTCGTAAATTAAATAGTGTGTCAAAGTTTGATGCTTATCCAATGCCTAGGGTTGATGAACTGATAGAGAGACTGGGTAAGGCTCGGTACCTGACTACTTTAGACCTGACGAAGGGTTATTGGCAAGTACCTCTTACAGACAGAGCAAAAGAAAAGACAGCTTTTTCGACATCAGGGGGATTATTCCAATACAAGGTGCTACCATTTGGGTTACATGGGTCCCCTGCCACTTTTTAAAGACTAATTGATAGGATTTTGAAGCCTCACAGCCGTTATGCCGCCACATACTTAGATGACATAGTCATTCACAGTTCCGACTGGGCTTCACATCTTCCCAAAGTGCAGGCAGTACTGGACTCTGTCCGTCTAGCTGGTTTAACCGCTAACCCATCTAAATGTACTATAGGTTTGGAAGAGGCAAAATATTTGGGTTATTCGATTGGGAGAGGACTAGTTAAGCCCCAAGCAGCAAAAGTGGAGGCCATACAAAGTTGGCCACGCCCCCTCACCAAAAAGCAAGTCAGGACTTTCCTAGGACTTATTGGGTATTACAGGCGATTTATTCCTGGTTTTGCTACATTAGCAGCTCCTTTAACAGATCTCACAAAAGGAAAAGCGCCACTAGTGGTTAAGTGGTCGTTAGAGGCAGAAAAATCGTTTGTAACTTTGAAAGAGGCTTTGTGCACCCAACCGGTTCTGATAACCCCGGATTTTACTAAAGAGTTTATTGTCCAAACCGATGCATCAGAGATTGGGTTAGGGGCTGTTCTGTCTCAGGAAATTCAGGGTGAAGAACACCCAGTGTTTTATTTAAGTAGGAAGCTGACTCCCGCTGCGAAAAATTATTCTATAGTGGAAAAAGAATGCCTTGCCATAAAATGGGCCTTAGACTCATTAAAATATTATCTATTAGGTAGGAAATTTAGGTTGGTCACAGACCATGCCCCCTTAACCTGGATGAGTCAAAACAAAGATAATAATGCCAGGGTGACAAGGTGGTTCCTCAGTTTACAACCTTTTTATTTTACAATTGAACATAGGCCGGGTTCTAAACATGGAAATGCTGACAGTTTGTCGCGAGAAAATTTGTTTTCTGTGGTCGCTCACCGCACTAGGTCTGAGCTGGGGGGGAGGATTTATAACAGAGTGTTGGGGATGGTGGTCAGGGGTGTATATCTGGCACCCAGACTTTTGCACAGCGACTATCCTGACATGTGGGTAAACACATGCAGCCCCAGGGAAACTTTAGTTTAAATGTAGGCTTTTTTCTCTGTTGTTATTTTGGGTCCCTGGGGTGGAGTATTCGGAAGAGCAGGGTGGGCCGATTCTCCACCCACTGTCAGAGTGGTTGTGCATGAGTCCAGCCCAGGTTTTGTAAAGAGTTCTGGCTCACTGTCTAACGAGGTAATTAGCCTCACCTGTAGGAGCTGTGAGCAGCTATATAACTGCAGTTAAAGCAGAGGGAGGAGACAGGAAGTGCTTTGTGGAAAGAGAAGGTTGCTGGTTTTTTGTATCCTGTGACTTCTTAAAAAACAGAAAATAAACAGGCCAGAGGCCTTTTTGAAACTGGACTTTGTCTGGACCTGGTTTTCTTACCCTAGAGGGCTGTGCGGTTGCAAAAGATCCTGGACAAACACACACAGGAAAGTAAGTTTGTCACAATATACAGGGAGTGCAGAATTATTAGGCAAGTTGTATTTTTGAGGATTAATTTTATTATTGAACAACAACCATGTTCTCAATGAACCCAAAAAACTCATTAATATCAAAGCTGAATATTTTTGGAAGTAGTTTTTAGTTTGTTTTTAGTTTTAGCTATTTTAGGGGGATATCTGTGTGTGCAGGTGACTATTACTGTGCATAATTATTAGGCAACTTAACAAAAAACAAATATATACCCATTTCAATTATTTATTTTTTACCAGTGAAACCAATATAACATCTCAACATTCACAAATATACATTTCTGACATTCAAAAACAAAACAAAAACAAATCAGTGACCAATATAGCCACCTTTCTTTGCAAGGACACTCAAAAGCCTGCCATCCATGGATTCTGTCAGTGTTTTGATCTGTTCACCATCAACATTGCGTGCAGCAGCAACCACAGCCTCCCAGACACTGTTCAGAGAGGTGTACTGTTTTCCCTCCTTGTAAATCTCACATTTGATGATGAACCACAGGTTCTCAATGGGGTTCAGATCAGGTGAACAAGGAGGCCATGTCATTAGATTTTCTTCTTTTATACCCTTTCTTGCCAGCCACGCTGTGGAGTACTTGGACGCGTGTGATTGAGCATTGTCCTGCATGAAAATCATGTTTTTCTTGAAGGATGCAGACTTCTTCCTTTACCACTGCTTGAAGAAGGTGTCTTCCAGGAACTGGCAGTAGGACTGGGAGTTGAGCTTGACTACATCCTCAACCCGAAAAGGCCCCACAAGCTCATCTTTGATGATACCAAACCAGTACTCCACCTCTACCTTGCTGGCGTCTGAGTCGGACTGGAGCTCTCTGCCCTTTACCAATCCAGCCACGGGCCCATCCATCTGGCCCATCAAGACTCACTCTCATTTCATCAGTCCATAAAACCTTAGAAAAATCAGTCTTGAGATATTTCTTGGCCCAGTCTTGACGTTTCAGCTTGTGTGTCTTGTTCAGTGGTGGTCGTCTTTCAGCCTTTCTTACCTTGGCCATGTCTCTGAGTATTGCACACCTTGTGCTTTTGGGCACTCCAGTGATGTTGCAGCTCTGAAATATGGCCAAACTGGTGGCAAGTGGCATCGTGGCAGCTGCACGCTTGACTTTTCTCAGTTCATGGGCAGTTATTTTGCGCCTTGGTTTTTCCACACGCTTCTTGCGACCCTGTTGACTATTTTGAATGAAACGCTTGATTGTTCGATGATCACGCTTCAGAAGCTTTGCAATTTTAAGAGTGCTGCATCCCTCTGCAAGATATCTCACTATTTATGACTTTTCTGAGCCTGTCAAGTCCTTCTTTTGACCCATTTTGCCAAAGGAAAGGAAGTTGCCTAATAATTATGCACACCTGATATAGGGTGTTGATGTCATTAGACCACACCCCTTCTCATTACAGAGATGCACATCACCTAATATGCTTAATTGGTAGTAGGCTTTCGAGCCTATACAGCTTGGAGTAAGACAACATGCATAAAGAGGATGATGTGGTCAAAATACTCATTTGCCTAATAATTCTGCACTCCCTGTATACATATATATATATATATATATATGTCTAATTGTGGAAATGGGTTACATTTGGATCACCGTAGCCTGGCATTGGTCATAATATTATCTACCAGGATAGGCTAATTAATAAAATGCATGACCGTTTCTGGGGAATTACCTATATCTTATCCTATACACTGTTTTATAAACTTAAGGACTATTTACCATACTGGTCTAATCTTAATACATTGCCACCAGTTATGGAAGGAGGGTACATTTTTTTGAGTACATTTTCACCTGTTTGTTTGGAACTAGATCTCTTAACTATTTTGTAATAAGTTTCGAATTATACTATTTTTATTTATGTTGGTGGAAAGACAGGATGACTTGCATGCTGGAGTGATGAAAGGCATAGTGCCCAAATATTAGTTGTTTAGAAGGCTTGGGGATTAGAAATAATGTAGCCAACTGTAACAGGGTCTAGGACAGTTTAGCGCTGTCGCTTAATCGCTGACAATTCAGCCCCGCTGCTTCATCGCTGACAATTCAGCCCCGCTGCTTCATCGCTGACAATTCAGCCCCGCTGCTTCATCGCTGACAATTCAGCCCCGCTGCTTCATCGCTGACAATTCAGCCCCGCTGCTTCATCGCTGACAATTCAGCCCTGCTGCTTCATCGCTGACAGTTCAGCACTGCTGCTTTATCGCTGACAATTCAGCCCCGCTGCTTCATCGCTGACAGTTCAGCCCCAATGCTTCATCGTTGACAGTTCAGTGCTTACAAACATCCCCCCTAAAAAATCAACTCCCCTAAAAGTGACCCCGAACCCCCATATTACCGCCCAAATCCAAACACTAATACTAACACTACCCCGAACGCTAATAATAATACTCTCCCCAAACCCTAATACTAATCCCTAACCCACGAACCCTAATACTAACATTAACCCCCCGAACCCTAATACTACCCTCACCGAACCCTAACACTAACCCCCCAAAATCCTAATATTAACCCCTAATAATACTCACCTTCATTGATGAACTGTCTCGCGAAGAAAGATCCATCGACGATCTATCGCGCGATGAACTGGCCAACGCGCGGTAAAGGACGATGCACCGTCCCATCCCCTTGTCACAGGGCTCAGGGCCACTGACCTCGCCTCCAGCAGACACACTTCTGTCTGAAGAACAGAAGCACGTCTGAAGTCGTTGGTTACTACGCCTTTCTCTGGCTACATTTTCCATGTCAGACTGAGGCCTCTCAAAATGCTATCATCTGACAGAAGGGATCCTAGTGCAACTTCCTGCAGTGGGATCTGCAGCACAGCTCCTCAATGAGCCACGATGAGCTGTTGAATGAGGACGTTATATGGCGTCCTACAAGCTTTTGAGCAAGTAAATTAGGATGGCTTAGAATGTGCTAGAAGCAGCAAGGGGTTAAAGAAAACTGAAATGGTACTTTGTTGTTCAGACTTTGAAACATTGTTACTGAAGAATTTGATATTTGTAGCTGAACTGTCGGTGAAGGATCTCAAATTCACTAGTCCACATTAACACTCAGATTTATACCGAAATGCAAGATGGCTGCTTGAAAGTCTCTTCTTTATCTTTCTGCATTTATTGGTGACCATAAAATTTGCATCTAACACCTGCAGAAGTACTTACAATGCTCCAGTGTTCACTATATTTCGTCATTTTAAAGATATCATAATTCTTGTTTAATTCTGGAAATGACACCAATATTCTCCTCTATAAATCTAAGTATGTCTGGTGGATAAACAAAAGCCATTGTTCTTACATAATGATACTGCCTCCAGTGTGACATTTTGGCTCACAGGGAAACTGTCACCGGAAGCACCAGAAGCACTCCTCCCAAGTATCGGAAGAACAGTCACTTGTTCTGTCCTAAATCTCTCTTTCTCCGTCTGTTGAAGAACCTTATCATTCTTGGTGAGTATCACACAGCGTAAGAGCAATAACAGCCCAATAAAATGTTTTTATACGGTAGTAAATATATTGCTTTTTGTAAATAAATTTGCTTAATATTGTCGTAAATGACTTTACATCATTTGGTCATGATGTCACTTAAAGGGACTATGTCACCTAAACATTGCGTATATAATGCATCTAGAAAATGAAAAGGATCAGAAATTATCTATACATCGTTTCCCCAGAATTAATTAGTAATTTAGGTTGGATATAGTATCCAGACCGCAGTTAAATACATCTAATGTATTTGCTAGTACCACCTCTTCAGAGTGAATGCCATACCTTTGAAAGCAGATGCATACATTTTGAAAAAACGCTTTGCTCTCACAGGTACATTTTGATCTATAATTAATATACTCTAATCAAAGGGTATAAAATGCTGATTCATTGTTGTAATCTGGTGACAAACTTCATGGCTATTTTATTTCTATTGATCTCATTGTATCAGCAAATGACCTTTACTAATTCAAGGAATGATATCGTGTAGCACTAAGGTTTATTGACTTATCTGGGTGTGGAGAAGAATGGCTCCAACAGAGAAACTGATTTGTAGAAATAAACCTTGTATAATAGATGCTTTATAAAATATAATTAAGAATAATTCATTTGTTAAGGAAACAATTCAGGTTTTTATTATACGTTTTACCTGTACTCTGCTATCATATACATAGTGGCATCACTAGGGGGCGGGGCAGAGTGAGATCATGACTTCCCTACACAGGGCTGGTGAAAGACTTGTTGCCAACCCTAAGCAAATGTATATTTTGCCAAAAATACATGTCAAGCTTCAAATGAGAACAAACTTTATTACAGCCAGACAGGGCTATTTATACCAGTATATATACAGTGGGCCATTAACATATAATAGCACATCCAACAGTAAATTCAGATCTCCATCAAGTCCTCCTCACATAACCCCTTGTGTAACCGCTGAAATAGCCCTCAGCCCCTCTAAAACAAACAATCCACTCAGACTTCCTGGCACCTATAACTTTTCAACCTCCTTTTCTACCCCCAAACCCAGGTTTTCCATGGATAGCTCAGAACTCCAGATATCTGGGTACCAAATTGTGCAGACCTAACTCTTTTATTCCCTGCCACCAGTCTGCCCCCTATATAAGATCCCACTTACTATACCGTTCCATTACAATGAAGTGAACGCAACATACAAATAATAGCTAACTAAACAAACTAAGTTTGAAATACTAGAATATGAATGGTGAGCGGCATGATAAAGTTAAAAAAGAGGTAAAACAAAAGTGGGTTGAAGTAGTCTAGCCATGCCGGATAATCATAAAAGAGAGGTAACGTGACAGTTATATAATTGCCATCTAACTGTAGGTATACATTGATTTAATAAAATGACTACATAGAAGATAAGACTAATGAGGATTGGCCAGATACAATACAGGGAGTGCAGAATTATTAGGCAAATGAGTATTTGACCACATCATCCTCTTTATGCATGTTGTCTTACTCCAAGCTGTATAGGCTCGAAAGCCTACTACCAATTAAGCATATTAGGTGATGTGCATCTCTGTAATGAGAAGGGGTGTGGTCTAATGACATCAACACCCTATATCAGGTGTGCATAATTATTAGGCAACTTCCTTTCCTTTGGCAAAATGGGTCAAAAGAAAGACTTGACAGGCTCAGAAAAGTCAAAAATAGTGAGATATCTTGCAGAGGGATGCAGCACTCTTAAAATTGCAAAGCTTCTGAAGCGTGATCATCGAACAATCAAGCGTTTCATTCAAAATAGTCAACAGGGTCGCAAGAAGCGTGTGGAAAAACCAAGGCGCAAAATAACTGCCCATGAACTGAGAAAAGTCAAGCGTGCAGCTGCCACGATGCCACTTGCCACCAGTTTGGCCATATTTCAGAGCTGAAACATCACTGGAGTGCCCAAAAGCACAAGGTGTGCAATACTCAGAGACATGGCCAAGGTAAGAAAGGCTGAAAGACGACCACCACTGAACAAGACACACAAGCTGAAACGTCAAGACTGGGCCAAGAAATATCTCAAGACTGATTTTTCTAAGGTTTTATGGACTGATGAAATGAGAGTGAGTCTTGATGGGCCAGATGGATGGGCCCGTGGCTGGATTGGTAAAGGGCAGAGAGCTCCAGTCCAACTCAGAAGCCAGCAAGGTGGAGGTGGAGTACTGGTTTGGGCTGGTATCATCAAAGATGAGCTTGTGGGGCCTTTTCGGGTTGAGGATGGAGTCAAGCTCAACTCCCAGTCCTACTGCCAGTTCCTGGAAGACACCTTCTTCAAGCAGTGGTACAGGAAGAAGTCTGCATCCTTCAAGAAAAACATGATTTTCATGCAGGACAATTCTCCATCACACGCGTCCAAGTACTCCACAGCGTGGCTGGCAAGAAAGGGTATAAAAGAAGAAAATCTAATGACATGGCCTCCTTGTTCACCTGATCTGAACCCCATTGAGAACCTGTGGTCCATCATCAAATGTGAGATTTACAAGGAGGGAAAACAGTACACCTCTCTGAACAGTGTCTGGGAGGCTGTGGTTGCTGCTGCACGCAATGTTGATGGTGAACAGATCAAAACACTGACAGAATCCATGGATGGCAGGCTTTTGAGTGTCCTTGCAAAGAAAGGTGGCTATATTGGTCACTGATTTGTTTTTGTTTTGTTTTTGAATGTCAGAAATGTATATTTGTGAATGTTGAGATGTTATATTGGTTTCACTGGTAAAAATAAATAATTGAAATGGGTATATATTTGTTTTTTGTTAAGTTGCCTAATAATTATGCACAGTAATAGTCACCTGCACACACAGATATCCCCCTAAAATAGCTAAAACTAAAAACAAACTAACAACTACTTCCAAAAATATTCAGCTTTGATATTAATGAGTTTTTTGGGTTCATTGAGAACATGGTTGTTGTTCAATAATAAAATTAATCCTCAAAAATATAACTTGCCTAATAATTCTGCACTCCCTGTATATTGGGGCTTGTCAAGTGATCATGGCAGCTCTGGCTTCTGGGATATGTCAATTCCTGCTTAGATTGGTTACATTTATTCAGTGATTGATAGTTGGATTATGTCAGGTTTTGGCACGCTAGATACATGAAACATTAGCTGAGAAAAATCCTTCAAGTTCACACCTTATACTGAGAAGTCTTAATGCCAGACATTTTTGTTGCACCTCCCTTATGATATTAAAAAGGAAAGGATTAACCCAAGTTAGGCTGGTATCGTCAGCTTCTAAGTTCTTTATGTTTTATGAACTATACTTATATTTAATGTATGTAAACCCTATTTGAGTTTATAAAATGCATTAAACTAAATCTACAATTATTTTTATAATTCAAAACAGTCAGGAACTGGGATCAATAAGCGGACAAAGTATTGCCGATAAAAATTTTTTTAGGTTACCTCTTTAAATGAAAATATCTGTGCAAAAGATAACACAGCTGGTGTTTCTTTTCTTTAAACTAGAGTGTTCCTTAAGGGACTTTGTCACCTAAATATTACTTATGCTGCTATTGGAGAGAATTTTTAAAAGTCACTAAAAATGATTTATACATTGTGTTTGCATACATGCAAGTGAATACAAAAATAATGCCTAGCTTGACTACTGTGTATAGAAAGTAGAGTGGTCACTCATAATTACAGTGTTACTGTGCATGACAGCAGTGCTGACAGCCTCCCTTCCAAGCCACATCCCCCTCCCATGTCCGCGTTCCTGTTGGAAATGTTGGAAGACATTTAGACACAAACCTTTAAAAAACACTACTGTATGTATAGCCATTGAGTTGTCTGTTTGTTAAAAGGTTGCTTAACGTGCCACTTGGCTCAGCCTTAACTCATTTCTGATTGTGGCATGTTAAAACAAATGTCTCTCTCCGCTAGTGCAGAGCCCCTGGTGCCGATTGGCTGAACATCAGCATTCCCCAGCATCCAATGACTCCTGCCTCAGCTGAGAGGCAGAGCTCAGAGAATACCCATGTGTATCTGCAAACATATATGTTGTGATTTACTCCAGACAAGTTGCACCAGGTTTTTAACTTTTGTTTCTATTAACCCCTTCATGACGTGGGGTGTTACACATTCTGAAGACGTGAGGCTTTTTGTCATTTTAACCATATCTTCATTCAAACATGGTTCCCCTCTTTAATATTTATCGTACCCACACAAATTATATATTATATATTGTTTTTTAAATGACAGATAGGGCTTTCTTATGAAACCATTTGCACATGTAGAATCCATAGTTACTGTACAATACATTCGAAATAATAAAGAAAATTTTTAAAAAAAGTTTTTCCTTCTAATAACCCTTCTAATAATTTGCAGAGATTTAGTGAAGTTAAAAAAAAACAAAACCTAAAACATGTTCACCAACTTCTCCTGATTACAGAAATACCCCACATTCATTGGTGCCCCATGCTTTTTGGAAGTTAGAGGGCAAAAATCATAACCTGCATATTGCGGTTTCGAAACTTGGTATTTTCACAGATTGATTTGGCAGGACCATGTCACATTTCGGGTGCTATTGCCGTGCCCTATTCCAAAATTTCCCCATCAATGTATATATTTTTGGAAAGCAGACAACATGGGGTATCTCATTAGGGGTAGTTATAGAAGTTTAATTCAGGCATTGTGCCCCAAATTTTTTACCAAATTTAGGGGTCGTTAATTTTTTCTGCATTTTTTTTTTGCAAACGCTGCGATTTTGCTTAGGATTTCTTCCTCAGGTCAGGTGCAGCTACAGAAAAAAACACTAAAACATGTTCACCAACTTCTCCTGATTACAGAAATACCCCACATTCATTGGTGCCCCATGCTTTTTGGAAGTTAGAGGGCAAAAATCATAACCTGCATATTGCGGTTTCGAAACTTGGTATTTTCACAGATTGATTTGGCAGGACCATGTCACATTTCGGGTGCTATTGCCGTGCCCTATTCCAAAATTTCCCCATCAATGTATATATTTTTGGAAAGCAGACAACATGGGGTATCTCATTAGGGGTAGTTATAGAAGTTTAATTCAGGCATTGTGCCCCAAATTTTTTACCAAATTTAGGAGTCGTTAATTTTTTATGCATTTTTTTGCCAAACGCTGCGATTTTGCTTAGGATTTCTTCCTCAGGTCAGGTGCAGCTACAGAAAAAAACACTAAAACATGTTCACCAACTTCTCCTGATTACAGAAATACCCCACATTCATTGGTGCCCCATGCTTTTTGGAAGTTAGAGGGCAAAAATCATAACCTGTATATTGCGGCTTCGAAACTTGGAATTTTCACAGAATGATTTGGCAGGACCATGTCACACTTGGGGTACTATTGCAGAGCTCCATTCCAAGATTTCTGCATAATAGTATATATTTTTGAAAAGTAAGCAAACTAAATGAAAAACTTTAAACTATTTAAAACTTTTTAGAAGTTATAACTAACTGTCAAGGTGATTTGAATTTTTAAACAACTGGGGAAGTTTGTGGCACACGGCAATGTTATCTACCAATATCTCATTAGACTGTGGTAGTCACCGAAGCAGTTTATACAAAGGCCTGGCAGTGAAGGGCAAGATGGCCAGTGGTAGCTTGAATCCTTTTCTTATTCCCTTTTTCGTGCACACACGGCAATGTTTCTGTGGTGCATTTTTGCAGGCAGTAGGGGGGATCCTGCAAGGGAAATGCCTCTGAGTGAGTCTCATGACATTTTCAGATTGTAAGGTTTCTGGCATTACAGACTGCTGAAAACCAAATTTTGAAATTATTTCTATCTGGAACTCCAGGAAAGTATATTTTCTCTCTTTGTGGCTTTTTGTGTACAACACATAGGCATTGTACATTTGTAAAAGGGATATGGCTACCTTTATGTACCATGTATTGGTCTTTCTATGTACAAGGTATGGAACAAGGCATTGGTCCGCTAAGTCCACTCCCCCCATGTGCCTATTATATTGCACTATGCAGCGTGGTTTTCTAGCGTGCTCACTTGTCCCTCTCACACGCACTGACACTGTGCTTTCATCGTGTATTGTCGTTAACAAAAGCACGTCTTTTTTGTCCACATATCGGACAGCAAGTAACTCCTTGTGACGTAAAGCCGTGGTTGTGCCACGTCTAAGTTTTGGCTGCGCAATCTGCTTGGGAAAATCCTTCCGATATTTTCTAATGGTCCCACATGCAACGGTCTCAAAGCAGTACAAATTTTCAAAAAGTTCTATGCTCGTATAATAGTTGTCAACGTACAAGTAGTAACCTTTATTTAGTAAAGGGAGGAGAAGGTCCCACACTATTTTTCCACTGATACCAATGGACTCAGGGCACCCTGGGGGATCCACTTTTGAGTCCTTCCCCTCATAGATTCTGAATGCAAACGTATACCCTGAGCCGCTCTCACACAGCTTGTAGAATTTTATTCCAAAGCGTGAGCGCTTAGTTGGAATGTACTGCTTGAAAAACAGTCTCCCCTTGAATTTCATTAACGACTCATCGATACATATATTTTTTTCTGGGACATAAAGATCTGAGAATTTTTTGGACAGATATGTCAGCAAAGGTCTTAGCTTATACAGCCTGTCATATTGTGGATCAGTTTTAGGGGGACACATAGTATTATCTGTAAAATGTAGAAAACGCAAGAGGAGTTCAAATTTTGGTCTGGACATGATCGCACGAAATAGTGGGGTAGTCAGAACTGGGTGCTTAGCCCAGTAGGACCGAATTGTGGCTTTTTTTATTATTCCCATTCCAAAGACCAAAGCAAAGAATTGTTTTATTTCCAAAAGGTTAGTGGGTTTCCAGAGATTGCGTCTTATATAAACGGAGTTGGGGTAAGCTGTGAAATACTGCGTGGCGTACAAATTTGTCTGTGTGACTATGTCCTCAAACAAGCTGTCTTCTACTAAAAGAGAAAAATATTGATATGGCTCAAAATCATCATCATTGCAGGTAATGCCAGGGGAGGCTGTGAATGGGGGAATTTCTGGAGCCACTGAATTTGGAGGTGCCCATGTATAACTGTTGCAAAAAGGCACAAGATTAGTATTTCTTATTTGAGGGGGCTGTGGAATTTCAGCCATGTCACTTGAGGTGTCAGACATGGGCTCTACATCTGACGCAGTTAGGGTCTCACAATCTGAGTCTGACGCCAGAATGGAATAAGCCTCCTCAGCAGAGTACATTTGGGACATTTTTTTTAAGTGGTTAAAAAAAGTACCTGCAAAAAATTCACACCACCCAAAAGAATAGAAAAAACACACAGTGTACTGCGTAGACTGGCCGCAGCTATGAACTGTGATCAGCAAGTGGCAGAAAGGGTAAAAATTAATTTTTTTGTATTAATAAAAACTTTTAAAACTTCCCAAAAGTAATTAACAATGAAAAAATGAATTGAGGAAAAACTTATCACCACACTGGAAATCAAACTGATCACAGCTGTGTCCTACGATGAGACAGGAATCTAAAAAAAGTGAGAAAAGAAAAAAAGATCACCGAAGTGATCAGACTGATCACGGTGATATACTTTGTATAGTATACAGTAACAGTCAAAAATAGTTAAGAGTGTATGTATTAAAAAAAAAAAAACAACTTTATAATATATAAAAAGTAATTATTAAAAAATAAAATAATTGGGGGTAAATGATCACCACTGGGATGATCAGACAGTTATGTTCTGTGAATAGGCAGGGAAATAAGGGGTTAATTTTTATTAAATGTATCTAGAACCTTTCAATATCACTCTGGAACACTCTGTATCTCTGATCTGTCACTCTCTGTACCTCACGATCAGTGTGTGAGGTACAGGGGGTGAGAGGGATACAGTGTCAATGTTTCTAAACATTGACAGCCATGTGATCACTTTGATCGCTGTGATTCGCCAATCACTGTGATCACATGGCCAGGAATATCCTGATTTGCTGCTGGGAGACTGTCTATGTTGTTAGGCAGTCTCCAGCAGCCTTCAGGGGGCGGAGATTTATGTTGGCCATGTGATCGCGGGATTTGGCGAATCACCGCGATCACATGGCGAGGATGCCGGGGATGGACTGCTGGGAGACTGCCTAAGTTGTTAGGCAGTCTCCCATTACCTTCAAGCTGCTTGAACAGCATGCAGAAAGCACGCTGTTCATTTTAGCAGCCAATACGGGGCGTATACTGAAAGGAACCATGTGATCGCGGGATTTGGCGAATCACCGCGATCACATGGCGAGGAAGATGGAAATACACTGCTGGGAGGCTGCCTTACAACTTAGGCACTATGTGTGCACTATTCATTTTACTGCAGGACGTGCTATGCCGTCCTAACGTCTTCAAGGCAATATTATTCAGGACGGCATAGCACGTCCTAACGCCATGAAGGGGTTAATGAAACAAAAGTTAAACATAAACTTTTGTGCTACTTTAACTTGCATGTCACTTAAAGAGATCCTGTGATGTAAACAGGGCTGGCCCTCGCTTGGGTCACAGTGGGGGTAATGGCAGCACTTTACAACTTCATGAAATGCAATTTCCTGATGTAGCTAGAGAGAGGGCAACTGGTGGAATACCCGAATCTCCATCCCATAGTCCCGATTCTCTGATCCTGTCATTATGCTTTTTCTTTTTTTTGTATTTTTGCCCTATGTGCAGAGTTTATCTTCTTCCTGGTATCAGTGGTTTAAGCTATTGCGAGGGTGAGAGCAGAGCCGACACTTTAAGGAGACCGCATGCCGCCCTCCTTAGCAGTTTTACTGCTGGACCACACGCCAACTAATGTAGGCGCATCTCACTGCTGCTCCACCTGCTCTGCGCTGCCCTTCTGAGTGAGAGCGCCGGGTGTCACACGTGTGTGTGTTTGTATACATAAAAGAAATGATGTATATAACAATAAAAAGGGCTACAAATTCCCTTTATTCTTTGAGCATTTAATATTAAGACAGTGCATGTGTCCTGTTTTCTTTTACATCCAGGGCTAGCCCAAGAGGTTGTGCTGCCTGGGACAAAGATAAAATACTGCCCCCCCCCCCAAAAAAAATACCCCCCCCCCCCCCCAAAAAAAAATATTTTTTTTGTATACAATGATATTTTTTTTATTCCAAGAGCTCACCCAAGGGTGAAAAGAAAGGTGAAACATTATTATGATACATTTAGTAATGCTTTACCTTTTTTTTCTCCCTTTGGGTTAACTCATTTTATCATATACATAATTTTATTTTTTTTGTGTTGAGGTGGGGCAGCATTTTATCTTTGCCCCAGGCAGAACAATGTCTTGGATCAGCCCTGGATGTAAAATAAGAGAGCATAGCACACAAAAAAATAAACAAAAATAAAGGGAGTTTGTATCCCAAAAACATTATATTATTTAAAACAGTTAACCAGACACGTGCATAAATCATAAACTGTACGATTATTCTCTTGTTTTAGATCCAGTATACGGGTGCCAGCATGAATCCAGCAAGATCCTTAGGAACAAGCGTTGTATTTAACAAATGGGGAAATCACTGGGTAAGTGTTTTCCAAGAGTTGTTAAAAATAAAATTATTAGAAACATTTCATGCAAAGCTAAGGAAAATAAAATGAACAATGATAAGACATAAAAGCAGGGTTGAGCTACCTATGAGGTGCAGTAGGCACTTGAGTGGATCATTTTCGAAGGAGCACTTTAATATGCATTAAACATTTTTAAGTGGGAATGGTCCGTTAAATGACCGTTCTCTATGAGAAGACTCATAAGTGATACCTCCCAGGCCTTCCTGCATCTGATGGGGATTATCTGTGTTAACACGTATCTGTCTTTCTTCCCAGATCTATTGGATTGGTCCAATGATGGGGGGTATCCTTGCTGCATTTGATGGGGGTTATCTGTGTTAACACGTATCTTTCTTTCTTCCCAGATCTATTGGATTGGTCCAATGATGGGGGGTATCCTTGCTGCATTTGATGGGGGTTATCTGTGTTAACACGTATCTTTCTTTCTTCCCAGATCTATTGGATTGGTCCAATGATGGGGGGTATCCTTGCTGCATTTGTCTATGAGTATCTCTTTTGTCCAGATCCAGAAGTGAAACTGAAATTACAAGCTAATTTTAGGAGACCTGAGAATGAAGATGAATCTGTCCAAATCCACGTAAGACCAGGAGGAGAATACAGCAAACTAGAAACAACTGCATAGCTACTGCCTCTGCTACTGGTGGAAAACATGTACCACACTAGACTCTCTCTACAATAAACCCGGAATGTACAATATAAGACCAGTATGAGACAAAGCCAATGCAATGTGCTGTTTGCTTCTATGTCAGCACCTAACCTTTCAATACAGGGTGTGAATAGGTTGCCACCTTTTTCTTAAATACATAAATGCTGGCCTTGCTGCTGCCTCCATAGACTTAACATTGGTCTCAAGGCAAATTTTCACAGGCTTGCTGGTAAACTACCTACTGGGTGGCAACTCTAGGTGAGCACAGCTCTAGAATGATGGAAAACCAAATCCCAAATATATTTAATAACCTTTATGTTTTATTATATAACAACATGGATTGCCACAATGATGGTACACAATTGCTCTGTTTAGCAATGTATTGCTGAACCTACTCTTATTGTTTACATATTAGCATAGTTTGTAATGAAAATCCAAGCTCATGAAATACACTATTTCTAATTCTACAGCCTGGGAACAGATCCTTTGTATCCCCTGCTGGTTCCAGAAGATAACATGCTGTTTTTGATTTGTAATGATATATAGGATAAGAGGATGTAAAGGATAGCTATAATGTTAAATCAGTCTATTTATTGCTTAATTAGAATATTTTAATTATTAATTCATTTAAAAAAAACAAGACCCCAAAATCATTTGGCTGGGGGTCTTCATAAATTCAGAGTAGCTTCTGTTATACACCTAATCCCTGTATACTTGGACAGCACACAGACAATATAATAAATGCTTATATCGCAGTGGTCTCACCCCTATCTTGAGAATGGTCCGTGTTGCAGGTTTGACTGGGCATGAAACTATGAACAATGCTATTATGTTACACTGTGTCGATACTGGGTCTTTGCAATACAAATCCCAGATTAACATCTGCAGAAAGAAACATTTACAAGAGCAAATATCAACTTTCAAAAAGCATGAATGAATCTTTATTCAGGAGAAAATAGTTGGTGGCTCTAAAATACTGTATAAATACACAATAAATAAGTATATACTGCACCAGAGTTGAAAAAGAACAACAACAAACAAACAACAAACGTGTCTACCACATATAGCGGGAAACATGAAATGTACTAAACATTCAACGCCCAAATAGTAAATTATTTAAAGTATATGTGAATAAAAAAAGGCAAGTTTGCGAATAATTTTTCTGCCTTTTTTGAGAGCACTTACTAAAAGCTGGTGTAATTTTCACACGCAAAATAAGAATTGTTTTTCACAAATTATTTGCAGAAGTCTTTAGCATGCGCAAATAGATTGCACGCTAAATAAAAATAAACAGAAGAGGCGCCAAATGTTAACATATATGCAAATTGCTCCTTACTCATGTTTTACCTACTTATTTTCCCACTGCACTTGTTTAGTACATGACCCCCATAGAGCTTAATACTGTTCTAAAGATTAAAAGACTGGATGTCTGAAATGTGAGTTACAGGTGCGTTGAGGCGAACATTTCATCTCCCCATTTTAAACCTGTAAACCCGTTACTCATCAGGTTCATCCCTGCACAATGTATAGCTAAATTGGTGAGAGTAACCCCTTCTTGACACTAGGATGTTCTATGCCATCTTAATCTACAGGTCCCAAAAGATGCTAGAACGGCATAGAATATGCTTCACTTAACAGCACATCGTGGCCACCCCCACAGCGGGATCCCACCTGTCAGATGACAGTGATGTCGCAAGTGACGTTGCAAGATATCTCGCATTTACAACAGGGACCCATAGGGTCTATTAGTAACGTGTTCGGGTAACCGATCAACTTGTGAGGGGAGCCAGGAACACAAAAATGACATTTTGTTACTTGCGTCTTATGGGACACAAGTACCGTGCGTCATGAATGGGTTAAATGTTCATCACACCTCACCTCACCTTTTAGTGAATACATCCCTGAGGCTTTCAGAAAATATCCCTTCTCCTCCCATGGTCTGAAAGATAGAGCATTGCACTGCACGAACACACGTGATACTTTTAAAGGAATAACCTCATCCTCCATGTGATGTAGCACAGTATTCTGCCATGTATGTCGTATTTACTCATTTTTTTATTTCATATTAATATTTCCCATTACTGCCCTGCCTTTCATGTGGAACCTGTATTTATAATAAAAGTGTTATTTCTTTTTATGGTATCTTCTATATATTAGCTTGGTACTAGATAGATTTCACTGTCAGCGCACCTCACTATAGGTTGTTTTCTGGATTTTCTGCAAAAGATAAACAATACTGAAGCTTCAAGTGGCACATTCTTCAATAATAATTTAATAAAGGTATCAACTGTCTACGTATATTGGTTGCAGTCTAAAGTTAAAGATGCTATTTTGCTATTATGATCCGTTATGGTTTGCATATCTCTGGGTTTGTAGTAGTCCTATAAAGCTCAAATCGGGATTAATGTCAACACACTATACTAAAGGTGGTCTCACATTTCAGCTAAATAAATACTTTTTATTAGCAGAACTGTAGGGAAATGACTAAACTGTTCATTTGCAAATCATGCCACATGTGATGTCATAGACGTGTAACACATAATATTCTCCTAATTTATTCACTTGCTTGAAAATCTGCTAACACAACGGGCCCAAACAATGACACAAAATATCATCCATTACTGGTTTTTAATTCATATTTTTCTATTGCAGTCTATGGGATTCAATGACATGAGATAAATTAAGTCAGGTCAATGAATGGACCCCGATGTATAGATAATTGTATAAGTATAAGCATTGTATAGGTTAACAGAGTCCCTTTGAATCTGGCTACTCCTCCCAGCCTAATTCTATGGAGAACCAATCAGAAGTTATTTACATTTACTTTGGAAGTTTGGTTCTCTGCGACATGGCAACACTGATAGGTGTCTATGATGCTTGACACACCTTCAGTGGGGGGAGGGGGGAGGAGATATCCAACTTACGGTGTGCCTGCGTGACTGGTGTCCGCACAGGCCAATCAATGATGGAGAAAGTAAGTCGACGGAGAGGCAGTACAGCATCCCTTACAATAATGGTACTTGACAGTGGCGCATAGTGGTGCCAAAACCAGTTGGTAAATGCTGTACTGGTGTTACATGGTGCTGAATCTGCATTGTGTTTTCTGTGAATCATTTTTAACGTGTTGAAATAAAATGTATTTTTTTATCAACTACAGTGGAACACGATGAATTTGTGAGGTATGCTGGGCTGATGATTTGCAATACTTGCGTTACGTTTGCCATTTATTGTACAACCACACTCCGTGGATACAATTACTCACTACTAGAAGGAACGACTTGGTTCTTTTGATACTCCTAACCAGTGGCTACTTTGAATCATAGCTTATGTTGACCTTCAAGACAGAAACGGGAATGTCTTCAGTGGTTGAAAAGATGTGTGTGATTGGGGGTGCTAACACATTCAGTACAGGGTTACAAATACTTATCTCCACACTCCCATTGCAGAAACACATCTATGAGAGTTTGTGAGAGATGTTGGGTAATTTAGTGTGAGGGATCAGGGATAATATAAAGGATATATATAATATATACGGTAATATGTTGTCACAGTCTGAGCATGAATTACCTATACCATGGTCTAGAAAAAAAGGGGAAAAGGGGGATTTTCTTGCTCTATTTATCTACATTACCAGAATTAGAGTTTACAATACTGGTTGAGCCATTACTAACACCTGACCAGCCTAGCATCTCTTCACCCCTTTAACCCATTGTGTGCTATTGATCTGTTTCTGGCAGAACAAGCAATATCCTGTGTAAAGGGGTGAGAGTAGGGCTGCTCTGTGATATCAAATCGGCCTACATGTTGTTAAGCATGGTAATATTTCATTACACTTCTCTTCAATTAGAATAACTGGCCCCTTTTTATTTTCTTATTTATAAACCTTGATCTCATGTTATAAGAAGAGAAATTCACACTACCGTTTATCCCTACCTTCCATAACATGAAAACCTTTACCTACTCACGCCACAAAGAATGAGTCATATTTTCTCTTTTGAAGAAATTACGTGTCTCTCAAAGAAGGAAGTTGTTTTCCCCCCCGAAGACAATAGAAGACATGAGGTAACTCCCATCTGGGCAATCCCACAGGTAAAGATCATGCCAGTAATTAGAATAGACACATGACATTACGTCAACAGCCTGGAAACTGAGTCATAGTCACAATATAGTAGTTGAATGAAAAAATTCAATATTTTACCCACAATTAACAGTGATTGTGTCCATGAACACAAAATATTATGGTTTCTGTTCATTTTACTTAATAGACTGTGCAGCGATGTGCAATAATAAAATAAAACTAGCATATTAATGTACAAACTAACACTGGCATATTAATGAGCAAATTGGCTGTGGTACATTAATGAGCAAAATAACACTGGCATACTAACGGCAAAAATAACACTGGCATATTAATGAGCAAAATAACACTGGTATATTAATGGGCATAATAACATTATCATATAAATTTAGAAAAATAACACTGGCATATTAATGGGCAAAATAACACTGGCATATTAATGGGAAAGATAACACTGGCATATTATTAGGCAAATTGGCTGTGGCATACTATTGGGCAAACTAACAGTGGCATATTAATGGGCAAATTGGCTGTGGCATATTAATGGGCAAACTAACAGTGGCATATTAATGGGCAAACTGGTATTTTAATAGGCAAACTGGCTGTTGCATATGTTAATGGAAATGTGACTGTGGCATGTTCTGTGGGGCGAAATAACATGTACTATGGAAGAAAGTGACACTGTGGCTATGGTATGTTCTGTGGGGCAAATGGACACTGTGGCATGCCAAATTGTATGGGTGCAATATGAGTGCAAGCCAAGTAATGCGGGTGCAATATAGGTGGATGACAAGTGCTGTGGGTACTGTATGGTGCTGTGTTAAGTCCTTTAGGTGCAATGTGGGTGCAGAGGAAGGGAATAAAAACAAGAAATGCAATTTCATATAAAAATTGTTGAATATAATATTGAAATGTTAATATAAGTATAAATGAAACTAGTTATATATACAGGGAGTGCAGAATTATTAGGCAAATGAGTATTTTGACCACATCATCCTCTTTATGCATGTTGTCTTACTCCAAGCTGTATAGGCTCGAAAGCCTACTACCAATTAAGCATATTAGGTGATGTGCATCTCTGTAATGAGAAGGGGTGTGGTCTAATGACATCAACACCCTATATCAGGTGTGCATAATTATTAGGCAACTTCCTTTCCTTTGGCAAAATGGGTCAAAAGAAGGACTTGACAGGCTCAGAAAAGTCAAAAATAGTGAGATATCTTGCAGAGGGATGCAGCACTCTTAAAATTGCAAAGCTTCTGAAGCGTGATCATCGAACAATCAAGCGTTTCATTAAAAATAGTCAACAGGGTCGCAAGAAGCGTGTGGAAAAACCAAGGCGCAAAATAACTGCCCATGAACTGAGAAAAGTCAAGCGTGCAGCTGCCACGATGCCACTTGCCACCAGTTTGGCCATATTTCAGAGCTGCAACATCACTGGAGTGCCCAAAAGCACAAGGTGTGCAATACTCAGAGACATGGCCAAGGTAAGAAAGGCTGAAAGACGACCACCAATGAACAAGACACACAAGCTGAAACGTCAAGACTGGGCCAAGAAATATCTCAAGACTGATTTTTCTAAGGTTTTATGGACTGATGAAATGAGAGTGAGTCTTGATGGGCCAGATGGATGGGCCCGTGGCTGGATTGGTAAAGGGCAGAGAGCTCCAGTCCGACTCAGACACCAGCAAGGTGGAGGTGGAGTACTGGTTTGGGCTGGTATCATCAAAGATGAGCTTGTGGGGCCTTTTCGGGTTGAGGATGGAGTCAAGCTCAACTCCCAGTCCTACTGCCAGTTCCTGGAAGACACCTTCTTCAAGCAGTGGTACAGGAAGAAGTCTGCATCCTTCAAGAAAAACATGATTTTCATGCAGGACAATGCTCCATCACACGCGTCCAAGTACTCCACAGCGTGGCTGGCAAGAAAGGGTATAAAAGAAGAAAATCTAATGACATGGCCTCCTTGTTCACCTGATCTGAACCCCATTGAGAACCTGTGGTCCATCATCAAATGTGAGATTTACAAGGAGGGAAAACAGTACACCTCTCTGAACAGTGTCTGGGAGGCTGTGGTTGCTGCTGCACGCAATGTTGATGGTGAACAGATCAAAACACTGACAGAATCCATGGATGGCAGGCTTTTGAGTGTCCTTGCAAAGAAAGGTGGCTATATTGGTCACTGATTTGTTTTTGTTTTGTTTTTGAATGTCAGAAATGTATATTTGTGAATGTTGAGATGTTATATTGGTTTCACTGGTAAAAATAAATAATTGAAATGGGTATATATTTGTTTTTTGTTAAGTTGCCTAATAATTATGCACAGTAATAGTCACCTGCACACACAGATATCCCCCTAAAATAGCTAAAACTAAAAACAAACTAAAAACTACTTCCAAAAATATTCAGCTTTGATATTAATGAGTTTTTTGGGTTCATTGAGAACATGGTTGTTGTTCAATAATAAAATGAATCCTCAAAAATACAACTTGCCTAATAATTCTGCACTCCCTGTAGAGAGATAGAGAGAAAGAGAGATGTCTGTGTGTACAGATAGGCTTCTGATATGTGTGTGTATAAATATATATATATTTATTGTTTTAAAATTGTACAGTAGACTAATGTGGCCCGTCGTCACCTTGCAGGGCTTCCATTTGTGGCATAATTAATGGGAGTCCTGCGTGTGCCATATTAAATAGGAGTCCCATGTGTGGCATAATTATGGGGCTCCTGTGTGTGGCATATTTATGAGGCTCCTGTATGCGGCATAATTTACGGGGCTCCTGTATGTGGCCTAATTTATGAGGCTCCTGAATGGCATATTTAATAGGCCATCTGACTTGCATTACTAATGAATCTATGTGGCATAGTACTGGAGGAAATCCAGGGGGTGACACCATGAGATACCGCACCAGGTGACACCAACCCTAGTGACGCATTTGGCATGTGGAAGGGCTGAACTTGATGGATTACATGTCATTTTTTTCAACTATGTAACTTCTGCTTAATAGTCTTTTTTTTTTTTTACCATGTCAGACAACTTGGTTACAAAAACTATAAATGCTAAAGCACTCACATAATGTAGCAATATTACAAGATGCATTATCCAAGGCTCTCCAAATCCTCTTTATTACCTCTAACTTTACAGCATATATAAGTACGGACCTCACAAGTCACACCATAATAATAAGTAGGGACCTATTTACCGTATTTGCTCGATTATAAGACGACCCCCCAAACTTTGGATATTCCATTAGGAAAAAAACTAAAAGCCTGAATATAAGACTACCCTATAGGAAAAAAGTTCAACTTGTATATATTCACATGTAAATTGCTTTTTTAATAAAAAATTATGATATCAAAAAATGTATTTCTAGTTTTTATTTCTTTTTATGTGCCAATGCTGCCTTTCTCTTTCCCTTGCCCCCATTTTTCTCTCTCTCCCCCCTCCCCTTGTCTGTCTCTTAACCCCCTCACTCCCCTTGTCTCTGTCTCTTAACCCCTTCCCTCCCCTTGTCTGTCTCTTAACCCCCTCACTCCCCTTGTCTCTGTCTCTTAACCCCTTCCCTCCCCTTGTCTGTCTCTTAACCCCCTCACTCCCCTTGTCTCTGTCTCTTAACCCCTTCCCTCCCCTTGTCTCTGTCTCTTAACCCCCTCCCTCCCCTTGACTCTAACTCTGCCCCCCTCCCTCCCCCCTGTCTCTCTGTCCCCCTCCCTCCCCCTGTCTCTCTGTCCCCCCTGTCTCTCTGTCCCCCTCCCTCACTCCCCCTGTCTCTCTGCCCCCCTCCCTTCCTTCCCCTTACCTTGATCCCTGGTGGCTAGTGGGGGCAGCCGGGGGATGTCTGCACGATACTTGCAGACATCCTCCATGCTGCCCGACACGGCAGTCTATTATGACGGACAGCTGTCCGTCATAATAGTCTGCCGTGTCGGGCAGCATGGAGGATGTCTGCACGTATCGTGCAGACAACCCCCAGCTGCCCGCTTTTCCCTGGTGGCTAGTGGGGCAGCAGAGGATGTCTGCGCGACGAGCGCAGACTCCCCTGCTGCCGCCCGGCACGCTCGCCGGGACTTCTGTGACGAAAGCGGAAGTACCCGGCTTCTTCACAGAAGCCCTGGCGGTCGTGCCGGGCGGAAGCAGGGGAGTCTGCGCTCGTTGCGCAGACATCCCCTGCTGCTAGAGAGGGGGATCCAGGTCCCCTGCAGCTCTGCGGGGACCTGGATCCATGTTTTATAATCTGACCTCAATTTGAGGTCAGATTATAAGAGACCTCGATTATAAGACGAGGGGTAGTTTTCAGATTTTTTTTTTCTGAAAAAAACCTCGTCTTATAATCGAGCAAATACGGTACTTATAATACTAAGTAAGGACAGATTTTCTTACAGCAATTCCATACTTTGGACACAAGAGGGTAATATAACATCAGTTTGAACTGTTGATTCAAATCACTGCTTTCTCAAACCTTCGTTTAAAATAACTTCAGAAGGCTTGGGTGGAGGTGACTCTGCACCAATGGCAATCCTATCTAGTTAAATGTTAGAAATGTAATGTGAAGGAGCAGGAGATCTGTGCTTCTGGTGGATCTCTCGCTGTTCATTCCCCTGCAAAACACTAGTAGTTTATTAGGGTTCAATTATATATATATATCAAAATCCAGCACTGTGTAAAGAAACAGCACCTGACAATAATGCACTGGAATGTTTAATGGTTTGGATTTTTGGAGAAGATATTTTAAAAATGTTTATGCACTCTTACCTCCCACTGTCTCCTTAGTAAGATGCCTCGACACACTCCATGCACTCAGTCCAAAAGAAAACATAATATTGTCTATTCTATAAACTGAGTTACCGTATTTATCGGCGTATAACACGCGCCGGCGGATAACACGCACCCAAGCCTTCTGAAGTTATTTTAAACGAAGGTTTGAGAAAGCAGTGATTTGAATCAACAGTTCAAACTGATGTTATATTACCCTCTTGTGTCCAAAGTATGAAGTACTGGAGTAGAAAATCTGTCCTTACTTAGTATTATAAGTACCGTATTTGCTCGATTATAAGACGAAAAAATTTCAGAAAAAAAAAATCTGAAAACTACCCCTCGTCTTATAATCGAGGTCTCTTATAATCTGACCTCAATATGCCATTTAATATGCAGGATATTGCCCCCAATATGCCATTTTAATATGCCAGATATTGCCCCAATATGCCATTTAATATGCAGGATATTGCCCCCAATATGCCATTTATTATGCCAGGATATTGCCCCCAATATGCCATTTAATATGCCATGATATTGCCCCCAATATGCCAGGATATTGCCCCTTAGTATGCTCGTTATGCCACCCTCCTCCCCCCCTTCCCCAGACCCCAGTACTTACCTCGTTCCTGCTCTGTCCCCCGGTGCTCTGAAGCTGCGTGGCTGTGAGGGAAGCGTTGTGAGCTTCCCTTCAGCCGCGCGGTCAATAAAGTTTGTTTTAAAAAAAACAGACTTTATTGTTCCGCGCGGCTGGAGGGGAGCTCACAACGCTTCCCTCACAGCCACGCAGCTTCAGAGCACCGGGGGACAGAGCAGGAACGAGGTAAGTTTTAGATTATTTTTTTTTCGGCGTATAACACGCACACACCATTTTCTCCCTATTTTCAGGGAGAAAAAGTGCGTGTTATACGCCGATAAATACGGTAATTTATCTCATGTCATTGAATCCCATAGACTGCAATGGAAATTTTTGACATAAAAAACAGTAATATAGTGATAAATCGTGCACAATATCACTTATTACAATGATAAATCAATTATATTTTAACATTGATCAACATTTCAGTTCCTACACATTAATTAATGTTGCAATATGATATGATTTAATGAACGGAAGTCCTGTGAGTACGTTCTTTGTGGCTCATTGTCATATAAATATGTAAACTTCTGTTCACTTACATAAATGCAGAGGCGTCGCTAGGGCGGGGCTACTGGGGCTGAAGCCCCGGATCTCCCCTCAAGCCCCGGATGGCGACTCTGACCACGCCCCCTCACGCTAGGCCCCACCCCCTCACGCTCGGTCCTCCCCCTGCATGCTGCAATCTGGATGCTGGACAGCACCAGACTCCGCCCCCTCGCGCTCGGCTCCACCCCTCATACGCAACTCTGCCCCCTCAAGCTTTGAATGTGAGTCTGGCAGAGTGTAAGAGAGAGTGGCAGGTATGAGTCTGCACGTGTATGTATGTGAGTGACAGAGTTATGAGTGTGTATGTATGTACGTGGCAGAATGTAAGTGGGTGTGAGTGGCAGAGGTTTGAGTGTGCATGTGTATGTATGTAAGTGGCAGTGTGTAAGTGGGTGTGAGTGGCAGAGGTTTGAGTGTGCATGTGTATGTATGTAAGTGGCAGTGTGTAAGTGGGTGTGAGTGGCAGGGGTTAAGGATGGGTGTCTGTGTGTGTGTGGGGGGATATCTGTGATATCCCCTATATTATGGCATATTATGAGACTGTTGGTCTACTTTTTTTTCTCAAAGTCTAGTAAAGGGTGTTTGCAATGTACACAACATTTTGTATGCTCAGTTATTTTGAAATCATGGGAATTACTCTGTGTGTAAGGGTGTGTGCATGTATGTGTAACTGTGCAAGTGTGTATGTGTGGCTGCATGTGTATATGTGTGTATTTGTGGCTGTGTATTTATGTGTTTAAGTGTAACTTCGAGTAATGTGAGTTTCTTGTGTGCCTTATTCTCTTATTGTGTATTATGGTCCAGTAATGTACAGCATGAGTGTGTGATAAACTCACACACTGCACATTACTGTGAGTTTTATTGCTGTTGAGACTGTGATACACTCACACACTGCACATTACTGTGAGTTTTATTGCTGTTGAGACTGTGATACACTCACACACTGCACATTACTGTGAGTTTTATTGCTGTGGAGTCTGTGTTATACCTACACATTTGCACAATGCTGTGGAGTCAGTCACAGACAGACAGGCACACACACACATACAGACACGCAGTCACAGTCAGTCACAGGCAGACATACAGACAGTCAGTCACAGACAAACACACACACAGTCAGTTACAGACAGACAAACACATACAATCAGTCACAGACACATACAGTCGATCACAGGCAGACATACACAGTCAGTCACATAAACACACAATCAGTTACACACACACACATGCAGTCAGTCACACACACACACACACTGTCAGTCACATACACTTACACACAAGTCAGCAATTTTGTTGTTGTTTACGATATAAAAAGTGCATCTATCAATATGTCCCCCTCCTGGCTGTTATACCTCATTCTAGCCTGGTCTGTGCCCTGCTGTTGTTTCTAGCCCTGCTGAGCACACTCAGTGCTCGGACACTATAAGACTGTGCAGCCCGTGCACACACTGGTCCCTCGCGCTCCGCTGGATAAAAAAATAAATAAAATGATCCCAGCGACGAGGGCACCATGCAGGGACAACAATAACCAGGGGCCAGGTATAATTTCCTGGTGCCCGGGATTTGTTGAGCCCCGATATATACCCATATATACCTATTGTTCATTGACGTCATATATATCAGTCTGTATGCCGCCTAAGCATGTGAGCTTATTTACTCCACTTCTATCAAATCTATCTCGGGCTCCAGCCCCGGGTCTTTTGGAGACCTAGCAACGCCCCTGCATAAATGTATATAATTCTAATAATATTTTGCACACAGACTCACAAAATGTTTACTAGATCAAGAGGTGCAATACTCAGGCCATTCTCAATATTTGAGGATTGGTGCACTCTCGTATTAAAGGGAAACTCCCACCAAAAAATGAAAAGGTATTATTTTTTTGTTGATTTCAGATATGTCTTTTGTTTTTTGTTATGTGACTGTATTTAATAAAATATTTAACTAAACAAGTGTGACTGGGCACCACCATTATGTGAAATATGGTGTTTTTGGGTGCCACCGCCTAGTGTCTTTACAGTACAAATTTCTCACTTTGGGGCTGGGGACACAGAATGCAGTCTATAAGTCAGAATTCTGATCATAGACTTGCATTGAATGGGAGGGTAATGTAACTATTACATTACAAGGGGGAGGAATTATGATCCTGTTTGATAAGGTTAATCTCTTCTCTTTGTGATGGAAGGGAGGTGAAAAGAATTTGTACACAGCCGTCTAGTCCTGCCCACTATGATACACAGGAGGCAGTAAGAGAACAGGGGAGTATTTTATGACATCATCATGCAGGCTTTGGCCACAGTTGTAAAGTGAGACTGGCTGAAAAAGTTTGGATGATGTTGCATCATGGGAAATATTCACAAAATGGAGCCAGGAGATAAACACCTAATTTTATTTTTACTTTTATATGCAATTAATTCAAATTAATAAATTTGTCATTTTAGTTCCACTTGCAATATGCTATTTGGCCTGGACCAATGATTACCCAAGCACTGCACAGATGTTAAAGTTTCTATGTGTGCACAGAATCCATTCTCTCTTGGTGTTCTAAACAGTCATGACAACAGAGGATGGATGTTGAAACTACAGGACTGAACGAGGACTTTCCTGTTGTGGGGCATGGCTTTTACTATTCCAGGACTGCTTTAAGGGGCCACTAAACTTTTTTTTTCACTTGTGCTTCCATATTAGAAGCACAGGAATACCCGGTGATTTTTGTCATGTCATATTTTTTCACGACTAGTGTTGAGCGAACACCTGGATGTTCGGGTTCGAAGGGTTCGGCCGAACTTCGGAAAAAATTCCGGGTTCGGGGTTAAACTTGACCCCGAACCCCATTGAAGTCAATGGGGACACGGACTTTTGACCACTAAAATGCCTCTAAAAAAGTCCTGGAAAGGGCTAGAGGGCTGAAAAATGAAGTAAAATGTGGGTGAGTGTCACCATTCATACGAATAGGTCAATTGACCTATTCGTATGAATGGGGACTCTATTTCGGTTTATAGAAAGCCAATAGCCATGTAATGCTATTGGCTTTCTATAAACCGAAATAGAGTCCCCATTCATAAGAATAGGTCAATTGACCTATTCTTATGAATAATAGCATTACATTTATTCCATAAACCGAAAGTCTACAAACCGAAAGACATTCGGTTTATAGACTTTCGTTTTATAGAATACATGTAATGTTATTGCTATTCTATAAAAAGAAAGTCTATAAACAGAATATCTTCCGGTTTATAGACTTTTGGCTCAGAGAATAGCAATAGAATTACATGAATGGGGCCTCTAGTTCGGTTTATAGAAAAGCCAATAGTATTACATGTATTCTATAAGCCGAAAGTCTATAAACCGAACGTCGTTCGGTTTATAGACTTTCGGCTTATAGAATACATGTAATACTATTGGCTTTCTATAAACCGAACTAGAGTCCCCATTCATAAGAAATTCTTATGAATAGGGACTCTAGTTCGGTTTATAAAAAGCCAATAGTATTACATGTATTCTATAAGCCGAAAGTCTATAAACCAAAAGACATTCTGTTTATAGACTTTCTTTTTATAGAATAGCAACAGCATTAAATGAATGGGGACTCTAGTTCGGTTTATAGAATACATGTAATTCTATTGGCTTTCTATAAGCCGAAAGTCTATAAACCGAACGACTTTCGGTTTATAGACTTTCGGTTTATAGAAAGCCAATAGAGTTACATGTATTCTATAAACCGAAAGTCTATAAACCGAACGTCGTTCGGTTTATAGACTTTCGGCTTATAGAATACATGTAATACTATTGGCTTTCTATAAACCGAACTAGAGTCCCCATTCATAAGAAATTCTTATGAATAGGGACTCTAGTTCGGTTTATAAAAAGCCAATAGTATTACATGTATTCTATAAGCCGAAAGTCTATAAACCAAAAGACATTCTGTTTATAGACTTTCTTTTTATAGAATAGCAACAGCATTACATGTATTCTATAAAACGAAAGTCTATAAACCGAATGTCTTTCGGTTTATAGACTTTCGTTTTATAGAACACATGTAATGTTATTGCTATTTTATAAACCGAAAGTCTATAAACTGAATGTCTTTCGGTTTATAGACTTTCAGTTTATAGCCGAACCCCGAACTCCAACACGGACATACAGTGAAATGTCCGTGTTCGGGTCCGGGGTCCGAACACCGTCTACTGGTGAAGTAAAATTTCAAAATAAACTTTAGTGCCACTTTAAAATGTACCTGCCATGCTAAAATGACATTGCATCACTCTATAGGAATGAAACTAATTTCTATGCATTGTGCTTGCCACATTGCTAGCAAATACATAATTTATTATATATGAAAGTTAATTCTGAAGGTGGAGCAATCATGATGTAACCGATGGACTGTTCCTGCACATTACACCACTTTGCCCCAGAACTGAGTTTTACAAATAACCCCTTAGTTTATGAACTGCTATCTCAGCATACAAAATACAAAGAGGCTGACAGAACTGATGCATGTGAATACATCTACCTCAAATGGTGTCATCTTCCCACAATGCTTAACATGTCTTAACATGTGCATTGTTGGTTGAACAGGACAGTCACGATTTTGGGAGGCCGCTTTTTAGGACCGAGGTAGAGCTCAGCGGGACTTTGGACTGCAATCCCAGAGACTAGTTATTGCACATGCACAGTAGCACTGACAATAGGAGTGACAGCATTTACAGCGCATGTGCGGTAGCGCCAACACTCGACCTCCCAAGCTACACCACAACGTCCCAATTTCTTGTTGCAAGAGTTGGGAGGTATGGAGAATGATCTCAACAGCAAATACATAGATTAAATGTTATACCTACCTATAGGAGAACTTGTTATCTGCATAGCTTATTTCAGAAGAAGAATACATTCTTCTACTGTTGTCTATCTTCTTTATATTCTGAAAAAGATGCATGGTGGTTGTTAGCAACACAGATTGTCAGTGAAATGTGTTTCTCAATGAAAGAAAGCATTTTCCAGTCCAGAAGTTGGAAATTACAAAAATAAAGATCTAAAGTGGCCAACCTATGGAATGAGTGCCACCTGTGGCACTAGGGAGCCTCTGATGTGCCACCATCAATATACATGGAGGTAAGTGGAGCACACAGGGCACATAGACAGAGGGTTGCCACATTTTCTTCAGAAAAATACCAGCCTTGGTGCTGTCTCCATAGACTTAACACTTCCCTGATGCCAATTTTTTACCGGACCGGTGAAAGTGCCACTGTGCATGCACGGTAGCGCTGTGACACCACCTGACAGCACAGTGCATGTGCAGTGCTTCTTCCCTGGTTTCGAATCAGTTTAGAATGCAGTTTTGCAGGTTTTAATCCCACTACCCTACCGAACGCTACCTCTGTCCTGAAAAGTGGGACAGACTGACAAAGTCTATATAATGTTTCATACATTAGGACTCCCAGAGACTGTTATTCTAACACAGCAGCTGTTGGTGGTTTATAACATACTGTGAAGAAGAACATAGTTCAGTTATGTCTGGGGGTTTTAAGTATATGCTTAAAAGGCTATAATAAGCCTACTATGTTATAATAAAGCTATGGATAGCCTTTTGGAAACCACAACATACATCACTGTATAAACTATGGCATACCACAAGCAGTTTGAAAACATTTACTGCATTCCTTCATTTGTACATATTATTAATCTTCTTACACTTCACTATGAGGCCTATTGAATGCTCCACAGATATATTAAACTTTCCGAAAGAACTGCCATTTACACTAAAATGGAAACACACTCACATTTCATTTCACATGTAAACCAGTGAACAGAACACTTTTGGACTATACACAAAATACGGTAATATTTGCTTTGATTACAAATATACTAAATAACAATCTCAGCAGAGACTGAATGACTAGAACGTGATTTTTAGTCAGTACCAATGTTTGATGCAGTATTGTAATAGCACTGAGTGAACTAATAATCTGGCTGTATCATTACAGTTACCAGGATTATTATTATTATATCAGGTAGAAGGGTGGGGACACAAGTAGAAAGAGCCTTCTTTGTGTATGAGAAAAGTCTGACAGTTTTGTAGCAAGAAACAGTTTTACAAATGAAAGGACAGTTGAACCCAGGGGTCTAGTTACACTGCTCGCTGAGCTGGTAGTCTGTACTGTACACTGAATTGGATCGGAACTGTATAAAGTGCACACGAGTAGCTAGAAGTCTGCACCTCACACTGATCTCGGAGTCTGCGCTGAACAGTGAACCAGTCTGCAGTTAGCTGGGAGTCTGCGCTGAGTTGCATGAAGCACACTGAGCTTGGAGTCTGCGCTGAGTTGCATGAAGCACACTGAGCTTGGAGTCTGCGCTGAGTTGCATGAAGCACACTGAGCTTGGAGCCTGCGCAGTAAACCAGGAAGGAAGGACTAGAGATTGGTAACATATTGGCTTTTGTTGCTGCTGCCGTTTATTCATTTAATTTTGTGGAAAATTATTTACCCCAGGTGAGTTATCTTTGTCTTTCCTTCCATGTATATTCTTTTTCTACACTGTAGTTTTAAGAGAGAATAATTTTGCCCTGCATATGTGGTATAGATAAATTGGTATCTCTTATACTGTCGTTATAATTCACTGTCTTCAGACATGCTGTGTATTATTGTGCTGTGGATTGTGACAGGGTCACAGTTTGCTCTTCTGCTTCTGTCACTCCCTGCCAGTGTAGCAGGTTGTGGTGTGTTTCTATGTAAACTGGATTTCATAGTAACTATGACTACTGGAGATTATGCCCCATAACACACAAAGGGTTAAAATATGATTTGGTAAATGTGTTTTATCTGCAGTAATGTTTTAGAATGTTCATTACCGATGCCATATGTTTTTCAATGTGATTTCTCAATAGGGGTAAAAGAGGAGAGGCTCTGTCACCATGGAAACCGATGGAACATTCCTACAGATTAGCACTTTGCAATTTTGCTTCACAAATAATTTCATAATGTTTAAAAGTAGGGTATGCTCTTTGGGGGTTATTTATAAATGTCATAGTTGTAAAAGTGGTCTAAACAGCAGGATCATGCTCCAAAATACCCTACCCTACTCAGAATATGTGGCAAACCCATTGCTTGCTTTATGGAAGTTTTCATGAATTAATTTTCCATCAGGTCTAATGGACTACCCCAATAATTATTTATCCTGCATTATGGCTGAATAAATATTATTGAAGTAATAAATCTTGAAATTCTAGCACTTTCCCATCTGCAGAACGACAGGGCCATTCTCTTGCAAGGTGCTCAAAGTCCTGAGTCCCTCCCAATGAATCTGCACAATCTGATTTTCATACTCCCTTTCATCTCTAGTTACTGGGGACTGCTTTGTATTTCCCCAGGTGAAAATGACTGATCCATGGGAAGAATGCATGAACTTTGCCATTCTAATCGCACGAAAAGCAGGAGCTGTAAGTATAGTGACTCATCCCCATTTACCAATGAGATTATGAACCAAACATGTGTCAGTTAATTTGTGGTTTGTAGTTAGAATTCCCACCTATGTAAGTTTTATAACATTATGCTTGTTTCCTCAGTGTATATACAAAAAGTAGAATAGACAAGGGCTTGACAAATTTAGTTCACATCTAGGAGCCAGCACACAAAGTTAGAAGCCAGACAACATTGCAGTGTGAAATTTATGACCTGCATAGCACATACAACACCAATCAGACACACACACACACACACACACACACAGTACCTGCCAGGCACACCCATAACACACAAACAGAAACAGTACCCTTTACACACTCAGGCAACAACATTCCAATGATAGCGAGCCTTGTTAGTCATGGGTACCCTAGAGGCAACTTTAATAATGTCAAAAATGTGTCTTTTCTATTGGTGTGAAGTCCAGTTCCCTTAACGCCCGACCAGCCCTTTGGCTGGCTGAGGATCATAGAACGCTAGCCCACTACAATTTTTTAATATTCAAATTATTATTATTTAAGTTGGCTGTAGGACATTGTTGACTTACCTTTCAACCACAGCTGTTGTGGACTGCAGTTGTCATGTTGCTCAACCAACCATTTGGCTGCTGTGCATCTTAGGCAGTGGCGTAACAACAGAGGTTGCAGGGGTCACAGATGTGACCAGGCCCACCACACTTTGGTGCCCTGGCAGCCCCTGTGACGGAAGGTGACCCTGCCGGCAGTAAAATGCTGGCAGACAAACAAAAAAACTATTCTAGTCTAGAGCAGCTGGTCACTGTCTCTTCCAGAAGAGACCTGCTGCTGAACTCTCATCTCCACCCCCCTCACAGGTTATACCTTCTGCAAGGGAGCACCAAGGTTTCCTAAACGCTTCCTCGCAGTGCAGGCATCAGTTTGGATTTTAAAAAATGAGCTTGTTCATCAGCACATGGCGCTCTTGCCCTGTCCATTAAAGGATGAGGATCTGCTCCACTCCTCCTCTTAAATGCTTCCTGCATGTAAGAGGTGTTGGGCAGATCCTGCTTCTGCAACATGAAAGCAATCATCATCATGTGAGTAGGAGAGGGTAATGGGGGAAATATGGCACCTGGCTGTGGCATATTTATTGGGCACCATGTAGCATATTTAATGGGCAAACTGAATGTGGCATATTTATTGGGCACCATGTAGCATATTTAATGGGCAAACTGAATGTGGCATATTTAATGGGCAAACTAACCACGGCACATTTTAATAGACAAAGTGATTGTAGCATATTTTAATGGGCAAAGTAACATGAACTATGAGGCAAAGTGGTACTGTGGCATGAGATGTGGTGTGCAAAATGGGTGCATGCCAAGTGCTGTGGTTACAATATCCTGCTGTTCCAAGTCCTTTAGGTACAAAGTGTGTGCGGAGGAAGGAAATGAAAAAAAGAAATGCATATATATATGCAACAGAAGCAACAGTATTTAGTGTTATGACCCACCAATATTGGAGTACTTTGACGTAGTGGTGGGCTTAGCATGATATGGCCATATATGTGACTAAATCTCCAATTTTGTTATCTTAGTAAGACAGGTGTTTTTAAGTAGCTTCATTTAAAACTATAGCTTTAAGAGTTTTTCTCCTACCTGCTTTGAGGTGAGTGCGCTGATCTTTGGATTTTGTATATATATATATATATATATATATATATATATAAACATATTATTTTGCATTGTATAATTGTCCCACCTACTTTTGTCTCTGGAACACATTAAATATGATTGCTGGCGACACCTCTGATACATCAAGATTGGATCCTGGTTAGCTTTTTTAAATAGTCCGGGAACAGAGCTGGCACTTGCACAAGTGATGTGGGGTGCTGCTGGCACTGCAGAAAGTAATGTGGGGCAAAATGTGTACTGTGGAAAGGAGGGATGTATGGCACTGATGGTATCATGTGGGGGGGGGGGGGGGGGTGCAGGCAATTTTCACCCTGGGACCCAGAACAACTGGGTGCTTAGTGTTAGGGAGTAGTAAATATTTTAAACCTTCCTTCAATGTGACTAAGAGGCACCTGTGAACAGTAAAAATTTGTGGTGGGTGTGGGCAATGTAGATTATAAGCAGTGCTCTACTGGGTGGGAAAAAGTGGCTATGGAAAAATTCAATAGCACTTATATGATTGCTGTACTTTTCTGTTGATTTCTCTATGGTACAAACTAATAGCTATATAAAATAATAGAACAATTTATAACTGGACAAATTCTCCATCCAGTGATGCATTTGATTGTCATGCTGCTCAAGGTTTACATGTCCATTATGGCATCTGTAGTTGATGTAGTTTGATAAAATCTAGCCATTGCTAATCTTTGGTTTTCCAACTGTTGGTTACTACATTCCCATCATGCTTATTCAGAAATATGTTTCACCATAGTTGGAGTACACTTCCCAAATATCCCAGAACAGATCAGCTGCTGACTCTCTGTTTACAAGTCTTCTCCTTATTGGCAGGTTGTATGTGCAGCGTTGAAGGAGGAAGTCTCTGTGATGCTGAAAAGTTCACCTGCAGATCTGGTGACGGCTACAGATCAGAAAGTTGAAGAAATGATTATATCCTTAATAAAAGAAAAATACCCATCCCACAGGTACACCTGGTAGCATAGATTCTATTAAATTCCATTTTAAGGTCCTAAAGTGAATACTTATTAGAAAAACACTCAAGAGATGGTGTTTGGTAAATATATAAAATGTGATAGATCTGCCTTAAATAAAATAAAGACACGATTTAAGGAAATAAAACAGAAATAATGAATAACATAAAATACACATAGAAAATAAATCAGCATAAAACATATAATCATATAGAATAAAAATAATTTTATGCATTAGTAACATGTTATTTTTTATTTTGCATTACATCCTAAAACTGATAATCTTCCCTACTTCTGTTTGAACTATTTTCGAAAAGTTGCTATTAACCATTGTAAACCCCACTATCTCTGACTGACCAAGCAGTTATCTTGGGGTCAGTCAATCCCTTGCCAAACTTAGAAACTTTAAAAAAAAGTGTCTCACATCTGACCACTCCTCACCAAAAAGGCCACAATATTTTAATTCACTCCCTTATTGGGCCAGATTTACATTTTCACTTACTACTATTACTAAATATCAAATGTTACTATTGCAGTTTATGGGATTCAATGACATGAGATACATTAACTCAGGTCATTGAGTAGCCCTGATTATCCCTTATCTCAGTTACTGTAACACTCTCCTGGTTGGCTTTCCAACAACTCTTTCAGATACAGTAGTTTAAAAAAAAAATCTATTTCTCCCTTTCTCACTCGTTGTTCCTCCACTACCCATTCCTTTAAGGATAAATTTATACTTCTGACCCTAACTGAAGCCTCCATTATTTAACCCACCCCACAAATTACTTGACTCAGTAATTCAGGACATTGCATTCAGAACTTTAACATGACTAATATAATCCCACTCACTTTTTTCTTTTTGTTCGGTGTACAACTAACAGATTATCATGGGCACAATCCATAGCATTATACTGTATAAAACCTATCATTCATGTTTCAGTTTCATTGGTGAAGAATCTGTGGCAGCGGGTCAAGGAAGCACCCTGACAGACAGCCCGACATGGATCATAGATCCCATTGATGGAACCACTAATTTCGTACACAGGTACTTACATGCATGATAGAATGATGGAGAGAAGTATAGGCAATCGTCTATAAACACTTATCTTTGATAAACATATGTATAATAGAAATAATTGATAATATGTTTATTTACATAGGTTTCCCTTTGTGGCTATATCCATTGGCTTTGCAGTTAACAGACAGGTATGCCGAAGTATATGCTATAGTGTGTTGTGGGTGGTGGTGGGGGTGGGGGGGGGGGGGGGATTTTGTGTGTGTGTGTTTCTTTTTAGTTCCACTGTGAGCTGTTTTTTAGAATCTAATCAATGATCAATCCAGACAAATTCAGTTTTCCTGTTATCATTTAATTAAAGGACAATTGTAGCCACAAAAAAATCAATCTGTCTCTTTTAACATATAGAAGCACTGTGACATAATGAAACACATATATTACATGACTTTTTCATTCACCCCCAAACCCTCCAGTTATACCTTGCTGTAAACTATGGTTTTGTTTAGAATCTAATTGCACCCAGACCTCAGATGTGCATCCCTGCAGTTTAATTGCATTTCATGCGTGCGCCTATTTGAAATAGAATTTATATATTATTTTAATAATTTTATATACTTAAAAAAGCATTTTTTTTTTTTTAGACCAATATTACGGTACTATAAATATTTAATAATCTGTATATTTATGTATATTTAAGAATATTCATACATCTATAATTACATTACACACTCATAATAAAATAAAATATAGGCAAGTGATAATAAAAATGAACTGTATAAATTTCAGATTTTAAGATCAGACTTAAATCCCAGCAATTAGGAATTCACAGCTCCTAGAATTTTATTCGTCACATAATTATTCTACAAATATCTATGAACAAAAACATTTTGTAATGATAAAGTATGTGGCTGACTAACTCACATCCTTATTGCAGTGTCCTAAAGGTGAACACTAACACAAATATACACAATCATATGCTGGTCGTATACACACACACTAGCAAGATGTGTGTGTATCTGAACAGTATGTGAGTGTAGGTATATATGTGTTAGTGTTCACATTTAGGAGACATCTGATCAGATACACAGAGTGTGAATGTGTGTGTATCTGATCAGAATGTGAGTGTGTGTGAATCTGATCAGGGTGGGAGGGTATGTGTATCTGATCAGGATGTAAGTGTGTGTGTGTGTATATCTGATCAGGATGTGTGTGTGACTGATCAAGGTGTGTGTGTATGTGTGTGTGTGTATCTGATTGATCAGGGTGTAGGGCAAAAATTGTTAAAGGGTAAAAATGCAGCATTTGCTTATTGCCCTATAACTTGCAAAAAAAAAAAAAAACAACCGAAAGACATGTAAACATTGACTTTTACTAAGCTCAGGACAAATATTAGAAACAAAAATATTTAGTTTTTTTTTACTGTTTGTAGATGTATACAATATTTTTCAGGTAAAAGTGTGTTTCCTTTTTAATATTTTATAGAAATTTTCATCATATTTTCTGATATAGTAAATTACATGATGAAAATAATGGTATCTTAAGAAAGCCCTTCTTATGACGATAAAGAGTATATAATGTGTGTGGGCACCTCAACCGTTAGAGGAAAATTACTACATAAAAGTCACAAAAGTGAAAAAAACTGCTTTGATCATTAAAGGGTTAACAGGAGTACAGACTTGGAGTCTGTCTGGAGATATTGGTGCTAGTGGATTCACACATATGTATAAATAGACAACTTTATGGGCCAAATGTTAAAGGTGGAACAGTCAACATGGAAATTAATGGATTCTTTGTGCTCAGAACTCTGGATGCACCAAAGTGCTACATGGCTACAAATAGACTGAAGATAGAATGAATGTATGGTGATACATTAACAGACCTTCTTTGCAACTGGACTCCATTTTAAACTGTCTTTAAATGTTACATGATGGAATCTCAATGAACTAAAAGTGTAATTTTATAACCCCCTCTGTACCAACCTCCAGTCTATATATAGACACACATAATTGCTAGTTATGTCTGTGAAGCTATGTATCAGCAAAAACCTGTAATCCTGTACAAAATTACCATGCCAAGTATAACATTTATTTTCATGTGTGCATATTTTCTTCACTGCCAGCTAATCCTATATAAAAATAAGTTTACAGGCTGAAAATGCTGATTAGTATAGCAGAGGCATCATTAAACACAAATGTACACACTTACAGCAGACAAACCAGAAGACTTGCTTGTCCCACTAGCAGTGCTACCACCATGACAGGGGATTCTGGGTATTTAAATGCAAATAAGGTTACCAGTGATCATCTTAATCCTCTAAATACACGTTTATACTTCACCCTTTGGACCAAATGTCCGCTGTACTAGACAGCCTTTAAATATAGCCCGGGACAGAGTCAGATAACCACTCATGGACTGCTATTTCATCCTTAACCCCTTCAGGGGAAAACCAGGGGTTTTCTGGGTAAAGGACCAGATTGAATTTTATATTTTTAAATTTTTAAAATGTTGTTGTTGAAACTTAATTTTTCTCTCTGTCATTTAACGCATCCATACAAGTTATATGTTGCTTTTTAAAGGACAGTTAGAGCTTTCTTTTGATACCCTTTACATAAAAATAATCTGCAATTTAGTATTAAATACATATGAAAGGGGAGAATTTTGCGGAAAAAATATGTTGTTCCCCATTATTTTCCCAATAATAATCTACACAACTAGTACAACACTAACCAACTTATCCCAACTAATTAACTAACTAATAAAAAATAAAAATATAGGTTCCAAAACCCCCCAGAAAAAAGACTGTGACCAGTGCGATGTCCGAGCCATAAGAAACACAGAACAGGCATGCATGGGGTTAACTGTAATTAAATGAATATGTTACAATAAAATGTATTTATTAAAAAAAAACATAAAAATTGCAAAAATAAAAAGTATGTGAAAAAACAAAACAAAATGAGGGCCACAAAGTAGGAAGGAAACTAATCACAGTAACAAACTGATAAGCAAGGAAAGGGTTAATTTTTAAAAACATTTTTTACAGAAAACTGGTTTTTTTTTTCTTCGACACTTGCCTGTCACTCTCTGTGCTTCATTATAAGTATGTGAAGCACAGGGAGTGAATTAGAGGCAAAGTCCGTGTGTGAACATGCCCGGAAATCCACCAGTCGGGTCCAGGAACTTTGCCTCGGGTGCGGGGCAGAGTCCTGGACCGGTTTTAGACCGGCTGGCTGAGCACATGGAGCGCACCGTCTGATGTGTGTAGATTTGTGTTTAATATTGCCTCTGCTACCCCCTGATTTTTATGTGGAGGGGTTTTCCCAGCACGATTACCCCCACCATAATGTTGTGTGATTTTTGGAGTACACATAGTTGTACTTCTAGACTTGGCTATATTTTTTATGTATACTTTTTGTATTGAATCTCATGCAGGTTGAATTTGGAGTTGTGTACAGCTGTGTGGAAGACAAAATGTACACTGGCCGGAGAGGAAAAGGGTCATTTTGTAATGGGCAGAAATTACAGGTCTCTGGACAGAAAGGTATGTGACGTCTTAAATACATTCTGTCACACTTTGTCAATTATTGTGAAGGTCTCAGCTGCACTCATTGGAGAGTGTACATATCAGGGGTTGCAATAACTCTGAGGATAGGGAATTGGAACTGTAATAACACCAATGGGCAAAAACTGTACTCACAAAACTAGTTAGCAGTGAGAAAACTTTAATGTGAAGTACATGTAGTTCAAGTCCACAGCAGCAAGCAGGGATGGTGCAATCAGATCAGCAGAGCTTGACGCGTTTCGCACACTTGGCGCTTAATCAAAAGACCAGAAGAGAGATTGGTGCTGGCAACGCACTTGCAGAGGCACTGTTGACCAGAAGAGAGGTTTTACACTTCCAGTTAACCCATCCACCCGTGAAGCCCGGACTACTCAATTGGAACCGTAATACCTTTAGAAGATTTACCAACTTTTAGCCAAGACTTTTTACCGTCTCACCTCCGGATTTAGTTGATCTGTTGACTGTAGAGACTGGGATTGGTGTAAGTAGTTGAGATGTGGCAGCTGTGATATCCCTGCTTGTAAGTAAAATGTTAAACCCAAGACTGAGTATAACATTTGGCAAAGACAACATAGTCTGTTTTCAAAACAACTCAATTTAATTAAAACCCAAGAGTGTTTAAAATATTAATAGTGTTTTATCAATCAATTGTAGTGGTTTTGTATTTTTATCCTACGTCCACAGTGACATTTTTTCCCCTTTCTGTTTTTACACTATATATTTTTTTATGCTTTTCCCTAAGAATAATAAAACATCCAATGTTTTTTTTTTTTTTATTTTTATATCATCCTTTTTTTCCCCCAGACATCACAAAATCCATGATCATAACAGAACTGGGATCAAATCGTAACCCAGAAATTATCCAATTGGTATTATCCAATATGCAGAGACTACTGTGTCTTCCCATTCATGGGTAAGTTTTTGTTAACAATAATTTTCCATGGAACTACAGACAGTGTGCACTAACCTCTGTTTTCCATAACTAGATTGTGGAAGGTTCTGTTTGTTCCATAACCAAATCTATTGCCTTAGGAATTATAACTTTTTGAACAATGTCTTTAAAAAAAAAAAAAATACAGAATTATGAAGACTCCTCAATTTCAATTAGATTCAATTTCAGTTCAAAAATTAAATTGCCCATTTAGATTTGTGGTTGCATGAAAGGTAAATAAATGTTTAAGCGTAACATTTTTAGAATTTTTTTTTTAATTGCACCTAGGATCCGAGCAGTAGGCACAGCAGCTGTAAACATGTGTCTCGTCGCTACAGGAGGGGCAGATGCATACTATGAGATGGGAATCCATTGCTGGGATATGGCAGCAGCTTCTGTCATTGTTACAGAAGCAGGCGGTGTTGTCCTGGATGCAAAAGGTTTGATATTAATGTTGGTGCGCTAAGCTAGTCACAGGCTCAAATAATGTATAAAATGAAGCTTACCAAACAGGTGTGAGCATGCTGCAAATACAGTGTGATTGGCTGTACAATGTATACAAAAAAACAAAACTTATATACACAAGAGGTTGACCGGCTCCAGCCTTGGTGAAATTTGTTTTTGAAGTGAGTAATGAGAGATCCCAGGTGCTGAAGCACTAAATAGAGCCTACTCAAAGCTCCTATAACATGAATAAAAAACAAAAAATGTGTGCCAGCGGGAGATCATCCGGGATTTCCAATAATACTATCGAAGTAGATGTCCAGGAAAAACGTAATTTTATTCAAAGTCCAAAAAAATATAAAACCATAAACAGAAGGGTGAAGACAAAAGAGCAACAAAGGAATAACTCACGCTTGACGCGTTTCGCACCTGCTGGTGCTTTGTCAAAAGCTCTCTCTGGCTGACACACGATTGCCTCCTCACAGAGGCAATCATTGACTGCCAGGCACACTGACAGGCAGTGGGGATGCTCAGATCAATATTAACCCTATATTGATCTGACCAGTTATGATCTGCCTCCCTCTCCTCACATTTTTTTAGTGAGGGAGAGAGACAGATCAAAGTTTTAAAAGTAAGTAAAAGTACAAAAAAATTATAAATACACAACACACAAATAATAAAACAATAAAAAAAATGTTATTAAAGCAATTCCCTGCGTTTAACCCCTTCCCTGCCACTGACCTTGCGTAAGCAGTGATCGTGCACATCAGCGCATTTATTTTAGCTGTTTGTGCATTTTTTAGGGGTTTAGGCTCTTCTAAGAGTTATTAACCCCTTCTTTGCCATCGATCAGTGCTTATGCAATGATATTGACGCCAAAGCAATTTTTATCTGTCTGCATATTTATTTTTATTTTTTTTTTTCACATACCCGCTAGGGGATTACATCTAAAGTAAAAAAATTGGAGATTTTTTTTTAAGCTGTCTGAGCGCATAGCGATCAGTAACAGCGAATTAGTGGCAAAGGCAGTTTGGTGATTTCTCAATTAAGCTCACCATTCGCCCTGGTGAGATCAAAATTGGTCGGATCAATATTCACAAATATTGATCTGCCTCCCTCTCCTCACTTACATTTTTGTGACGGAAAGAGACAGATCAGTATTAGTGATATAAAATAACATTTTAATAAAATTGTCAGATTTTAAGAAAGTCTTTCACTGTGTATTAACCCCTTCCCTGCCATTCATCACTGTATAAGCAGTAATCTTGCACAGGAACAGTATGTTTTGCTGTCTGCACTGTTTTATGGATTAATTTCTTTGTACTGTAATGTATTACAGTACTAGATAGGCTCTTCTAAGAGCTATTAACCCCTTCTTTGCTCGAGATCACAGCTTACACACTGATTCTGAGGCCGCGGACTCGGTTCGATTTTGACCCTGATCAGCTTTCTGATACATCATCTAGTGATGTATCGGTGGCTGCTGAGCCCTTGCCACAAGGAGTGATGGGTGTCTACCGTTAAAAAATATATGGTTTGGTGGGAGTAAATTACAAAGATATATCCCATATAGGACACGGACGCAGGTTGACTACATGTCAAAATTCCACGTTGGAATTTTGAGATGCGCATCTCACAAATGTTGCCTTCTAGCCAAAAAACAAACCAACAAAACTATGCATGGGTGCTATCCCTGTACTCGGGAGATGTTGCTGAACACATATTGGGTTGTTGTTTGGCAGTGACATATACCAGAATCTGTGAATTCATGCCTGAAGTACAATGCATGTGGAAAAAAACTCCCAAAAAAGTATATACAGTATTAAAATACCACCATTTGAAATACCTTAGGATGTCTATTTTCCAAAAATATATGGTTTGATGGGGTAAAATTCATTGGACGGCTTCAAAAATGTTCCAAACGGAACATTGGCGCAGGCTGACTACATGTCAAAATTCCAGGTTGGAATTGCGCACCCCCTAAATGTGGCCTTTTAGCCCCAAAACAAACCAACAAACCTATGCATGGGGGGTATCCCTGTACTCAGGAGATGTTGCTGAACACATATTGAGGTGTTGGCAGTGGCAAATACCAGAATCTGAAAATTCCTACCTGAACTACAATGTGTGTGGGGAAAAAATGACATCCCAACCCTTTGACATAGGTTGGTGGTAGAATTAGCACTTGGAAAGTGTTAAAATACCACGATTTTAAATACCCTAGGATGTCTAGTTTCCAAAAATATATGATTTGATAGGTTAAAATACTTTGACAGGCTTCAAAAGTGTCCCAAATGGAACATGGGCGCAGGCTGACTACATGTCAAAATTCCAAGTTGGAAATGCACCCCCCCCCCTAAACTTGGCCTTTTAGCCCCCAAACTGTACTCGGGAGATGTTGCTGAACACATATTGGGGTGTTGTTTTGCACTGACACATAATAGGATCTGTGAATTCATGCCCAAAGTACAGTGTATGTGAAAAAAAAGTACTACCCAAAACATTGATATAGGCTGGTAGTATAATTAGTGCATGGAAAGTGTTAAAATACTACCATTTGAAATACCCTAGGGTATCTAGTTTTAAAAAATATATGGCTTTGTGGGGTAGAATACACTTTCTGGCTTCAAAAATGTCCCAAATGGGACATGGACGCAAGTTTTCTGCATGTCAGAATTCCAAGTTGGAAAACCAAAAGGCGCACCCCCTAAATGTGGCCTTTTAGCCCCAAAACAAACCAACAAACCTATGCATGGGTGGTATCCCTGTACTCAGGAGATGTTGCTGAACACATATTGAGGTGTTATTTGGAAATACCCCTTCACATTTTAAGGTAATGTTTACCTAAATTGCAATCTATGTGAAAAAAATAAAAAAAAAGATTTTTTGCTGCAAACTTTGGCAAAGATTGGTGGTAAAATGGCTACATGAAATGTGTCAAAATACCCCAAGTTAAATGCCCTGAGTGGTCTAGTTTTCAAAAATATGTACATGTTGGGGGTCATTCATGGATTTAGTACAGATATCAGTGTTACAATGTCACTCGCTAATTTTGAAAAAAAAGGATTTTAAAATAGCTTTGCACTACTTATAGTTCTGGCCCTGTAACATGAATAAAAAAGCACAAAAAGATAAAACATGGGCTATTTCTGAACTCAGGACATATATTAGAAACTATTTAGCAGTGTTTTTTTGTTGTCTCTTGTACATGAGTATACGATTTTTCAAATAAAAGTCATAAAAAATATTTTTGCCATATTTTATTATTATTTTTACATCAAATTATATGCTACTATCAAAATAATGGTATCAAAAGAAAGCCCTTCTTATAACGATAAAAACGATATATAGTTTGTGCGGGTACACTAAATGAGACAGAAATAAATTACAGCAAAACACAAACACCTCAGAAATGTTAAAACAGCCCATGTCACCAAGCGTCGGACAAGCCAAAAAAGTCATGTCACTTAGGGGTTAAACCTGCTCCCAATTAACCCCTTGACAGCAATCTCAACTACGTGCAAGCAGGGAAAAGAAAAAATGTTGTTGTGCTAAGCTAGTCACAGACTCAAATAATGTAAATATATAAAATTAAGCTTTTATTGGGTGAGCTTAATTATGCTTTGGCCAATTCATATAACCAAAACCTCTCATTTAAATTATGTTTATATATATATATTTTTTTGCCAACTTTATTAGGGTGAGAAGTGCAGACAGTTTTTGGTATAGAATTTTATGTTTAGCTAAGCCCCGCATAATTTTCTCGCGTCCGTGACAAGATATCCTTGTCACTAAATAAACATTGTTCCAAGGTATTATTGTAAGATCTCAAACGCACAGGGTCTTACATTCTTTATTTACTTATATTTACAAGCCAATTTGCTATCGTGATTGGAATTCTTAGAATTCATTTTTTTTAGTAAGTGGCTGATCCTACAGAGGACCATGTCATAACTATGGAACAAATGTTATACATGAAATTCAAAAGATACCCAGAATGTTTCCAAAATCGGCCTCTACATGAACATTTTATACAGGGACAAATACAACTGTACTTTTTCTGGACTGCCAAAACTTTATGTTGGTAGGTGCTCCCTAATCTATTGTCTATATTATGAGGACATGCTAATCGGTTAAGTTTGTATATTTATTAATTAGTGATATAATTAGAAGGTATGGATGGAGGTGCAAAACAAGACTCCCATCTGATAATCATGATCTGTATTTTTCCAACTCTGCGTAATTTTCCATATGCAGTTAGTGAATAGAATTGGAGACTGAGATTTTAGCTGTTTAACATCTATTGATGTTGTTTCTGTAGATACTTATTTTTATTTTTAACCCTGTACAGGAGGACCTTTTGACTTGATGTCCTGTCGAGTGATTGCCGCAAGCACCAAGGAGATAGGAGAGAGAATATCCAAGGAACTCCAGATCATACCTGTGCCACGTGATGATGGCAAAAAGAATGCATGAGTTTCAACCTTTTAGACATAGTGTATTTTGCCCAAGTATGATGCAAGCCGTAACTATGGAAATACCAGTGGAAAGATGGGAACCTGCTGGTGGTATATAGGACACGCTTACATTTATTTAGCATTTCATTATGTAACTTATCATGCACTGTTAAAATTGTTGGTGTGTTGAATATCAGCAGCTATTTATAATATAATAATGTCCACTTACTAGTAATAGGGATGGGTGTTGCATTCCATAGGTGTGTAAGATAGGCCTTCAAGTCTCCGAATGGCATTGATTTTTCAAATGTTTAGCATTTTAAAACATCCTATTTCTCATCAAATATCTTCCAGATGTTGCTGGACTAGAATTCTCCTACTTCTGTCACTCTGAGATGCCATAGGGGGAGTTGTATTATATCAGAAGCTGGAGGACCATAGCTGCAAATGTATGCGTATTCAATACGTTCCAGCTGTTCCATTGGGTGGGCTGTAGATATTTACCCCTTTTAGCTAAATTGTGGCCCGACCATTGATTAGAACAGCTTGGTCGTCAGGTATTCAAAATGGATGAAATGACAAAAAAGACTAGGGTGTGGAATGAGTAATATCACACTAATTTTCTAACTTGAGTACAGGGCTAGCTTGGCAATCTGAAATAAAACTCACCAGGGTTCGTTAAAAGTTTGGATCCAAACAATGTCTAAGGATATAGCAGAGTTGGCCAACTAGGTAGACGTCTCAGGAGCAAGGTTAGCCCAAGTTTAGCAGTCAAGCCAAATGTCCTTCCCATAAATCAGTAGGAGCTAATCATTTAAAGTGAGATGAACATGTTGTTTCATCATCTTAACCATGCACTGTGCCTTACAAATCTGGTGAGTTTCTTCTGCAATTATAATGCATTTCATTGGGACTATTAAACTCTTCTAGCAGGAGGAACTCATCAGGATTGTCCCTGCACTTCACTTTTAGTGAATAGTTCCCAATGATAACTGAGCTAAAGCAAACTTGGACAATGTTTATTCAATAGCGAATTCTCTGAACTAATTATTTCAGGAGCCATGAACTGTCTAAACTCCATGCTTCAAAAATATTGGTGGATTTGGGTCCAAGTTGACTCCACAAAGTGCTCTATATATGGATGAACACAATAATAACACAACATGTATAACCCAATACATGATAGATTTTTATTATTTTTGTGTTTTTATTTAAATGTCTCATCCTCATCTTGCACAGATAATTAAAACAAATGCAAAAACATTGAAACTTATGTACAGAGAAAACTATACAATATTAACTTAAACTCAGTATAGGTTTCAAAACAGTGGGTGTTTTTTAATTGTTCTTTTTTTATTTCTTTTTTTTTTTTGTCAAAGAAAAATGCATTAAAATATAACCTTTGAGAAGGTGCAGATACAAAATGTGTGCACAGTAAAATGTATTATCCTTGTGCATATTTACACAGAGAATGTATTGTACTGCTACAGTTAAAATTGTACACACTGCAACAGTTTTAAATGTCTGTTAGACATTTGTTTGCGCCATCTTAACAAACCATATCTTGTATTGGTCATTTTTTTTTTCGTTTTTTCCTGAACTTGAACAAAGCTATAATCGGTCATTTTTCTTTGAACACAATGTGCATAGTTCATCATTTCCCCCATCCTCCACAGTGGAATACTGTGAGCATTCATCTTAACTCAGGAACACTCAGGTTCTGACTTGCTGCTGGCAGCATTTATATTTTAAATACTTGTAATACAATTACAAGCTGCCCACCTTCTCACTGCAGTCATCTGGTAATAAGTTCAGCTAATGTAATATTGTTTGGGTAGAGTAAAATCTTAATGTGTTCGCAATATTGTGACCGTTATCTATTTTCTATGTACAGACATGATTAGTCAATTATAGCTGCTTGAAATATAAATTAGTATATGTCTAGCTGTATTACACCCCTCAATGCATGTTTTTTAAGTTATATGTTTAACCCCTTTCCACAAAACATATAGAATGGTCCATGCGGACGTATACATACGTCTTTTCTATCTGAGCAGCACAGGCACTCACGCCTGGAAACGAGGCAGTCTTGCGGGAGTCAACTTTTAGCTCTTCCCGGGCATATGATTGCTGTGACTGATAACCAATCACAGCGATCCTATGCCACCTGTGACTATGCAGATTTGGCTTTGTCACCATTATTTTTTATTCAAGTCAAAGGAATGACATGTCTTTGACGTGAAGAGGTTAAACCTGCAGCGCTAACTGATATATGAAGTATGATTACTTTTGATTCATATTTTAGTTAAAACTAAAACTAGTTTAAATATTCCTTCTGATTTTTTTTTTGATTTTTTTTTTTTGCTTCTGCTAACATGTATACTTGACTTATTGTTATTATTATGTTGAAATTAAATTGTTTGGAAAAATGTGTGCTATTAACCATTATTCTAATTTCTAGATACTTACATTACCTATTTTAAATTGCAACACCTACCATAGTGGTTTAAAAATATATTTGCTGTAAAGTGTAAGTACAAGTTTCTGCATAATTTGGTGTCCCCAAAAGGATGTTTTGTTATGTTTGTTTTAAGATAATAAAGAAAGAAAAATTATCAAAAGAATTGCCCTCCGTGTTCTGAATTTCCTTTTTTGTGGTTCCCCTTATTAGTACTGATGCAGTTATTGTAGTTCCCCAGGTTTATATTGATGGGAGTAATACAAAAGTTATAGGTATGTGCCAGACAGTGGTATTTACTCGGCAGGTATTCTCAACAAGTTAGGAAAGCAAGGTATCCGTTTGATGGAAGAGAACTTGGACCCTCTTATCAAACCCCAAACATCTGTTCTCAACATTTAACCCATTAACGACCCCTATCGAGGACTTGCCGACAGGTGACGTGCCTGGCACGTCATGCACTTAACAGAGTAATTCTTTACTCTATCGGTGTTGCTACAATGCCTCTAGGTAGAGGGATTGTGCAACACCCCCAAAAAGTGCATGGGCGCGCTACGATCACTCCCCGGAGTGATCGTAGCAGCCATTTAAAAATGCGCACACATGTGCTGCACACATGTGCTTAGGAAGCGAACGATCGTTCGCTTCCTAAGCACCTCCGGTGTTGGTAAAGTCCCTCGCTAGCGAGACACTTAGCAGCACCTTCAGGCTCCCCAGAACCGATGGTGGTCGCTCTCCTGAGCGACCCCATCGGCTCAGTAGAAGGGAACGCTGCCTGTACAGGCAGCGCTTCCCTTCTAATGGCAAGAGCATCGGAAGTGAAAGTATTTCACTTCCGATGCTCTAGGGGGAGCCAATCAATGCCTGCACAACAGATCTGTGTGATCTGTGTGCAGGCATGTATGGTAAGTGCTCTGATGAGCACATATCATACAGTCAAAGGCAATATTACTAAATATTGCCTTTGACAAGTATTGATCTGCCTCCCTCACCTTACTAGTTTTAGTAAGGGAGAGAGGCAGATCAGATAAAGTAAAAAATAAAATAAAATAATAAAATTAAAAATATTTAATACAATTTTAGTAACCAAGGGCTTTTATAAAAAGCCATTTCAAGTGTTTAACCCCTTCCCTGCCATTGATCGCTGTGTACGCAGTGATCATACACAGCAGCACATTTTTTGCTGTCTGTGCATTTTTTAGGGGTTAATTTTTTTACTATAATTCATTACAGTATAAAAAAGGCTCTAAGAGAGATTAACCCCTTGCTTGCTGTAGATCACTGCCTAAGCAGCGATCTGACGCAAATGCAGCAATCTTGCTGCAGAAGCATTTTTACTTTTTTTTAAAACTTTTTTATTACACCCGTCACGGGTTAATTATACCCGATAGGGGATTACGTTTAACGTAAAAAAATTTTTTTTAGCTGTCTGAGCTCATGTATAGCGATCAGTAACAGCTGATCAGTGGCAAAGGCGGGTTGGCGTTTGCTCAGATGAGCATCACCATTCGCCTGGTTAGATCAATATTTGTAAATATTTGATCTGACCCGTGTAGATCTGCCTCCCTCTCACTTGAGTTTTAGTGAGGGAGACAGACAGAGCTGTATAATGTAAGTTTTTATTTATAATATATTTAATAAAATTGAGACCCAAAGGCTTTTATAAAAGCCGTTTTCCAGTATTTAACCCCTTCCCTGCAATTGATCGCTGTGTACGCAGTGATCTTACACAGCAGCACATTTCTTGCTGTCGGTGCATTTTTTTTAGGGGTTCATTTTTTTTTACTGTGATTTATTACAGTATATCAAAGGCTCTTTTAAGAGCTATTAACCCCTTCCTTGCCGTATATCACTGCCTAAGCAGCACATATGGTCACTGCCTAAGCAGTGCATATGGTCAATCTGGTCGCAGAAGGATTTTTTTTTTTGCTATCAGCATTTTTTTTGTCACACTCGCTAGGGGTTAATGATACCCACTAGGGGATTACGTGTATTCCTTTTGAAGCTGTCTGAACGCGCATATAGCTATCAGTAACAGCCGATCAGTGGCAAAGGTGGTTTGGTGATTTCTCAGATGAGCATCACCATTCTCTGGTTAGATCAATATTGGTAAATATTGTTCTGACCCATATGGATCTGCCTCCCTCTCCTCACTTGAGTTTTAGTGAGGGAAAGAGACAGATCTGTATAATATATTTTTTTAATTGTAATAAATTAAATAAAATGTTAAAAAATTGTGAGTCCCAAGGGCTTTTATAAAAGCCATACCCTTTGTATAGTGTAGCCTGTGTATTAACCCCTTCCCTGCCACTGATCACTGCACAGCAGAACATTTTTTCTTGTCTGTGCATTTTTAGGGGTTAATTTTTTTGTACAGTACTACAAAGGCTCTTATAAGAGCTATTAACCCCTTCCTTGCTCTACATGTCAAAATTCCAAGTTGGAAAATCAAAAAGCGCACCTCTCAAATGTTGCCTTTCAACCCCCAACAAAGCTGACAAAGCTATGCATGGGTGGTATCCCTGTGCTCGGGAGATGTTGCTGGACATATATTGTGGTATTGTTTGTCAGTCACACATACCGAAATATGTGAATTTGTGTCTAAAGTACAATGTATGTGGGAAAAAATACACAATAAAATGACTACCACAAACTTTGACAAAGGCTGGTGGTAGAATTGGTGCATGGAAACTGTTAAAATACCACCATTTAAAATAGCCTAGGGTGTCTACATTTACAAAATATATACTTTTTTGGGTAAAATACACTGTCCTACTTTATAAAAAGCCCCAAATGAAAGATGGGCTCAGGCTGACTACACGTCAAAATTCCAAGTTGAAAATGCGCACCTTCAAAATGTGGTCCTTTAGCCCCCAAACAACCCAACAAACCTATGCATGGGTGGTATCCCTGTACTCAGGATATGTTGTTGAACACATATTGGGTTATTGTTTGGCAGTGACACATACCAAAATCTGTGAATTTATGTCTGAAATACAATATTTGTGAAAAAAAAAACACTCAAAAATTACTATCACAAACTTTTACAAAGGCTGGTGGTAGAATTAGTGCATGGAAAGTGTTAAAATACCACCATTTAAAATAGCTTAGGGTGTCTACTTTTACAAAAAATATATACTTTTTGTGTAAAATACACTGTCCTACTTTAAAACAAAAAGTCCCAAATGCAAGATGGGCTCAGGCTGACTACTCGTCAAAATTCCAAGTTGAAAATGCGCACCTTCAAAATGTGGCCCTTTAGCCCCCAAACAACCCAACAAACCTATGCATGGGTGGTATCCCTGTACTCAGGAGATGTTGTTGAACACATATTGGGTTATTGGTTGGCAGTGACACATACCAAAAATCTGTGAATTTATGTCTGAAATACAATATTTGTGAAAAAAAAAAAACACAAACATTACTACCACAAACTTTGACAAAGGCTGGTGGTAGAATTAGTGCATGAAAAGTGTTAAAATACCACCATTTGAAATAGCGTAGGGTGTCTACTTTTAAAAAATATATGGGTTGATGGGGTAAAATACACTGGCTGGTTTCAAATATGTCCCAAATGGGACATGGGTGCAGGCGGTCTGCATGTCAAAATTTCAAGTTGGAAAACCAAAAACTGCACCTACCAAATTTGGCCTTTTACCCCCCAAACAACCCAACAAACCTATGCATGGGTGGTATCCCTGTACTCAAGAGATGTTGCTGAACACTTATTGGGGTGTTATTTGGCAGTGACACATACCAAAATCTGTGAATGCATGTCTGAAGTACAAGGTTTGTGAAAAAAAAAAACACAAAAAAATTACTACCACAAACTTTGACAAAGGCTGGTGGTAGAATTAGTGCATGGAAAGTGTTAAAATACCACCATTTGAGATAGCCTAGGGTGTCTACTTTAAAAAAAATATATGGGTTTATGGGGTAAAATACACTAGCTGGCTTCAAATATGTCCCAAATGGGACATGGGTGCAGGCTGTCTGCATGTAAAAATTTCAAGTTGGAAAACAAAAAACTGCACCTCCCAAATTTGCCATTTTAGCCCCCAAACACCCCAACAAACCTATGCATGGGTGGTATCCCTGTACTCAGGAGTAATAGCAGAATCTATTTAGCAGGTTTTTTCGTTCGCTTTTGTCGATGAGGAGAAGATGTTTCAAATAAAATTAAGGAAATTAGTGTATTTATTTTTTTTTACCATATTTTATTATGTTTTTTTATAATATTATAAGATATGATCAAAAAGATGGCATCCAAAGAAAGCCCTTCTTGTCCCGATAAAAACAATATATAATATGTGTGGGTACAGCAAATGACAAAGAAGAAAATTACAGCTAAACACAAACAGCACAGAAATGTTAAAATAGCCACTGTCCAGAAAGGACAAAAATGTTTCAAAGGCTCTGTCCTTAAGGGGTTAATACCCTCCTGTGTCCCCTCCTCATTTCAAAAATAAAGTTGATGTAATCAGGTGCAATTTTTCCTCTCCCAACGTTCAACAACTGCCTCCTGCTTCTTTCTATTCCCCCAAACCCACTCTGAATATCTTGTCACCTGTAGCTGAGAAAGAGTTAGATATTCTACTCTCCATTGTGAGACCTACTACTTGCCCGCTAGACAAAATCCCATCTCTCTGTTTGCTTTTGACACTGATGACCACCACCTCCTCGATGAACATAGGTGGCGTTTTGAATTGAGTTGCATCTATCTGAGCACTCCTTCACCATGTCGCTTGCTGGTGTAATGTCATTGACAGTTCTGCTCTCTGTTGGTGTCCCGCAAGGGTCCGTCCTTGGCCGTCTGCTGTTTTCCCTGTACACCTCCTATCTAGGAAAACAACTCAACTCTTTTGGCTTCCGATACCCCCTATAAGAAGATGACAATTAGATCTACCTCTCCTCCCCTCGACCTCTCTGTCATGTCACATGTCAGGACTGTCTGTCAGCTATCTGTTCCTGGATGTCTGATCGATATTTTTGTTATGTCTCTCAAATGGAGCTGATTATCTTTCTTTCCTCCAGCTATGAGAATTAGTGACATTAGTGAAGGAGAGCAGTCCTGCCAGGAAATAAATGCATACCTCCCAACTTCACCCGGCAATGTGGTTGCAATATTCATTCTATAGTGCTATTGACCCTGTTGGGAATATGCAAATATGTAGTATGGTTCACTATAGTTTAGACTGACCAGATGTTCCCTGTTTCAGGGTACAGTCCCTGGATTGAGACCATTGTCCCTGGAGAAAATGTGTATTCTGGAGCTGTACCCAGATCATACGCCCAAACTGTTACCTCCCGGGGGAAAAAAAATACTATGCTAGGTCACAAATGTAAGCTGTATACTGTTCTTTCAGAAGGGGATATGAAAAGTTATATAATATGTGTACACTTCTTACACTCAAACTAAATACTGTGTATATAAACTTTGGAAAAAATGCTCATAATTCTATTTTTATATCATCAATATAAAAAATGCTGCTGGAAAAAAATGTTAAACTATTAAGATATATATTACTCATTTACACAAGGAAAGTGAATATTTTTCCATACTAAAATTATTCTTTTTTTATTTTCCTTACATGTGCATTTACGTTTTTCAGGAAAAGTACCGCAGCTTTCTAGACCATGAGAAAACTTCACGTTGTCAAATGAAATAATTTACTTTGCTAGAATATACATTTACTCCTGGTTTCATAAACGTAGATTTTCAATAACCGGTTTTGTTTTCTCCGCAGGTTCAACCTTCACGTTTTTTGGGGATTTATTCAATTTTTCGAGGCAGGAATCTTCTTTAAAAAGCCAAATGCAGTCTTATTTTAATCCCATATGAGTGATCATCCATTTAAAGGTATTTCTTTCAATATCAGCTGAAATAAACAGCATTTCAGTTAGAGCAAGCTATTGTTGCTTTCAATAATAAATCTATCGTACAGGCCATGGGTCACATGACACGTTAACATAGATGCGCAGTGGATAGAGGAGAAAGATCGTCTCAGCACCTCCCTTCCTTCCTAAGCGCCTCCTGGATGGAGGAGGAAGGTTTGCAGATCCTCCACCTAGAAAACTGGATGACGGTAATGTGAATAATAGGGAAGGAGGAGGGAGAAACTTTGGCAAGGAAAGTGTCTCTGGAACATTTTCAGGGTCAAAGTGACTGGCACAGTTTCAGTGGCAAATTGTCTCAGTGTCATTTTACAGTGAAGGCATACGTTATGAAGTTCGTGACTTTGGCTTAAGGGACAAACGACTCTGTGGCAGGCTTTAAGGTGCAAAGCAACTTTTTGGCATGTTCTGTGAGGCAAAGTGACTCTGTGCCAAGTACTGTGGGACAACGTGGCTAGTGACTTGTGTTAATGTGGCACTGTGCCAAGTGCTGTGGAGCAATGTACAAAGTACTGCAGGGCAATGTAAAAATTGATGTGGGCTAAGGTGTAATGTGACACTATGTCAAGTGCTGTGGGGGCAATGTGACACTGTGGCAAGTTCTTACTTGGATTGGTTTTATATGTAGTGGTAGATATATATATTTTTTCCTGGCTGTTTAATTTTTTTATTAAAAATATGAATTTTGTGCAATACTGATTATCAGCCTATATAAATACGCTTATTGTATAATGAAATATTGAGTTTTTATAAAAATGCTTCTATAGCTAAACGCAAAGAAAATCATGTAAACAAATATTGTATTGGTCCATTATGCCTTCACCTTACTATAAATGTTCCTAGGACAATGCATAGATCAAACCATACCTTTCATAAAGTCAGTTGCATTTAAATGAGCACGTTTCTGATGTTACCTCTTTAAGCCTTTGTAGATAAGCATCATTGTCTTTTCCAATATTCTTTATAAATTCGATGTGCCAACGTTCAAGCTCTGTTTCCATTTCCTCCTTTGTGAACAACTCGACTGGGTCCAGGGAATGATCATTTATTAGTTTAACTAGGTATTCCTTTTGGTCTTGCCTGTGTCATAAAATAATGAAACAAATATAAATATGCTGCTGACAAACATGTTTTGCTTTCTTTAGGAAGGTTTTCTAGTGGGATCTGTGTGCAAAAACTATAGGGTCTGCTCAATGAAGAGAGAACTGCATGGAATTCAGATGGGCATTTCAGTGCTTAGACAAAAGTAGCAGAGTTGGGAAAATTCTCCTATTCAACTGCATTGGAGATTTTTTCCAACTTGACCTTAAGTTTGAAATTCTCACCTCAATTCCCTGAAATTGTCTCTTTATTGAGTAGGCTCTTATGACATTTCAGACTCTTCAAAAAAAAAATGAACACCCAAAACACTGAAGAAATCAAGTGGTGCCAAATGAAAATGCTGTAAAACTGCTGTATTGTAAAAACTGCAGCATATTATCTGGATAAAAAGGGAAAACTAGCGTAATCAAGTACAATACTGAGAGATATGGGCTGATGAAACTGTACTCCAATTGACAATGTGGAGTAACATTAAGGCACAGAGGCTAATATAATCCAAAAACTGCACTGCCCAATGCCACGGGCTCAATTTGCTGGCAAGATTTGAGAAACCTATCTTCCAAAACTACTGCTTGTAAACTGAAAGTGGCTGTCCAATTACATCGATATATAGAAGACACTGAAGCATAAACCAAAAAAGCAGGCACTCCACGTTCTATGCAAATAATGTGATGTTTTAATCAATCCATCAAGCCGGCTGGCTGTATACAAACTTGCAAAAAACGAAAACGGGACACGCCTTACGCGTTTTGCATACAACTGCACTTAAACATAGTAAAAATAGATGCTTTAATCCAAGAATTAGATGAAAACAATCAGGTATACATTTTAAAATAATAAAAGGCAATGTCCATAATGACAGGAAGGAGCGTGGAGTCTTTTTCAGAATAAGGTAGCTGGAAAGAAGTGCCAACCTCCAAAAGCTACTGTGTCCATGACAGGACCAAAAACCAACTGCTTCCTTATGCAAAAGAGAAAGTAACACTACAACGCTGTGCCGGACAGACTCCACACTCCTTGCCGTCATTATAAACTTTTATTATTAATACCGGATAGTTTGTAACTGATGAATAAAACAGCTACTTATCCAGAAGTTGCTGTAGCATCATTACTGCACCAGATCTCATGGAGACACATTGGCTTACAATCTCTGTGTATTGTACTTTATTACACTAGATGTGTTTTCCTTTTTTATGCAGTTATACAGTAAGTGTGCAATTTCATTTGCCACCACTTGGTTGTTATCCTTTTCTTTGACATTTACATGTAGTGTTATGAGCTAATTTGTGATTACTGTTTCTTTTTTGGCATACATAGAAATGTATGGGGATGGATATAAGGAGTATATATGAACACATATTGAGGTGTTATTTGGCAGTTCCCCTTCACATTTTCAGGAAATATTTACCTGAATTGCAATCTGTGTGCAAAATCACCATTTTTCATTTTTTGCTGCAAACTTTGGCAAAGGTTGATGGTAAAATGGCTACATGAAAAGTGTCAAAATATCCTGAGTTGTCTAGCTTTGAAAAATATGTACATTTGGGGGGTAATTCGTCGATTTAGTACAGATATCAGTGTTACAATGTCACTATCGCTAATTTTGAAAAAAAGGATTTTGACATAGCTTTGCACTACTTATAGTTCTTGCCCTGTAACTTGAATAAAAAAGCACAAAAACATAAAACATGGGCTATTTCTGAACTCAGGACAAATATTAGAAACTATTTAGCAGTGTATTTTTGTTGTCTTTTGTAGATGAGTATACGATTTTTTAAATAAAATTCAGATTTGTTTTTTAATTTTTCACATATTTTATAATTTTTTGGATATCAAATTGTATGCTATTATCGAAATAATGGTATCAAAATAAAGCCCCTCTTATGATGATAAAACAATGTATAGTTTGTGTGGGTACACTAAATGAGAAATAAATAAATTACAGCAAAACACAAACACCGCAGAAATGTTAAAACAGCCCATGTCACCAAGCGTCAGACAAGCCAAAAAAGTAATGCGACTAAGGGGTTAAGTAAACCCGACACGTATCTTAGTAGATACACGCGGGTTTACTATCTGCTGTGTCTCATATCCTGGTTGTCTTGTGCAGCTCTGACTGCCGAGTGCGAGGGTCTCTCAGTGTTAGCGCAGATAGAGACCCTCGTTTTTGCATGGGATCAACAGGGGGGACCTAGTTAAGGTCCCCCTACTGACCCCATGCAGTCAGAGCAGCACGCGACAACCAGGATGTGAGACACAGCACATAGCAATGAAGGCATACTCTATGCAGGATGCCAATTGTCTGCAGCTATCCAACTCCAGTATTTCTAAAGACAGGGTGTGTGTAACAATAATCTGTGGCATAATTTATGGTATATACTTACTCTCTATCATCACTAGATCCATGCTCCTCATTATTCATGAACTTATGTACTGCTGAAATAAATGGAAGGATGTTTGTTAAATTCGTTATTATTGCTGGTATTTCTTGAGAAACTATTTTGTAATTAGGTGACATGACTCGCAGGAAAATCATAGTATTAGCAGCATATAGAATGGGATACAGACCTGATAATTGTAGGAGGTCTTAAATAGTGCTTGCAAAACACAAATGTTTTGGCCTACAACATAAATTGTGCTATGGGCTACAATAAAATTATATTTTGAGACCTAGGGAGTTCTTCACTAAATAATGAGGTGAGTTGAGATTAACTAATGGGACAAACCTGGTGAGTTCCTCCTGCTAGAAGAGATTAATTGGCCCTGCATAATGCTTTGACGAATCTGGTCATTGTGAAGAAAAGTTCATCTCACCTCAACTCATCTACACCTACAGCTCCCCTGTTGTGTTCTGAGCTAAGCAATTTGAATAGATAGTTGAATCCTTCCTAATGAAGAGTGACTTAGGGGCCTAATCACAAATATGCAAGTTGCAGGTGAGATGAACATTTCATGATTTAGAGCAGAGAAATCACAGTAATGGTAAAACACAACATAAAAGTTGACAGGAATCATTTTGCACATATGAACGCTGAATAAAAGGACTACTGCACAGGCACAAACAGTGCATGTAATCTGAAAAAAGGCCCAAAAAAGGATGGAAAAATACTATTTTGCAGTGTAACTGGTATAGTCTGTAGGGACATTTTGATACACGTGTATAACCACTATCCATCTGTTTCAATTCAAATGAATGTCACAAGTGTATAACCAGTATACATTTTTAACCTACAGACTATACCTGTTACACTGCAAGATAGGTTTTTTTTCAGGGTGTTTAGGAGTGGTGACTCCATTGAACAGGGGAAAAAAATGTTCTATGGTAGTCTCTGTTTCTATAGATTACATTTAAGCAAGTAACATTTTTATAAGCAGGAATTAGTTAATTTTGTTTGTCCATGGGTTCTAGTAATGAAAAAGTGGACAAGGTAAAATGCAGGATAACATAACTGGGCAAAAGTAACAGGATGTATTCGAAGACAAGCTAATACATCAACGTACTTTTTCTGGTTAAACAGTGTGTTGTTGTTATATCTTGCTCAGCTAATAGTGCCTTATTTGTGCAATTTCTTTCTTTGTCAGTTCACCACTGTTCACCATTTAGTGAATAGACCCAAGTGTGAGTTGTACGAACAAATAATTTACCTTTCAAATCTCTTGGAACCTTTAAGGTTTGATCTCGTTTGTACTGAATTCCACGAAGCTGCAACATTAAAAAAAAAAAAATATATATATATATATATATATATATATATAACTCGAGCTTTATTTCCAACATTCACTGGTATTTTTCTCTCAAACCATACTGACCTCTAAAATCTGGTGAAGTCTTTTTGTATCCCAGTCTCTTAGATAATAGAAGCAGCTACGGGAGTGATGTGCATGTAAACCCATCACTTTACAGTCACTGGTTAATTTACAGTTCTGGTAAAAAAAATATATCAAAACAAAGGACCTCATCAGGTAGAAAGAAAATGTACATAAATTATTATTTTCCATAAAGTATGTTACTAACATAGTAAAAACTCCTTAGTTATAATATTAACAACATAATCCTCCAGTGATCAATGTTTGCATATACAAATGGATATAGTCTCATGCTATTAATAGTCCTTACTCCTAGATACAAGGGCGCTATTGCTGTAAATGCAAAACAATTTGTTTCTGAACTATTTTACAAAATGTAACAGTTCTGCACAGTTTATTTATCTATTAAGTGTTTACCAGGAAGAAGACATTGAGAGTTATCTCAATTTTCCAGTACATCCTGGAGTAAATTGTAAGCTGTGTGCATGCCATGGTAGAGGTAAACACAGTCAAGGATTTGAAGCATGCGTGGGATAGGCACAAGGCTATCACACCTATAAGATAAGGAACTTGGGACTAATAAAAGTATTTAGAAAATTGGGCAGACTAGATGGATCGAATTGATCTTATCTGCCGACACATTCTATGTTTCTATGTTTACTGTGTGCATATGTAGTGACGCCCTATCGACACTCGACCTCTCAAGCACCACCCCCACAGCATCCTGATTCACCAGCGGGAGGCATGTGTGTTTGACATAAACACTGGTAACTGTGCTTTTTGTCATTTAAAGGGCCACTCCAAGCAACAACAAAAAACATTTATTTCACTGTTTTATTACATTCTGAATTACTACCAATTTCTTGCTTTTATCCTTTAAATCCATTTAAATAACATGCTGCCCTGCAAGTGCAGTGGGAAAAATAGTAGGTAAAACATGAGTAAGTAGAAATTTGCACTTTTTTTTCCTGATTTCCCGACTTCCGTTTATTTTTATTTAGTGTGCATATTTCCGGTTGCGCTAATATATTGTGCGATTATATTTGCGCATGCAAATATTTTGTGAAACATAATTCTTATTTTGCGTGTGAAAATTACACCAGCTTTTAGCAAAGTGCTAATAAAAAAAGGTAGAACAAATATTTTTCCAAACTTGCCTTTGTTTATTTGCAAGTGTCGCCGTTTTCTGTTCACAATTTGTTCATATTTACTATTTGAGTGTTAAATGTTTACTACATTGCAAAAGGAACAAAGCGCAAAAATAGTTTTGTATTTAAAATATATTTACGTTATAAGTCAGAAATTGTTCAAATGCAAAAAGATTGTACATTGACTAGGACAAAAAAATGACGCAATGGAAACAGCTATGTAATCAGTACTGAAAATGAGGAAAACATATGTACATCAAGTGCATGCTAAACATGCACTGTATATGTACTAAACATGCACTGTATATGTACTAAAAACTTGTGTGTCTGTATAACACTGAAAATCCATTTCCAACCATAATGTAATACCAACTTAACAGCCATCAGTTTAAATGAGCAGGATTGCAAACCACCAGAATACAGTATACTTACAGAACCCTGTTTAAAAGATCTTTTGCACCATCCACAGAACTGATACTGGCATCGTGTGCATGTGAAGTGCAAACATCCACCTTTGTCAAGCTCATACTTTTGCCCACACTGAGGACAATCTAAAATGACATAAACACACATTTATCATTGGAATGTGTTCTAATGGGGCTATTCACTAAAAGGTGAGTTAAATTGGTGAGATGTTCAACTTTGCTACTCACTTCAACTCACCTGCTTCTCATTGTTTTGTGAATAGCCCCATGAGGAATTAACCTTTTATTTTCACTAAAGTCTTGAAATATGAACAATGACATTTCAAGGTAAAAAGTAATTTTTATATAAGAAGGTTGTGCACCTTCTATATGTTAAAGAGACTGTCACCTAAAAAATATCTGTAATTAATTTTTTTTTTTCTTCTGTGCTCAGACCTTACACTCTTTATAGCTTATTACTAGGAGACGTACAAGCCTTTTCTGTGCTTCAAGTCATAAGGAAAATTCTTATCAATATCAGTGTATCTTTTAATAACATTTTAAGTGGTATGTTCAAGTGCTGGGTACAGTTTGTTACAATGGCTTTATTCCATATGTAAATATATTGAGGGAAGGGAAAAAAGAAATCCTTCTTGACTCCGAATGGCAATCAGATTTCTCCTTGGATCAACAAGCACTAAATAAATACTAATTCCTATACTAACATGCATAGACCTCTATGCTCTGACTCATTAAAAAACTATCCTTTAAAGGCATCTAACATATTTGCTAGAACCGATTTTCGTTGAGATCTTCATTTTAGCCCACTTCAGGTCACTTTATGTTATCCAAAATGTATCCAATAGTTCATTTTAATGTATTTATGTTTTGTTTCAAAAGTATTTAAATCGTTTGCAGTTTTGAGAAGCAATCTATCATTTTACTAACATTATGTCAGACACTCGTAATAATACTTTTTGGTGTGTGTGTGTGTATGTTTGGTTATTATGTACACTAATATATATTCTTATTGCAATAACGTGTACTTTATTAGGATACCAATAAGTCATTAATACGCACCTTTTCTGCGAAACATTTATTTATTAATACAAAACTATAGTTTTTTTCAACTTATTAGAAGCTAAACTATGAATGTGCATCTCCAATTAATCTCCAGTAATAAGAAAACCTTACCTATTCCATATTTTATAAGGTAAGCATCCAGTTTCTCTCTCTCATAATCTTGCTTCCAGATTTGAAATTGTTCACAGCTCATGCCTTCATGTTCTTTTTCCCACTAAAGTTCACAGTAAAGGAAGAGAGTATATTTAAAAGAAGAACAACTACCACAACTAGAGGACATAGTCTTAAATTAGAGGGGCAACAATTTAAAAGTAATATCAGGAAGTATTACTTTATTGAGAGGGTAGTGGATGTATGGAATAGCCTTCCAGCAGAAGTGGTAGAGGTAAACACAGTCAAGGATTTTAAGCATGCATGGGATAGGCACAAGGATGTCCTAAATATAAGATAGGAAACTGGGGACTAATAAAAGTATTTAGAAAATTGGGCAGACTAGATGGACCGAATGGTTCTTATCTGCCGACACATTCTATGTTTCTAAACAGGGTGAAAACCAAAAACTGTATTATGTCAGTTCTGAACATATGGTGATCAGAAATGTGTTTTAAAATGAATGTGGAAGATTCATTACTGTATGCCAGAGAGGGGTGCCATTGGCTGGGGTAATAAACTGTTTTAGACCCAGGGCACCCAGCCAGTAGGACCCCATAATGAGTGGCACCTGGGGTGACCCCCCTTCCCTTGGTCCGCCACTGGTCTATGCAGGGCCTTTTACTGAAAGAAATTCTGCCCCCTCTGGATATCTTTATCCATTAATATGCCACTGATAATTAGCTGCTTTATCTGCCCCTGATAATTAGCTGCTTAATATGCCCCTGATAATTATTATGAGACGCCGAGTAGAAGCCAACGGGCGAAACGCGTAGCGTCCTGGACTTAACTGCACTTCTGGATATCTCTATCTATACGGGACTTTGTTTTTACAGCTTTTTATTTCTGTTATAAAAGTTTGTGTTTTATCTGTGGGTTATATCCGGATCTCCATGCTGAATTTGATGTGGCGCCCACTCTGAAAGCAGGAGTCAACTGGGATGTAAGCAGATATTTTGTCTTATTAAATTTGATGTTTATTTTATACTCAACATCTTTGCATATTATCCTGTCTTTGAGCACATGTGCACAAGAATCCATCAAGACTACAAGGATAACAGGACATCTTGAGAGGCCCCTGATTAGATTAATATGCCACTGATTAGATAATTATGTCCCTGATTATATTAATATGCCATTGATTAGATTAATATGCCCCTGATCATATTAATATGCCACTGATTAGATTAATATGCCACTGATTAGATTAATATTCCCCTGATTAGATTAATATGTCCCTGATTAGATTAATATGCCATTGATTAGATTAATATGCCACTGATTAGATTAATATTCCCCTGATTAGATTAATATGCCCCTGATTAGCTTAATATGCCACTGATTAGCTTAGAATGCCACTGATTAGCTCAATATGCCCCTGATTAGATTAATATGCCCCTGATTAGATTAATATGCCCCTGATTAGATTAATATGCCACTGATTAGATCAGTATGCCACTGATTAGATCAATATGCCACTGATTATATTAATATGCCCCTGATTAGATTAATATGCCACTGATTAGATTAATATGTCCCTGATTAGATTAATATGCCACTGATTATATTAAAATTTCACTGATTAGCTTAAAATGCCACTGATTAGCTCAATATGCCCTGATTAGATTAATATGCCATTGATTAGATTAATATTGAACTGATTAGATTAATATGCCCCTGATTAGATTAATATGCCACTGATTAGATTAATATGCCACTGATTAGATTAATATGCCACTGATTTGATTAATATGCCACTAATTAGATTAATATGCCCCTGATTAGATTAATGTGCCACTGATTAGCTTAGAATGCCACTGATTAGCTCAATATGCCCCTGATTAGATTAATATGCCCCTGATTAGATTAATATGCCACTGATTAGATTAATATGCCACTGATTAGATTAATATGCCACTGATTAGATTAATATGCCTCTGATTAGATTAATATGTCCCTGATTTGATAAATATGCCACTGATTTGATTAATATGCCACTGATTAGATGAATATGCCACTGATTAGATTAATATGCCCCTGATTAGATTAATATGCCACTGATTAGCTTAGAATGCCACTGATTATCTCAATATGCCCCTGATTAGATTAATATGCCATTGATTAGATTAATATGCCACTGATTAGATTAATATGCCACTGATTAGATTAATATGCCCCTGATTAGATTAATATGGCACTGATTTGATTAATATGCCACTGATTAGATTAATATTCCCCTGATTAGATTAATATGCCCCTGATTAGCTTAATATGCCACTGATTAGCTTAGAATGCCACTGATTAGCTCAATATGCCCCTGATTAGATTAATATGCCCCTGATTAGATTAATATGCCCCTGATTAGATTAATATGCCACTGATTAGATCAGTATGCCACTGATTAGATCAATATGCCACTGATTATATTAATATGCCCCTGATTAGATTAATATGCCACTGATTAGATTAATATGTCCCTGATTAGATTAATATGCCACTGATTATATTAAAATTTCACTGATTAGCTTAAAATGCCACTGATTAGCTCAATATGCCCTGATTAGATTAATATGCCATTGATTAGATTAATATTGAACTGATTAGATTAATATGCCCCTGATTAGATTAATATGCCACTGATTAGATTAATATGCCACTGATTAGATTAATATGCCACTGATTTGATTAATATGCCACTAATTAGATTAATATGCCCCTGATTAGATTAATGTGCCACTGATTAGCTTAGAATGCCACTGATTAGCTCAATATGCCCCTGATTAGATTAATATGCCCCTGATTAGATTAATATGCCACTGATTAGATTAATATGCCACTGATTAGATTAATATGCCACTGATTAGATTAATATGCCTCTGATTAGATTAATATGTCCCTGATTTGATAAATATGCCACTGATTTGATTAATATGCCACTGATTAGATGAATATGCCACTGATTAGATTAATATGCCCCTGATTAGATTAATATGCCACTGATTAGCTTAGAATGCCACTGATTATCTCAATATGCCCCTGATTAGATTAATATGCCATTGATTAGATTAATATGCCACTGATTAGATTAATATGCCACTGATTAGATTAATATGCCCCTGATTAGATTAATATGGCACTGATTTGATTAATATGCCTGGTACACAGGAGAATGCGATCAGGGCTGTGGAATTGTGGTCCTGAGTCCTGCTGTCAGAGGTAGAGTGCAGTGGCACATACCTCCCAAAGCAAGACTGTACTGCGCAAAGCGGGACAATTAGGAGTTATGAACTATGCGTAAGCTGGGCTGCACTTGGCAACTATGCTCCTGTAAAATGCCACCTGGCTGGCAAACATATGAGTATATAATCACAGGACATTGATTGACACAGTCCCTTAAACTCAGGATCACAATGCTTCTTAACATCAGGGGCGTTGCTAGGTCTTCAGATGATCTGGGGCTAGAGCCCAGATGAGCTCGGTCACACACACGCCGTCTCTCTTTCTCACAAATGCCGTCTCTCTTTCTCACACACGCCGTCTCTCTCTGTCTCACTTTCTCACACACGCATCTCTCTTTCTTACACATGCCGTCTCTCTCTCTCTGTCTCTCTTTCTCACACACGCCGTCTCTATCTTTCTCACACACACCGTCTCTCTCTCTTTCTCACACATACCGTCTCTCTCTCTTTCTCACACATACCGTCTCTCTCTCTTTCTTATACACACCGTCTCTTTCTCACACACACCGTCTCTCTCTTTCTCACACACACCGTCTCTCTCTTTCACACATTGAGACACCCAGACGCACACATTGAGACACCCACACACACACATTGAGACACCCACACACACTCACACACATTGAGACACCCACACACATGCACACAAATTGAGGTTGCCACACACATTCACACACATTGAGACACACACACTTACACACATTGAGACACACGGAGACACCCAGACACACACTTACACACATTGAGACATCCAGAGACACACTTACACACATTGAGACACCCAGACACACACTGAGACACCAAGACACACACTTAAATACATTGAGACACCCACACACTTACACACATTGAGACACCCAGACACACACTGAGACACCCAGACACACACTTACACACATTGAGACACCCATACGCTTACACATATTGAGACACCCTGACACACACACCTAGACACCCAGACACAGTCACACATTTCTTTTATTTATTTATTTTTACTTACCTTACAGTTGGTCCGTTATCCAGGATCTTCTTATTTTTTCTTATTGGGCAAATTATCAGTGGCATATTAATGGACACATTATCAGTGGCATATTAATGGACAAATTAATTTGTGATCGGGGGAAAACAAAAATGGTGTTTTGGTGCTTGTGTCCACTAGAACGCATCGTAGTATTTTTTTAAAAGGCAGCAAATTCAGGGACCACCCCAGATTGCAAAAGTTATAGCTACACCCCTGCTCACACTGTGCTTAGCTTCTCATCAATGACGCACTGCATGATAAAATGAAGATTGTACTTACAGGTATTTTACAATTGAAACATGTACTTTTCTTGCAGTCTGGGCAGTTCATACATATATCATCTGTTTCCTGGTAAAAGCCATTTGGACACTATACAAACAGGGACACACAAATGAATCAACATAAAGAAAAAAATATTTATCCAAATGTACTTTGACTTTTTTTGAAGAAAAGCTAGCAACCCTACCAACTGAACTGCATTAATATAGATAGGCCCTAATAAATGTGGGATATTCAGCTATATTTGAGGATATCAGGGCTTTTTTCAGCTCTAATCTTCAGCTGTCTTAGCAGGGACCCTAGTCATACCTACCTGGTATCCTATAAAAGCATATAAGGTCTATCAGCACTCACTCTCTAAATGGTGCTTGGTGTAGGACTCCAAACATGGCAAGCTGAGACTTCAGTCTCGACCCCAAACTTTCATCAAGCTTTTTACATACTTGGGCTATCGAATAAAGTGATTTTTATGTCAACTGAAATCTGGGGATTTAAATGTATATATTTTCCTCCAATTATTTAAAAATGTTTTCTCTTGACGCTTGATAGATATAAATCGCAGACTTATTTGTCTCTAATAACATTCAGTGATAAAAACATTTTTATTTTACTTACGTGGCTGCACCATCTGAAACTGTTTTGTTTCATCAGCTCACTGTCAAGCAGTTTGCTTTGAAATAACTCATATGTTGCTTTATCAAGGTTATGACGCATCTAAATGAAATAAAAAAAATCAAAGTAAGTTGTCATTTAACAAGAAGATATAGAGTGAAACTCTATCATTGTCACTTGCATTGTAGTTGTAGCATGTAGAGAATGGTGGGATGAGACCAATGACTGGTCAGGTAATTTACCAGGGATGGATGCATTAGAACAGGTAAAAGAGTAATAAAAAAAAGGAGAGTGAGGAGGGCAGATAAGAGTGACACTGAGGGAGAGAGACAGACTTTAGAGCAGTGATTCTCAAACCTGTCCTCAGGAACCCAAATGGTCCAGGATTTAGGGATTACCCAGTTGTGTTTAAATAAGAATATGTAGAACACCTGGTGTGGTACCCTAACCATTAAGCAGCCATACCAGGTGTTCTACATATTCTTATTTAAACACAACTGGGTAATCCCTAAATCCTGGACCGTTGGGGGGGTGGGGGGGGGGGGGTAGTGTCCTGAGGACAGGTTTGAGAATCACTGCTTTTGAGTGACACAGAGAAAGAGGGCGGTATTTATAGTTAATAAAATATCATTAAAACACCGTCAAAGCAATTTTAAATATTACAAATCATATTTTATAATGTATATAGTTAAAGATTGTTAAAAAAATTTTTTTTCAAAAATCTATATCCACACCCTCCAATAAAGAAAGTCAGAAGAAATGAAAAGAAAGTGTGACAGCGAGAAACAACATATTGACACAGAGGAGATGGCAAGAGGAGATGGTAAGAGACAGAGGAGATGGTAAGAGACAGAGGAGATGGTAAGAGACAGAGGAGATGGTAAGAGACAGAGGAGATAGTAAGGGACAGAGTAGATGGTAAGTGACAGGAGATGGTGAAAGACAGAGGAGATGTAAGAGGCAGGCTATACAAGAGTGTGACACATGGAGTGAGAGAGACTACTGGGATCAGGGCCTCCATCAGAAATTTAAGGGCCCCTTACTGAAAAAAAATCTGCCCCCCCCCCCCTTGATTTATCCATTAATAGGCCACTGATTGTCCATTAATAACCCACTGATTGTCCATTAATATGCCACTGATAATGTGTCTGTTAATAAGCCACAGATCCACCACTGTTTTGAGTAGACCTTTATAAGAGCTTCCCCAATGTGCTCTACAGGATGAGTATCCCTTATTCAGAAATTCGTTATCCAAAATGATCTGTTATCCCAAAAATATTTGGGATTTTTCCACAAGTTGCAAATTCCACTCACACCTAACAGAATGCATGTGCACAACAGTTTATTCAGGGTGCAGCCCCCTTAAGCTGCGATATAGCCTTTTCATGCATGCTCAGATCCCCCCACACTATACAGTATTTTTATTGATTCTATCATTCTACTGTATTTCATGAGTGCTGAGAGGCTTTACTATATCTTGTTGGTGAAAATGATATGTAACAAAATACTTCTGGTCCCAAGCATTTTGGATAAGGGATACTCAATCTACAATAGATATATATGGGACAGGGCATACATGTAGGATTTTCCAACCCAAAAACAAAATGGTATGTCCGTCCTGTCAGATGGATGAAAGACTGAACTGATCCAGAAACTGACCATTGTAGAGTTTGTTAAGTTTTGTCACAACAATGGATTTTAGAAATAATTATTATGCCGGGCTTTGTAGAGTAATATTATAACCTGTAAAAAACCCAAAAAAATGCTAGGTGTGCCGAAGCGCAAGGGATTCTGGGAAGAGCTATGGTATGCTGTGAGTGAGTAAAGGTTGTGGAGCAGTGCTACATAGGTTGTGGAGCAGGGTTGTAAAGTATAGACATATTGATTAATTTGTGTTACTCAACCTGTGTGTCTAAGAGAGAGAGAAATGCCAAAATCTCTTCAAGGTTTTCTCCATTTTCCACATCTGGTTTAAGGCATATAGGGCAGGTCACACTGGTGATATTCTTCTCTTTGATTACAGCGGTGAAGTGGGCAATAAAACATCCTTTACATAACGAACAGCAGCAGTGTGTCATTGTCACAAGCTAAAAGGAAAACAAACATACGTAGAGATAAAGCCATACAGTGTATTTAGCACAACCTCCAGATAATCTCAATGGAAATAATATGGTCTCCCTTTTATTTAGGAGTTTAATGGTTAGTCCACATTAATAGCCAACCACAGGTTTCTGGGAGCTCATGCCTCAGCATTTATAGACATACACGCATTAAACTGGATGCTTGGAGGAAAGACATAACGGGGGAGAGAAGAGTGTATTTAAAAAAAAACTAGCACAACTAGACGACATATTTTGAAATTAGCAGGTCAAAGCTTTAAATGTAATATTGGGAAATATTACTTTACTGAGAGAATAGTTGATGTATGGAATAGCCTTCCAGCAGAAGAGGTTAATACAGTGAATGAGTTTAAGCATGTGTGGGATAAGCATAAGGCTATTCTAGATAAAAGATAAGGTCAGGGACTAATGGAAGTATTACTTTACTGAGAGGGTAGTGGATACATGGAATAGCCTTCCAGCAGAAGTGGTAGAGGTAAACACAGTGAATGAGTTTAAGCATGCTTGAGAGAGGCACAAGGCTATCCTAGATATAAGATATGGTCAGGGACTAATGGAAGTATTACTTTACTGAGAGGGTAGTGGATACATGGAATAGCCTTCCAGTAGAAGTGGTAGAGGTAAACACACTGAATGAGTTTAAGCATGCTTGAGAGAGAGGCATAGGGCTATCCTAGCTATAAGATATGGTCAGGGACTAAAACATTGGGCAAACAAACAAAAAACCTTTTACATGGTATATAAAAAAAGGCAAATTAGATGGACTGAATGGTTCTTATCTGCTGACAGATTCCATGTTTTTATGTTTAAATTGAAAATTGTCAAATAAATTGCAAACTGCAGACCAGAAATAGCCACACTGGAACACCTGTCAGGGAATATCTCCAACGTTCTTATGTTGTTAATAAAATGAAATATATTTTACCTTGGAAATGAGAAAGTCATCACAACATATTGGACATTGCCGTAAAGGATTATCGAATGTAGGTTCATTATCTTCACTGGAATTGCCTTCATGAATGGTTTCCATATTTGCTCTAGCAGCCAACATCTTCATGGAGGGAAAAAAATTACTACGACATATTTATTTCCAAATGAAATCAAACAGCTAGTGAGCTTAGTCAAACTCATATCACTCAGGAAAAGCCATTCAGGGGCAAATTTTAAAAAGTGGCAGACTGACCACAATTCTTAAAAAACAAACATAATAATTTCAAAGGAGGAAGTGTTACAATGTGTGCAAGTGTCCATGAGTATTCACAGACAGATAGGTCTATTCACTAATTTGTGAATAGCTCGAGGAGGTCGACTTCTGAGTTTGACTTAGTCCCAAAAATAACTTAGATCATTTCGCCTCCTAATGGGAAAAACTCAAACCTTTTTTTTTCCCTCTTAAGTCAAACTCAGGTGCCGAATTTGACTTAGTCTCAAAAAGAAAGTCTAAGGATGAAAGAAAGGGAAAAGCCAGCACTCCACCTCTTTAAACTCGTAATGCAGCGTTTAGTCAGTGTATAAAAAAACAAGCATACAAAAAATGTGATGTGGTGGGAACACTTGACGCGTTTCGCAATGCTTATTCATAAGTGTGCAGAAAACATATGTGACAGGGAATATACACAAATTTCCACCAATAAAGGTCAGTTCTCAAACCAATTAGCTGACTGGTAGAAAAGAGACCAATAAAATGCATGGGCAATAACGTAACTGATTATATCTTAAATAGTGATGCTGAAAGGCAGAAAGCAAATGCAGTGGAGAAAAGAAAAAAAAAAACATCTATCCTCACTCATTCACAAATGAAAAAGACATGAGCGACTGAACAGAAACGCGTGAGATATAGGAATGAAAAAAGAAGAAGTGAAATAAGAACATGTGAATAAATACATGTGAATTGGAAAGTCAGCCTCCAAAGTTGACCTCCTCAAGCTATTCTCGAATTTTAGTGAAAAAACCCAAGAATGGCAAAGGTGGGGGATTTGATCAATGGACTTAAGTTGAAGGTATTTAGAGCCAAATTTAGCAGGGCTTAATTCAAGTTGTCAGACAGGTCCAAAGAGAACTGCCCAGACCACAGTAGATTAAAGAGAGCAGTGCCATGAAGCATCAGCTCTAAAATAAACAGGCTACAATACATACAATATTAAAATTGACAATGACTTACCGAGATGTCTCCATTTCCTCTGTGGTCATTTGCTCTAGCATTTCCACTGTTGTTTTCTATTCCTTTTTTTTTCCAAGATGAAAAAGAAAAAAATATATTTCATTAATTAAAAACATTCATCCCTATGCCGGGCTTTAAGATACAAGAAAATAAATACATGATACCTTCCACATGCTAATTGGAGTAATAGTAGCTAAACATTATTATAGAGTGTTGGTGTTTGTAAACCATGAAAAAAGATCTATACCTTGTCCTAGCGGAGTGGAAAAAACCTACAGGACAATGCAGCACTATATGCATATCTATAAAACAATATAATTGATGTGCTGACTACTCTTGTCACAAAGGAATATTCATTTCTGCACTATACTGCTAAAGAAACGTATAGCTTCTATTTATACCCTGCACTCAATGTAGGTGTGTAGTGAAGACAAAAAAAAGCTAAATCGGAGGTGATCCAGGACAGTCATACAGAGGGGTCTATTTCCTGGAAAGTGAAGTGTAATATCAAACATTAATAGCTGAGTTGTAAATAAAGGGAAGTTGGAAGAAGCTTTCAACTGATTTTTGCAGTTCCCTTGCCAGTGAATCGATCCCAGACACATTTATGAATGGACAAGTCACATAAGATCTACTTCGTAGTAAACTTTGAATGGAACTTACCTTTATTTTTACAGCAAATGAAACTCCATATATCCTCCAAAGAAAGCCTGATGTAACATAAATAAACAAATGAATGTCAGTACATGGTCCTTTACAGAAAAAGAAAAATCACGTCTAGAACTGTTCAAGATGATGCCTTAAATTTAGAAAATGGTTTCTGCTAATACATAATCCTAAAGTACTAGGAGGTGAATTTTCTATGCTGCATCTGGTCTGAACCCAGAAAAGTGTAATGGCGCATGTAGTCGTAGGGCTGGATGTGGCCCTCAAAGGTGTTTGATGCTCCAAGACAGATAAGGGTTATTTAATAAAGTTAACAAATACAGACTGATTCACATATACATAAAATACATTTTAGATTCTATAAATTATTAGAAAGCTTCGGGGACCATCTAAGTTTTAGATGTAATAATATATTTATTTATGCATACAGTTATTCTTGGACATGATCAGTTTTGCTTCTATTAGCAGAGCTGATTCATAGAATTATCCCCACCATAAGCAGACCTGAGCAGTTTCATAGAATTAACCCGACTATTAGCAGACCTGTGCTGCTGTTTCAGAGAATTAACCCTTCTATTATCAGACGTGTACTGTTTCAAAGACTTAACCCCTCTATTAGCAGACCTGAGCAGTTTCATAGAATTAACCCCTCTGTTAGCAGACCTAAAAAGTTTCAGAGAATGAACCCCTCTATTAGCAGACCTGAACAGTTTCAGATAATTAAGTAATCTGTTATTATCCATTGCGTGTGATCAAATACACACATAGTCACACGCACAGTTACACAGACACACACTGGGTCTCTTACCTGATGCAGATTGAGGGACTTAGTCAGCAGAGGTGTATGAACTCTCAGACAATCAGGAGAGTTGAGAAGTTTCTGCTCATTGGCTGAGACCTTCTTTACTCAGAGTTCTCACTTCGGGACAATATATTGTCCCAAATTGAGACTGCCTGGGACATAAAGTCCCATTGTTCAAGGCTGTCCAGGACATGTGATCACCCTATTCTAGACCTGCAACTAGCTCTTTCCATGCTCAAAGCAAAAACAGAAAATTATGTCCTCCTTTAATATAGTTTCATAGTGATGACAATTTGGCCACACACTGGTCTTATTAGTCCTGTGCACAATGTTATTGACACTTGAGAGCAGGCCAGAGGGGCTAAACCTTCAACTATTTTGCATGAGAGGACGTCAGTCTATTTATTTAGTTATCATTGCTGCGCCCCCTTAATTGCGCACCTCAGCATTAAACCCACAGTACTGAAATCCAACTCCAAGATTCCTAGCACTCTATTCACTCTATAACTGATTGCAGCCACTTACATGTGTGTGTCTTACTGACAAGGAAGGGTCTTGTGGTTGTATTAGTTCTACCGGAATCTGTTTAAAAAAAAAAATGCAACAATTACAAAGTGGTTCTTGCTTATTAAGCAAAGCATAGATTATTGGCAATATCTATAACAAAAAAATCCAGGGACAATTTGTCATTGGGTACACATATTTAATTATTTCCAATAATAGGTGACTTAAATGTGAACCTACCTTTTTGTTTACTGGCTCTAATATATAGCAGCACAGGTGAAATATTCAGTTACTGTACTACGAAGAGAAATTAGCATGGACTTTTAAGGTATAAAGCATTTCATTCTCTGATTTGCAGCCACCATTCTTCCCTGTGAATCAGGCATATCTAGGCTCAGTTCTACATATAATCAGTAAAGGGCACCTTACTTATGTGATGTAATTAACAAGAGACACCACAGACACATTTAAAAGATATTGTCTGTATGCTTAACATTCTATAGCAGTGATGGCGAACCTATGGTACAGGCAGAGGCATACCTAATGTCCTTTGCGCCCTTTGTAAGAAGCTGTATCAGCGCCACACCACCCACCATGAGACTTGATCCTGCACCCTTGGCCCAGACTGCATCCAGGACTTGCCCCTTACCCAGATTGTACTCAAAGGACTTAACCCAGCACCCAAAACTTACCCTAGCACCCAGACTGAACTCAAAGGACTTGCCACTGCACGAATGGCTTGCCCCAACACCTAGGACTTGCCCCATCACCTAGATGGCACCCAATACCTGTCCTAGTACCCAGGGCTTACTTGAGCACACATAATTTACCCCAGCACCCAGATGGCACTCACAGGACTTGCCTCAGCACCCAGATTGCACTGCGACCTGCCCCAGCAAGGGCTGGTATGCCTCTGCAAACAGGTACCACAAGTGGCACTCATAGACCTCTGAGATGGCATTCAGCATGTGCCTAAAGTATCCCCATCAATTATAGAGGACCCGGTAAATTATATGATCCAATACTGACAATTGTGGATATTAGGCATACCTGGATTCATTGGTGCAAGAAAAATTATAGGAAGGAAAGGAGTTCAAGAATAAACAGGGTGGCTGATATCGCAGAAAAAACCCCCGGAAATAGTTACATCCAAAAGGCGACGCCAGAGTCACTAACTCTGTTGCCAATTCGACAAGGACTAAAAGTATGCAAATTTATGCCGAATTCGTAGCTGGCGTCGGCTTTTGGATGTAACTCGTGTATTTCCGGGGGTTTGTGTGCTGGCTGTTCTCAGCACACAAACCCCCGGAAATACACGAGAGATCTCGTTCCTCTGAGTGACAGCCCGGAGGCTGGCAACACGCCTGTCATAGGGGTACTATATGCCCCTGGTCTCTTTCCTCTACCTCCATATATGTGTCTCTCCCTTCCCATGTTTGTCCCTTTGCTCTTCCTTGCCATGTCTGTCTCTCTCTCTCTCCCCTCCTCCCCATATCTGTTCTCTCTCTCCCCCCCTCCATTTTCTTAACTCCCCCCTCCTCTGTTCTCTTCTCTCCCCCTCCTCTATTCTCTACTCTCCCCCCTCCTGTTCTCTTCCCTCCCTCCTCCTGTTCTCTTCACTCCCCCCACTGCTGTTCTCTTCTCCCTCTTCCACCCTTCCTTGGTTCTCTCTCCCCCCACCTTCCTCTGTTCTCTCTCTGTCTGTGTGTGACTGTCTCTATGTGTGTGCGTGAGACTATAACTGTGTGCTCCCCCCACAACTATGGCCGGTATTTTTTTTTTTTTAGGAAAAGGTTGCAACCCTACTGGGCACTCAAATCCAACAATGTTCAACATCACAGTTCTATAGGTTTTGGAGATTTATGTGGTGATTGTGCTTCTCTGGTGCAAATGACAGTCACCTGTTATACCCATTTAGTGCACTTGACCTGATTGTTTGCCATGAACTGTGGTGACCTGAGAAAAAATTGCAAAAATCAAGCCAAAATAACTGAATGGAAACGTAGGCCAGTGTAAGTATGTAAAATGCTAAGCACATGTTTCCATGCTAACTGTTAGCTTCACTGTTTAGTGAATAGACCCCACTGTTGTACACAGATACATTTGTGACACAATATGTTTTTTTGTGAGTAATGTATGTAGGGATTATCTCCAGTAAATATGAAGTAAAACCTGAAGAGTTGGATAATAGAAAACATGTTTTGACTTAGTTTAAGTTAAGAACAAGGAAATGCTGGCATACCCGCATGTCATGTAACATATAACATGCAAATCCATAGTGGAAACCCATGAATTTCTAAAGGAGGAAGACCGAAACATAATCATGGAACATGATCATTCTGAACTGTAAACTAGCAACTAATTAAACCCAGGTAGATGGGTAACAAGGCTAGAATGTATTTATTTACTCTGGGGCCTTTGCAGTGTTTGCATTTAGGTTTTGTCTATGTTTTGCTTTCTTTGTGACACTGCTAAAATCATTTATGATCTTTTGCCAGCCAGGGCCCCCCATATACGTATGATGTAGAAAGTCCCCTTGTAGGGCTACTGGCCTTGATTTATTTTATAGAGGGCTGGGAGGAATTTCCCTGCTCCAAGCTGCCTTTTCTTATAGGGGGGGTCAGGGCTACCTGTTATTTCTCTTGCTTCTTTCCTTTTTTTTATTTTTTTATTGTCAAAGTATGAAACGCACAGACATAAATAGTAATTCCATCAGTGGCGAAATTTCATATGAGGATTTACATGTAACATATTATTATTTGAGTAGCATACATATACGTATCATCAATAGCCGGGTTTCGTATAATGCTTGATAGCAAGTATAATGATACAGAGGAGAGTACAGAATATACAATATACAAAGATCAACAAAAGTTGGAGGCCCTTTTTCATGTTTTATTAATTAGCTATTTTTGTTACGTAAACAAAGCACCAACTATCTTTCTATTTCAACATTGATTTTTCTCCCCTTTATGGATTTCCTTAATACCTAGCATTACTGGTTATATGTATGTATTTTCTATCTACCATGTACATATCTGCATATATACAAACATATATGTATTTCCATGCTTTGGCAAATTTTGCTTATATATATCTGTATCTTCTTTCATTCACACATTCATAGCATTCATTCTTGACCCCCAGAGCCGATGAGTCCCACCTCCCAGTCATATCTGATTACTATGCCTGTCTAGCCACGGCAACCATATCTCGTAATACTTTTCGATTTTATCATAGTTATTTATATAGTAACCCTTCTCCATTTGACATTGGTACTCAAGCTGGTCAATCAGTTTACCTATATCCAGTTGGCCCAACGATTTCCATGATCTGGTGATTATGATTTTTGCGGCTAATAAGATTTGAGTCATAAGAGTTATTTTCCCCATTTCCCATTTTTCTAGACCTAGATGGAATAACATCAATGCTGTATCGCACATAGTCTCAACCCCGATAGTGATAAGGATTAATGAGGATACTGATGTCTTAAAATTTTTTTATACATGGACATTCCCACCATTGATGCACCAGCTTTCCCCTATTACTTTGGCATCTCCAACATTTATCGTTGTAATCCGTATACATTTTTTTCAATCTTACCGGCGAGAGGTGCCATCTATATAACACTTTGTAGTATGTCTCCAGTAGGTTCAGAGAATGAGTAGACCCTCTTGTTATTTGAATTGCTTTAAGCCAGTCTTTCTCTTCCCTGGATATATTTAGTTCATTACACCATTTTTTTATTATTGGTAGAGTATTAAATTCTTCCACGTGATCTAATGCTGCATACGCTTTTTTTCCCCATTTCTTTTTCCATGCTGCCAAGAAAAAGTCGTCCATGTCCTGATTGTTTATATGTAAAAGGGGAGCTATCTCTTTTTCATAGAAGTGCTTCAATCTTAGGTATGGATAAATTTCTCTTGGCCGCAGAGGGAAGCAGCTGGTTATTACTGAGAATTGTTGAAATTTACCATCTACAATTATTTGGTTTATTGAACTTATTCCTGCCTCTTTCCATGGTTTTAGATCTATATCTTGGACACACTTTTCAACTGCATCCAAGGACAAAAATCTATTAATAGAATATGTAGATAGATATTTTTTCCTAATTTTTTTCCATATATAAGATAAATCATCTACAATAGGGTTTCCAAAGCTTTTCATATTTTTGTTTATTGGGAATAGATTATCTGTTAATAAGGATCCGTCTTGTTCCATCATTATCCACGGATGTTTTTTAATATCTGTATGGGTCCATTTTGCGAGATGGGTAAGCATAACTGTATCGTATATCTTATATACGTCTGGCATCCTAATTCCTCCCTGTGCCTGAGTTCTAGCTAAAATCTTAGACGAGATCCTCGAGGTTTTACCCCCCCGGGCAAATTCATTAAATTTATTTTGGAACTGTTTCAGGATGTTAGGATCTACCTTCAAAGGGATTGAGCGGAATAGAAAATATAAACATGGGAGAACATAATAATTTAACACGTTAATTCTACCAAACCATGATGTGTATAGTTTTTTCCATTGGGTTAAATTATTTGATATATCTTTTAATATTGGGAGATAGTTGGCCTTGATAATTTTTTGTGGGTCAAATGATATCTTTATTCCTAGGTAGTCTATATGTTCTGTACTCCACGAGAAACAATATTTTTCCTTAAGATCCCTTATTTCAGGGCTATGAGTGCCAGATATTAATGCTTGGCATTTTGCTACGTTCAATTTATAATAAGATATTTTTGCGAATCTTTCAATCTCATTCATTAGTGTTTCAACAGACAATTCCGGTTCTTCTAGTGTTAGTATTATGTCATCTGCGAAAAGTGATATTTTGTGTTCCGCTCCTTTCATATTGACCCCTTTAATATCTTTGTTGTCCCTGATAGCTTGGGCCAGTGGTTCTAATGAGATTACATATAGTAAAGGTGCCAGGGGGCATCCCTGACGCGTACCATTATGAATCTCGAACCAAGATGATGATATGCCTGAGCCTATAATTCTAGCACATGGTTTTTTGTATAGAGCCCATATTGCGTCAAAAAACGATCCCCCTATTCCAAATGTTCTGAGCGCGAGCCCGAGGTAGGTCCAGCTGACCCTGTCGAAGGCCTTTTCAGCGTCCAACGACAGGGCCAACATTCGCCCACCCCGAGCCCGGGCCGAGAACAATACATTAAGATTACGCCTGATGTTATTCGTAGCTGATCTTGTTGGTATGAATCCCGACTGATCCTCATCTATCAAACGATGGATTACTCTCTTAAGCCTGCCTGCCAGAACTTCGGAGTATATCTTTATGTCTGTACTGATTAGGGATATTGGTCTATAGTTTTTAATTTCCATTTTATCCTTCCCTTCTTTCAATATTGGACTGATATTTGCAACCAGCATTTATTTCGGCATTTCTTTGTTGTTTTTAATCTCCTCAAACAGGTCTAGCAGGCAGGGTAGGATGTCATCCTCAAACATTTTATAGAATAAATTTGAGTATCCGTCGGGTCCAGGTGACTTATTCCTTTTTAGATTTTTTATTATATCGCTTATCTCTTTAATAGAGAATGGGGAATTCAGGAATTCTTGTTCCTCAGTAATTAATTTTGGGAGATTTAGCTTATTTAAATAGTTAGATACCTCATCTCTTTCTTCTTCTTTTGAAATGTTTGTTTTGTTTTTGTTTAAATGGTATAATTCTTGGTAAAAGTCAATAAAGGCATTGCCTATCTTATCCGGATCCATTAGTGTTTCTCCCTTATATTGAATTTTATTTATTGTGTTTTTAATTCTCTGTTTTTTTAATAAGTTTGATAGGAGTTTATCTGCCTTGTTTCCTCTTATATACCATTTTTGTTTTAGAAAGAGTAGGTTTTTATTTGTTCTATTTATGACTTTTTGTTTGATTTTACCTTTGACCTCTTTTATCTTATCTATTATATCTTCCTGTAGGGTTTGTTTATGTATTTGTTCTAAAGTATATAGTTCGGCTTGGAGTTGTTGGTACGTCAGACCTTGTTTTCTTTTTTCTATAGAACCTATTTTAATTAGACTACCCCGGATTACCGCTTTTAGTGTGCACCACATTGTAGATCTCGAAATTGAGTCATTTTCATTTTCCGCGAACACATTTTTTATGTCAATTTGTATCTGTTTTTTAATTTTGTCCCTTACCAACAAAGACTCGTTTAGCTTCCAGTAGGATTTTTTTTTCACAATTCCCTCTTCTATAGATATGGAAACAGGTGAGTGATCTGACCATGTAGCTGCTCCAATATCACATTTCAGTTCTCCTCTAAATGTGTCTCTGTTAATAAGGAACATGTCTATACGAGAATAGGATCTATGAGGTATTGAGTAATGAGTATAGTCTTTGGATGTTGTGTTTAGTGCTCTCCAGACATCTATCAGGTTGTTTTTAATAATAAATTCCCCACATTTTTTTGCTAAGTGTATTTGTTTGTGGCTCATTTTTTTACCCGGCTGTAGTTTTTTATCCAGCTCGGTATCTGCTACCAAGTTAAAATCACCCCCCATAATAAGTTGTCCTTGTATTACTTTTTCAACCTGTGCCCACGTTTTTTCTAAGAAGTTTATAGTGTTTTCATTCGGTGCATATATATTTACAAGAGTGTATGTAGCATTATTAAGCTTACAAACTAATATGATATACCTACCGTGTTTATCTATTACTTTGTGTATTATTTCTGGTGTCAATGAGTCTTTTATAATTATCATCACTCCTCTACTTTTCTTTGTATTATGATAACTTGATGTGAATATATGTGAATATTTTCTATTATATATCATTTTTTTTGTGGATTTCACCCAATGTGTTTCTTGTGCGAACGCAATATCTATTCTCTCGTGATTAATTATTTCCATAAGCATCCTTCTTTTGTACGGGGAATTTAATCCTTGTGTATTTATTGTGCTGATCTTAATCACCATATCTGAGACAGGCAGCGAATTCTCTCATCGGCTCGGGGGGACCATTCATACATCACATTCATACCAGATTGAGTAATCGGATCCAATTTGGATCCGATCACCCTCTTGTCCCAATATTAGGGATCTCTCGATTTATTCTTTGCTCTAATTGAGCTTGTGCTTGGCTTAAGGAAGAGGCGGGATCGGTTTTCCAATAATTACTATAATAATACCTGTTTGTTCCATTATCCTAACCAGTATCCAATATCGCCACCTTAAGATCTACTATGACAGGCTGGACCTGACTGAAAATTTCACTAAGAAACTAACTCCGCATGTCCTCCGCCGTCGTAGATCTCACGTATCCCTGACCCCCCCCCTCCGCCACCCCGTCTCCCACCCCCCACACGAGAGGGAGACAGGTGGTGGGTGGGCGGCGGGCTGTCGCCAGCCTGCACTGCACCATATTGTCCTCATGGACCAAACAAGCTCATACAAAGACAGAACCCAAGATCACAGAGCTTCCGCCCCCCCGCCCGGTCCCAACTGGCCCGCCCCCACCCCCCCCCCCCCCGAAAACGGGAGGACAAGGGGCAAGAAGGCAGGAGCGGGATCCTCAATAAACCACTAAGGCAGCTCCACCATCCCCCCAGCCCGGCCCCCCCACACGTGGCGCAGGGGGCAGGGCGAGGGGAGGGCAAGGAGCCCCTTCCTCAGGGAGACCTACATACAGATAACAACACATAAAGAGAATTGTTGATCTTCCATCGGACGAGGGCAAAAGGCGTACAAATAGCATTCATAGGGTTCAGCAAGTAAGGCGACTCCGCCATCACCTCGGTCCGGCCCCCCACACACATGACGTGGGGGGGGGCGGGTCGAGGGGAGGGCTGTTAGCCATCATCCCATGGAGACCAACATCCAAATAGAGACACATGAGCCACATCAATGATCTCCCATCAAAGAAGGAAAAACACATACAAATAACATAGATCAATTTCAACCGATGAGGCGACTCCACTATCACCTCGGCCCGACCCCCCCCACACGTGGCGCAGGGGGCAGGGCGAGGGGAGGTCAGTCCACCATCATCCCAGGGTGCCCATCGTACAGATAGGAGAACAACAACAACGTTGCCGGTCTCCCACCAAGGAAAGGGCAAAACTCATATAGCTAGCATATAAAAATTTTCAAAGACTCCCTGTCCCCTAACCTAAACAAGATCACCCCCCATCCCTCTTTTTCCTTCCTCTTCTTTCCTTACACACCATTATTATAATTTCTTTGTTAACCTTCCATACAGCCATCATCCCATTATTCAGCCATTAACCCATTATCTTCTGCTATGATATAACTATATATATAACTATATTCCCAATCACAAAAAGAGCCATTGTAACAGAGCAGCTTTTGTTCTTATAACACTAGGAGCTACTCACGAAAAATGAGATTCAGGGGAGTTAAGACGAGATGAACAGACATTTAATCTCACAGACTTAACTGTGCATTCAGCTTTGGCCTTAAGTTTTAAATTCCCTGCAATACCTTCTTTGACGATTAAAGACCTCACTGACAGTGTGTATATGTTATGACATACTCATCAATCTGTGGCCAGTGTAACTTACACTCCAGTGTTGCATCAACATTCAAATAAAGAGCCTTACCTAAGATCAAAGAGCCAATGCAGAGTCTGTGTGGTTAATACCTGAGATGAGCGCTGGAAGCACACGGCAATAGTAAAGCAGCTGCCAGAAACTAATGCTTTATGTATACTATTCTCGATGAAAGTGAAAGTCACACACTGAGACATCCCCATTATACTGTCCCTCCTAGCACTGCCAGCTTCCCCCTCCTCTGTATACCCATCCTTGCAATCTTATTGACACCAAAAGCATAGTAACTGTTCTTGCACTGCAGTGGCATTATCCAGAATTAGAGAACAAAAAAATCCCACATCAATGTTCCCAGTTAGATCCTATTTCCCATTTATGGATACATGCACATAGTTTGAAATAAAAGTAGCTACAAATACTATTTGATGCCCTATGTAGCTAATAGCAAACCCTTCATAGTTGGAGCTATAAAAAAAAAACACTTAGTGCCCAATGATCCATGGGATCTTAGCTGAGAGATATGTAAACAAATATATTTAATTTCCTTTTAACTCGTCTCTATTCATTTCTTTATCTTTATTCCTAATATCCACCCTTCACCATGTTCTTTGTATAACTAGATAGAATGTGTCGGCAGATAAGAACACTTCGGCCCATCTATCTGCCCGATTTCTGCCTAAAAAGAAAATCTGAATACTTTCATTAGCCCCTTCTCTCCTTTTTCTTTTACCCACAGGAGGGCAAGCAGACTATCCAGCATCATTTAAAAGAAAGAGAGTCAATGCCCTCCCAAACCTAGGTTTGCACAGCCTTCATCAGACTTGATCAGAAAAAACGTTTGGTCTTGGGGAGATGTTCTGCTCTTCTGTTGACCTGATGTACCTTGACATTATGGCTCGGTGCTAGTGAATGTCTGGAGATCAGGGAAATCACCATACCAGACATTGGAAAGAAGGAAGTGAAATTCTCCCTGTACATGGACGACATGACCATCTTCTGTGCAGATTGCCATTGAGAGCTCTCGTCCAGACTTGCAAGGATTTCACCAGAGCTTCATAAGCCAATTCAATTACGGGAAGTTGAAGACTATGCTGTACGGGCAGTGGTCAGGGCCGTTTTACCACATGGGCAACCTGGCGATTGGCCAGGGACCCCGTATTGTTGGGGGCCCTGTGCGATTTTGTTTTCATCAGGAGCCGCTTCTGCTAAATGCGGTCCCCGAAAAAAAACCAACAACTTCCTGTAATTGCCACCAGATATGAAAGTAAGTCATATCCGGTGGCTGTGTTTCCCTTCACCGTGCAGGAGGGAAGAAGACAGCACGGAGGAGACGGCGGGGACACGGACCAGCCAGGAGGTATGGCATATAATGGGCACAGTAACGCTGGCATATTAATGGCAAAAAAACACTGACATATTATTGGACAAATTATCAGTGGCAAATTAATGAGCAAATTATCAGTGGCATATAGGGTTGCCACCTGGCCGGTATTTTACTGGCAGGCCGGTAAAAAATTGGCATCAGGCCAATGTTAAGTCTATAGAGACCGTACCAAGGCCGGTATTTTTTTTAAGAAAAGGTGGCAACCTTAGTGGCATATTGATGGACAATTTATCAGTGGTAAATGAATGGACAAATTATCAGTGGCATATTAATGAGCAAATTATCAGTGACATATTAATGAGCAAATTATCAGTGGCATATTAATGGATAAACTAACACTGCCTGTGGCATTTAATATATTTAAATATGCAATGCTGGTAATGGGGCAGCAGCAAATCCTGGATGTGCAATACTGATGATTAGCATGATATACAAATACCTAGATAAAATGACTTTTCGAGGGTAGGTGGGCGAGAGGGAGATATGGGGGGGATGGCCAGGATTTTTTTCAATAAGGGGCCCTTTCTAATGCCCTGGTGATTAATCAGGAACAGGTAGGGTTAACTTAAGACTAGGACCTGACCTCTCGTTTATTATCTTGTTTACTCCAAGCCCTTTATACAGTCCCTGTACTTTGTACAGCCCCTGCACTGATCACTGACTCCTTGCTTGGATATTGAAGTCACTACAGCTTGCAACTAGTTCAGTAGAAGGAGCAAAGGAGAGAGCAGGTGAATGTCTTACAAGAGCGATAATAGATAAAAGTTAGTACCGTGTTAGCCGTAGAAGCACAAGAGACAAGTAGAGCCAAGTTGATACCTTTATTGTCTAACTGAGGAGCTTTACAGTGCAAGCTTTCAAGACCTCTTAGTAGTATGCGCGAAGAAGTAACCTATGCTTGCACTCTAAAGCTGCTTAGTTAGCCAATAAAGGTATCAACTTGACTCTACTTGTCTCCTGTGTTTCTACAGTAAACATAGTACCATCTCTCATCTGTGATTTACCAGCCTTCTCATTCTTCCACTGAATTAGCTGTAATGCTTACTGTTACCAAGCTGCAGTTTTGCTTCTCTCAGACTCTCTCTAGTGATCAGTCTTCATATTGCAAGTAAGTATTTCTGAATTTCCATGCTATGTATTTTGAAATGGAGCCAGCAGATTTGTCTCAGACACTTGTCACTCTCACTCATGGTCTTGAATATATAACGCAGGCTGTGAGGGACATACAAACACAATAAGACCAGTTCAAACAGACAATGCAAGAACTGCAAGCCAATAGAGCTTTTCCATTATCACCTAAACCACAGATTCCAATGCCTGAACGGAGAACATTCAACCTATAGAGGTTTTGTGAATTCATGCAGCCTCTGTTTTTCTCTAAGACCAAGAACGTATCCTTCACAGTATATCAAACTAAGAACAGTGTTTTCCCACCTGTCTGATAAACCTATGGCATGGGCTCATCATTTATTGGAAAAAGAAGACCCTGTTCTGACATCTATGGTTTCCTTTTTGACCGCCATGAATTTCTTATACCAAAATTCCAACAATAGCTTCCCTGCTGAGTACAGTCACAGATTCCTATGCCAATGGAGATGCCAAGTGGAAGAGTATGGGCACTCTTTCAGAAGAAGTCAAGATCCTCTGACAATATCTTACTGAAAATGTTAATCTTATACACATCGTAATGAAGTATCAATCAAGAACTGATATCCTGTTCCCCTTAATTCTTAATTTTTTGGAAATACTATATAATTTAGTCAGAAACAAACCCTCCACCATGGACTATAGGCTCCACACAGTATAGACCGATCTGGCCAGAAATAGGACCAGATTGGTACAAGTAGCCTAATTTTGGAATTTTACGAAATTAAGCTACACAGTATAGCCGAAATCTCCCAAAACCAACCTGAAATTGGCTAAAACAGCTGAATTCCAGGCATTTCAATTGCCCAGTTAAAAACTGGAGAATTAATAATGAAAATCATTTTTAAAAAAAATATTTTAAATAGCTCACCTGACCAGCAGACCCATAAACAAATAAAACAAATATCCCAGGCCCTATTATAATCACTGGGATCCAGGCTAAGTAGCTCTGACCTCTCCAATTGCTCCTAGTATCTATATAATACACATAGGGGGCTGCGGCTACTTGCCATGCCCCACCATAATGGAAGTAGGCAGGGATGTCCACTTTCCCTGCTAATTTATGTTTTAACAGTGGAGCCCCTGGCCTGTGTCATTAGAGATAACAAAAATATAAACAGAACAAGTACTGCACAGGGGAGGCTAAAATTAGTTTATATGCAGATGAAGTTCTTCTGAACCTGGCAAAGCCGCAGGATTCAATAGAACAGTCAGTCAGGGAAATAGACAAGTTTAGTTACATGTCAAATTACTGTTTGAACAAAGGGAAAACTATGGTCCTGGCAATGTAACCAGAGATGTAAAAGTTAGGTTTAAAGAAAAATATAGCTCTGAGTGGGTTAAAGCCATATCCTACTTGGCAATTCAAATTGGTTTTATGGTGGCCCCAACATGAAAAAAGTTTCATGGTGAGGCAGAATAAATATTATAAAAGCATATGTTCTTCCAAAATGGAGATTCCTGTTTAGAATGCTCCCTATAAACGTTCCAATAAAAGGCAAAATAATGGCATATTGAGGGGTTAAATGCTGCAAAATTCTGGCATATTGGGGGGTTAAATGCTGCAATATTGAATGGAAAAATTCTGGCATATTAAATGGCTAAATACTGGCATATTAAGTGGCACAATTCTGGCATATTGAGGGATCAAATTCTGCAATATTGAGTGACAAAATTCTGGTATATTGAAGGGTTAAATGCTGCAATATTGAATGGCAAAATTCGGGCATATTAAGGGGTTAAATGCTGGAATATTGAATGGCAAAATTCTGGCAGACTTAGTGGAAAAATAATGACGTATTGAGTGGCTAAATACTGGCATATTGAGTGGCTAAATACTGGCATATTGAGTGGCTAAATACTGGCATATTGAATGGCTAAATACTGGCATATATTAAATGGCAGAATAATACTGGCATATTATTGGGCAAATTGGCTGGGGCATATTAAATGGCAAAATAGTACTGGCATATAATTGGGCAAATTAGCTGCGGTGTATTAAATGGCAAAATAATACTGGCATATTATTGGGCAAATTGGCTGGGGCATATTAAATGGCAAAATAGTACTAGCATATAATTCGACAAATTGACTGTGGCGTATTAAATAGCAAAATAATACTGGCATATTAATAATCAAATTGTCTTGCTTATTAACGGCAAAAAAATACTGGCATATTATTAGGCAAATTGTCTAGAGAGAGTGAGAAATAGAGAGATGTCTGTGTGTATAGATATGTATTGTTTTAGAATTTTGCAATTGTCACCTCGTGGGGCTCCTGTGTGCCGCATAATTAATGGAAGTCCCATGTGTGCCATATTTATTGGGCCCCATGTGTGGCATAATTAAGGGGCTCTTTTGTGTGGCATAATTAATTGAGCTCTGAGATGAGTCATCAATAATGGGGCTCTAGTGTGGCATAATTTATGGGGCTCTCTTGTGGCATAATTTATAGGGCTCTTGTGTGTGTCATAGTTATGGGGCTCCTGTGTGTGGCATAGTTAATGGGCTCCTGTGTGCGACATAATTTGTGGGTATCCTGTGTGTGCCATATTTAATGGGCCATCTGACTGGCATTAATAAGGAATCTGTTTGGCATTGTATTAGAGGAAATCCCGGGGGGTGACACTATGAGTTACAGCACCGGGTGACACCAACCCTAGTGACGCCACTGCCTTCTCACGTTCTCTGTTACTCTTTCATTTATTCAAATGATTGTTTTTTATACTACAGAAGTATTGCTTCATGTGCTTACCATATGTGACTCCCAAAGACTGCTATTGTGTTTCTTATTGCTATGGCAAAAAAGTGGGGGGGGTTTTAACATACTTTCTCCTACATACACTGTACCCAAGTTATTTGCCTACAAATTGGTAATACAATCTTCTTCCAATATCAAATTCATTGTTTATACCCAAATACCAGAATATGCTGATACTTATCATTTTAAAAATGAAAATCAGTCCATAAGATTACTCATCTTGGAAAATCTGTATAGTTTAATATTTTGCTTTATCTTGTATGAACAAACTTATGTATGTCTTTTGAACTGTGACTCAATAAAATAATAATTAAAAAAAATTAAAAATATTTGGGGTCTTTTGAAAAGGATGGAAATATTTAAAATGTTAATGTTTTTTGTGGTCAGAAATGTAATATTGCTTTGTTGAGTGGGTGGTGGGTGCATGGAATAGTCTTCCAGCATAAGTGGAAGAGGTTAATACAGTAAAGGATTTTAAGCATTAATGGGAAAGGCATAAGGCTATCCTAAACCAATGCAGATAAAGTGACAAGCGCTATATATAATGTGCAGACAAACAGTGGCGTCCCGAGGGGGGGGCGGGGGGGGCGTACCGCACCGGGTGACACCTCCAGCGGGGGTGACACCCGTGCTGCCGGCACACCCCCCCCCCCCCTGCATCGCGCTGCTTTAGTTTTTTTCTGACAGCCGCATCCGCTGGACGCGGCTGCCGGAAAAAAGTAAAAAAATCACAGCAACAGGATGTGACGTTACGTCACATCCGGTGACTGTGTTTCCCTCCTCCGTGCAAGAGGGAAGACTGCACGGAGGAGGCGTCGGTCCGGGAGCAGAGAGCAGCATCGGTAAGTAATGGGGAAGGGGGGGAGGAGGGTGGTTTAAAATAAGCAGGGCTCTGGCTGGCACTATTTTACTGGGCTCTGGCTGGCACAATATTACAGGCATCTGGCTGGCACTATATTACTGGGCTCTGGCTGGCACTATATTACTGGGCTCTGGCTGGCACAATATTACAGGCATATGACTGGCACAATATTACAGGCATATGACTGGCACTATATTACTGGGCATCTGGCTGGCACTATATTACTGGGCTCTGGCTGGCACTATATTACTTGGCTCTGGCTGGCACTATATTACTGGGCATCTGGCTGGCACTATATTACTGGGCTCTGGCTGGCACAATATTACAGGCATCTGGCTGGCACTATATTACTGGGCTCTGGATGGCACTATATTACTGGGCTCTGGCTGGCACAATATTACTGGGCTCTGGCTGGCACTATATTACTGGGCTCTGGCTGGCACAATATTACAGGCATCTGACTGGCACAATATTACTGGGCATCTGGCTGGCACTATTTTACTGGGCTCTGGCTGGAACAATATTACAGGCATCTGACTGGCACAATATTACTGGGCATCTTGCTGGCACTATATTACTGGGCTCTGGCTGGCACAATATTACAGGCATCTGGCTGGAACTATATTACTGGGCATCTGGCTGGCACTATATAACTGGGCATCTGGCTGGCACAATATTACTGGGCTCTGGCTGGCACAATATTACAGGCATCTGGCTGGCACTATATTACTGGGCATCTGGCTGGCACTATATAACTGGGCATCTGGCTGGCACAATATTACTGGGCATCTGGCTGGCACTATATTACTGGGCTCTGGCTGGCACAATATTACAGGCATCTGGCTGGCACTATATAACTGGGCTCTGGCTGGCACAATATTACAGCCATATGACTGGCACAATATTACAGGCATCTGGCTGGCACTATATAACTGGGCTCTGGCTGGCACAATATTACAGCCATATGACTGGCACTATATTACTGGGCATCTGGCTGGCACTATATTACTGGGCTCTGGCTGGCACTATTTTACTGGGCTCTGGCTGGCACAATATTACAGGCATCTGGCTGGCACTATATTACTGGGCTCTGGATGGCACTATATTACTGGGCTCTGGCTGGCACAATATTACAGGCATCTGACTGGCACTATATTACTGGGCTCTGGCTGGCACAATATTACAGGCATCTGACTGGCACTATATTACTGGGCATCTGGCTGGCACTATATTACTGGGCATCTGGCTGGCACTATATTACTGGGCATCTGACTGGCATTATATTACCGGGCATATGGCTAGCACTATATTACTGGGCTCTGGCTGGCACTATATTACTGGGCTCTGGCTGGCACAATATTACAGGCATATGACTGGCACAATATTACAGGCATATGACTGGCACTATATTACTGGGCATCTGGCTGGCACTATATTACTGGGCTCTGGCTGGCACTATATTACTTGGCTCTGGCTGGCACTATATTACTGGGCATCTGGCTGGCACTATATTACTGGGCTCTGGCTGGCACAATATTACAGGCATCTGGCTGGCACTATATTACTGGGCTCTGGATGGCACTATATTACTGGGCTCTGGCTGGCACAATATTACTGGGCTCTGGCTGGCACTATATTACTGGGCTCTGGCTGGCACAATATTACAGGCATCTGACTGGCACAATATTACTGGGCATCTGGCTGGCACTATATTACTGGGCTCTGGCTGGAACAATATTACAGGCATCTGACTGGCACAATATTACTGGGCATCTTGCTGGCACTATATTACTGGGCTCTGGCTGGCACAATATTACAGGCATCTGGCTGGAACTATATTACTGGGCATCTGGCTGGCACTATATAACTGGGCATCTGGCTGGCACAATATTACTGGGCTCTGGCTGGCACAATATTACAGGCATCTGGCTGGCACTATATTACTGGGCATCTGGCTGGCACTATATAACTGGGCATCTGGCTGGCACTATATAACTGGGCATCTGGCTGGCACAATATTACTGGGCATCTGGCTGGCACTATATTACTGGGCTCTGGCTGGCACAATATTACAGGCATCTGGCTGGCACTATATAACTGGGCTCTGGCTGGCACAATATTACAGCCATATGACTGGCACTATATTACTGGGCATCTGGCTGGCACTATATTACTGGGCTCTGGCTGGCACTATTTTACTGGGCTCTGGCTGGCACAATATTACAGGCATCTGGCTGGCACTATATTACTGGGCTCTGGATGGCACTATATTACTGGGCTCTGGCTGGCACAATATTACAGGCATCTGACTGGCACTATATTACTGGGCATCTGGCTGGCACTATATTACTGGGCATCTGGCTGGCACTATATTACTGGGCATCTGACTGGCATTATATTACTGGGCATCTGGCTAGCACTATATTACTGGGCTCTGGCTGGCACTATATTACTGGGCTCTGGCTGGCACAATATTACAGGCATCTGACTGGCACAATATTACTGGGCATCTGGCTGGCACTATATTACTGGGCTCTGGCTGGAACAATATGACAGGCATCTGACTGGCACAATATTACTGGGCATCTTGCTGGCACTATATTACAGGGCTCTGGCTGGCACAATATTACAGGCATCTGGCTGGCACTATATTACTGGGCATCTGGCTGGCACTATATAACTGGGCATCTGGCTGGCACAATATTACTGGGCTCTGGCTGGCACAATATTACAGGCATCTGGCTGGCACTATATTACTGGGCATCTGGCTGGCACTATATAACTGGGCATCTGGCTGGCACTATATAACTGGGCATCTGGCGGGCACAATATTACTGGGCATCTGGCTGGCACTATATTACTGGGCTCTGGCTGGCACAATATTACAGGCATCTGGCTGGCACTATATAACTGGGCATCTGGCTGGCACAATATTACTGGGCATCTGGCTGTCACTATATTACTGGGCTCTGGCTGGCACTATATTACTGGGCTCTGGCTGGCACAATATTACAGGCATCTGACTGGCACAATATTACTGGGCATCGGGCTGGCATTATATTACTGGGCTCTGGCTGGAACAATATTACAGGCATCTGACTGGCACAATATTACTGGGCATCTTGCTGGCACTATATTACTGGGCTCTGGCTGGCACTATATAACTGGGCATCTGGCTGGCACAATATTACTGGACTCTGGCTGGCACAATATTACAGGCATCTGGCTGGCACTATATTACTGGGCATCTGGCTGGCACTATATAACTGGGCATCTGGCTGGCACTATTTAACTGGGCATCTGGCTGGCACAATATTACTGGGCATCTGGCTGGCACTATATTACTGGGCTCTGGCTGGCACAATATTACAGGCATCTGGCTGGCACTATATTACTGGGCATCTGGCTGGCACTATATAACTGGGCATCTGGCTGGCACAATATTACTGGGCATACTGGGCTGGCACAATATTACAGGCATCTGGCTGGCACTATATTACTGGGCATCTGGCTGGCACTATATAACTGGGCATCTGGCTGGCATATATATTGGGCTGGCACTATATTACTGGGCTCTGGCTGGCACTATATTACTGGGCATCTGGCTGGCACTATATTACTGGGCTCTGGCTGGTACAATATTACAGGCATCTGACTGGCACAATATTACTGGGCATCTGGCTGGCACTATATTACTGGGCTCTGACTTTCACTATATTACTGGGCATCTGGCTGGCACTATATTACTGGGCTCTGACTGGCACTATATTATTGGGCTCTGGCTGGCACAATATTACAGGCATCTGACTGGCACAATATTACTGGGCATCTGGCTGGCACTATATTACTGGGCATCTGGCTGACACTATATTACTGGCATCTGACTGACACAATATTACTGGGCATCTGATTGACACAATATTACTGGGCATCTGGCTGGCACTATATTACTGGGCTCTGGCTGGCACAATATTACAGGCATCTGGCTGGCACTATATTACTGGGCATCTGGCTGGCACTATATTACTGGGCTCTGGCTGGCACAATATTACAGGCATCTGACTGGCACTATATTACTGGGCATCTGGCTGGCACTATATTACTGGGCATCTGGCTGGCACTATATTACTGGGCATCTGACTGGCATTATATTACTGGGCATCTGGCTAGCACTATATTACTGGGCTCTGGCTGGCACTATATTACTGGGCTCTGGCTGGCACAATATTACAGGCACCTGACTGGCACAATATTACTGGGCATCTGGCTGGCACTATATTACTGGGCTCTGGCTGGAACAATATGACAGGCATCTGACTGGCACAATATTACTGGGCATCTTGCTGGCACTATATTACTGGGCTCTGGCTGGCACAATATTACAGGCATCTGGCTGGCACTATATTACTGGGCATCTGGCTGGCACTATATAACTGGGCATCTGGCTGGCACAATATTACTGGGCTCTGGCTGGCACAATATTACAAGCATCTGGCTGGCACTATATTACTGGGCATCTGGCTGGCACTATATAACTGGGCATCTGGCTGGCACTATATAACTGGGCATCTGGCTGGCACAATATTACTGGGCATCTGGCTGGCACTATATTACTGGGCTCTGGCTGGCACAATATTACAGGCATCTGGCTGGCACTATATAACTGGGCATCTGGCTGGCACAATATTACTGGGCATCTGGCTGTCACTATATTACTGGGCTCTGGCTGGCACAATATTACAGGCATCAAGCTGGCACTATATTACTGGGCTCTGGCTGGCACTATATTACTGGGCTCTGGCTGGCACAATATTACAGGCATCTGACTGGCACAATATTACTGGGCATCTGGCTGGCATTATATTACTGGGCTCTGGCTGGAACAATATTACAGGCATCTGACTGGCACAATATTACTGGGCATCTTGCTGGCACTATATTACTGGGCTCTGGCTGGCACTATATAACTGGGCATCTGGCTGGCACAATATTACTGGACTCTGGCTGGCACAATATTACAGGCATCTGGCTGGCACTATATTACTGGGCATCTGGCTGGCACTATATAACTGGGCATCTGGCTGGCACTATTTAACTGGGCATCTGGCTGGCACAATATTACTGGGCATCTGGCTGGCACTATATTACTGGGCTCTGGCTGGCACAATATTACAGGCATCTGGCTGGCACTATATTACTGGGCTCTGACTGGCACTATATTATTGGGCTCTGGCTGGCACAATATTACAGGCATATGACTGGCACAATATTACTGGGCATCTGGCTGGCACTATATTACTGGGCATCTGGCTGGCACTATATTACTGGCATCTGACTGACACAATATTACTGGGCATCTGACTGACACAATATTACTGGGCATCTGGCTGGCACTATATTACTGGGCTCTGGCTGGCACAATATTACAGGCATCTGGCTGGCACTATATTACTGGGCATCTGGCTGGCACTATATAACTGGGCATCTGGCTGGCACTATATTACTGGGCTCTGAGTGGCACAATATTACTGGGCTCTGAGTGGCACAATATTACTGGTATCTGACTGGCACAATATTACTGGTATCTGACTGGCACAATATTACAGGCATCTGACTAGCACACTATTATTGGGCTCTGCTGACACAATATTCCTGGTATCTGACTGGCACAATATTACTGGGCTCTGTGTGGCACAATATTACTGGTATCTGGCAGGCACAATATTACTGGTATCTGACTGGCACACTATTAATGGGCTCTGAATGGCACACTATTCCTGGTATCTATAATTGTACAATTTTCAAACATTGAAAAAATTGTGGGTGTTTTCTTACATTTTTATTATGGGGGGGGAGGGGGTGCCACACTCAGGGTCCGCCCCGGGTGCCAAATGCACTAGGTACGCCCCTGCAGACAAACAAATTATGCAGCAAACACTAGTGCATTTTCCTCCAATTAGCACAAAATAGTGAATATCGTGTAATAAAGTGTTGCGCAGGTTATAATAAAATAAATACTTATCAGAGATATATAGGCGAAAATCCAGCCTTTTTTAGATGTATATAAAAGAAAAGAAAAAAATATATACAAAATTGTGCAGTATTGTGAATATAAGGAAAAAAAATATCTCCCCCTAAAGAATTGTACTCACACTCTACAGAGCCTATAGGACCGGCTCTGGGTGTATAAGGCGTGCAGACTCTGAGTCCCAAAATCCCCACATCCACTGGATAGATAATCGATGGAATACTCATGGAGCAGGACACAACAGGAGTGAGAAACAAACGTTGTAGTGCCAAATGTAAACAATTTTTTTTTCCCATTCTTTATTTGAAGAAACCATTAATACATAAGTCCAAGATTTCAATAGTATACAATATACAAATGATACCATTACATGACAATACAAGAACACATACAGAAAATATTAAAAGGACAGTACATAAGTTCAAGACAACAATAGTACACCATCAACAAATGGTAACATAAATACAAAAACACGCATAAAAAACATTAATAGGACAGTAGAAATAGTTCTTCAATCAATATTTTTATAATTAATTAAGAAAAAATAAAAATAACATAAGCTCGTTGTCTGCTACTCATCAATTTGTTAAATCAACCAGGACAGACAAGGTTATGGGAAATATGATAGGAAAGTAGATAAGAGAGAACATACAACACTTAGGGTAAAAAACAAAAACTAGTAAAATAAAAATAACAAAAAGGGAGAGGAAAAAAAAAAAAGACATATATTACCCTGGGAAAGGAAGATAAAAAGGAAGGTGAATCAGAAAAGTATTAACGGGAATGGGTAAGGATAAGGGGGTATTGATATAATAATATAATAGGGGGACCCAAGGGTGGAGGAACGATTATAAGTTTCGAAAGTTAATATTATGTTATGTAATTTAGTAAACTATAAAGATTTAAGGGAGGGCCAAGGTCCATAATCACCAAATTTTTGGGAATCTGGCTGGAGTATCATGTACATATGCAGTTAAGAGGTCCATGTTTTTTACCTCAATAATCATGTTTTTAACTTCCGTTAACGTAGGCATGTTGGGTTGATTCCACAATTGTGCTATAGCTCTACGAGCTGCCAAAGTAATTTTAGTAATCAGTACATTTTCATGTTTGGTGCATATGTCAGCAGGTTTGGACAGTAGGAACAGTTCAAATGGTATTGGCTTAGCAATAACATGGATGAGGAGTTTGTGAATTTGCCCCCAAAAGGCTTGCAGATATTGACAGGACCACCAACAGTGAAAGTAGGTACCCAATTGTCCACAATCTTTCTAACAAAGAGGAGAGGCTGAAGTGTACATTTTTGCCACAGTAGTGGGGGGCCGGTACCATCTCATCAGAGTTTTATAAGCCTGCTCTTTATGAGTAGTACAGATGGAAATTTTAGAGGTGGCTTCCCATATGTCAGACCAATCGTCTGAGTCCACTGGATGACCCAAATCACGTTCCCAAGCCTTTATATAGGATGGAGAAAAATTTGAATTTAAATCAAGAAAATCTTGGTATAATTGAGAGATCAGACCCTTTTGTCTAGGATCATTCATTCAACAAAGGTTTTCAAACCATGTCTGTTTGATTTTGGCTGAATTAATTGAAGAGTAAGTGAGGGCAAGGTCTCTAAGTTGTAAATAATCAGGCGAGCGTAAAGGTAAAGTCTTTTTAAGATCATCAAATAATATAACAGAATTATTATGAAATAAATTACAGATTCTTAAGATCCCCCCTTGATCAAAATTTCTGAACTGAACGTAATCCATACCAGGCGGAAAATTTCTATTGCGACAAATAGGCTGAAGAGATGATTGTGCTGTTGTTAAATTAATTTTAATGGCATATTTGTCCCAAACTCTAAGGGAATTAAGTATCATCGGACATCGCGTCCGTAAAAGAGGTCTGTGATTTTTAGGTAACCAAATATAATGGTTTAAGACATCTGGACTAAATAAATCATTCTCCAAGTCAGCCCATCGAATTGTAGCAACAGGGGAATGCCAGGCTGAAACTTGTGCAATCTGGGCAGCTAGATAGTATTTTGAGAAATCAGGAAGGCCTAATCCCCGAGCAGATTTGGATTTGTACAACGTAGAGATGTTAATTCTAGATTTCTTACCTTGCCAGATAAAACGATTAACTGATTTTTGCAGTACCGAGAAATCTTTGGTGACTAGTGGGATTGGCAATGCCTGGAAAAGGTACAGCAACCGAGGTAGGAGGTTCATTTTAATTGTAGTTAATCGTCCAATCCAAGAGATTAAAAGGGGATTCCATTTATCCAGATCTGATTTAAGTTTGTGCAGGAGGGGAGTGTAGTTGAGTTGATACAATTTAGTGTGGTCAGATGAGAGTTGTATACCCAAGTAAGTCAATGGTTGGTCAGATAATGGTATTAAGAAGGTGGACTGTATAATCTGAAATGAATCGGAAGTCCCCTGGACTTTTCTGGGTTAACTTGAAAACCAGAGACTTTAGAATAAATTTGTAATTCTTTAAAAATGTGTGGAAGGGATTGAAGTGGGTCAGTAATAGAGAGTATAATATCATCTGCATAGGCAGCAACTATGTATCGATTATTGGCTACTGTGAATTCATTAATTTTTGTGTTCTGTCGTATAGAATGCAGAAGGGGTTCCAAAGCAATAGCAAATAAGAGGGGTGAAAGAGGGCAGCCATGTCTAGTTCCATTAAAATTATACAGTCTTAAGGGTGTAGCCCCAGGTATACATATTTTAGAAGAAGGTTTATGGTAAATTGCCACCAGACAATTTAAGAATTGTTGTGGAAAATTCATTTTTTCTATGACCAGTCTTATGAAAGCCCAATTCACTTGGTCAAACACCTTCTCTGCATCCAAAGAAAGAAACAGAGAAGGCGTTCGAGACTCATCTGCCATCCACAGAAGATCTATGCACCTCCTGGTGTTATCCAATGCCTGCCTACCAGGGATGAAGCCCACCTGATCCGGGTGAATTAGCTTAGGTAATATAGTATTAAGACGGTTGGCAAGAATTTTTGTAAAAAGTTTGTAGTCTATATTTAAAAGTGCTATTGGTCTGTAGTTGGTTGTATATTCCTTTGGTTTACCTGGTTTGTGAATGAGAGTAATGTTAGCTTCTTGCATGTCATCAGTTAGGTAGTTCCCCATCAAGAGACTGTTGTACACTGGAAGTAGTTGTGGAATTAGAATTTCTTTCAGGGTTTTGTAATAAAGAGCTGTAAAGCCATCTGGTCCAGGGGCCTTATTGGTCTTCAGGGTTCCGACAGCCGATTCAATTTCCAATTCAGTTATCGGGCAACCCAGAAGACCAATCTCCTCTTGTGTAAGAGAAGGTAGCTGAATTTGATCTAGGTATTTAGAGACTTCATCAATATGTTTTTTGTTAAAAAAAGTTTCTTCAGGCGAATGATTGTAAAGACTTGTAAAATAATCATGAAACTCTTTAGCAATGTCTTGTGGGTTGGTTACCACAGTCCCTAAACCAGTGGTAATTGTAGAAATTAACCTAGACTTCAACATAGAGGCTAGTAACTTATCTGCTTTGTTTGCATTTTCATAGTAGTATCGTTTGGTAAATTTAAGTGATTTAGCTGTATCTTTGAGCGTGAGTTGTTTAATTTGGCTCCTAACATTATTAAGCTGAGAAAGAATGGGTGCTGTTGGATTGGTTTTGTGCAAAGTTTCTAATTTGTAAAGATCAGTTTGTAGTTGTTGATGAAGTTTTGTTGAATCTTTCTTAAGTCGTGTACTAATGCTAATTAAGTGACCCCGTATCACCGTATTGTGAGCTTCCCAAAGCGTAACAGGATTATCAACTGTTCCCTCATTCAAATTAAAATAATCTTTCAGTTGCTGTTTACACGATAATAAGACCTCTTTATTATGTAAGAGAGTATCATTCAATTTCCATGCCCAGTGTTTGGAGAATTCCTTATTTGTAAAAATTAATGAAATATCAGCATGGTCAGACCAAGTAATTGAGTGTATTTCTGTGAATGTAAACAATTTTAATTCCCCCCCACATATAGCAGCTTACATAGAAGAAGTTAAAAAACGATATCCCATGTAGAAAACAGTTAAAACCAGCATAGGTAAAAAGCAGGCAGAGTCACCCAGCCGATCATATCACAGTCTCCATCCGTCACTTCATAGGAGCAGGCAGCAGCTGAAGCTTGTATAGGCAGCGTTCTGCTGGAGGAGCTGGTACTTCCTGGTTGCAAGTCTCGTCAATAACGTCATGCGACGCGTTTCGCCCCCACATGGGCTTTTTCAGAGCAGTCGTGTGGGCGAAACACGTTGCGTGACGTTATTGACGAGACTTGCAACCAGGAAGACTTCCTGGTACCACCCATCATTTTGTGCTATTATGCTATTACTATTTCCTAGATTCACCAGGTTAGTAGATCATAGTGTACCATTTAGTAGAGGGGGGTCACCACAGTGAAGGTCAATATGCCCGCAGGCTTAACTGTAAACAGCCAGCAGCCTCCGGCTACATGGGAATTCTGTCAAATATACTAGGTGCCCCACTCAATACCTGGTTGATCCTGCTAGTAGTGTTTCAGTGTGAAGTCTTGCAGGTATAAGCAGCCCGAGCTACTGCAAAGGAGTGTGTGGCTTTGAGAAGGGCTAAGAGGGCTCAAACTCTAAGTTCATGACTTTGCAGTGGTGAAACACATACAATCCTCACTATTTTGTTTGACCACAAGGTGGCAGTATCACATGCACTCGAAAATTTTATTTTAAGTGTATCTAATAAAATGCACTTTTTATAATTAGCAGACTCCACTAGACAAGCATAGTTCACTGACATTTTAAGTGTCAAGGCCCAGCTGGGTACCAGTTATAGCAGACCAAAAGCAAGAGCAAGGTGTTGGGGTAAATCCTGTTTGTACAGTATGGGTGATGGGGCATGTCCTGGGGTGATGGGGTAGGTCCTGGCTGTGCAAAGTTAGTGCTGGGGCATGTGCTGGGATAAGTCCTGGCTGTGCAAAATGGGTGCTGGGGAAATTCCTGGGTGTGCAATGTGGTGATAACGCATGTATTGAGGTAAGTCCATGGTGTGCAATGGGGTCGATGAGGCATGTCCTGGGGTGCTGGTGGAAGTCTTAGGTGTGCAATGCGGTGGTGAGGTATGTGCTGAGGTAAGTCCAGGTTGTGCAATGGGGTATGATACAGCATGTCCTGGAGCTGCTGGGGTAAGTCCTGAGTGTTCAATGTGGATGCTGGTGCATGTCCTGGGTGTGCAACGAAAGGCAAAATGGAGTGCAGGAGGGGTGGCCTGTAAGGGGCCCCACAATTTCTGATGACGGCCCTGTTCGTAATTATCGCCACATGGAGAATTATCGCCAAAAGTGTTTCATATTTTTTTGTATAAATGTCTGATGAAGAGTCCTGAGAGGTCTTGAAAGCACTCCAAACCTACTCAATTAGCCAACAGTTGGGTATCAACCTAACCCTACTTGTCTCCTGTGTTTCTATGGCTAACACAGTACCAACTCTCACCTTTTTGTTCTTTTTACCATGTTCACAATGTAAAGTAACACATATTCCACTAGAGGGGTGTCGTCTACTGTTTTGCAGTCTGTACTGGAAAGTATTTGTCTGTAGTATAGCATGTGTCATGATTTTTTGGCTCAGGTTTTTTAAGCTTGCAAGACTTGGGAACCAGAGTGTGAAGATTATTATTTCAATCTTTGCATCTAATGTGTAAAAGATACAGAGGCTATAGTTGGCATATTAACAGGCATCCTCATTGGTACTCTGCACATTATATAGTCACTTTGCATGTGCACAGTGCTGTGCATGAGCAGTAAGCATTCTCCTTGGTCTGGGAAACCAGAGAATGAGATCAAGGCCGTGGAATTGTGGTCCTGAGTCCCTTTGTCCCACTGAGTTCTTTCTTTGTCCCAGAAAGCGGGACTGTCCCACACAAAGCAAGACAGTTGGGAGGTATGGTAAAACTCCTGTAAGCCCAGGAGGCGCCCTTTTAAAAAAAAAAATCTTTGCCGGTAGAGGCACTGGCTGGGGAGATCAGAAGATTTCCCTTCACTGGCACTCTGCTCGACTGCAGAGCAGGATGACGTTTCACGGGGGGAGTCACGGAGAGCTTAAGCTCCGTGTGTTAAGAGAGACATAAAATAGGGGGTTTGCCAGAGACAGACAATGGCAAGGAAGAGGAAAAAGACAAACAAGGAGAGACATACATGGAGTGAGAGTAAAAAAACAGGCATGTGGATGGAGAGGAGAAAGACGGACATGAGGATAGAAAGGAGGGGGCGCCACTGTGGTGGCCCACACAGGGTGCCTTAACACATCAGGCCGGCCCTGCATGCACAGCATGGATCCAAGTTGTGATCTATATTCAGGTATAGGAAAATGGACTGTACAACCACAACAGTGTGCATGGCAAGGTCTGTAAAGGACCATCGACCATCATTAAAATATCTGTCACAAAGTCTGTCCTGTGCAGCATATTCAAAGTCACATAGTAAATTAAACGACATTGTGGTGCTTTCCTTTTGTTTTTTTCCATTCCCTATCACAGCGCATCTTGTATGGTCAGCTGATCTGTGCTTTCCCAGCAGGGCTGGCATTTTGAAGGATAATGGTACTGCGCAAGTTTGGTGGAGTTGACACTCCTCAGCCACTTGGCTGGCACAAGCCTAAGGCTGCCTAGGCAGCCAACTTAGGGCCACCACAGCAGAGGAGGACGCCAGCGAGGAGAGCGGCCCCAGTTTAAAAAGAAAGTTTGTCGGTAGAGGCACTGGCTGGGGAAATCAGAAGATCTCCCCTCACCAGCCCTCTACACGGCCGGAGTGGAGAATCCTGGGAGGGGGCGGACCACACTGGGTGAGAGGTGAAGAAGAGAACAGAGATGGGGGAGGAGTGGGGGAACAGAGGAGGAGGGTGTGAGAACAGAGATGGGGGAGAGAACAGAGGAGGGGGGAGAAAACAGAAATGGAGAGGAGGGGGGAGAAAACAAATGGTGATGAGGAGGGAGATAACCAAGATGGAGTGGGAAGGGGAGAGAACAGAGATGGGGAAGCAGAGGAGAAAACAGAGATGAGAGGAGGAGAGGAAAAGTGATATGGGGAGGGGAAGAAGAGATAAGAGATATGGAGAAGGAGAGATGAGAGATATAGGGAGAGGGAAAGTTATATGGGGAGAGGAAGGATAGATATGGGGAGGGTCATGGGAATGTGTGTGTGGGGGGGGGGGGGGGCAACCAAAATGCACCTTTGCCTATGTAGAAAAAAATCCACCGGCCCTGCTCATCCCAAACCACTCCCTTGGCATCTTAAACAGCTAGGGGGAGAGGCTGGGTAATATGATGTGTTTAATTTTTTTTCCCCTAGAGACGGAAATCTTGCAGACAGGACCCTAAAACTTGCTGTACTGGTTGGTCCAATTGATTCATGTGTTGCGCTTTTCTTACTGTAATACTTCTAGTTCTAGTTCTGCACTGACATATGTTGATGCTACATAAAAAGTAAGTAATAATAATTATAACTCCTTTAGGTTTTCAGCCCGAGTTGGTATTGTGTGGGTATAGTTAGGCCAACTTAACCTTAACCTTTTGTTACTAATCTACAGTCTATGCTGCAACATATCATTTTACTACATACTTTAGTACAATAAAGTGATTTTTTAAAGTGACTACTATAGTTATCATATGAGTAATATATTCCTATTAGCCTGAGATTTCATGTAACTTGTAATTTCATTTGATATTGAATTTGGCATTTAAATGTCTTAATCATTTTGCTAAAAAGTAGTCAATGAAGTAGATTAGTTACAACCATTTAAATCTATTTGTTGATGGCCATGTAGTTCTGCCTCTTCCTAAATACCAGTAATGTAAATATGTGTCTATACGATAATTAGTCACAATTACAAACAAGTCATTAGGAATTTTTTTACTAATTAAAGTGCTAGTAAGGAAAAAATGAAACCGGTTGCTTTGTAAAGCAGACTCATATAATGCAATCATATTAAATCCAGGTTTGCGGTATTAGCACAGCGTCACACTGTCACGCTTTAAACTTTTATTGTTCTGTGTTCAAGTCAAAAACTGCAGGGTTTTGTTCAGACAAGAAAGTCGGCTCATGAAACTGACTGGTAATAATCACCTTGCTTTTTAATAGGATTTAACTTGAAAAATGCTGCGCTTTCAGAAGCCTAGGTTTTCACCAATAAGCTTCCTGAACATTATATATTTCACAAGAACTCATTAAATGCTACTTTAGACTAATACTTTTGTGTACAAAAAATCTCAATGAATAGACAGAATATGTTTTGTTGTGGCAGCTCGTATTTACCTTTTCCAGTTTCATGCTTTTAGGAATGATTGCATTACATTGACATTTATTTATACAGCTCAGCACTTCGTACAGAGCATAAAAGGGACTTAAGGACTAAGTTAGATGAACAAAAACACACCAACTGGTGAAGTAGTGGGTGCTGCTCACAAGTTTATCATCTATAATTGTTCTTTAAAGTTCACATTCTTGTGCTCTTAAAACTCATACAAGAAAATGAACGTATATATACATCCTGTGTCTAAATACACTTGGTGATACAGGACATACATATATGTGCATCCTGTGTTTAAATGAGCTGGGGAAGCCAGTGTTGCTGGGATGTCTCGATGTTGAGACATTCAGCAACCCCTAAATACGACCCCAGAGTGCTATGTGATTGCTCTCAGGAGTGATCACATTCGCAGTGCTGCCCGTTGTGGGCAAGAGCCCGTTGTGGACAATCAATGATCACTTCTGTCGCTCTGGGGATGTTGCTTGAAAACAGTAAGGAAAAAGTAATTCGCTACATTCGGTTACTGCCCGATAACCTGCAAAAAACAATAGAAACATTTTTAAAGTAATGTTAAAAAAGCATTTTTTACAATAAATTATATGATATGATCAAAATAACGGTATCTAAGGAAATCTCTATTACCCTTGGTGACAGAGGCTATTTGTAATACCCTTCCCTGATCCTCGTCGCACTGCTCCCCGTGTTTGTCACGATCAAACTCACCTAACTCCATTCAGCTCCCATCTATGTCCCATGATGTCATCTTTCCGGAGTCCGGTAACCAACAAAATGGCCACGCGCATGCACGATCGATGAAACTGACAGATCACTGAATATTATTCTGTTCTCTGTAATCCTGACCTTGTCATTCCATTCTGATTCCTGTTATTGGTGTCTCAGTCCTAGTGGCTGTGTGTTCAGCTGTTCCATCCTCAGAACCAGTGGCTGTATGTATCCAGTGTTCCAGAACCAGTACAGTTATTTGTTCTATCACCCTGAACCCCAGTATCAGTGATTGTGGATATACTGTGCCACAGGAATAGTGGCTGTGTGCTGTGAATGTCTGTTTATCCAGACACTGGAGGAAACCGTCAGTACCATCTCTTTCAGAGATCAGGGAACAAGTTACATATCAAGCAGATATGGAGAAATCACATTGTATATGGATTAATAACCTTGCAATCTACTGGAAAATCTGGTCCAAATGATATAGGTATTGTGACCCAAATAAAAAAAATAGTAGAAATATCTTCTCCCCACGCCTGAAACTGACCGCTTACCCTCAGTGACACAGAATGTATGTTAGTGTGGAATGGGTGAAAGTATGTTTAGTGCGAATGTATGTTCAATGTGAATGTGACTTTAACGTAACTAATCTATGCATAACCAAGTTGTTAGGAATCCTGAAATCTTTGACCCATTAGGCTTGTGATGGAATCAGAGGAATAAGGGGAATGTTACACCTCTGGAACTATTAACATATATAAGATGCACCAATGTGAAGTCTTTCATAACATAAATTAATAATTTATTATGTGAATGGTTGTACTGTAAATAACAATGTATTCTCATTGTAATAAGTAAAAAAATAAATAAAAAAGAGCCAGTGGCTGTGTGATTTTTCAAGTCTTCAATACCAGTAGCTGTATATTATCCAGTGTTCCAGAACCAGTACAGCTGTGTGCTCTAAGTTCCTATTTCTCAGAAACGGTGGCTGTGTGTTTTTTCATATCTCAGAACCAATACTGCTGTAGGGCCAGCTATTCAAAATCCCAATTGTCTCAAGTCCCATCTTCCTGTAACTTCTGTCACTAGTAATTCCTTAACCAGTGTTCGGAGAGAGGTAGAGGTGTAGCTATTTACCTTTTCATTAGTGTCCGTGGCTCAACCAAGGATATCTCTGATACCTTGCAAAGAACTGGTTACACTATTTTAACACATCTGCAGTTTTTGTGTTTATCTGTGATTTTTCTCTTTCTCGTTTAATGGATCTACACATTTTAAATACTGTTTAAATCGGCATAAAAAGGGTTTTCTTAAGATTATGCCCATAGTATCATATAAATTACTATTAACAAAATTATAAAATATGGCAACCTAGGGTTGCCACCTTCTCTTTAAAAAAAATACTGACCAGACCATTCGCCTGAACACATTTTTGTTTACCAGCCTGCCGAATGATGGCAAGCTTAGTTCTACATTGCTCCTTTGTAGTAGGAGTAGCATTTCATAGACAAAGCAAAAGATGTTCCTAAATATTAGCAGTGGAGCGTGGAAGGATTGGACTCCTTCATGAGAATGCATCTTACTTCATACACTAACAAATCAGCTGGATATTACACAAAGGATATGAGAACCAGCATCTTTGAGAGCCACGGTCACTGAGTGAAAGACCACATGTATGTACTATTACCATTTAACTACACAGGAAAAACAAAAACAGGAAGTGTGATGCTGAGATCAGACTTGTTTAGGAAAGAAGAAGAACTGACCTTTGAACTTAGTATAGAAAACCAGAAATCTCAGTGTAACCCAGGTCAATATAATAAAAGATACAGGGGTTAAATAAACATACAGAAAACATCCACCTAAAATTATACCAACCAGAGACGCTAATCCAACATGAAAAAAAATCCCTTATAATTCGTTAACATCAGTCACTGGCTGTTTTAAATACATCACATTTTCGTAGGTTGTTTGTATATTTTGTTGCTATTTGACTCAATCAATGATAGATTATTGACAGAGATGATATCACACTGCACGGAAATGATATCTTTATTAAAAGCAAAGCGTGTTAGGTAGAGTAGTGATGATCTACTGCATAATACGGCGAAAATGAAAGGGTTGTCTGTGATGATAAACCCCATGCGAACGATAGTGCACACCAGAGACTGGACCCGTGTAAAATCCAAGATTATACATAGTAACATAGTAACATAGTAATTTAGGTTGAAAAAAGACACAAGTCCATCAAGTTCAACCCTTCTACCTATCATTACAGCTTTTGATCCAAAAGAAGGCAAAAAACCCCTAAGGAAGCTATTTCGAATTTTGCCTCCTGGGGGAAAAAATTCCTTCTTGACTCCAAGAGGCAATCAGATTTCTCCTTGGATCAATAAGCTCTTTTATTAATGCTTATTCTATTATTAATAGCCCTGTATGTTCTGCTTTCCTAAAAAAACATCCAAACCATTTTTAAATGCATCTATTGTGGTTGCTAGCACTACCTCTCTTGGCAGTGAGTTCCATAACTTTATTGTCCTAACCGTAAAGAATCCCTTCCTTTGCTGTCTATGAAATCTTTGCTCTTCCAGTCTGAGGGGGTGACCTCTTGTTCTTTGTACCTTTCTGTTAATGAACAGGTCACTGGAGAGCTCTTTATATTGGCCCTGCAAATATTTATATAATGTTATCATATCCCCTCTGAGACGCCTTTTTTCTAACGTATATAAATTCAATTTTTTAAGTCTCTCTTCATAACTAAGATCCTCCAAACCCCTTATTAATTTTGTAGCTCTCCTTTGCACTTTTTCTAGTTCCTTAATATCCTTTTTAAGGACTGGTGCCCAGAACTGTACTGCATATTCAAGGTGAGGTCTTACCATTGATTTGTAAAGAGGCAAGATGATATCCTCCTCCCGTGAATCTATACCTCGTTTTATACATGCCAATATCTTATTGGCCCTTGCAGCTGCTGACTGGCATTGGGCACTGTTGCCAAGTTTGTTGTCTATAATTATTCCTAAATCCTTTTCATTAGTAGTTTTTCCCAGGGAAAAACCATTTAACGTATATGTTGCTTTGTTATTATTTTTCCCATAATGCATAACTTTACATTTGTCTATATTGAACCTCATTTGCCACTTTACTGCCCAGTCCCCCACTCTGTCCAAATCTTCCTGTAAAGAAAAAACATCAAGATTAGTCTTTATTGCCTTACCTAATTTAGTGTCGTCCGCAAACACGGAGACATGGCTCTCAGCACAATGTGGCAGATCATTAATAAACAAATTAAAAAGAAGAGGGCCCAAAACAGACCCCTGAGGTACTCCGCTTAATACCCTTGTCCAATTTGAGAATTTTCCATTTACAACAACCCTTTGTGTTCTATCTTTTAGCCAATTTTCAATCCACATACACACATTTGCCCCCAAACCTATTTCTCTCAATTTGTAGAGTAACCTTTTGTGTGGAACTGTATCAAATGCTTTCGCAAAATCCAAATAGATCACATCAACTGCCACACCTAGATCTATATTTTTACTGACTTCTTCATAGAATGTTATTAAGTTTGTTTGACAAGACCTGTCTTTCACAAAACCATGTTGACTTTTACTAATTATATTCTGGTTCAAGATGTATTCTTGAGTGTATACCTTTAGCAATCCTTCAAATAGTTTCCCCACTACAGATGTCAAGCTCACTGGCCTATAATTACCTGGCAGAGAATTTGATCCCTTTTTAAATATTGGAATGACATCCGCATTTCGCCAGTCTGTTGGCACTGTACCTGAACTGAATGAATCCCTAAAGATCATGAATAGTGGCCTGGCCAGAATTATGCTTAACTCTCTAAGTACCCTTGGGTGTATACCATCTGGTCCTGGGGCCTTGTCTATCTTAACAGAGTGTAATTGCTTAAGCACTTTTTCCTGTGTCAGCCAATCCCATGTTTGCGGCGAATGTCCCATAACTTCCTGTAGCTGGGGCTCGTCCATCTGCTCTTCCTTAGTATAAACAGAAGGAAAAAAAGTATTTAAAATGTCTGCTTTCTCTCTGTCCTCACTTACCAAATTTCCCATTTGGTATAACAAGGGCCCAACATTTTCCCTCTTTAGCTTTTTTCCATTTATATATTTATAAAACATTTTGGGGTTAGTTTTACTCTCCTTGGCAACCCTTTTCTCATTTTCCAATTTAGCCATTTTAATTGCCTTTTTGCAGGCTTTGTTGGCCTCTTTGTACTCTATAAATGATAATGCTGATCCCGTGTTTTTATAATGTTTGAATGCCATTTTCTTGTTTTGTCCTTCCTGTTTCACGTTACCTGTAAGCCACATTGGTTTTGATTTGTGTCTTTTGCATTTGTTTCCCAAAGGTATATATTGGGATGTGTACTTTTGTAATGTGTGCTTAAAGGCATTCCACTTGTCTTCTGTGTTTAGTCCAGAAAACAATCGTTCCCAGTCTAAATGTTCAATCGATGCCCTTAGTCCATCAAAGTTAGCCCTTCTAAAATTAAGTGTTTTGGTGGCGTATTTACCAATTTGCTTTTTTGCATTAATCTCAAATGAGACCATATTATGGTCACTATTCCCCAAGTGTTCTCTTATTTGGATGTTTGAGATAAGCTCCTCATTGTTTGTTATTACCAAATCCAGACAGGCATCCATTCTAGTTGGGGTGTCTACTAATTGTGCCATAAATTTGTTATTAAGCAGGTCCAGAAACTTGCTGCCCCTAGCTGAACTAGTTGTGCCACACTTCCAATCTATATTTGGGTAATTAAAATCTCCCATGATTAGAACTTCATTCATATTTGCAGCCTTTTCAATTTGTAATAAAAGCTGATCTTCTCCATCAATGCTAATATTTGGTGGCTTGTAGCATACACCTACAAGTAATGTGCGATTCTTTTTAGCGTCTAAGCTAATCTCCACCCACAGTGTCTCCACATCAGTTCCAGTTACATCATGTACACCTTTTTTAATACTGGGATTTAATTTAGGATTTACATACAGACAAATCCCTCCCCCTTTTCTATTTACTCTGTCCTTTCTAAAAAGTGAGTAACCTTGTAAATTAACTGACCAGTCGTGGGTCTCATCCCACCACGTTTCTGTGATTCCGATTAAATCATACTGTTCAGCACTTACCAGTATCTCCAGCTCACCCATTTTGTTTGTCAAGCTTCTTGCATTTGCTAAAAGACATTTGAGATTACTACCCATTTTCTGTTTAGTTGACAAACACTTAATGTGTGCAGGTTTAATTATATGGACCTCCCTTTGGTCTATGTTAACCCCACCACTGCTTTCCTCCTCTCCCATAGCTAGACCCACCTTCCAATCTACCCTAGCTACCATTGCTTCTTTTTGATCTTGACCCTCCCCCCCAGAGCTTAGTTTAAAAGCTCATCTAATCCTATAGCCATCCTCGCCCCTAATACTGCAGCCCCCTCATCATTGAGGTGCAGCCCATCCCGTCCAAAGAGTCTGTAGCCGACTGCAAAGTCTGCCCAGTGCTCCAAGAACCCAAATCCCTCTTGCTTGCACCACCTTCGCAACCACGCATTAATCTCCCTAAGCTCCCGCTGTCTCCCTGACGTAGCGCGTGGTACTGGTAATATTTCCGAGAATATTACCTTGGAGGTCCTTTCCTTTAGCTTCTTTCCTAGTTCCCTAAAATCATTTTTAAGGACCCCCCACCTACCATTTACTTTGTCATTAGTACCAATGTGTACTATGACCGCTGGATCATGCCCAGCCCCTCCCAATAATCTGCCTACCCGTTCCGCAACATGCCGAACCCGAGCACCCGGGAGACAACACACAGTTCGGCATTCGGGGTCCTGGCGACAGATTACCCTATCTACCTTCCTAATAATAGAATCCCCTACCACCACAACCTGTCTAGCCTTCCTAGTGTCCTGGCTCCCAACTGCGCTGGAGAGGCTACTCACCTGGCTGCTAGGAGAGTCCGCCTGCCCCAGAAATGCCTCTTCTGAGCTAAACCACCCAGCATCCTCACACAAGCTGGCAAACATGTTGGAGTGAACCAGCTCAGAATAAGCCTCCCTAGCTCTCCGACCCCTACTGCCCCTTACACAACTAACCCAGCTCTCTGCCCTAGAAACCTCTTCCCCTCCATCATCACCCTCCTCTACACTGGCCCCAGCCAATGCCTGCTCCGTGAGCAGTAAACTCCGCTCCATGTTGCTTATGTCCCTAAGTGTTGCCAGTTGCCTCTTTAGATCTAATATTATATTTTCCAAAGCAGCAACCTGCTCACATCTGCAGCAGTGGTATGGACCCTGGGGAACTTGCTCCAAGACCGCATACATGCTGCAAGACATGCACTTAGTGGCATTGTCCAACATGCTCTCTAGTGTAAACCACAAAATTAAAAATAGAATAAAATAAAAAAATAAAAGATTTATACTTTACCCTCCTTCTTTCCTTTTAACTCCTTCTTTGCTTCTAACTCCCACACTTAAGAAGCTTTTTTCACTTTAGAAGCTGCTCCCTTGTATTCGCCTGGCTCACTATTCGCCTACTCCTTCCAGTTAAATGGCCTTCAAAGTAAAGAGACTCCCAGAGAAGGTTATGCTTTATAGTAGCTCATAGCTTCAGACAATATGAGAGATATGAGACAATGAGGCGCAAAACCTAATATGTTTTGTATTTGTGAAGGACTTCATTTTCACAAAGTAACTGAATGGAACTGAATCTTCTCTTTTTTCATTTTAGGTCAGTGTTATGTAGCTTTAGAGAAACCTGTGTATTGCAAATATAGGCTAATATGCAAGTGTCACCTTGACCTTTGGGGACAAGTGGCTTCTGGTACTTGGTGTCCTTTGGGGTTGGTACTCGTGACATGTTACCCAGATAAATAGTCTGTGCTCTCTGACTCGGTTTCCTGGACAAAACTATGTTTTAAAAGTCTAAATACACTTTTTTCAGCCAATACTTAAAATATCTTACCACATTGCAACAGAACTGCCACTGATGTCTGATATAATCTGTTACGCCTCATCATGATACTAAAAAACACAGGTTGTGACATGCCTGGGTTCTGACTGACTTCTGCAATTTACTAACAATGGTTCTTGGCATATAATGTATTCCAAAAACCGTCACTCTGATTGTCAGATGGATATCAAAACACCACTGACACTTATTTTTTTTTTTGCTACAAATCTATTAAACTGTAGGAGCACAATGACTCCTTTGTAATTGTTGATTTGGTAACTGTTAACAGGTAGGGTTTTGCTGAAATTACATACTGGATTTTTTTTTTCGATTTTTCTTTCTTTGAAGATTGAGAAAAGCAAAACATCTTAGAGAACATCTAAAACGCCACAAGTTGTAAAATTACTTTCTAACATCACATTACATAGGTTGAAACAATGTCTTCTTCACCACTCCCTTGTCAATACAAGCAGCGAAAGTTTACTACTAAGGAACCTCAAGGGGTAAACAATATGAGATAATGGCTTAATGTTATTGAATAAACACAATTGCCCACAATGCAGTGAACTAAAATAATGGCTTAATGTTATTGGATAAACACAATTACCCACAATGCAGTGAGCTACAGAACCCGCTCACAGTAACAATCTGAGTCTTGAAAATAGCAGAGTGAATCATTTGATGTAATTGAGCGTAGCATGCTCCTTCTTGTGTTTGCTTATTGTTCTTGCTCATATATACTAGTTTTACAGTAACATTTTCTCCTCCAGGAAAAATGTTGCGTCTTGTCAAATGATAGTTTGCTAATTCAGTTTATGTAGTAATCTAAGTGGGAATTTAACAAACATTAAGTGAACATGTTAAATTATTTTTGGGAAAAGATTTATAGTGCTCAACCCTTGAATTGTACTTGAAAGATTGATTTATTACCTCAACTCCCTAAGGCACTGGGTTGGGATGTGTGTTATTTAACTCTAATAACTGTTGGCTCTATGGGCGCAAGAAAAAGTCCAAAATAATGTCACATGAAAAATGGGAAAACACATAGGGGGCTATTCACTAAAAGGTGAGATGAGGGGAGTTGAGGTGAGATGAGGGGAGTTGAGGTGAGATGAACATTTCAAATTGGAGTGAGACTTTAAAGGATAATGCCAGATCAAAACCGTTGGATAATTTTTCCAACAAGGCTACTCATGAATAAAGATCATTATGTATTCTTTAATTTGAACCTGAGAAGTTTTGGCCACTGGGCAATCTCTAGCTGCATTGATAGTAAGAACCCCTTAGAGTAACTAAAAATGAATATGGAAGAACTAGCTCAGATCTCCTGTATCAATTGGGAGAAAAGACCATCACCAACATGTTCTATATGTTATAATCATTTATCATTGTTTGCAATACCTTTTAGTTTCTTTAACTAAATCGTTATGCTTGAACTGCTATGTATGGATCTGACCTGCATCTTTTTTTTTTCTGTACAAGTACAGTACTTGTGTTGAAAGATGGTGTGTTTAACGTTAAACACCCTGACAGCTAAGTAAGCCCCTGGCGTTTGGAAGTAAATTCACTAAGCTTGTCGTGACAAGCTGACTTATAGACTTGAATATTCTGCAATGTAACAAGAACATCTAACGACAAACCAAGGTTAATGTCTAGAACTGTAAGCTTAGAGCTTCTAGCTATTTCTTCAATAGAATAGAAAACTGCCCCCCCCCCCCCCCCCATATAATGTCATAGATGTTATTTTTCAGAGTCTGAAAAAAAGGACATAAATATCAAGAAAATTAATGATTAATTAATATATAATAAGGGGATACTGTGAGCTAGATGTAGTAACTTTACAAAATATATTCTTATATTAATTATCTTATATTAATGAAAATATACTATTATTATATAGAACATTAATATATTGTAACTGTATATGAATTGTTTTGTGTTTCAAATACGTTTAATTCTTCTACACTTTTTTGATTTCAGCCATATTAGGTAACAGAACTGTGTCTTTCTCTGCAATTCAGCAATTCAGCTCTGGACTGAGGGGACTGTATTCCCCTCAGGCCAGATAGACCAGATTAGTAACCCCAAGAACGTATCCAGCTGGGAGGAAGACTTTTTAAAAATATCCATAAATATTATGGTAGAGTTTGTCTGGCTGGGCATCATGAGACTTGATTTTTACAACTAACCTCTTAACCTTTTGTTAATTACAATTCTAAAGAGGATTAGCCAGACATACTATTATCATTACTGTGCCACCTCATGTGTGTTCATCCAAGGCGAGTGTAGACTACTCAAATAAAAAAATAAAATTCATTTAATATATAATAAATCCTTTGGTTCCCCTGTTATTATTTTGGTCTGTTCTCATCATTTTATTCTAGTGCCTCTGTTTCAAAATCAAACCATCTTTTTGATATATATTGAATAAAGCATGGGATTTTAGGCACGCCATGACACACAGTTATGGGTTCTTTGTTTGTTTATGAGACACATAGATACACCACTATCTGTATTACCATGCTAAAGTTTATCATTCTTTATAAGGGTGAGTGAGTCACAAGTGGTTTGTCCAAATATGCTTTTTTTGCACAGATTGCAACACAGAAAAGCTAGAAATGGAAACATATTACTTGTTTGAACTTTGTTAAAGTCACAAAGTTTATTGCTTCATCCTCTCTGTCTACATTTTCATCCTGCAAGCATATTTAAAGAGGCAGTTTAAATAGTACTGCATAGTACTTCATCTATTAAAAGAAAAGAAAAAGAAACCAATTGGTCTTATGGTACCTATTGGCCATATTCACATATATTAAGCAAATGTAATATCTACATTAATATGTTTTGTGGAACTGCCCTTAAACTTAAGACATATTGCATTCAGATAGATGTATTAGCTACCTATTAAGGTAAGATTTGTTAAAGATGGATAACGTAACTAGACTTAAGACTTTTTTTTTTTTAAAACAACACCTGTAAAACAGGACACAGAGTTTATTATTTGTATAGGAAGCTAGTGTTATTCTCATTAAAGTCGGTTTAGAAAATTGCTATATAAAGATATGTTGTTATTGAACTGAAATTTTAAATATTATCATTGAAAAGGGAGACAAAGCTATTCCAACCTTCTTCCTCTTAGACAAAGGAGTCCCGGGGGGGGGGGGGGTTCTGCCAAATTACATTCTACTGAATAGCTCCGTTCCTAATGGTGCCTGTTTTATGGCTGACCTATATATCTCTACAGATAAGGGATGGTTCAGTGACTTAGATGAGATAAGGAAGCTGAGTAACCAAGCTAGAAGGTGGAAATAATTGAGGTCTTCCGTACCATGTAAGTATGGGACATGGCCTTCAATCAGTGCTGAGACTGGATTTTTCCATGGTTTTGTCAATAATACAGCAGCATTTTATAGCATAAGTTGCATAAGGGGCAGGAGAGGACCCCAAACACATGACAGCACCAGCAAATGATTGGCTGTGAATAAAAGCCAGACATTCATTAGTTATACATCTGCTAACACTATCTTTGACTAAAATTGATGACTATTTCTGTAAATCTTGTGAAAAAGTAAGCATTTAAATTATTAGGCACTTTCCTGTAGTTTATTTGATGATATTAACCCCTTAAGGACAGAGCCTTTGAAACATTTTTGTCCTTTCTGGACAATGGCTATTTTAACATTTCTGTGCTGTTTGTGTTTAGCAGTAATTTTCTTCTTTGTCATTTGCTGTACCCACACATATTATATATTGTTTTTATCGGGACAAAAAGGGCTTTCTATGGATGCCATATTTTTGATCATATCTTATCATATTATTAAAAAAAAATAATAAAATATGGTAAAAAAAAAAAAAATACACAAATGTCTTTGTTTTTATTTGAAACAACTTCTCCTCATCGACAATAGCGAACGAAAAAACATGCTAAATAGATTCTACTATTTCTCCTGAGTACAGGGATACCACCCATGCATAGGTTTGTTGGGTTGTTTGGGGGCTAAAATGCCAAATTTGTGAGGTGCAGTTTTTTGTTTTCCAACTTGAAATTTTTACATGCAGACAGCCTGCACCCATGTCCCATTTGGGACATATTTGAAACCAGCCAGTGTATTTTACCCCATCAACCCATATATTTTTTAAAAGTAGACACCCTAGGCTATCTCAAATGGTGGTATTTTAACACTTTCCATGCACTAATTCTACCACCAGCCTTTGTCAAAGTTTGTGGTAGTAATTTTTTTGTGTTTTTTTTTCACAAACCTTGTACTTCAGACATGAATTTACAGATGTTGGTATGTGTCACTGCCAAATAACACCCCAATAAGTGTTCAGCAACATCTCTTGAGTACAGGGATACCCCCCATGCATAGGTTTGTTGGATTGTTTGGGGGGTAAAAGGCCAAATTTGGGAGGTGAAGTTTTTGGTTTTCCAATTTGAAATTTTGACATGCAGACAGCCTGCACCCATGTCCCATTTGGGACATATTTGAAACCAGCCAGTGTATTTTACCACATCAACCCATATATTTTTTTAAAGTAGACACCCTAGGCTATCTCAAATGGTGGTATTTTTACACTTTCCATGCACTAATTCTACCACCAGCCTTTGTCAAAGTTTGTGGTAGTCATTTTTTTGTGTTTTTTTTTCACAAACCTTGTACTTCAGACATGAATTTACAGATTTTGGTATGTGTCACTGCCAAATAACACCCCAATAAGTGTTCAGCAACATCTCTTGAGTACAGGGATACCACCCATGCATAGGTTTGTTGGGTTGTTTGGGGGCTAAAAGGGCCACATTGTGAAGGTGCGCATTTTCAACTTGGAATATTGACGTGTAGCCAGCCTGAGCCCATCTTTCATTTGGGACTTTTTTTTAAAGTAGGACAGTGTATTTTACCCCAAAAAGTATATATTTTGTAAAAGTAGACACCCTAGGCTATTTTAAATGGTGTTATTTTAACACTTTCCATGCACCAATTCTACCACCAGCCTTTGTCAAAGTTTGTGGTAGTTATTTTATTGTGTATTTTTTCCCACATACATTGTACTTTAGACACAAATTCACATATTTCGGTATGTGTCACTGACAAACAATACCACAATATATGTTCAGCAACATCTCCCGAGCACAGGGATACCACCCATGCATAGCTTTGTCAGCTTTGTTGGGTGTTGAAAGGCTACATTTGAGAGGTGCGCTTTTTGATTTTCAAACTTGGAATTTGAACATGTAGAGCAAGGAAGGGGTTAATAGCTCTTATAAGAGCCTTTGTAGTACTGTACAAAAAAATTAACCCCTAAAAATGCACAGACAAGAAAAAAAATTCTGCTGTGCAGTGATCAGTGGCAGGGAAGGGGTTAATACACTACACTATACAAAGGGTATGGCTTTTATAAAAGCCCTTGGGACTCACAATTTTTTTTTAACATTTTATTTAATTTATTACATTTAAAAAATTATGTTATACAGATCTGTCTCTTTCCCTCACTAAAACTCAAGTGAGGAGAGGGAGGCAGATCCATATGGGTCAGAACAATATTTACCAATATTGATCGAACCAGACGAATGGTGATGCTCATCTGAGAAATCACCAAACCACCTTTGCCACTGATCGGCTGTTACTGATCGCTATACACGTGTTCAGACAGCTTCAAAAGGAATACACGTAATCCCCTAGTGGGTATAATTAACCCCTAGCGAGTCTGAAAAAAAAAATGCTGATAGCAAAAAAAAAATCCTTCTGCGACTAGATTGCTCCATATGCGCTGCTTAGGCAGTGACCATATGCACTGCTTAGGCAGTGACCATATGTGCTGCTTAGGAAGTGATATACGGCAAGGAAGGGGTTAATAGCTCTTATTTAAAAAAAAAAATACGTAAAAACGTAGTCCCCTAGCGGGTATAATTAACACGTGACGGGTGTAATAAAAAAGTTTTAAAAAAATTAAAAATGCTTCTGCAGCAAGATTGCTGCATTTGCGTCAGATCTCTGCTTAGGCAGTGATCTACAGCAAGAAAGGGGTTAATCTCTCTTAAAAGAGCTTTTTTTTATACTGTAATGAATTACAGTAAAAAAAATTAACCCCTAAAAAATGCACAGACAGCAAAAAATGTGCTGCTGTGTATGATCACTGCGTACACAGCGATCAATGGCAGGGAAGGGGTTAAATGGCTTTTATAAAAGCCCTTGGTGTTTAAAATTTTATTAAATATTTGTTTTATTATTTTATTTTATTTTTTTACTTTATCTGATCTGTCTCTCTCCCTTACTATAACTAGTAAGGTGAGGGAGGCAGATCAATACTTGTCAAAGGCAATATTTGCTAATATTGCCTTTGACAGTATGATAAGTGCTCATCAGAGCACTTACCATACATGCCTGCACACAGATCACATAGATCTGTTGTGCCGGCATCGATTGGCTCCCCCTAGAGCATCGGAAGTGAAATACTTTCACTTCCGATGCTCTTGCCATTAGAAGGGAAGCGCTGCCTGTTCCCTTCTACTGAGCCGATGGGGTCGCTCAGGAGAGCGACCACCATCGGCTCTGGGGAGCAGAACGGTGTTGTTAAGTGCCTCGCTGGCGAGGCACTTTAACAACACCGGAGATGCTTAGAAAGCGAACGATCGTTCGCTTTCTAAGCACATGTGTGCAGCCGGCGCAGCCATTTTTAAATGGCTGCTACGATCACTCCGTGGAGTGATCGTAGCGCGCCCCTGCACATTTGGGGGGTGTTGCACAATGCCTCTACCTAGAGGCATTGTAGCAACACCGTTAGAGTAAAGAAAGCGACCGCTGGTCGCTTTCTTTACTCAGTTTAGTGCATGACGTGCCAGGCACGTCAGCTGTCGGCAAGTCCTCGATTTGCCGTGACGTGCCTGGCACGTCATCTGTCGTTAAGGGGTTAATATTGGATAGAGACTGAGCATGGGAAACGAAGGAGAGAGCTGAGTCAAAAATGTACTCAGCCAATGAGGTTAAACACTGCCTATATGACCAGTTTACCATTCGAAGTATTGTAGCTTACTAAAGTGATATCCACAAATCACATTTTTCAGTAATCCGGCACTTTGGGGACCTTTAACACATGTTACAGTAAGTACTAAAACACAATGTAAAATATTCCTGGTATGGTATTCCTTAGTAAGCGATTCTCTGTCATGGTGGGTGCTGTGACCTAACATAATTAAACACTGGGGCAGAATACTTTCATGGGAAGCCCCTGTCTGGTCTGGTTCTGCCCAATCACTGTAGGTGCCTGCCTGGTGCCTTTCCTGGGCACGCTGCATTGTAATATCCTGGTGTCCTGAATGGCAAGTGGTGACCAGTCCGCAGGTGAGCTACATTTGCACCACAGGAGGGGGGCAATCAATCTGTGATCGAGCTACCACTGACCCTGGATACTGTTCATTTGAATTGACCGATTGCAACTGTTCCTAATCCGTCAGGAGGATGGAGCCGTAGCAGGGTACAGAAGGGTTGGGGATGGGTAGTGCAAATAGCTCCTTTGGTGGTGGTTAAACTGGACCCAGGCAAGGTTCCATAATCTGTAGCAAGGATACTGGCACTCAGGCCCCTCCAAATAGGGCATAAAGTGTTCCATCACAGTCAGCATATGAGCACAAAGGTATACCAGTGAGGGAAACAGTGTTTGTCATGTCACCTTAAATAAAGCTTAAAATGCATCCATATGAGAAATCATAGAGCAACAGTCACATACAGTATGTAACAAATAAACAATATACAGAACAAAAGTACTTCTCAGATAATGTATTATTTTAATTTATAGCCACAATTCAGTGGATCATACAAAGTTTTAAAAAATCTCATAAAAAATTTTTTTTGTGATACAATATATCAATAGTTAGAATTCAAAGGATTTAAAAAAAAAAAACTTAAGCTACATTAACAGCAACTGAAAGAACCACCTTTTACCTACTTCTTACTGTGCAAATACCGCAATCACAGCTCTAATGAGCATTACTTCCCCCACTAAGGTTTGAACAATAGTTTGATCTGCCAAACCCATTGCAGCTGGGGACACTTTACTATGTGCTGTCATGACTTGTATGAAAATACATTTTAAAAAATAGATCGACGGAAGCCTGGCCTGTGGGAGAACACAAGTCAACTGTACTTTTCCGTCCTTGAGGATATGCTTATTGTCAAGTTAGGACTAGGTGGTATCCAGTACAGTATTATAAATGCCAGAGCCTCTACAGATGTTTGTAGCTAGGAATAGCACAGTAGAATATTTTTGTTCCATGAAGCTGCTGATGTTGTGCTGACTGCAGTTCCAGCGCACCAGCCATTCAGCAAATTGAAAGGCTAATGCAGGTGATGACAAGGCTGCTTTGTGAATGGAGCATTGCATGTAAAGTGTGATGATCCCACATATCACACTGATAGTACTATACAGTACAAAGAGGGCTTTGCAGGTCAATAGAATATCTGAGAAACTGGCTTGTAGAAAATAAATGCTGATGCCGACTGCATAATGCAGCCAAATTAGAAGATCAGCTAGAAGTGGATTCCACGCTACTGTAAAATTCCATTACATACAAAGCTTTTCCATTACTTTAATTAAACTAATTGTCTTCAAACCATGGCCAAGGAATCTTGATTTGTGAAAAAAAGATTGAAACAAAACATATGATAACTGTTCACCAAGCAGTGAACTGATTTGATAACAAAGGTCCACAAATCTGAGCTGAATCAGAAGAAAAAAATAATCAAATAATCTATTTTTCGAATACTACTGTTTTGGCATAATTTGTGCAGCCTGACTGTTAATTTGCTACAATACTGTGGAAAAAAATGCCTACTAAGAACCATTCGGTCCCTCTAGTCTGCCCAGTTTTCTCTATACTTTTATTAGTCCCCAGTTCCCTATCTTATATCTAGGATATCTTTGTGCCTATCGCACGCATGCTTACAATCCTTGACTGTGGCATACATCCACTACCCTCTCAGTAAAGTAATACTTCCTGTTATTACTTTTAAATCATTGCCCCTCTAATTTAAGACTATGTCCTCTAGTTGTAGTAGTCTTTCTTCTTTCAAATATACTGTATTTGCTTGAATATAAGACGACCCTGATTATAAGACAACCCCCCAAACTTTGGATATTCCTTTAGGAAAAAAACTAAAAGTCTGAATATAAGACTACCCTATAGGAAAAAAGTTCAACTTGTATATATTCACATGTAAATTGCTTTTTGATATTTAATTAAAAAAAATATGATATTAAACAAATGCATTTCTTGTTTTTATTTCTTTTTCTGTGCCAATGCTGCCTCCCCGCCCCCCCCCCACCCCTCCCCCTCACCTTGTTTCTTTCCCTGGTGGCTGGTGGGGGCAGCCGGTATCATGCAGACATCCTCCATGCTGCCCGACACTTCCGTCTATTACGACGGACAGCTGGTAGTGCAGACATACCCCGGCTGCCCAAATCTCCCTGGTGCCTAGTGGGAGTAGCCGGAGGATGTCTGCACGATACGCGCAGACATCCTCTGCTGCTGGCCGGCACTTCCACTGGGACTTTTATAATGAAGCCAGAAGGACCCGACTCATCATAGAAGTCCCGGCGGTCGTGCCGGGCGGCAGCGGAGGATGTCTGCGTTAGCGAGAAGGATCCAGGTCCCCTTCAGCTCTGCGGAGGGACCTGGATCCCAGTCCTATAGTCTGACCTCGATTTGAGGTCAGATTATAAGACGACCTTGAATACAAGATGAGGGGTCTTTTTCAGAGCATTTGCTCTGAAAAAAACCTTGTCTTATATTCGAGCAAATACGATACTCTCTTCCTTTACTGTGTTGATTCCCTTTATCTATTTAAATGTTTCTATCATATCCCCCCTGTTACATCTTTCCTCCAAGCTATACATGTTATAAATATTGTCTATTGAACTACTCCATTGTACAAAGCTGTGGAATATGATTTTTAAAAGCCCTATATAGCCCTTTATTACAAGAAGGGACTTTAAGATACCTCTGGTTAGTTGGTAAATTATTGCTGGACATTCAACTGTTCTGAGTGTCAAATTGAGCCTAATACTAAACTCTTACCATTAAAAAGGTGTACTGAATAAAGTGGCCACTGACTGTGGATGTAAAGTGTATTTCCATTCATACATAGTATATTGTGTGTATGTATAGTAGGTTAATTTATACACAATGCCTAATGCAGGATAAGGAACAAATAATTAGGCCTAAATATAAAGTATTGTCCCCTTTACAATATAGAAAAGTTTTTTGGATGTAAAGTTATTCAAAATATTTTATTCCTCCAGTAATTTATATTCACAAAGAGAAAAACAATAGGAATCCTTTGTGATCAATATTATTTGTATATTTACACATAATTTGTTAACATTAATCACTTCAAAACTAGAGTTCATTTTCTTTAACTTTCTTTTGGGGATTTTAAAGTACTGGATTCATAAAGATTATTTCAATAATGATGTTTAAAATGGCTTCACACACAACCAACTTTTCCAGGGATGTATGTATGTATACATACATACATGTTAAATATGTATAAATAGAGGGATTCCCAATGTGATGAATGTATGTATAGTATAGAGTGATTCCCAATGTGATGTATGTATGTATAATATAGAGTGATTCCCAATGTGATGTATGTATGTATAGTATAGAGTGATTCCCAATGTGATGTATGTATGTATAATATAGAGTGATTCCCAATGTGATGTATGTATGTATAGTATAGAGTGATTCCCAATGTGATGTATGTATGTATAGTATAGAGTGATTCCCAATGTGATGTATGTATGTATAATATAGAGTGATTCCCAATGTGATGTGTGTATGTATAATATAGAGTGATTCCCAATGTGATGTATGTATGTATAATATAGAGTAACTACAATGTGATTTGAGGTAACCAGCAGGAATTAACAAGAGCAAACCAGGAATTATAATTTGCTATGGCACTCACCTCATTATTCATTAATAAAATACAATAGCACATTGACATGTCATCTGTGGAGCTTTGATCAGTCCATTAGTTCATTAATTGACCACTTCCATGACATGCATCACATTTTGTTGAGTTGAGCAACAGTGAACTGAACAGACCTGTGCTTTTCCTCCAAGGGATTCCTTGGCCTTAAATTCCATTCCCACTGTGAACATCTCTGTCTGGTGCACTAATCACGGCTGGAATGTAAGGCTTAATAAGTGCTCATTAGACCACAAAAAGCAAGCTTCACAGTCATCAAAGTTGTTGTGACAAAGTCAAATCCACTGTGGAATTCTCACTAATGAAAGGTTAGATACTCGTCTATAAAAAGGTGCTCAGGATAAGAAAGCATGTTTACTATTGTGTCATACTAGTAGTTACCTTGTTGTCTACTTAGCTATGAAGTCCTTGTATTATTATACATGCCTTGTATTATTATACATGCCTTGTATTATTATACATGCCTTTGGTTCCTGTAAAATGTATTGCAAGCAGTGTTGACCACACCGTTTTATCCCAATCAGACCCCAATCAGACCCAAATAAGTAAACTTTCACTGTAGCTCATGACTTAACTGTCATGTCCCTGAAAGAATTAATTTCAGTTTAGTACCTAGAGCATCTAAATATGTCAGCACATTCTATGTTTCTATAAGTATTCTGTTTTTTTTTTTTTTGTTTATTTGTTTGTTTTTTAAAGTAGGCAGACAAGATGGGGCTAATGGTTCTTATCGGCCAACAGATTCTATGTTTATATGTTCAAAAATGATCTGTTGTACTAAATGACAATAGACTAAATGAGAATAGAAACATTTACTCCAGTGATATTTCACCCTAGTCCATTTTGACTATTTTTTTTACATTTTCTGTGCAATTTGACCATGTTGCAACACAGAAAGGGTATAAGGATTGTTCTGTAACATTCATTAGCAAAGTATTTCAAAAGCAAAAGTGTCAGCTGTGCAGACTGGGTTTTTTATTTATTTGTATTTCGGACAAAGGTCCACTTGGAACAAAGCACCAAATCCAATCAGTACTGTAAAGCAAGCATATTGTTCGGTTTATGCCAGTAGTGGGTTTTCCTTAGTATGCAGTTTAAGGATTAGTCAGTATAAACCTGATTTGGGATTTTATTCCGTTTACATTGGTCGGAAAAAAATCTGTATTCTGATGGATGTATTATTGGCCGATATGGAATCAACGTTCTGACAAACCAACAATTGGCATATTGGCACCAAGATATATGCTGATTGGTTAGTATAATATATATGCAGTCAACTGCCAGTTTCAGCTTCAAACCCTTTACAACCTTGGTCTCCATGACCCTGCTGTCTCTTGGATGTCATCCTATATCTCTTATAATGCTTTATATGACTCCTTTGCAGCCGACTTACCCAGTGTCCTCTCTCATTTTATTTTCTGGGTCTCCTGTTCTCCCTATTCACAATCTCATTTGGCATACAGTTCCCTTAAGTCAAGAATTGGTTATCAAAACCCATATCTTGTCTTTTATTTTAACAGCTCAGTGCATTTATATTGAGGTTTCCTGGTGATAACATGTCTTACTGTGATGAGATTGCTAGGCCAGTATTGAAAGTGAATTGAATTGGGGTACTCACAAGTAGTGTTGAGTGAACCCGAACCGCAAAGTTCGGGTTCGTACCCAACACTACGATTTTTGGACCCCGGACCCGAACACGGACATTCCACTGTATGTCCGGGTTGGAGTTCGGGGTTCGGCGATTAATATCGCCTTAAATTTAAAATTACTAGTGACTGGACAGCTATTGCTGCCCAGTCACTAGTAAAATACCCCCCCACCCCCGCCCTGGTCCCCACCCATTGCCGGTGGGTGGGGACCCTAAAAAGAATGAGGGGGGGACCTAGTGTCCCCACCCATGAGCGGCGGGTGGGGACCACAAATAAAGTAGTCACTTACCCTCCCCTCCAATAAAATAAACCTACCTACCCCCCCTCACCCTAATAATAGTGAGGGGGTGGGCAATAAGCTAACCTGTAAAAATAAAAAACAATTTTATACTTACCATTTGAGGTCTACTTTCTTCATTCTTCTTTTTTCTTTCTTCAGCCCCAAAAAAGGCCAAATAAAAAACCATAATATGCGCCGCAAAAAAAAAAAACGAGCGCAAAAAAAAAAAACACTAGGTCCCCCCCCTCATTCTTATTAGGGTCCCCACCCGGCCATGGGTGGGTACCGGGGGGGTTCACTAGGTCCCCCCCTCATTCTTATTAGGGTCCCCTCTATAAACTCTATTTCGGTTTATAGAAAGCCAATAGCATTACATGGCTATTGGCTTTCTATAAACCGAAATAGAGTCCCCATTCATACGAATAGGTCAATTGACCTATTCATATGAATGGGGACACTCTTACCCACATTTTACTTCATTTTGCAGCCCTCCAGGACTTTTTTAGAGGCATTTTAGTGGCCAAAAGTTTGTGTCCCCATTGACTTTAATGGGGTTCGGGTTCGGGGTCAAGTTCGAGAACGGACCCGGAAATTTTTTCGAAGTTCGGCCGAACTTGCCAAACCCGAACATCCAGGTGTCCGCTCAACTCTAATCACAAGCTCACGAGTAATAGTGCTAACCCCAGCAGTTGATAAAGTGATAACGTTAGTATTAGAAGAACATTTTCACATTGTGTGTCAGAACTTTCATTGAATTGATATACCCTAAAATACTTACATGGGAATAATAACATTCAGCCCTTAAAAACAAGTAACCAAATTTACTATGGGGGTTATGTATAACAGAGGAGCACAGGGAGAACGTCTAATAGTGTGAGTAGCAACAGTCCCGAACTTCTGAGTCGCTCTGGCTCTCTCATATAAAGATGCAGGTTCATTTCAAGTCCTGAAAAGTATGAACACAATTACTGATTGCACCTTTATTTTAGACTTCCCAACTATGGTGTGTGAGAATGTTTTACATAACCCCTATGGGGGTCATGTACTAAACAAGTGCAATGGGGATAAAAGTAGGTAAAACATGAGTAAGGAGCAATCTGCGACTATTTGTAACAATTTCCGTTTATTTTCATTTAGCGTGCATTTTTCCGGTTGCGCTAATAAATTGCGATTATATTAGAGTTTTTATTCTCATTTTGTTCTGTATGTACTATTGAAGTGTGAAATGTTTAGTTCAGTGCAATAGGAACAAAGTGCAAAAACAGTTTTGCACATAAAATATATTTGCGTTTTTTTAGTACATGACCCTCATGCGTCATAATAACTGCACATGTGTTTTCAAGATTTTTCTGGACCTGGATTTGGAGTTATATGACTCTTCTTATAGACAGATTCCCAGGTGAGACTTTGAATGCTGATCTGTAGTTCCTGCCATTCTTTATTAATAACAGGGTTACATACTTAAGAGATGTCTTATAACTAATCTAGTATTCTACCATAGCAAGTGTACACATTTACTACTGGTATAGTAAAGAACATATCACTTTACTCTAACCTTAATGGATGACTGTCATTTCTATGTTACTCATGAATGAAATTCCCTTGAAAATTTTTGTACTGACCTTGAACATTTTTGTTTCTGATGATCCTGTGGTCTTTTACACACCTCTCATGTTAATTTGACTTCTGTTTAACTTGACTTCTGTTTATTTTACTTCTGTTTAATTTTACTTCTGTTCTTTCTCCCCTTCCTCTCCAAAATCCACATTAATATACAGCAACATCAATTACATTACATTTAGTATACATTCATACCGTATTTGCTCGAATTTAAGACTACCCTGATTATAAGACGACCCCCCAAACTATAGATATTCTTTTAGGGAAAAAACTAAAAGCCTGAATATAAGACTACCCTATAGGAAAAAAGTTTAACTTGTGTATATTCACATGTAAATTGCTTTTTCATATTTAATAAAAAACTTATGATATAAAAAAAATGCATTTCTTGTTTTTATTTACCTTTTATGTGCCAATGCTCCCCCCAACTATGTCTGTCTCACCCCCCCACCCTCCCCCCAATGTTGTCTGTCTTCCCCCCACCCTCCCCCCAATGTTGTCTGTCTTCCCCCTATCCTCCCCCCAATGTTGTCTGTCTCCCCGCTCCCTCCCTCCCTCCCCCAAATGTAGCTTCCCTGGTGGCTAGTGGGGGCAGCCGGGGGATGTCTGCACGATACGTGCAGACATCCTCCATGCTGCCCTAAACTTCCGTCCATTATGACGGACAGCCGGTCCGTCATAATAGACGGAAGTGTTGGGCAGCATGGAGGATGTCTGCACTATCGTGCAGACATCCCCCAGCTGCCCCCACTAGCCACCGGGGAGGCTACATTTGGGGGAGGGAGGGAGCTCCGCTGCTGTCCGCACTTCCACCGGGACTTTTATGATGAAGCCGGAAGGACCTGGCTTCATCATAGAAGTCCTGGTGGTCGTGCCGGGCAGCAGCAGGGGATGTCTGCGCGCATCTCGCAGACATCCTCTGGCTGTTAGCGAGGGGGATCCATGTCTTATAATCTGACCTCGATTTGAGGATCTCTGGAGGATCTCTCCTGTGGTGCAATCTTAGTGCTGGACTGCATGCTGGAGCAAGTTCTGTGAGTGCAATCTACGTACTTGGGTAAGTCCTGTGTGCTGGGGCAAGTCCAGTGAATGCAATCTGGGTGCCGGGGTATGTGCTATGAGTGCAATCTGCATGCTGGGAAAAGTCCTGTGAGGACAATACCCAAGTGCCTGGGCAAGAGGGGGGCACACCGCCCACATGCCTGCGCGATCTTGGGGGTCACGTGACGTCATTGTGTGATGTCATGTGATCTTGCACAGGACTGTGTAAGCTACCGCTCAAATCAGCCTGCATATCCAAGTGCTGTTTTCTGGGAGCAGACAGTACACTTGTGACAGGGCTCTGTAATGCAGGCTGATTTGAGCTCAGCTCACACAGACCTGCGTGCATCACGTGATGTTGACACGATGATGTCACATGACCCTGCGACCCCTGTAATGATGGTGATGGAGCAGGTCCTCAGAGCAACGATGAGGTAAGTCCTGAATGCTGATTGGGTAGTGGGGGGGGGGGGTCAGATTTGGTAGTGAGGGGGGTCACATTCCATAGTGGGGGGTCATATTGGGTAGTGTGGGAGTCATATTGGCATGTTTCGGGGTCATACTGGGAATAAGGAGTCAGATTGGTAAATATGTGGGTCATACTAGGAAGAAGGGGTCAGAATGGCAAGTTTGGTGGTCAGATTGGCACGTTTGGAGGTGATATTATGAAGATGGGGCAGATTGGCAAGTCTGGGGTGAAATTGGGTAGTGTGGGGGTCAGATTGGAAGTGGGGGTCAGATTGACAAATCTGAAGGTCGTACTGGGAAGAAGGGGTCAGATTGTGAAGAAGGGGCAGATAGGGAAGAAGTGGGCAGATTGGTAAGTCTGGGGGTCACATTGGGTAGTGTGGGGGTTACATTGGGTATTGTGTCACAGATTTGGAAGAAGGGGGCATATTGGCACATTTGGGGATCAGATTTGGATGGAGGGGGCTGATGTGGAAGTCTGATTGGGAAGTCTGGGGTTGATACTGGAAAGTTTGGGGGCAGAATGGCATGTCTAAGGGCAGGGGCGTTGCTAGGTCTCCAAAACATCCGGGGCTGGAGCCCATGATAGATTTTATAGAAGTAGAGTAAATAAAATCACATGGTTAGGCAGCATACAGACTGATATAATTGACGCCAATGAACAATAGGTATATATGGGTATATATCGGGGCTCAACAAATCCCAGGCACCAGGAAATTATACCTGGCGCCCAGTCATTGTTGTCCCTGCTTGGTGCCCTCGCCGCTGGGATCATTCTATTTATCCAGCGGAGCGCGGGGGAGCAGTGTGTGCACCGGCTGCACAGTCTTCCTGCTCCATCCCCACATGCACCGTACTATAGTGTCCGAGCGCTGAGTGTGCTCAGCAGGGCTAGAAACAACAGCAGGGCACAGACCAGGCTAGAATGAGGTATAGCAGCCAAGAGGGGGACAAAATTGCTGACTTGTGCGTAAGTGTATGTGACAGAGTGTGTGTTTGTGTGTATGACTGACTGCATGTGTGTGTGTGACTGTGTGTTTATGTGACCCACTGTATGTGTGTGTGACTGTATGTCTGACTGTGACAGAATGTATATGTGTGTGTCTGTGACTGACTGTGTGTGTGTCTGTCTGTGACTGTATGAGTGTGTTTGTGTCTGTCTGTTACTGACTATATGCGTGTGTGTGACTGACAATAAGACTCGCAGCACACAAAAAACTCACATTACTCAAAGTTACACTTATACACAAAAATACACAGCCACAAATACACACACATACACATGCAGCCACACATACACACACATTCACACTTGCACAGTCACACATGAACAGTCACACATACATACACAATCCCACTTACACACACCAACTTACATCACACACACACACTTGTATGTGAGCAAATTCCCATGATTTAAAAATAACTGAGCATATAAAAATGACTCAACCCTGACCCCCCTCCCCCACATAGATACCCTTACATAGACAACCTTACACTCGCACACACATCCAGACAACCTTACACACAGACACCCAGTGCTGTATTTACCGCGAGGCATCCTAGGCGGATGCCTATGGCGGCAAATTTTGGGGGGCGGCAGCGCCCCCCAGCACTGGAAAAAAAAAAATTAAAAAAAAAAAAAATTCTGTCCCTTTAAAAAAAAAAAACCCCACCGCGCTTGCAGGCAGAGACAGAGGTGACAGGGGATCGGAAGATCCCCCCTCACCAACGCTCTGCCTGCCAGGCTGCATGGGGAGCCGAACAGGCAGCACAGAGAAACCTCCGTGCTGCTTGTTCGGCTCCCCGTGCAGTGTGCCGACACGGAAGTGCCGACAGTCACGTGACGGGCGCGCTGACGTCATGTGACCTGTCGGCACAATCGCCGGGAAGCAGAACAGGCAGCATGGAAGGACCATGCTGCCTGCCTGCCAGGGAAAGGTAAGTGCTGATGGGATGTGTGTGTGTGTGAGTGTGACTGTGTGTGATGGGAGTCAGAGTGTGTGTGATGGGAGACACTGTGTGTGATGGGAGTCAGAGTGTGTGTGATGGGAGACAGTGTGTGTGATGGGAGTCAGAGTGTGTGTGATGGGAGTCAGAGTGTGTGTGATGGGAGACAGTGTGTGTGACTGAGTGTGATGGGAGTCAGAGTGTGTGTGATGGGAGACAGTGTGTGTGACTGAGTGTGATGGGAGTAGGAGTGTGTGACTGAGTGTGATGGGAGTAGGAGTGTGTGACTGAGTGTGATGGGAGTGTAAGCTTGATGTGAGTCTGAATGATGGGGCATGTCTTAGGTGTGTAACGTGGGTGTGCAGCTTGGGTAGGGGGTGCCCGGATTTTGTCTGCCTAGGGCAGCACAAAATCAAGATACACCACTGCAGACACCCTTATACACACAGATGGCCTTTCCCACACAGACATTCTGCCACGCAGACTCGTGTGTAAACCTGCAACTCTCACACTCACATCACAAATATTTTTAATTTTTTAATAAAAAGGGGTAAAAAACTTGGGGAGAATAGGCTGAGGTCTGAAGGTATGCTCCTTCTACCAACCTAATAAAAGAGAGAAGTGCAGGGAATTGAGATGGGAATTCAACTGAATGCGAGAATTTTTCTAGCTCTGCTACTTTAGCCTTAATTTTGAAATTCCCATCTCACTTCCCTGCAATTCTCTCTTTCATGAGTAAAGCCTATAATATAATGAGCAGCTCATACACTCATAATGTATGGGTTTAATAGTATAACGAGGTCCATGTGATGTTTAATGCCATGTGTATGGACTCATTGCCATCAACATAAAGACTGTATATAAAGATGAATCACTATTATTCATATTGAATGTGATAATCAGGTGTGAAAATAAAAATGGTATGAGCACTGTTTCACACTTGATTATCACATTCAATATGATTTATAGTAATTAATCACATTTTCTCCTAGTAATCTCACTGCCACTGACACACACTCCTAACTCTGCCACTTATGCTTTCACTCTCGAACACTTACACTCTGCCACTCACACACACTCATAACTCTGCTGCTTACACTCACTCACACGCACACTCATATCTCTGCTGCTCACACTTATACACTCCAAAACTCTGCCACTCACCCACACTTACATTCTGCCACACACATACACGCACACTCATAACTCACACTCTTCCAAACACTCACACTCTGCACACTCACTCATACAATCACACTCTGCCACTTACACACACTTACATTCTGCCACTCACACACATACACACTGATAACTCTTCCACTCATGCTTACACTCACACACACTCTCTTCCAATCACACTCTGCCACACTCACACACATACACTTACTTACACTCTGCCACTCACACTCTGCCACTCATATACATACACATGCACACTCATAACTCTGCCACTCACACCCACTTACACTCTGCAAATTACATTCTGCCACTCACATACATACACATGCACACTCATAACTCTGCCACTCACACCCACTTACACTCTGCCACTCATATACATACACATGCACACTCATAACTCTGCCACTCACACCCACTTATACTCTGCAAATTACATTCTGCCACTCACATACATACACATGCACACTAATAACTCTGCCACTCACAGTCTGCTACTTACATACACATGCAGACTCATAACTCTGCCACTCACACCCACTTACACTCTGCCACTTACCTCACATACATACACCTGCACACTAATAACTCTGCCACTCACACTCTGCCAAACACTCACCTGCAAAACTTGAGGGGGCGGAGCTAAACACGAGGGGCGGAGCCTATCGTGAGGGGATGGAGTCTGCTGCTGTTCAGCATACAGCATGCAGGAGGCGGGATCGAACGTGAGGGGGCGGAGCCGATCGCGAGGGGGCGTGGTCAAGGTATCCATTCGGGGCTATGGAGGGGAGATCTGGGGCTTCAGCCCCAGTAGCCCCCCCCTAGCGACGCCTCTGTCTAAGGGGCAGATTGGCAAGTGGGAAGCTGACTGGCAAATCTGGGGAAGAAGGGGGTAGACTGGAAAGTTTGGGGGCAGATTGGCACATTTGGAGGGCAGATTGGCAGGGGGTGGGGGTCAGTTTGGGATGAAGGGGGCAAATTGGGAAGTGGGGTCAGATTGGTAAATCTGGGAGTCATATTGGGCAGAATGGGTCAAATTGGGAAGAAGGGGGCATACTGGCATTTATTATGCATATATGTATAATTGGCATGATATACAAAGATTATGTATATATTTCTCATTGGCATGACATATGAAGATTATGCATATTTGTCTCATTGACATGACATAGAAAGATTATGGATATACTCCCCGGGGTCCATACCGCTGCTGCAGATGTGAGCAGGTTGCTGCTTTTGAAAATATCATACTAGATCTAAAGAGGCAACTGGCAACACTTAGGGACATAAGCAACATGGAGCGGAGTTTACTGCTCACGGAGCAGGCATTGGCTGGAGCCAGTGTAGAGGAGGGTGATGATGGAGGAGAAGAGGTTTCTAGGGCAGAGAGCTGGGTTAGTTGTGTAAGGGGCAGTAGGGGTCAGAGAGCTAGGGAGGCTTATTCTAAGCTGGTTCACCCCAAATGTTTGCCAGCTTGTGTGATGCTGGGGGGATAAGCTCAGAAGAGGCATTTCTGGGGCAGGCGGACTCTCCTAGCAGCCAGGTGAGTAGCCTCTCCAGCACAGTTGGGAGCTAGGACACTAGGAAGGCTAGACAGGTTGTGGTGGTAGGGGATTCTATTATTAGGAAGGTAGATAATGTAATCTGTCGCCAGGACCCTGAATGCCAAACTGTATGTTGTCTCCCGGGTGCTCGGGTTCGGCATGTTGCGGACCGGGTAGGCAAATTATTGGGAGGGGCTGGGCATGATCCAGCGGTCATGGTACACATTGGTACTAATGACAAAGTTAATGGTAGGTGGGGGGTCCTTAAAAATGATTTTAGGGAACTAGGAAATAAGCTGAAGGAAAGGACCTCCAAGGAAAAATTCTCGGAAATATTACCAGTACCACGCGGATTTGGGTTCTTGGAGCACTGGGCAGACTTTGCAGTCGGCTACAGACTCTATGGACTGGATCGCCTGCACCTCAATGATGAGGGGGCTGCAGTATTAGGGGAGAGGATGGCTAGAGGGTTAGATGAGCTTTTAAACTAAGCTCTGGTGGGAGGGTCAAGATCAAAATGAAGCAATGCCAGCTAGAGTAGATTGGAAGGTGGGTCTAGCTATGACAAAGGAGGAGGAAAGCACTGGTGGGGTTAACATAGATCATAGGGAGGTTCATACAATTAAACCTGCTGGCATTACGTGTTTGTCAACTAAACAGAAAAGTGTTAGTAATCTTAAATGTCTTTCAGCAAATGCAAGAAGCTTGACAAACAAAATGGGTGAGCTGGAGATACTGGTAAGTGCTGAACAGTATGATTTCATCGGTACCACAGAAACGTGGTGGGATGAGACCCACAATTGGTCAGTTAATTTACAAGGCTACACACTTTTTAGAAAGGACAGAGTAGATAGAAAAGGGGGAGGGATTTGTCTATATGTAAATCCTAAACTAAAGCCCAGCATTAAAGAAGGTGTGCATGACGTAACTGGAACTGATGTGGAGATTAGACATGTGCAAAACTAAAATTTTCGTTTCGTTTTCGTCCATTCGGACGAAAATGTTATTTATTTCGTCTAAAACGAATTTCGTTCATTAATGCATTAGTTTCAGACGAAATTCGTTACGTTTATTTTGTTCGTTTTATAGAATACAATGGAACACTATTGGCTTTCTATAAACCGAACGAGAGCCCAATTCATAAGAAATTCTTATGAATGGGGCTCTCGTTCGGTTCATAGAAAGGCAATAGTATTACTTGTATTCTATAAGCCGAAAGTCTATAAACCGAACGACTTTCGGTTTATAGACTTTCGGCTTATGGAATACATGTAATCCTATTGCTATTCTATAAACCGAACGACTTTCGGTTTATAGAATAGCCATAGGTTTACATGTATTACTTAAGCCGAAAGTCTATAAACCGAAAGTCGTTCGATTTATAGGCTGTCGGCATTTAACTAATAAGAGACAGAGTCTCCATTCATAAAATTATGAATGGAGACTTTGTCTCCGTGTAGTAAAATGCCGACAGCCTATAAACCGAACGTTCGGTTTATAGGCTGTCGGCTTATGGAATACATGTATTCCTATTGCTATTCTATAAACCGAACGTTCGGTTTATAGAATAGCCATAGGATTACATGTATTACATAAGCCGAAAGTCTATAAACCGAAAGTCGTTCGGTTTATAGGCTGTCGGCATTTAACTATACAGAGACAGAGTCTCCATTCATAAAATTATGAATGGAGACTTTGTCTCCGTGTAGTAAATGCCGAAAGCCTATAAACCGAACGATCGGTTTATAGACTTTCGGCTTATGTAATACATGTAATCCTATGGCTATTCTAGAAACCGAACGTTCGGTTTATAGAATAGCAATAGGAATACATGTATTCCATAAGCCGACAGCCTATAAACCGAACGTTCGGTTTATAGGCTGTGGGCATTTTACTACACGGAGACAAAGTCTCCATTCATAATTTTATGAATGGAGACTCTGTCTCCGTATAGTTAAATGCCCACAGCCTATAAACCGAACGTTCGGTTTATAGGCTGTCGGCTTTTAACTATATGTTTGTCTCCATTCATAATTTTATGAATGGAGACCATGTCTCCGTATAGTTAAATGCTATTGTATTCTATAAACCGACTCTATTTCGGCTTATAGAATGCAATAGTACTACGAATGGACGAATGAACGAATGATTTTCGTTTATTAACCATTCGTTCATTCGGCTTTCGTTAGCTTAGCATTTTCGTTCTTCGTTTTTCGGGCGAATGGACGAAAATGCAATTTTCGGACGAAAATGCATTCGTCCGAAAACGAATGCACATGTCTAGTGGAGATACTGTGGGTGGAGATTAGCTTAGACGCTAAAAAGAATCGCACATTACTTGTAGGTGTATGCTACAAGCCACCAAAAATTAGCATTGATGGAGAAGATCAGCTTTTATTCCAAATTAAAAAGGCTGCAAATCTGAATGAAGTTCTAATCATGGGAGATTTTAATTACCCAGATATAGATTGGAATTGTGGCACAACTAGTTCTGCTAAGGGCAGCACATTTCTGAACCTGCTTAATAACAAATTTATGGCACAATTAGTAGACACCTCAACTAAATTGGATGCCTGTCTGGATTTAGTAATAACAAACAATGAGCAGCTTATCTCAAACATCTAAGTAAGAGAACACTTGGGGAATGGTGACCATAACATGGTTTCGTTTGTGATAATTCTGGCCAGATGAAAAATTTATTATCTTTAGGGATTCTTTCAGTTCAGGTATAGTGCCAACAGACTGGCGAAAGGCGGATGTCATTCCAATATTTAAAAAGTGATTAAAATCTCTGCCTGGTAATTATAGGCTAGTGAGCTTGACATCTGTAGTGGGGACATTATTTGAAGGATTGCTAAAGGTGTACACTCAAGAATACATCTTGAATCAGAATATAATTAGTAAAAGTCAACATGGTTTTGTAAAAGACAGGTCTTGTAGCCCCCAGACAAGGTCGGGGAGGGGCAATCATGACAGGGTGCTGAGAGGATATGTCAGCCTATAGTGGGAATTAGTGGGAGGAGTTGGGAGAGTATAAAAGATAGGAACAGGAAGTTTGGGGGCCATTTTAGGAAAAAGTTTTTCCCCCATACCTGTTGTCCCACCCACCCTCCCTAATTTTTTCGGGTTAATAAGCCTTTATTTATTTATTTACATGTCACAGCGTTGGCGGAAGCTTGCAGGGTATCCAGGAGGGTTAATGGAAGATTTGGATTGGGGAGAGTCAATCTGGACTCTGGTGGGGGTTTCGAGGGGAAAGTGGTACCTCGAACCTCAGGTATTGGGGGCATTGGGATTTGCACAGAACATGGACTTCGGCAGCCACCTGGATACTCTTGCAAGCTTGGTTGGTTTTCCTGTATATGGAATGTTTAATGTTTATGTTTATGTTTAGTCATTGTATTAATTATGGATATATATGTGGAATGTGTGTATATATATATATATATATATGATTGTAAATGCAATGACTATTTAAATAAAGTGCTGTGGCCGTTGTTTTAACCCGCAGTCTGGTTTTAAGTTTAGTTTTTTTCTAGGCAAATACATATCCTCAATGATAGAAGCTACCATGTCATGTCAAACAAACTTAATTACATTTTATGAAGAGGTCAGTAAAAATATAGATCTAGGTGTGGCAGCTGATGTGATCTATTTGGATTTTGCTAAAGCATTTGATACAGTTCCACACAAAAGGTTACTCTACAAATTGAGAGAAATAGGATTGGGGGCAAATGTATGTATTTGGATTGAAAATTGGCTAAAAGATAGAACACAGAGTTTTTTGTAAATGGAAAAGCCTCAAATTGGACCAAGGTATTGATCGGAGTACCTCAGGGGTCTGTTTTGGGACCTCTTCTTTTTAATATGTTTATTAATGATCTCCCACGTTGTGCTGAGAGCCATGTCTCAGTGTTTGCTGATGACACAAAATTAGGTAAGGTAATAAAGACTAATCTTGATGCTTTTTCTTTACAGGAAGATTTGGACAGAGTGGGGGACTGGGCAAGAAAGTGGCAAATGAGGTTCGATATAGACAAATGTAAAGTTATGCATTATGGAAAAATAATAAAAAAGCAACATATACGTTAAATGGTATTTCCCTGGGAAAAACCACTAACGAAAAGGATTTAGGAATCATTGTAGATAACAAACTTGGCAACAGTGCCCAATGCCAGTCAGCAGCTGCAAGGGCCAATAAGATATTGGCATGTATAAAACGAGGTATAGATTCACGGGAGGAGGACATCATCTTGCCTCTTTACAAATCAATGGTAAGACCTCACCTTGAATATGCAGTACAATTCTGGGCACCAGTCCTTAAAAAAGATATTAAGGAAGTAGAAAAAGTGCAAAGGAGAGCTACAAAATTGATAAGGGGATTGGAGGCTCTTAGTTATGAAGAGAGACTTTAAAAATTGCATTTATTTACTTTAGAAAAAAAGGCGTCTTAGAGGGGATATGATAACATTTTATTAATATGTGCAGGGCCAATATAAAGATCTCGCCAGGGACCTGTTCATTAACAGAAATGTACAAAGAACAAGAGGTCACCCCCTGAGACTGGAAGAGCAAAGATTTCATAGACAGCAAAGGAAGGGATTCTTTACGGTTAGGACAATAAAGTTATGGAACTCACTGCCAAGAGAGGTAGTGCTATCAACCACAATGGATGCATTTAAAAATGGTCTGGATGTTTTTTTAGAAAAGCAGAACATACAGGGCTATTAATAATAGAATAAGCATTAATAAAAGAGCTTATTGATCCAAGGAGAAATCTGATGCCCTTTTGGAGTCAAGAAGGAATTTTTCCCCCTAGGAGGCAAAATTCGAAATAGCTTCCTTAGGGGTTTTTGCCTTCTTTTGGATCAAAACGCTGGAATGAAAGGTAGATGGGTTGAACTTGATGGACTTGTGTCTTTTTTCAACCTAAATTACTATGTTACTATGTTACTTACTTAGTGGGTGCTAAAGTTTAATTTAAAATGTATTTTTAAAAATATGGTTCTATTTATCCACCTTTTCAGCATTGTAGAATTCAAATGTGAATAAATAGAACCATTTATTGGGGGGGGGGGGGGATTGCACGTGGATGATACATGGGGCGGGTACAAGGGGGCCCCATGCCCATCTATTACCCGGGGGCCCCATGACTTGTCAGTCCACCCTTGGGCTGGTATATAATTTTTTCCTGGGCTAGTTTTTCTTTGCAGTCTGGCACTGCTTGTTTACAGCTTTTGATCCAAAATAAGGCAAAAAAAATCTTATTTCAACAGTTTCTAATTCTGTTTCTTCAATAGGGAAAAATTCCTATATAAATTACTAAATACAAAATATAGTGGGGCAAAAGGCTAACAATCACTGCAGATGTCAATTAAATAGTATTGCTACATGCTCCAAGTTCAGCTGTTAGCTCCACAGTAAGGGCAATTTACTATAGAAGCAAATTAAATATACTGCCACATGTTCCAGCTGTTGGTATTGTTATACATGAAGTAAACTAATGACAGAAATCAACCTGGAATAATGATCAAGAGAAGGAAAGGAAACACGATAATATTTCTCTGTTGAAAGACATACATGTCATGTTAAGGGTGGTAACACTTATTTAATTATAGGACTATGAAAGATTGGTTAAGGTTATCACAAGTCAAATGTAAATTGCCGAAACAAGGAAGAGACATGATCTGTTGCAATAAGGCCTTGTCGCTACTTGTCTCAAAACTGAGAATACACATATAGTGAGTCAACTAAATACTGACATTTTCAATATGTTTCAATAAATAACATAAAGGTTTAAATTTTGGCAGGAAGGGTTTTCTTAAAAAATAAATTCATAGTAAATGGTCTGCAGGTACAATACAAGATTAATGGTAACCTTTCTGAAACTCTTGATGTTAATACTACTAATTTTTCATAACACAATTTACAGATCAATTTTTAAAATGTTTTATTCTCTACAGTCACAGTATAAATAATATTTTGCTGGCAGAGTCCCTTTAAGTAGACTAAGATCTTGCTATATATTTTAGTATACACATCGAGGATGGAATGCTATGCTGCAAAAAAAGAACTAAGAATAGTTAATGAAGCAAATGTGTTTTAAGCTAATCCCTTAAAAATGATGCATGAAAAAACTTATTAATAACACTTCTTGCCAAAGTCACAACCCAAGAGAGCTTCCCTTTCCCAGAAATGTTTGTATGTTTGCCAAACATTTCGTTTTTGAAGGACAACTATGATGTATGGGATAGACATGCAGATTTGTTTTTTACTTGTGTCTCCTTGCAGAGTAAATAACTCAATTTCGAGGATACTGCTTTTATTTCTCTCCCCACGTTTCACTTAGTAATACTACACTTAAACATCTCAAAAAGTGAAGCTGTAGCTAAAATCACAACATATCTCTGTCCCTCCAGTAGGTATAACCAGGGCCGCCACCAGGAATTTTAGGGCCCCTTACTGAACAAATTTTCTGGGGCCCCTACCCCCCCCCCCCCCAACATTATCTCCCACTCTCCCCACCTACCCTTACAAGCATGTTATACCGGCCTACTGTAATATGGAGGGTGGTTGGGAGCAGTTGGTCAATATGTCAGTAATATTTTGCCTCTCAAGTCAGTATTTTACCCTCAATATGCCATTTTTTTCCCATTTAATATGCCAGTATTTTTCTCCTCAATATGCCATTTAATATGCCAGTATTTCCCCACTCAATATGCCATTTAATATGCCGGTAATTTGCCCCTCAATATGCCATTTAATATGCCAGTATTTTGCCACTCAACATGCCATTTAATATGCCAGTATTTTGCCCCTCAATATGCCAGGAATTTGCCAATTAATATGCCAGGATTTTGCCCCTCAATATGCCAGGATTTAGTCATTTAATATGCCAGGATTTAGCCCGTCAATATGCCATGATTTTGCCCCTCAATATGCCAATTAATATGCCAGGATTTTTTCAATGAATTTGCCAGGATGTTGTCAATTAATATGCCAGGTTTATGCCAATTAATATTAATATTCAGCCGCGCGGATTCAATAAAGTTTGTTCAAAAAAAAAAAATTCGACCAGAGTTTTTTAACAATGCTTCCCTCACTGCCGCCGACCGGCTTTTAACAGAGTTTTTTTTTTTTACCTGGCGTGACCCGGGCCCACCGGGCCCAGGAAGCCAGTATCGCCCGTCACCCCCTGATGGCGTGCCTGGGTATAATCAGTGGGTATAACTAGTGGGTATGCGTTAGCCTCCAGAAGAGACATTGCCAGACTGAAAATGGTCGCGCTGTGCACATGCACAGCAACAGCATTCTCTGCCAATCAGTGATTTTAAAATGGCAACAATGGTGGAGGACTCTATATCTGTGTCTGCCACAGATATAGTGGATGCCTCTCCTAGAGGCAGCCCTATCACCATTAGAACACTCCAAGAGAGCCTTCCTTGCCAGAAACCTATCCTCCTCTTCATCTGAGGAGGATATGGTCCCAAATACATGTAGGCAGAGGAAGAAAGGATGTCTGTACTCTTCTTCCTCTAGCTCTGAGGATATTAGACAGTTCAGGTCTTCCCCTCACTCTCGTTTGACTAGCCATTGAATTAAAGGGACAGGACCCCTAAAAGTTAAAGTTGCGTTTCCCTCGTTACAGGTTTCCAATAAAAGGCTATATATATATATATAAAGACTCATTTAAAATTACAGATGCGGTCGCCCCCCTTTTGTTAATGTTAGATAAGGCTGAGAGGGAAGGATCCTCTTGCTCTCCTTCACTGTCTATGTTACTGTCTTCTAAGATGGCACTTCTGAAAGCTTCCAGCAGAACTGTCCTGATTATTATCCAGTCTTTTAATTATATTTCGAATATACGTAGAACACGTGGGCTGCATGATGCTGGGTTGTCTGATCTGGATCCTACACCCCAGGAGTTCCCTAATCTGGAGGGCTCTTTTCTTTTTGGCCCTTCATTTATACAAGAGGTGAAAAGCAGATATAAGCCTAGGAGATCTTTCTCTGAATTAAAAAAAGAGTTTTCCTGCTTCCAAGAATCCCTTTCAGGTCAAGGGCTGCTCCTACAGGACTTCAGGATCACCCCGGGATGTGTCCCAGCAAGTCCAATTTTGCCATCATGGGAGAAGTCAAGACCCTCCGGCAGTTACAGATGAGCCAATGCCAGAGGTGGCTTATTTGGGAAAAGAAGATCCATGCAGTCCAGTAAGTATTTTACCTCATATCCCTCTGATCTGGTTAGACATAACATCAGACAAGTGGGTGCTTCAAATATTCAAAAGAGGGTATCCATTTCTAGAGGCAGAGTCTTTCCAAGGATGTGAATCCAGTTCTTGATGATTCTCTTTCCCTGGCATTAGCCCAGGGGAAGATAGAACTGGCACACATGTCAATTTCGGGCTGGATCAGACCCTTGTTTCCCATCCCAAAAACAGGTGGCTCTTGGAAACCGGTTCTGAATGTCAAGGCATTAAATGTTTTCCTGAAGAGGAAGAGATTCAGGATGGAAGATTTAACAGATCTTCCAGGTCTGGTTCAGAAATATTTTTTCTGAATAAAGTTGGATCTCAAAGATGCCTTGCATTCGATCCCTATCACCAAGAAGCACATACGCTTTCTCAGGTTCCGCTGGAAGGAACAGATTTATTACTGGACTGTAATGGTGTTTGAATAAAAGATAAAAAAAAGTGTTGCACAAATTATATACCGTATTTGCTTGATTATAAGATAACCCTGATTATAAGACGACCCCCCAAACTTTGTATATTCCTTTAGGAAAAAAAACTAAAAGCCTGAATATAAGACTACCCTATAGGAAAAAAAGTTTAACTTGTATATATGTAAATTGCTTTTTAATATTTAATAAAAAATTGATATTATGCAAATGCATTTCTTGTTTTTATTTCCTTTTATGTGCCAATGCGGCCTCTCTCCCCCTCCCCCAGCTGTCTCCCTCCCCCCCAAAGTTCTCTCTCTCTCTCCACTTCCCTCGTCTCTTCCCCCCTCCCCTTGTCTGTCTTCTCCCCTCCCCTTGTCTCTCTCTATCCTCCCCTTGTCTCTCTCTATCCCCCCCTTGTCTCTCTCTATCCCCCCCTCCCCTTTTCTGTGTGTGACTCCCCCTCCCTCCCCTTGTCTGTGTGTCTCCCCCCTCCCTCCCCTTGTTTGTGTGTGTCTCCCCCCTGTCTGTATGTGTCTCCCCCCCCCCCTCCCTCCCTCCCCCTTACCTTGTTTCTTTCCCTGGTGGCTAGTGGGGGCAGCCAGGGGATGTCTGCACATATCGTGCAGCCATCCCCCAGCTGCCCGATTCTCCTGGTGGCTAGCGGGGCAGCGGAGGATGTCTGCGTGATGAGCGCAGACCTCCCCTGCTGACGCCCAGCACGACCACCGGGACTTCTATGATGAAGTCCCGGCGGTCGTGCCGGGCGGCAGCAAGGGAGGTCTGCGCACATCGCGCAGACATTCCCCTGCTGTTAGAGAGGGGGATCCAGGTCCCCTGCAACTCTGTGGGGGACCTGGATCCCAGTCTTATAAACTGACCTCGATTTGAGGTCAGATTATAAGGCGACCTCGAATGTAAGACAAGGGGTATTTTTCAGAGCATTTGCTCTGAAAAAAGCCTCGTCTTATATTCGAGCAAATACGGAATACTTATTTAAGCAGTGACTTTAGCTTAGATGAGGTGTATTCCAATGAAGCATATAAAAAAGAAAATACAAAAGCAATGTATATTTAAAATACAAAACAAGGGGAATTCCGGGTACACCTCTTGAAGGAGGTCACTCTGCATGTGAAACGTTTCGCCCAGTTAGGCTTCTTCAAGGAGATGACGTCCAAAAGAAGTGTCCCGGTTTATGTAGCATCCGTCAACTCATATTGTGTGAGTAATCACATGGGATGGCACAAGCGTCATTCATACAAAAAAAGGAGAATATTACATACATCTGATATTTAAAACATGGGGATAATATCCAAACCAAAAGCAAGAAAGGGGGAATTTAAATAGGTCCTATATTATCATTAAAGTGCTAGTACCTAAATATCAAATATAAATAAAATGTGAAAAATAAAATATAAAAAATACATGTTTAAACAATCCCTAAAGATATTTTAAAGGGAGACAGCAGAATAATAAGGTGCACTTATAATATAATTGGCGAAGTACAAGACACATTAATATATAATAGATGTACAGGACTACAGTATTTAAATGTAAAAATGTTATTCAAAAAATGGTGTTTGGCCTATCCAACGCACCTTACACCTTCTCCAGGATAATGAAAGCCATTATTTCTCATGTCAGAGAGAGGCTTCCTGTGTCTTTATTATCTAGACGACATTCTGCTGATAAATCCAGTAAGAGATGCCATTATTCAGCAGAGAGATTATCTAGTGTTTTTTTTTGGAGACCAAGAGTATGTCTTTGGGCGTTCCCCAAGAAAAATGACTAAAGATTCTGGCCTATTTATCTTCAGTTCTTTCAAGAGACAAATGGTCCCCAAATTGGGAGGTCTATAGCATTAACACCAGGTTTTAAAGCTTCCCCTTTACTGTGCAGACGGTGTCAGACATGGTGGCAAGTGGGAGTTAAAGACAGTGCTTCCTAAGAATGCCAGAAAAGAGTTAAATGTTGTATTAAGCAAGGCACTGCCGCTCTCTCGCCCATTATTGGAAAATAATTTTGAGTTAGCTTTAACTTTAAACACAGATTCCTCCATACAGGGCAGGGGTGCATGTTCAGTCCACAGGGCTGTAAGAGGAATTTGGGCAAACAACGAACAGCTTCTTCACTTAAATGTGCTGGAGTTGAGAGACTTCAGATTAGCCTTGCAAGGCCTTGTTCCCTTGAGCCCCTTAGGGGTATCTGTGAAAGTGCAGTCAGACAACAGGACAGCCATAGCTTATGTCAAACGCAGAGGCGGCACCAGGTTGAGGGTTTTATGTCTAGAAGCTCTGGACCTTTGGTCTTGGGCTCTAGACAACAAGGCTTGCCTTTGTGCGCTTCACGTGCCAGGGGAGGCGAACGAGTTGGCCGACTCTCTGTCTAGTCAACGTTTGTCTCTGGCTACAGTCCAACTGAAATCAGCCTTATTCCAGTTGATAGAGTACAGATTGGCAAGAGACAGATAGATCTATTTGCGTCTCAGACTTCAACTCAGGTTTGTATGCAGGACTTGAACACACGGGGCTTGGAAGATGGATGTGATGTCCTTTCCATGGTCAGAGATTCCAGGCCTTTACGTTTTCCCCCTCAATCTATACTGACGAAGGTTTTAGAGGAGATTTACAGGGACAGGGTGACCAATCTAGTTTTAGTCTACCCCATTTGGACATCAAGACCATGGTACCCCCCTGATTCACCCACTAACCAAGGGACCCAAGGTACCATTGAGTTGGACCAGGGACCTCTTGACAAAACTGCCACACCTTATGTGGATTGCAGCCATGGTAGGCTTTTAACTCATCCACTGTTGTCTGATCATGTGCTGGATATTGTTAATTCTTCTTTGCAACATAGGACCAGGGTAAGAAATAGACAGATTATTGAGGAATTTAAATCTTGGGAGATCTCTTTTAATTCTATGCCTCTAGAAGCTGACTCCATTCCTTTAGCTCTGGAATTCCTTACTCTCAAATATCATAAAATAATTTACTTTTGCAAGACTTTTGTTTAGTTTTTCCATGTTTCTAGAGTTTCTTTTTTCTCCATATACATTTTCTGTGTATTAAAGAGGGAAGGGGGAGAGAAAGACACAGAGAGGGGAGGAAGAGAGAAAGAGACACAGAGAGTGGAGGGGGAAGAGAGACACAGGGTGTGGAGGGGGGTAGAGTGACACAGGGAGTGGTGGGGGAGAAAAAAGAGACACAGAGAGTGAAGAAGGAGATAAAGAGACACAGAGAGTGGAGGGGGGAGAGAACGAGACACAAATTGGAGGGGGAGAGAAAGAGATACAGAGAGTGGAGGGGGAGAGGGGGCTACACAGAGAGTGGGGGGGAAGAGACACAGAAAGTGGAGGGGGGAAAGAGAGAGAAAGACAGACAGTGGATGGAGAAAGAGACAGACAGACAGAGAGACTGTGTGTGTGTGTGTGTGTATGTGTGTGTGTGTGTGTGTGTGTGTGACTGTCTCTCTGTATGTGTGTATGATTTATGTGCTGTTGTCTGGCTTTTAAATGTTTAACTGTCTCCTAAAAAACTTAATTAATTGGGTCATGCCCTGTGCTACTGACATTTCAGCATCCCAAGCATTGTATGCGGATTGATTTCATTGTGTGGCTACACCTGCTCTGTACAATGCCGGCCCTGGAAGGTATATTAGGGAACAAGTTAGCAAATGTAGAATGTTATTAGATACTTACATATTAATGTATACATTATTATCATTTTATTTAATCTTAATATGCATTTAAATCATTGATGCCCTAGGTGTGGCACAAGTGGGTGGGGCAGGGGGGCGGAGCCAAGGGGTGGCAAAACAAGTTTTGCTTAGGGTGAAAAAAATCCTTGCACCTGCCCTGGGATGAGCACTACTCATGGACTAAGGACCTGTGCAAGTGGGTCATGTATCTATCTGAACAGCGTGAGAACTTGAATTGACAGCAATGATAAACTAAAATGTATGTCTGGAATTGCTGGATCCTTTTCAGCCTCTTTTAATCAATATCAATATTTTACTCAGCCTCCACTAATCATTTTTTTCCAGTTCTTCAACTTTTTAATTGGGTTTCAAATCCCACAATTTTCAGTTGATATATTATTTTTATAGCAACCCTCTCTCTCCCATTGATAATAATAGAAATATCCCTATTTATTAACACTTATTAATAAGGAGGGTTCATCCTAAATAAATCAGAAAAGACCTTCAAACAAACCATTTCATGGCCATATTTTATGGCCAATATTCATGGCCAATATTTATGGCCAATATTCATGGCCAATATTTTATTCCACGGACATACAGCTCTTTTTACATAATAAGTCTCTCAATATTTCATTTATTTTTATTAGAATTTATTTGCAAAACTGTCAATTGCAGCCATCCCGCCAGTCCCCTTACCCATGCAGGACTCTCCAGAGTCCTGATCAGCTGTCCTGCGGGTCCTTTGTGGGGGAATCTGGCCGCACACGTGGCGCCAGCCTCTGTCGCGCCTCTGTCTACTGTACTACAGCCGAACAGAGCGCGCATTATTTCGGCATGGTAATGTTTTTTGCTTCCTCTCCTTAGTTTCTTTAAAGTTCTATGTTTAAAAATTATGTTTCCCTCCCATGAAGCCATTGGGTAATAAGTTTGTAGGAGGGCTATTTAAACCCTTAGTTAGCTTTTGTTCCTTGCCTGAGCCGTACTAGCATTCTAAATTGTTTGTTTGATTCTTGGTTCCTGATTTTTCCTGTCTCTGACTTCGCTTGGTTGCTGCTACCCTAGCCCCTCTCTGCCTGACTCTGACATTTGCCACCTGTATGACTACTCTGTTGCCTGATTCCTCTGTACTGTGCCAGTTGTTCCATGGTTCCTTTTCCATCCTTCTCCTGTTAGTATGGTTGCCCCTTCGGTATTGGAGTATTAGTTTGAGCTTAAAAGTCATGGGGGGACTAAACCTTAGGCTCAACCGAGGGTGGAATTCTTTCAGGTGAACAACTCTTCGCTGATACTCTGGATTCAGATGAATCCTGTAAGTTTTTAATAAACTGTGTGTCTGTGAAGTTTTAAATACATTCTGGACTATGGTATTTTATTTTTGGCCACTATAGGTATTTACCAACGAGATGCAAGTCTGATTAACTTTATTACTCATAAAGTGCCATTCTAAAAGAACACTTTTAAGTGCTTCAGTCTTCTGCATTACTTGAGAAGCCCAAATCCTCATTGTACTCGAGGACCCAGACTGTTCTCAGTTTACCCCAGTCTCTAAGTTATTAATCCCCAAAGAGTAGTTCCCAAGAAAACTTCTCTCATTCTTTAAAGGATGTAAACTGTTTAATGCTAATTCATATATAACCAGAGTACTAAACCGTCACCATAACCATAGTGGATGAGAACTGGGGTCTCTGCAAAATGGTGCATGCTTGCACAGGCCTCTTGCTGTGTGTGTACATCCCAAGTAATTACTTAAAATAGCTAGGGTGTGGCATGATACAAAGCTTTTAGTCATCTTCTGGCAGCATCTTGTATGCATTTTCTTATTTGATTTCTAATTACAAATCATACAACTGGAGCTTTTTGACATTTTAATATTCACTTCATTATATCAGGACTGTAAAGTTATGCATTATGGGAAAAATAATAACAAAGCAACATATACTTTAAAGGGATATTCCAACTTGCTTCAAGGAAGCACGGGTTAAACAACACATGTCCTGGTCTTTGAAAGTAAACCCGACGTGTATCTTAATAGGTACACGCGGGTTTTCTGTCTGCTGTGTCTCATATCTGAGACACAGCTGTTGCTGGTTGTCGCTCTGACTGCTGAATGCGAGGGTCTCTGTCTGCTAGCACAGAGAGAGATCCTCGTTTTTGTATGCAATCAGCAGGGGCACCTAGTTAAGGTCCCCCCTGCTGATCCCATGCAAAAACGAGGGTCTCTCTCTGCGCTAGAACCAGTGGCCGACCAGGCGGCTGCCTGCTTCCTATGGAAGCATGGCAGCTGTCGGTCAGAGGATAAACTGGCGTGTACCATCAAAAGTATCTGCCAGTTCATCCTCATACTAGGGACAATGAACTTTTCACTTGTGCTTTTATAGTAGAAGGACAAGTGAAAAAAAAACATTTAGTGTCCCTTTAAATGGTATTTCCCTGGGAAAAACTACTAATGAAAAGTATTTTCATTAGTTGCAAGGGCCAATAAGATATTGTCATGTATAAAACGAGGTATAGATTCACGGGAGGAGGATGTCATCTTGCCTCTTTACAAGTCAATGATAAGACCTCACCTTGAATATGTAGTACAATTCTGGGCACCAGTCCTTAAAAGGGGATTGGAGGATCTTAGTTATGAAGAGAGACTTAAAAAGTTGTATTTATAAAGGTTGGAAAAAAAGGCTTCTTAGAGGGGATATGATAACATTATATAAATATGTGCAGGGCAAATATAAAGAGCTCTCCAGTGACCTGTTCATTAAAACTGAAACTGGAAGAGCAAAGATTTCATAGACAGCAAAGGACGGGATTATTCATGGTAAGGACAATAAAGTTATGGAACTCACTGCCAAGAGAGGTAGTGCTATCAACAATAGATGCATTTAAAATTGGTCTGGATGTGTGTTTGTTTTTTAGAAAAGCAGAACATACAGGGCTATTAGTAATAGAATAACCATTAATAATAGGTACTTGACCCAAGGAGAATGTAACCATAGCTGGGATTGAACCCTGTTCTGTGCACCACCAGAGGGCTTGATTTTTTAGTATTGCTATGTGTCTGTCTGTAGCTTCTGCCCATACTTAATTAAGCTCAGGTGTTCCTTGTCCATCGTTACTGCTTTATTTAAACCCCCTCCTCCCAGCACTCTTTGCTGGAACATTTTGCCTGCCTGTCCTTTGCTTCTGCTATTGTTTTGTTCCCTGACCTACTAATATCTACTTGGCCTGTACCCTGACTACTCTGTCCTTCTCCACTCCTGACTCGGCTAGTACCTTGGCTTCTCTGTCCTTCTCCAGTCCTGACCTTTTGGCTTGTGACCCCGACTACGTTTTCTGATTTGCCCGTTTGTTCCTGTTTGTCAAGATGCCCAAAAGAAGGCCTCAAAACCCTAATTGTGGCCACTCAAAGCCTGGGGCTCCACCCTTGGGGGGAGAGTGGTCACCCTGGACAGGGTATCACACCTGCTCCGGCCCCTGCATCTGGACTCCAGCCGGAACTGGCATCCATGCCGGTGACAGAGAAATCCGATTGCCCTTTGGAGTCAAGAAGGAATTTTTCCCTCTAGGAGGCAAAATTCGAAATAGCTTCCTTAGTGGTTTTTGCCTTCTTTTGGATCAAAAAAGTTTTTGCCCAGACTAGACCTTCCCAGATCTAACATGATTAATATGGTTTACCACATAATTTACTAAGGATAATAGTTCCATTGCACAATGTAATCCCATGGGACCAAATAAAATGTATTGCAGCCTCAGGTTTCACAATTCAATTAATTAATTGATTCAAATTAGGAACTCCCATCTAACAATTAATGCTGTCTAGGCATGTGAGGGTTTAACGAAACTCCCTAGCAGCTTATATTTTCCAATCATATTTCTGAGCTTTATGTGGTTTATTTTGTAACTCTGTGACCTGGCAGTAGTGATTGGCGTTTGACACACAGAAAACGCCACAAGTTGGCTCGGTTTTGCGCAATATCTCCCCAGCTATTGGCTCTATGTGGTACGATCAAGGCACTCACACACCAGTACCGGAAAGAGCTAGCAACCCCCTGCCCACATAACCTCGGAGCCAGGCGCTGCTAAAAAAAAAATTCCCACTATACATGTTGACAGGAGGATGTTTAACTTACTAAAAGAAATAATACTCGGAACTAACCCAACCAAGGTTGAAGAAAATCGTACTATGAGTAAATTATCACATTTAAACATGAATATTTTCTTGAGTCATAGAAAAAGTAGTTTTCCTCTATTCATAAAATGTGTAATGGATACTTGCCCATTCATGAAAAATCGCTTTAGTTCTAATACATTGTTTTTTGTTAGAGCCATTCAAAGTCCAACTCATTGAAATATGTCTTCTCTTTAGGTAATATAACCCATTCTTCCACGTATGTGCATTATTATTATTAAAGACCTCACAAATCTCATGGTTTGGCTGCGACAGAACAAACCAGATTATGTTTGATGTATTTTAGCACCCATCAATGACCATGCTTTTCAAAGTCCCATTGTATAGTAGATAATAAGCACAAACAAATAATGTCATATAGGTATGAATTATAATTATATGAATTATATAAAGGAGATACAAAGGAGGATGAATTATTGCTCAAAATAACCAGATGTCTCTGCTTTCCCTTGATTGAGAACTTTGTCCCAAAGTAATTTTGCATTTAGGTCTAAATATATATATATATGAATCTACTTTAAGTGTTATAGAGTTAACACTGCAATAAAAGAGCATTTATGCCCTAAGCAATATTGTATATGGACTTTGTGGTCTATTCCCTAAAATGTATTTTTTAATAAAGTTAAGCTATAAATGAGTGTTTTTATTATTCAAGGTTTTGGTTTAAACATTTTCCTATGCCTTGTGCTTTTATACATTACATTAACATGTATTTATATAGCGGCAACAATTTACAAAGCGCTAGGTATAGAGCATGTGGGGGAACTCCATAATACGTTTGATAAACAAGAACAGACTGATACATGAAGTAGAGAGCACTGATCGCAAACTTGCAATCTAGGGGGAGTGTGGGACGTGAGACACATAAGGGTCAAGAGGGCAAAGGGAAGGTGATCCTAGTGATAGTTTTAAGGATGGTTGGAGCTAGGTAGGTTTAGCCAGAGATTAATTATGTGTGTTCAAGATGGAGGAGTTGCACGCTTCCAAGCTTCCTACTCCTAACAGTGTTTGAGGACAGTAAGAGCTTGGTGGGATTGGCTAGAGGTTAATGGGATGAGCTTAGTGGGATGAGCAGTAAGCTTCCTTAAAGCGGTGATATTTTGAAGAATTATTTGAATTTTGAGAAAGAGAGAGAGAGGGGGCAGCTCCGGCAAAATCTTGCAGCCGCGAGTGGTAAGAGGTGATGAGGTTGGAGGAGAGCCTGAGTCCATTTGAGGAGCACATAGGTCACACGGGGTAGTATCGGTTAACAAGGGAGGCAATGTATGGAGGGGCCGGGGAGTGGAAAGCTTTGGAGGTTACAGACAGAATTTTACATTTTTTCCTAGAGGGGGAAGAGAACAAGGCAGGTGGTCTTTGTGGCAAGTTGTGGTTACATCTAATAGCATCAACTTTATTTCTTAAATGAGAGGCAAGGTCTTGGACAGTAAGAGTGGAGAGGGCTGAGGAGCAGGGAGCAGAAGAGAGTGTTAAAATGTCGAAAAGACAAATTTGGGTTCTGATAAGACTGTTGGTATAAGTAGCATTATTCGCACTGAGAAAGAGCAGAGTTGTAGGAGCACAACATGAGTTTATAAAGAAAACAAACACCACTCAGTTATGCAAATACATTTTTGGATAAAGCGTGTTTGTTTTGTGTGCCACCGTTTTGGTTGGGTATGAAGGCACTTTTGGGGAATACAGGCGAATTTAATTTGAACACATACACTGCTCAAAAAACTAAAGTGAACACCAAAATATCACAGATCCTAGATCTGAATGAATGAAATATTCTTATGAAATACTTTCTTCTTTACATAGTTGAATGTCCTGACAACAAAATCACACAAAAATGTAAAAATGGAAATCAAATTTTTCAACCCATGGAGGTCTGGATTTGGAGTCACACTCAAAATTAAAGTGGAAAAACACACTACAGGCTGATCCAACTTTGATGTAATGTCCTTAAAACAAGTCAAAATGAGGCTCAGTAGTGTGTGTGGCCTCCACGTGCCTATATGACCTCCCTACAACACCTGGGCATGCTCCTGATGAGGTGGATGATCTCCTCCCAGACCTGGACTAAAGCATCTGCCAACTCCTGCACAGTCTGTGGTGCAATGTGACGTTGGTGGATGGAGCGAGACATGATGTCCCAGATGTGCTCAATTGGATTCAGGTCTGGGGAATGGGCGGGCCAGTCCATAGCATCAATGCCTTCGTCTTGCAGGAACTGCTGACACACTCCAGCCACATGAGGTCTAGCATAGTCTTGCATTAGGAGGAACCCAGGGCCAACCGCACCAGCATATGGTCTCACAAGGGGTCTGAGGATCTCATCTCGGTACCTAATGTCAGTCATGCTACCTCTGGCGAGCACATGGAGGGTTGTGTGGCCCCCCAAAGAAATGCCACCCCATACCATTACTGACCCACTGCCAAACCGGTCATGCTGGAGGATGTTGCAGGCAGCAAAACATTCTCCACGGCGTCTCCAGACTCTGTCACGTGCTTAGTGTGAACCTGCTTTCATCTGTGAAGAGCACAGGGCGCCAGTGGCGAATTTGCCAATCTTCGTGTTCTCTGGCAAATGCCAAACATCCTGCACGGTGTTGGGCTGTAAGCACAACCCCCACCTGTGGACGTCGGGCCCTCATACCACCCTCGTGGAGTTTGTTTCTGACCGTTTGAGCAGACACATGCACATTTGTGGCCTTCTGGAGGTCATTTTGCAGGGCTCTGGCAGTGCTCCTCCTGTTCCTCCTTGCACAAAGGCGGAGGTAGCGGTCCTGCTGCTGGGTTGTTGCCCTCCTACGGCCTCCTCCATGTCTCTTGATGTACTGGCCTGTCTCCTGGTAGCGCCTCCATGCTCTGGACACTACGCTGACAGACACAGCAAACCTTCTTGCCACAGCTTACATTGATGTGCCATCCTGGATGAGCTGCACTACCTGAGCCACTTGTGTGGGTTGTAGACTCCGTCTCATGCTACAACTAGAGTGAAAGCACAGCCAGCATTCAAAAGTGACCAAAACATCAGCCAGAAATCATAGGAACTGAGAAGTGGTCTGTGGTCACCACCTGCAGAACCACTCCTTTATTGGGGGTGTCTTGCTAATTGCCTATAATTTCCACCTGTTGTCTATCCCATTTGCACAACATCATGTGACATTGATTGTCAATCAGTGTTGCTTCCTAAGTGGACAGTTTGATTTCACAGATGTGTGACTGACTTGGAGTTACATTGTGCTGTTTAAGTGTTCCCTTTATTTTTTTGAGCAGTGTATATTTATGTGACTATTACGCATAATCCCCCCCCCCCTAGCAAGGTGCATCGAAAGAAGAGGCAGGTAAAATGTGTGAAATACAACACGAATCATGAAATGTGTTAGGCATTACTTTTGTGCCTTTAAGTTCTCTGGTGAGACAGAGACATCTTCCAATCTCCATAAGAGGGAACGGGGAAAAAACATCATATATTATTAGCTTACCAATAATGCATCATTTTTGTTACACTATACAGATAAAAATATTGAGACACCTCATTTAATTATTGGATTCATCTTTTTCAATTAGACCCATTGTCACTGGTGTATAGAATCAAGCACCTAGCCATGCAGTCTGCACTTACAAACATTTGTGAAAAAAGTGGGTTCATTCTGAAGAGCTCAGTGAGTTCAGACATGGTACTATGATAAGATGCCACCTCTGCAATAAGTCAGTTTGTGAAATGTAATCACTGCTAAATATGCTATCCATGACCAAATAGGTCATCTGTAACTGGTATTATTGGAAGAATTTTGCAACGGTAGCAACTCAACCACAAAGCGGAGGACCACGTAAAGTCACAGGGTAGGGCCAAGGCACATGGTTTGTAGAAATTGCCAATGCTCTGCTAATTCCATAACTGAAGAGTTCCAGACTGGCATTAATATCAGCACAAAAATTGTGCGGTGGAAACTTCATGGAATGGTTTTCCATGGCCGAGCAGCTACATGCAAGCCACACATGTCCAAGTACAATGCATCAGATAGAGTGGTGTAAAGCAAGGCCGCCACTGGACTCTGGAACAGCGGAAAGATATTCTGTGGAGTGAAAAATCACACTTCAAAGTTTGGCAGGGTGACTCTGGGTTTGCCAGGAAAATGTTACCTTCCCAACAGCATTGTGTCAACTGCAAAGTTTGGAGGAAGAGGGTTTATGGTACGTGTCTGTTTTTCAGGGGTTGGGCTAGGCTTCTTACTACTAGTGAAGGGAAATCTTAATGCTTATGCATACCAAGACATTTTGGATAATGCTATCCTTCCAACTTTGTGGGAACAGTTTCTATTCCAGCATGACTGTGCCCCAGTACACAAACCAAGGTCAATAAACACATGGTTGGATGAATTTGGTGTGGAATAATTTGACTGGCCCACACAGAGCCTGGAACTCAACCCCATTGAACACCTTTGCAATGAACTAGAAGGTATAGCAAGCCAGACCTTGTCATCCAGTATCAGTGACTGAACTCACAAATTCTCTGCTGGATGAATGGGTAAAAAATCCCACAGAAACACTCCAAAATCTAGTGGAAAGCCTTTCCAGAAGAGTGGAAGCTTTCACAACTATAAAGGGGAGCCAAATACATATTATATTATATATATGTCTGTGTATGATATGTCATAAAAGTTCCAGCTGTTGTGATGATCAGGTGTCCCAATACTTTTGTCCATATAGTTTATCTTGCTTGTGACTCAGCTGTATAATAGGATAATTGAGCTGTGGGTGGTCTTCTGTAAAATCTTAAGGAGTATATCAGTGTGAATGTAATTATAACTCTTAGCCCCAAGCTTAAACCTATATAATATTACACAGCGGAAATGTAAAAAACACAAAAAAACTAAAGAAACAGAACCCACTAAGCAGATGCCTATTATTAAGAGAGCATACAGAAGGTAATACATAGCATAAAACCAGTAAGTTTACTTAGCAGCTATGTGTGTACAAGAAGTAAATTGATTTGAGGTTGTCTAAGCAAACACAATAATATTTTTAAAAAAAAGTATAGTGCACTCAGCATACTGACCGATCCCCATCAATGTATATTTAAAAACAGCAAAGACATGTGATATTTACATCCCCTGGTTGTTAAGTTACTGGGTTAAAGGGTCACTGTTGCTGAATTGCTGAATCATTTGTTAGGTTACTGGGCTTTGATGATGCTCTAGTCCTCTCAAAGCAAAAGAGGAAATCATTATTCATCACATGTCTCTTCTAGAAATATTTGCACAATAAATAGTATGTTGTGGCATGGATTAGAGTCATGTGTTTATCTAAAAACTTGCAGTTCTACTTTTTGAGAAACCAAGCGCATTTTGAAAGAAAAGCACCATTTTCTTATCTTCCTGTGCTATTTATTATTTAATAGAATAAATGAAATTTTCTTTAAAAAATAAATATATAATAAGAAAATATAATAGTAATACTGAGATAATTAGTTATGAGGTCTTAACGTATGTTAGTCTTATTTTGGACATTAAGGAGTAGCCACTTAAATATCTTAAAACTTGCTTTCTCATAGTCCTAAAATAAGATTTGTAAGTAGGGATTTCTGTGGCAGTGAGCTTATTAAACATGATTACAATGAGTTAGCTGTTGGGCCCATTCTAAAAAAGTTTTATTGACTTGTGAAAGCAGTGAGCTGTACCAATGCTGCGAGACATTCCCATAAAGCACAGTAGAACAGATTAAGTGCTTCAGTATTACTGGGATACAGAATTTTAGGTGGACATTTCTTTTCAGGTAAACCTGGAAACTTAATAATGACAGAATGGGTGGGGCAACGAACCAATGAAGCCTTGAGGAAAACCAGGGTTCAGATGGATTGCTGAGGAAATGCACATTCCAACAGGACAATGGAGGGAAACATGAGGCCATAATCCTATTATAATGGTTAAACAAATTCATTCAAGAGAAATGGCCAAGGAACGAGCTCACACAAATCCAATCAATGATTTATAGTAATAGTTAAATGTATTGCAAAATATATGATAAACTCCAATACACTTTTTAAGAGTTAAGATAATATCGGGGAATTCCACTCTAGATTAAAAAATTTCACTCAAATTCAAAGTAGGCTACTCCCTCTACGGTAACATTCAGGAAAGGCAAGTTAGAAAACAGGTGCCTTGTGATTTACTGAATATTGTACCCATTTATTACTTTACAATAAAAGCCTAATGCCCCCTCTGTAGAATCTGTTCAGTCCCTTTGTTTAATTCAATAAGCATGGATATAAATGTTTTAGTGATCCCTTGGTCCAGGGCCACATCCGAAGGGTACAACGCTAATGAATGTAAGGGGCCAAGCGATCCTCGGGAACCACTCAAGGCCCCTTTTAAAAATTAAAAACTTGGACGTTATGTTCAGGGAGGGAACTTTTAATATAATACTTATAAGCAGATGAAGGATGTAAATGTTGTACATTCAAAGATGTAGAGACAGTGACAAACTAGGACGGTACTTGGTGGGGTGGGTGGGGCAATGTTAGATGTTTTATTATTTTTGTTATAAGTTTGGAGTATTTTGAAGATGTCTGTATGTTTTCCAGCCCTTGGGTGTCTAGCTTGGGAAGCTTGCAAAATCAAGGGTGTGAAAAAATGGAAAAGGGGAAGACGTTCATAGTAAAGTACGACATATTACCGGTATAGCACAGCATACAGGTTGTGTCATTCAGGTTTTGTTTTATTTTAAGATACTGTATATGTTATATTGATCTCCTTTGTCATTTTCTTGTGCGACATGTTTTACAGTTTGTAAGCTCTATATTTATTGTATACTGTCATATGGAAGTCTTCAATGAAAAAGTTTTCAAAAAAATTAAAAACTTGCCAGCAGAAGCGCTGGCTAGGGGAATCAAAAGATCTCCCCTCACCAGCAATCTGCGGCGAGCAGGTAGCTGGATGTCTGTGGCGCTGCCCAGATAACAGAAATCCTCTCATGTTGTCTCCTGTGCACCACTTGCATGTGCTGACGTCAAAGCACTGTGGTCATGTGACATGGTGGTGCTCAGACTCCAGACACGTGTGAGGAGCATGGGAGGATGTCGCCTTGACAGGGCACAGACACACAAAACGCTTGCCGTTAAAAGAACTGGCTGGGGAGATCCAAAGATCACCCCTCACCAGCCTCTCTGCGGCGATCAGGCAGATTGATGTCTGTGCAGCAGTAGAGACATTTCAATGCTATCTCTCACTCTTCCAGCGCTACTCTGAGGTCAGAGCACTGGGGTCACTTGACATGCCAGCACTCAGACTTCATAAGAGCACGGCTGCTTCACAGACATCCAGCTGCCTCCACTAGACACCAAGGAGTGACTTTCTGATGGGGCAGTGGTATATCCTGGATGTGCCAAGTGGGTGAGGGGACATGTCCTGGGAGTGCAATTTGGGTGATGTGGCATGTCCTGGGTGTGCAATATGGGTGGTGGGGCATGTCCTGGGTGTGCAATGTGGGTGATGGGGCATGTCCTGGGTGTGAAACATCGGTGATGGGGCATGTCCTGGGTGTGCAATGTGGGTGATGGGGCATGTCCTGGGTGTGCAATGTGGGTGATGGGGCATGTCCTGGGTGTGCAATGTGGGTGGTGGGGCATGTCCTGGGTGTGCAATGTGGGTGATGGGGCATGTCCTGGGTGTGAAACATTGGTGATGGGGCATGTCCTGGTGGTGCAATGTGGGTGATGGGGCATGTCTTGTGCGTGCAATGTGGGTGATGCGGCATGTCCTGGATGTGCAATGTGGGTAGTGGCGTATGTCCTGGGGACCTTCTAGGAAGCAAGGGTTAAAAAAAATGTTTCATTGTCCTTTAAAGACAAATCCTAAAAATCCTATATCAACAACCACACAAAATACACAATTCATTTCATAGACATGAAGGCAGATCATACCCAGGCATGTAGAGTTTTTCTTACACTGGGACTGCAGTCCGATTTGGCAGCATTTTAAAATTGTGACATATTTCCAACATTCGTCCTTATGGAACTAAGTGCTTTCACAAAAGCTAAATACTGTGCATATAGGGAAATTGTGGGAACTGCTCTCACAGGCATCTTTGTTCTTCTTTCCAAGCCACTTAAAATAGGAAATACATCCGAATCAGATCAATTTAAAGCTTTCTTCAATATGTGTTTATCTTACAAAGTGCAGGGTTTCCTTTACTGCATGCTGGAACAAGAAACTAAACATATCTAATACGTGCCTGACAGAAGTATCCCACCAAGAACTATTAAAGACAACACTCTGTCCACCACAGAAACCTACTGACAAACATCACAAAAACACGATTTAACACATTTGTTCAGGGAAATATGATTTCACTTGCGCTTCTAATATAGGATGAAAAGTGAATGCTTTGTTTTTCCTAGTGTGAGGAGAAACTGATATGTACTTTTGTTAGTACACGCCAGTTTATCATCTGGCCGGCAGCTGCCATGTTTACATAGGAAGCAGACAGCCGTCTGGTCGGCGACTGGCTATCTCTGCGTCGTTTTTGCATGGGAACCTTGCAGGGGGTACTTAACTAGTTGCTGTTTCTATGCAAAAACAAGGGTTTCTCCCTGAACTTGCAGTGAGAGACCCCCCAGCAGAGGCGTCACTAGGGGTGGGCTAAGGGGGCTGAAGCCCCGAATGTAATGAGCAAAGCCCCGAGTCTCTGCAGCTCCGTTATAGCTCCGCCCCCTGACATCACACAGACAGTGTGTGAAAGCCCTACACTGATAGGAGGCTGAGTGATGTGTCAGCCAATCAGTGCAGGGCTTTTACACAGCATTATTACTGTGTGTGAAAGCCCTGCACTGATTGGCTGACACATCACTGAGCATCCTATCAGTGCAGGGCTTTTACACAGCATCATCACAGGGATGTGAAGGAAGCTCCACGTGGGACAGTGAAGCAGCTCTGAAGATATCCTTACTGGCTGTCACCTTGTGGGAGATACAGAGCAGGTCTATTCCCCTCAGGTAAGCTCTGGGTATGGTGGAGAGAAGGGAAGGTTGGGGTCACTTATTTACATCCACCTTTGTGTATTTAAGCTATATATTGTTGGTTTGAGGTTCCTTATATATATATATATATAACATAAATCCTTCCTATGCTGTTTGGCAGTCCTGTAATAAGGAATCTCAAACCAACAATATATAGCTTAAATACACAAAGGTGGATGTAAATAAGTGATTTATGCTATATAGGCATAATGATTTATACTATATATATATTCATAAATCATTCCTATCCTGTTTAGCAGTCCTGTAATAAATAACGTCACACATGTGTGTTATGTGTATGTGTGACATGTTTTATTACAGGACTGCCAAACAGCATAGGAAGGATTAATGTTTATATCAGGGCTTGACAAATTTTATTTAGTTTTAGGAGCCAGCAAAAAAATTTAGGAGCCAGACAATGGCACATCAGAAAAGCATACATACACAGAGACAATCACATGCACACACCTCACAGACATCCAGTCAGTCACATACAGAGCCAGTTACACACACACACACCAGTCAGCAAGTTTTCTTTTTTTTTTAAATAAAAAAATAATTCCTTAATGTGTCCCACACGTCACATGCACAGCCAGTTACATACATATTCACATACAACACATACACAGCCAGTTACATACATATTCACATACAACACATACACAGCCAGTTACATGCATACACACACAACACATACACAGCCAGTTACATACACACACAACACATACACAGCCAGTTACATACACACACAACACACACAGACAGTTACATACATACACACACAACACATAAACAGCCAGTTACTGGCACACACAGACAGTTACAAAGATACACACACACACAACACATACACAGCCAGTTACATACATATACACACACACACACACACAGCCAGTTACATACATACACACACAACACACTCACACTGACATACACACACTCTCGCTCACACTGACATACACACACTGTCGCTCACACTGACATACACACACTGTCGCTCACACTGACATGCACACACTCTCTCTCACTCTGACATGCACACACTCTCTCTCACTCTGACATGCACACACTCTCTCTCACTCTGACATGCACACACTCTCTCTCACTCTGACATGCACACACTCTCGTTCACACTGACATGCACACACTCTCGTTCACACTGACATACACACACTCTCGCTCACACTGACATACACACACTCTCGCTCACCCTGTCATACACACACTCTTGCTCACACTGACATACACACACTCTTGCTCACACTGACATACACACACTCTTGCTCACACTGACATACACACACTCTTGCTCACACTGACATACACACACTCTTGCTCACACTGACATACACACACTCTCGCTAACACTGACACACACACACTCTCGCTCACACTGACACACACTCTCGCTCACACTGACACACACTCGCTCACACTGACATGCACACACTCTCGCTCACACTGGCATGCACACACTCTCGCTCACACTGACATGCACACACTCTCGCTCACACTGACATGCACACACTCTCGCTCACACTGACATGCACACACTCTCGCTCATGCACACACTCTCGCTCACACTGACATGCACACACTCTCACACTGACATGCACACACTCACACTGACATGCACACACTCTCACTCATACTGACATGCACACACTCACTCATACTGACATGCACACACTCACACTGACACACACACACACTCTCGCTCACACTGACACACACTCTCGCTCACACTGACATGCACACACTCTCGCTCACACTGACACACACTCTCGCTCACACTGACATGCACACACTCTCGCTCACACTGACATACACACACTCTCGCTCACACTGACATGCACACACTCTCGCTCACACTGACATGCACACACTCTCGCTCATGCACACACTCTCGCTCACACTGACATGCACACACTCTCACACTGACATGCACACACTCTCACTCATACTGACATGCACACACTCACACTGACATACACACACTCTCGCTCACACTGACATACACACACTGTCGCTCACACTGACATACACACACTGTCGCTCACACTGACATGCACACACTGTCGCTCACACTGACATGCACACACTGTCGCTCACACTGACATGCACACACTCTCTCTCACTCTGACATGCACACACTCTCTCTCACTCTGACATGCACACACTCTCTCTCACTCTGACATGCACACACTCTCGTTCACACTGGCATACACACACTCTCGCTCACCCTGTCATACACACACTCTCGCTCACCCTGTCATACACACACTCTTGCTCACACTGACATACACACACTCTTGCTCACACTGACATACACACACTCTCGCTCACACTGACACACACACACTCTCGCTCACACTGACACACACTCTCGCTCACACTGACACACACTATCGCTCACACTGACATACACACACTCTCGCTCACACTGACATGCACACACTCTCGCTCACACTGACATGCACACACTCTCACACTGACATGCACACACTCACACTGACATGCACACACTCTCACTCATACTGACATGCACACACTCACACTGACATGCACACACTCTCACTCACACTGACTTGCACACACTCTCACTGACATGCACACACTGACACTGACATGCACACACTGACACTGACATGCACACACTGACACTGACATGCACATACTCACACTGACATGCACATACTCACACTGACATCCACACACTCACTCACACTGACATGCACACACTTTCACTGACATGCACACACTCACACTGACATGCACACACTCACACTGACATGCACATACTCACACTGACATACACACACTCATTCACACACTGTCAGGTAGAGCAGCAAAGTGCCGCCCGTGCCAGGGTGCTGCCTGCGGCAGCTGCCCCATTAAAGGACCGGCCCTGTGAAGGCTCCTAAATTACAAAACTGGCATGAAGCTCAGAGCAGTGAGCATATATTGGTAAGTGCCGGTATGGTTCCATTTAAAAAACTAAAAAAGTCTCATGGGCTATAGCCCCAGATCTTTTGGAAACCTAGCAACGCCTCTGCCCCCCAGCATTTGGCAGAGCCCCCATTCTGATTGGACCTGCTTTGTCTCCGATGTGAGACATAGTAGAGAGTAAAGCCGCAGGTACCTATTAAGGTACACGTTGGGTTCACACCAAACTGTCAGGACATGATGTTTAACCCTTGCTCTCCTTCAAGGAAGCAAGTTTTAAAAAACAGTCTTGTGGTCCTTTGTAGAAGATGGTGTTAGGGGCAGTATGCAGAAATGATGGGTCCCTCTCCTTGTCAAAAGAGATTTTTTTGTTTTGTTACAGTGTTCTTTCTATTATAAAAATGGCATAATGGCCAGCTTTGTTAAACGAAATGTATAGACGCATTAACACAGATTGTGAGTTAACCTGTAAACGATTGTATTTACTTGTATTTCATGACATTAAACTTTATTTACCCTGCTTTTATTATTATGGATTATTAAGTTCTTATATATATATATATATATATATATATATATATATGTATATATATATTTAAGCCAAGTTATTCCAACCAAATCATTATTTTTTTTATTATATTCTCAATTATTGATAAAAGATGAATAGAGAAACCTGTCCATCTATATAACATTGTAGGTAAGACATTCTAAGCAATCAAGACACTGAATAGGATATAGGGGTACCCCATAGACACCATAAAGGATTTAGGGCAGTGAGTGGCCAATTTTTGGCCTACATAAATTTGCAGACCTCAAAGTGCCAACACAGCATACTCACACACGCTTATACTCACACACGCTTATACTCATACACACACACTTATACTCATACTCCCACACACACATACTCACACACACACATACTCACACACTGATACTCACACAGACATACACTCACACACACACTTATACTCATACTCACACACACACTTATACTCACACGCACACACTCAGACACTTATTCTCATACTAACACACACATACTCACATGCACACACACTCATACTCACACACACTTATACTCACACTCACACACTTATTCTCACACATACTCATACACACACTCATACTGACACACACTCATACTGACACACACACACACACTCATACACACACACACATACAGGTTCAGATCTCATCGCTTGTCTGTCCGTCTGGGAGGAGCAGGCATCAGTGTAATAGACGGGAGCCGCCATGTGGTAAGAGCTGAACCTGGCCACATGCCACAACTGAGGGCTCGGCATTCCAGATGTGGCACCCATGCCATAGGTTAGCCACCACTGATATAAGGGTTACAATGTGACTGTATATGTGCATCTGTGCATATGGACAGCACTAAATTTAAAAGAACAAAAAGCAAATAAATCCAATTTTAGGTTAAAAAATATATAAAGGTAAGAACTTTTGGTATATAAAACACAACTAACATACATAAAAAAGACATGACAATGCAATGAATAAAAAAGAAAATTACTTAAAGTATAATTTAAAAACAACTAATAAAACACCTAACTGCATATATGCTTATTTAAAGCAATGGCTCAACCTTATTTATTATACCAATAAAAATGGATAATCTTAAAATGATGCTGAAAACAATCTTGTCAGACACCAATAATAAAAAAATGGTGATGCTACACCTATATGCATAGAAGAAGACATCATCATCTCAGAATGCACACTGCACAGAGAGGAGAATCCAATATCTGTCCAGCTGTAATATATTTCTTTTATTTGAGCGCACCAGACTGTTTTCTCTTCTAGTTCAGTATTTAAGTTGTGATAATTGGGTCAAAAAATCTATATTTGAAGCACAAGTGAAAAAAAAAGTTTAGTTACTCTTTAAGAATAAAGTATACGGGAATCTGCTCTCTAAATAAAGAACTGCGATGAATTCTAAGTGCTTTGCGAAAATCAGGTAATAATAACGGAGATGGAATCATTCTCCAGCTTGCCTATCTTTCCAGCTCAGTTATTAAAGGTGCATTTTTGCAGATCACTTGTCATTTCCCTACAGACTTTAATGGGACTCCTATTTGGATATTATGTATCTCACGCACTGTTTTTCCTCCTCTGCATTGTTTAAAGGTATTCTAGCTGATTTCAAATATTTCTGGATGCAGCATATTGTATAAATATTTTCAGCATAATTACACCTCAGGGAATAGCCCTTTATAAAATGGTTATTTTGGATCTTACATTGATATTACTGGAACACTTTCTTTTCCATCTGGACTGCACTGGACTAAAGCCAAGCATATTTCTCTTATACAAAAGAGGGGCGGATGTGTGAAAAAAATAGTATCATGCACAAACAGATTAAATTCAGACACAGTAGAAAGGAGTTCAATTTAGGTACCATACCAAATACTTATATTTATTCACTATGTATTGCTTTTATAGAAAACAAAAAGTCCATTCCCTATAACCTAATGTGAACTGACTGGAAAAACTAAACCTCAAAGACTCTTGATTCTCTTTAAAATATGTTTAACAAGTTTAAATGCTTCAAGCGAATAAGATGGTTCAGTAGGTAAATGCAACTGTATAATCAATTTGGGAGTCAGCGTTTTACATTTTCATTCGGTTAAGGTCACCTCAGAAGTTCATCCTGTTGAGGGCAATAAAATGAGTTCCATTAAGATGGGTAACTGTAACAGCCCAAGGATACTGCAATGGTACTTAAAAACAGGAGAATATATTGTATGCGTCTCATACTACCATTAGAGAGTAGTGGATCCATGGAATATGTTTCCAGCAGAACTGGTAGAAGTTAATACAGAGAAGGAATTTGAACATAAGATAAGGCCAGTGACCATATAGGGCAGTGGTGGCGAACGTTTTTGGTCCCGAGTGCCCAATTTTTGACCGACAGAAATTTGCAGACCACAAAGTGCCAATACCGCATACTCACACACGCTTATACTCATACTCACACACACGTTCATACACATACACACTTATACTCATACTCACACACACTTATACTTATACTCATGCGCACACATTTATACTCACACACACACATATACCCAAACACACACACACACACTTATACTCATACAGACACTCATACTCATACACACACACACACACACTTATACTTGTACACACACTTATACACACACACACACACTTATACTTGTACACACACTTATACACACACACACACACACTTATACTCATACTCACACACACTTATACTCATCCACACACACATACTCATACACAGACACTCATACTCATACAGACACTCATACTCATACAAACACACACACTCATACTCATACACACACTTATACTCATACACACACTTATACTCATACACACTTTTATACTCACACACAGACACTCATACTCATACAGACAATCATACTCATACATACACACACACACACTTAAACTCACACACACACATTCAGGTTCAGCTCTCACCGGTAATCTGCTCCGTTGTCCTGGAGGTGCAGGCATCAGTGTAATAGACGGGCGCTGCCGGTCACCTGCTTCTTCTCCAGATGATTGGCGCATGTGCGTTATGTGAAGAAGCGTTCAAGTCAGAAAGCAAACAGTTAATTGCTTTCCGACTTGAACGCTTCTTCACAGAACGTGCATGCGCCAATCATCTGGAGAAGAAGCAGATGACCAGCGGTGCCAATCTATTACACTGATGCCTGCACCGCCAGGACAACGGAGCAGATAAGCGGTGAGACTGAACCTGACCGCGTACCACAGCTGAGGGCTCTGAGGGCTCAGTAGTGGCACGCGTGCCATAGGTTCGCCACCGCTGATATAGGGTGTTAAAATGTTACAGTAGGTGTACATTTGTCCAGACTATATGGGATGCATGTTTTTTTTAAATGCCAACACATTAAATGTTTTTAAGTAGTGAACCAAGAAGCCATTTTGATTCCTCAACCTGTAACAGACAGGACGGTCTCATTCTAATCTTAGGATCTTAGAACTTTTCGGTCATTTATGCCATAAAGCTATTAATTTTCGACACATTACCTTGTGTTCAGATAGAGAAGAGTCTACGCAATAAAGATAGAATTTCAGGGAAGTGAGACAGGAATTTCAAACTGAAGGGCAAAGTTCGAGAATTTTTCCAACTCTGCTATATTATCCTGACGTTTGATATTCCCATCTCGATCCCTGCATTTCTATTTTTATTGAGTAGACTCTATAACCTATGCCACACACTCACACACTTTGATGTACAGAACATGCCTTTTGATATAGGAATTAAGTAGAATGGAACATATTGGGATAAAGGTACAGGTGTGGCACTTAAAGTTACTTCAGCTTTTTGTTTTAGGTGTACCCCTTTTTATTAGGAAACTAACCTGTTTTGGCGACCACTAACACACTTTATATAATAAAGCACTAACAGTATGGCTTTTCTTAAGCTAAAGCTTTAGACAAGTAAACGTTAAGATTCAGCATGCATTTGTACCCTTTAATAAACATATTTTAATATGTTAAAATGGAAAAATAATAAACAATAAAATATAACCATAGTGGGGTCTGAACTCCGGTTATCTGACCAGAGAAGAGCAAAAAGAAACATAGAAACATAGAATGTGTAGGCAGATAAGAACCATTCAGTCCATCTAGTCTGCCCAAAAAGAAGACCAAAATAACTACTTTTTAAATACAGCTGAAAATCTTTATCTCTAGGGTCATAAGAGTCACATCACTATATCAGTAGGATTGCAATTTGATTTTTTTGGACCCCGAAAACCTTTTTTCCACTTCCACTTTAAAGTGGCTGGGGAAGTAAGTTCATATTATAAGCTGAACCATGTTATAATGCATTGCCGGTATTCTTTCCATCTCAGCTATTTTGGCCTGTTCAGTTCACCAGCATTCACTGCTTATTGAATATGCCCCAGTATGTTTTTAGATACCACTGGTGATATGTGTAAATAATTATGGCATATTCAACAAAGTCCATGTGTGGAAGTTGGTTATGGTAGTTACTGGTATACGTTTGGGGATGAATATGCTCCACCCTTTTAAATGTGAATAAAACATATGTTCTCTCGAGTATGCCGGTGGGTTACTCCGTGTCGTATTGTCCCTTCAGGATCCGCACCCAGTTTTCCACCTGGTTTGGTCCTTCCTATTATGACGCTGTGTTTGGAGAACTATGACTTGGAAAGCTGTTTAGCAAGAAAGAAATATCCAGCTTTAAATAATAGTTGTGTATGATTTGGCAAGTCTCACTTGCCTTGGCTGATTTTATCATCAAACTTATCAACAGGAGTTACTCCTGTCCGGTTCTGAAAAATAAAATACTCTTGGGATGAATTAAAACAACATGGAAAGAAAAGTTCACCACGTACTATATCTGCAATCAAAGAACAATGTAAATACCATACTATAAACAATAACAAGAACGATACATAACTTGAAAGCGACCCTGCCAACAAAGAACATCACTACATTATTTAAGAATAAAAACAATATTCAAAAATATTTTTTAATTGTATATTGCATTTGTAACATATTTTACAACCCATTTTCACAGAGGATTGTAGTTAATGGAGTATATTCGATGCAAGGTCTTGTTACTAGTGGGGTATCTCAGGGATCTGTACTTGGACCCATTCTCTTTAATATTTTTATTAGTGATATAGCAGAAGGTCTTGTGGGTTTTTTGCTGATGATAAAAGGATTTGCAGCAGGGATAAGAGGGATAAGCCAAATGGGGCATGATTTAACTAAATTAGAAAAATGGTCAGAGCTGTGGCAACTGCCATTTAATGTGGATAAGCGCAAGATAATGCACCTTTGGCATAAAAACCAAAAAGCAGAATATGGAATATTTTGAACATTCCTCTCCTCAACATCTTTAGGAGTAATAATTTCAGAGTACTTCAAGATAGATAGACAATGTAATAGAGCAGCAGGAAATGCTAGCTGAATGCTTAGTTGCATAGGGAGAGGTATTAGCAGTAGAAAGAGGGAAGTGCTCATGCCATTGTACAGAGCACTGGTTAGACCTCACTTGGAGTATTGTACGCAGTACTGGAGACCGTGTCTCCAGAAGGTTATTGATACTTTGGAGGAAGTTCAGAAAATGGCTACCAAATTGGTTCATGGGTTGAAGGATAAAACTAAAGCATCTTCACATGTATAGCTTGGTAGAAAGATGTAACAGGGGGGATATGATAGAAACATTTAAATACATAAAGGGAATCAACACAGTAAAGGAGGAGAGTTTATTTAAAATAGAAAAAGAAACTACCACAACAAAAGGACATAGTCTTAAATTAGTGGGACAATGATTTAAAAGTAATATCATGAAGTATTACTTTACTAATAGGGTAGTGGATGGCATAGCCTTCCAGCAGAAGTGGTATTCACACTGATATGAGAATATTGAACAAACCATGGCATGCAAACCCATGCACACAAAATGTCTAGCTTTAAATACTCTGAGATGCAAATGTGTACAATAGCATGCAAAATAGGAACTCCATGATCTTTACAGAATTACTGAATAGCTGGAGTACAATACATGTTACAATCCATGGTAGCGCTGACACTCGACCTCCCAAGTTCTACCTTTGTCACCTCGATTTGCTGGGGTCAAGAGTTGGGAGGTATAAGCACATTGGTTATTAACTACAACATATTCATAAAATTGGGCAGACTAGATGGGCCAAATGGTTCTTATCTGTTTACTCATTCTATGTTTCTGTAAATGTGATTCCATTTAAAAGAAAAGGCAAGAAAACCCTTCCTTGATTTCCCAACATAACAGCCCCATCCCTAGCACTAGAAACATAGAATGTGTCAGCAGATAAGAACCATTCGGTCCATTCTAGTCTGCTCGATTTTCTAATACAGGGAGTGCAGAATTATTAGCCAAGTTGTATTTTTGAGGATTAATTTTATTATTGAACAACAACCATGTTCTCAATGAACCCAAAAAACTCATTAATATCAAAGCTGAATATTTTTGGAAGTAGTTTTTTTAGTTTGTTTTTCGTTTTAGCTATTTTAGGGGGATATCTGTGTGTGCAGGTGACTATTACTGTGCATAATTATTAGGCAACTTAACAAAAAACAAATATATACCCATTTCAATTATTTATTTTTACCAGTGAAACCAATATAACATCTCAACATTCACAAATATACATTTCTGACATTCAAAAACAAAACAAAAACAAATCAGTGACCAATATAGCCACCTTTCTTTGCAAGTACACTCAAAAGCCTGCCATCCATGGATTCTGTCAGTGTTTTGATCTGTTCACCATCAACATTGCGTGCAGCAGCAACCACAGCCTCCCAGACACTGTTCAGAGAGGTGTACTGTTTTCCCTCCTTGTAAATCTCACATTTGATGATGGACCACAGGTTCTCAATGGGGTTCAGATCAGGTGAACAAGGAGGCCATGTCATTAGATTTTCTTCTTTTATACCCTTTCTTGCCAGCCACGCTGGATGCAGACTTCTTCCTGTACCACTGCTTGAAGAAGGTGTCTTCCAATAACTGGCAGTAGGACTGGGAGTTGAGCTTGACTCCATCCTCAACCCGAAAAGGCCACACAAGCTCATCTTTGATGATACCAGCCCAAACCAGTACTCCACCTCCACCTTGCTGGCGTCTGAGTCGGACTGGAGCTCTCTGCCCTTTACCAATCCAGCCACGGGCCCATCTATCTGGCCCATCAAGACTCACTCTCATTTCATCAGTCCATAAAACCTTAGAAAAATCAGTCTTGAGATATTTCTTGGCCCAGTCTTGACGTTTCAGCTTGTGTGTCTTGTTCAGTGGTGGTCGTCTTTCAGCCTTTCTTACCTTGGCCATGTCTCTGAGTATTGCACACCTTGTGCTTTTGGGCACTCCAATGATGTTGCAGCTCTGAAATATGGCCAAACTGGTGGCAAGTGGCATCGTGGCAGCTGCACGCTTGATTTTTCTCAGTTCATGGGCAGTTATTTTGCCAGTTATTTTTGAAAAACATTTTCATTGCCCAGGGTGGTATGGGGTTGGGAGCAGTTGGTCAAAATGCCAGTATTTTGCCACTCGATATGTCAGTATCTTGCCACTCAATATGCCAGTATTTTTCCACTCAGTATGCCAGTATTTAGCCACTCAATATACCAATATTTTGCCATTCAATATGCCAATATTTTGCTCATACCTCCCAACTCTTGCCCCCAGCAAATCAAGACGAAGGCTGAGCTTGGGAGATCGAGTGTCAGGGCTATCATGTATTTAGCATGTATTGTCCTCTTTAATGCAGGAGAATTCTATATAATTACAGTATATGTTGGGCTCATCCAGCTATTCAGTAGTTATGTCAAGATGATGGAGTTTTTATTTTGCATGCTGTTGTACACATTTGCATCTCAAAGTATTTAAAGCTAGATATTTTGTGTGCATGTGTTTGCATGCCAGTGTTTGTTAAATATTCTCATGTCAGTGTGAACTGATCTCTAAACAATGAATATTTCTGTATTGACAAGGCAATTGCAAATATCAGGCATTAAATGCCACTCCAAACTTATTTCTTTAGTCGGTAGAAGTTGCAATCCTAATAAATGTGAGTAAATTCAACATATCTATAATGCACATATATCAGTTTAAATAAAGGCATAAAGTGTATCTACCTACCTAAATGTAAACTTGTCATCCACAGATTTAAGTCTGCAGTGTTACCAAGGCCGAATAAATGGTATAATAGAAAATATGTAATACATACACTAAATGACAATATTCATTACACACTTTATATGAGACCTTTGCATTTCAAGCTACAGGTTTTGTCATACTATGTACATTAAATAATTCTATTTTTCCTTTTCTTCCAGGGATCCACACAGGGGCACTTTAACCAATGGGCAATGTGGGCACTTGCCCAGGGCCCACTGGTTAAGGGGCCTCCGCAGGCCACGGGTGTCACCGTGCGGGGGCACGTGCTGCCGGCATCCATCTCACAGCGAATCAGGCTGGTGAACTTTTTTTTTTGGGGGCAACTGCATCCATTGGAAATAAAAAAAAAAATTAAAAATCATTGCCACCGGATATAACATCACGTCATATCCGGTGGCTGTATTTCCCGTCTCCGTGCAGGAGGGAAGACTGCACAAAGGAGACGACCTTGTGAAGGGGAAAATCCTGGCATAGTGAGGGACAAAAGTCTGGCATAGTGAGGGGTAAAAGCCTGGCATTGTGAGGGGGAAAATCCTGGCATAGTGAGGGGCAAAAGACTGGCATAGTGAGGGGCAAAATCCTGGCATAGTGAGGGGCAAAAGCCTGGCATAATGAGTGGCTAAAGCCTGGCACAGTGAGGGGCAAAATCCTGGCACAGTGGGGGGCAAAATCCTGGCACAGTGAGGGGCAAAATCCTGGCACAGTGAGGGGCAAAATTCTGGCATAGTGAGGGGCAAAAGCCTGGCATAGTGAGTGGCTAAAGCCTAACATAGTGAGGGGCAAAATCCTGGCATAGTGGGGGGCATAATCCTGGCATATTGAATGGATAAATCCTGGCATAGTGAGGGGGAAAATCCTGGCATATTGAATGGCTAAATCCTGGCATAGTGAGGGGAAAAATCCTGGCATATTGAATGGCTAAATCCTGGCATATTGAGGTTTTTTTTCTTGTTTTCCTACTCTAAAAACTGGGTGCGTCTTATGGTCAGGTGCGTCTTATGAGGCGAAAAATACGGTAATACTGGCATTTTATTGGGCAAATTGGCTGTGGCTTATTAAGGGGAAAATAATACTGGCATATTATTGGGCAAATTGGCTGGGGCATGTTAAATGGAAAAATAATACTGGCATATTATTGGGCAAATTGGCTGGGGCATATTAAATGGCAAAGTAATACTGACGTATTATTGGGCAAATTGGCTGTGGCATATTAATGAAAACATGACACTGGCATATTAATGGCAAAATAATACTGGAATATTAATGGCAAAATAATACTGACATACTAATGGGCAAATTGGCTGGGGCATATTAATGGCAAAATAATACTGGCATATTAAGGGGCAAATTGGCTGTGGCATATAAATGGCAAAATAACACTGACATATTAATGGACAAGCCGTGGCATATTTAATGGACAAACGGTGGCATATTTTAATAGGCAAACTGACTGCTGCAAATGTTAATGGCAAAGTGACTGTTGCATGTTAATTGGTACCTGACAGTGGATTATTTTAATTGGCAAAGTGATGGTGAACTGTGGCATGTGCTGTGGGTGCAATATAGGTGCATAGCAAGTGCTGTGGGTACTGTATGGTGCTGTGTTAAGTCCTTTAGGTGCAATGCGAGTGCAGAAAAATGGAAATAAAAACAAGAAATGCAATTTTTCAATAACATTTTTATTACATATACAAATAGTTGAATGTGATATTAAAATAGTGCCAAATAATATTAAAAAGTTTACATTTACATACAGTGTTTTACAATGCGACTTTAGAAAAATTGGGTTGAGGGGGGGCCACTGCTAAAGACTTTGCCCAGGGCCTATTAGGGTCTTAAAGTGGCCCTGGATCCACATCACAGAAAAAACTACCTGGGTGTAACTGTGCTATGCTTCAGGTCACACCAATAGATAGAGGTCAAAAGCAAGCAGGCAAGAAAGAGATATGAGGTGCCAAAGTATCTCCTTCAACATCAAAACACACAAAGAAGTAGACCTGCAGTCCCTGTGTCCCTAAAGCTGACTAGTGACAGTGATATTAGACTTGGGAAGAGGTCACATTCATATCAGGTCTGCCGTATAAAATCTACCTTTTTGATTTTGCATTGATTAAAAGCAACAATAAGGGGGTTGGTATTTGATCAGTGGCAGCAGAGAGAGAGAAGCCTAGTTTGATGCCAGCTAAGACAAACATCTAACCTGACATACATCTACACTTATTTACATTAGTACAAATGACCATAGAGTAGTTGCAGCATATGGTCCACTCATTATAAACATGACTTTGGCATGTCAGCAATATTACATCTTATTTTTCCAAGAAATGTTCCTGGCTTAACAGGAAGGAAAGGAAACTTAAGATTCCACAGTATCTGCAGCCTCCCTGAATTTCCCCCTTTACTCAAGTGGTTTTCCACAGGACAGAAAACAAATACATGGATTATGTTTGCCTGACTATACAATAAACAGGCGAATTGCCAATGCACTGGTAACTGGACGTGAAACTTGTAAAAACAATGTAAGTGATAGTGTGCAATTATAGCATTAACAACTTCATTTAGGATCCTGATAAAATTGGGCTACAGTTGCACTTCATCTGCGGTTGAGCTCCCATGATACTTTGCAAATGCAATAAAGAAGCATTAACTACATTATTCAAGACAATCTCGTGATGAAGCCAGAGCTAGCCCACGGCTAGTGTTGTACCCTCGTGTATTTAAGGTTTGGTTTTCCCTTTTCCTGAGTAAACTACTTGGTCTGCTCTCACAGTGTGCGATAAAAAAAACTGATGTGGAGGACTGCAGATTTAATGTTGAATTTCCCCCTATTCCTGAATGAACTTGGTCTTCTCTCACATCATGCTTTTCTGCTGTTATCAGACCTCCCCTCAGCTACTGCTGGTGCATTCTTCGTGGTTATCAAGTTTGCCAAAATGTGGTTTAGCTGCTTCCCTGGCTGGGGTTGGTTGGAACAGTCCTCTCTCTCCTTTTTCACCCCATGAGAGTAAAGAGCTAATTACCCTGGATAGCTAGGGTACCAGAACTTCTATTATGAAGCCTGATGACCATATTTTTTTTTTTTTGTAAAATTGCAGAGAAGCTCCAGTAATTCACAGTTGAGGGTTTTCCAACATTAGGTTAATTGAAGATTCTCCAGCAAAAATATGCCAAGTAAGCCCCACACAGACACGTTAGGTCACCTGAAGATGCCACTCACCAAATGGTAATCCAAGCACCAATTCATTAGCAATATGCATGTGAAGAATGCCATTCATACAATATTTGTGTACATTTTTATATTGATTGAATTCAGAATAATCTGGAGTTAATGTCCTTTTTAATATTCACCCAATATAGTTGAGGTGTCAAAAAGAGTACTTACCCAGTTACGTAACCATTATACCAATGAATAGGACTTTAAAAAATTTAAATAGGAGAAGTTTATTTTTTTGGTACATAAGGGGACTATTAATAAAACTAAGTGGTGTACTAGCAAAACCGTTAACAGATTTAACCAGTCACTATTAACAGGTGTAGTCACAGATGATTGGAAAGTAGCGGATGTTGTGGCTCTTCATAGGAAAAGTAGTAGGGAGGAGTCAGGCAACTAAAGGCCTGGAAGTACATGAAGTACAAGACCAGAAAACAATTTGGATTCACTTCAGGGAAATCATGCCAAACATTATTATTGCTTTGATTGGATGACCAAAATCCGATCAAGCTGGTGCAGCACACAGTAGTAACGTAAGGCATTTGACTCTGTACAACATGGAATCCAAGCTCAAAGTTTGCAGTTTGTTTATGTTATCAAATATAGTGGAATGGGTTAGGTGATGAGTTTTTCACTTTAGAGAAATTACTCACTAAAGAAATAAGATTTAAATGGGAAATTACCACCTTGAAAAAATATCTAAAGGAAAGAATGATACCAAGAGGCCTAAGGATATTTAAAACCCTTGCCACTGTTTTAGAGAATGATACCATTAAAAAACAATGGGAAAAGATTCTAGATCAGTGCTCTTTTGAACTTATGGGATTTATCATCTCAGTTAGGGAAAAGGCCCTAATAGACCTCAAGACAGAGATAGAAAAAAATTTGTGAAACTTTATCTCCTTGTGAAATGCTTCCAGAATTTGAGGGCTATACAGAAGAAATGAAATTTAATCTAGGCAAAATGGAGGAGGAGGTTAAGAAAATAAAGGTGAAAAAATACCGTAGGGATTAGGGTGATTATTTAAATGATAAGACAAGAACCTTTTCTAAAAAACTGTCTGGGAAAGTTGAAGAGCTAACTAATACCCCGATTAAAAGATATGAGAAGAGAGAAAGGGATGAGTGGCGTGTAGTAGAACCTAAGAATAGAAATAAAAAATGAGCATATGCATATCATACCCCACGTGAATCTAAGAACCATATCCCTATCACTTCTCATAATAGATTTGATGCTCTCTCTCCAGAGGCTGAAAATATAAGATCTAATCAGGATTTTTTAGGACAGGGCCAGGGGACATCCCGGTGTAGAAGAACATCTCCCTGGAAAGAAAGGGAAATAAGACCCCATTCCCAAAGGAAAAATCAAGATACAGGGGAAAGAGGGGGGGGGGGTGTACGTAAAAAAGCCCTTATGGAGAAGAAATTAGATATAGCAGGGATTTTTAATATCTTTTTTGGTTTCGCCCTTAGCGAGATCAAACAAAGAGTTCTTAGTAAGGGACTAAAATATGCCCCCACTAGGAATCTAGATAGATTTAGTACCTTCATTGATATAAATAGATTCGTTAGAAAAGCTACCCTAAAAAGATTTTTTATAGGAAAGCAACAACGTAATTTAGGGAATGTTGAAAGAGATCCATTACCTAACCACAATAGAACTACATTAAAAAAGAAATCCACTTTTTACCCTACTGCATACCGGTCAGGTACTTTGGAGGTATTTGAAAAAATGGTCATATCGGATGTAGAAAAAATAAAAAATTCTAAATATGACCTTTCAAACGTATCTAGGTTGGAAAGAAAGACCCTGGAAGATTTAAATAAGGATGAAAACTGGTCATTAATAATTTTTTGGATAAAGGGAAAGATCAGTATTTCTTTATCTAAAAGATACTGTTAGTATACTAAATATTTTAAAAGACTTCATGTGGAATGAGGAAATGTGGCTAGTGACAAGTGACGTCACATCACTCTACACCATAATTGAGCATGAGAAAGGCTGTGCTGCAGTTAGGAATATTCTCCTTCAGAAGAATAGTTTAGAAGAAAATTATGTGGATTTCATAATAGAAGGGATAAATTTGGTTCTTCGCAATAATTTCTTTTGATTAATGATGGTTTCTTCCTACAAAAACAAGGAACGGCTATGGGAAGCAGGTTTGCCCCCAGCTATGCAAATCTTTTTATGGCGGAATGGGAGAATAGCTTTGTTTGGTCTGAACATAGATGGAGGGCAAACCTGTCCGCCTATCACCGTTACATAGATGATCTATTCATCATCTGGAAAGGGAGTGAACCGGAATTAAAAGAATTCCTGGAATACCTCAATACGAATGACTGGGGAATAAAGCTAAATTCGGAGTACGACCGCCATAGTGTCCACTTTCTAGACAGTGGACACTATTCTCCGTGGTTGGATAGTATTCCGAAGAGTCAAGCTTTAAGATTAAAAAGGAATTGTACAGAGGATATAGTTTGTAAGGAACAACTATTGACCCTCAAAGAAACACTCAAAACAAGAAATTATCCTGAAGGTAATATTGATAGGGCTTTAGAAGAGGTCATTTTATTGGATAGGGAATCTCTCCTCACATATAAACAGAAGGAGAAGACTGAGAAAGAACCCCCTCTCTCTATTATTTTGGATTTTAATAATAAAAATTATCGTTTGAAGAAAATTATTCAAAAACACTGGCCGATCCTAAAAAAAGATGATCTTCTTAGGGAAATCTTACCAGAAAAACCTAAAATAATATTTAGGGGAGCCCCGAATATCCGTAGATGTATCACAAAGAGTTATACTAAACAAAAAATTGCAACAAAACCAACTTTAACTCAAAATCCCGGTTTTTATAGATGCAATAATTGTAATGCATGTCGTCAAACTAAACCTAAACAAAATAAATCTCGGGTAACAGGGAAAGATTACCAAATAAAAGATTTTATGAATTGTCAGACATGTTCGGTCATCTATTTATTAGAGTGCTCCTGTGGATTGCAATATGTGGGTCGAACCACAAAGAAATTGACAAAACGTATAGGGGAGCACTGCAATAATATTAAAAATAAACTTGAAACACACAGTGTCCCCAAACACTTTTTACAACACAATAGTGACCCCAGACAACTCAGCTTTACGGCCATTGCGAAATACAAAAAACATTGGAGGGGGGAGATTTATTTAAGGAATTGGGTAAATTGGAGATGCAATGGGTATATGAATTAAAAACTCTGATCCCCAATGGACTTAATGCTTAATGATTTTTTTTAATTTCCTTTAAACCTATATATATATATATATATAAAAATAAAAAAATAAATTAATTTAGTTTTGTTTTTTGTAAACCTATATATTGTGCAATAATAAATGTGAATTATGTGCAATAAATGAAAGTGTGGGACATATTGCAATCTACATAGAACCTATATTTTATTTTATATAATGGTTTTATTGTTTCTATGTATTTTTTAGGATATTGGGCATGATACTGTTTAATTGTTTTTTAAGGTTTCATAGTATTTTTTAATGAGGATAAAATATTTTTTGTATTTATTAATACTAATTGCACAAAATCCTGTTGTGGATATTAAATGATGGGATACATATATGTATATTGTGTTTTAATACACCATATAAGCTTTGTCTGAGCCAATTAACCTAAAGGAAGAAGAAAGAGTTAAAAATCCAATCGCATATACGGAGAAACTGCAGATGCGTCTGGACGGAGAGACGCATACTGCAGAATGAAGCTGAATGGATGATGTCATTACACGCGACGGATGGAAATGGAAACTGCAAACGGAGAGAGCACACTTGAAAAAGCCCTGCTTATGGGCGAAACGCGTTGTGGAAGGAGGAGACTTTTCTGAGAACTTGCTGGGACATTTGGACTTACATACTTTTATGCACTTTTTCCTGCTGAATCCTGTTATTTTGAATGTAAGCACTTTTATATTTTTTCCTTAATAATAAATTCATTCATACTAAGTCTCCCCCTTTTTGCTCTCTTATGCTATCTCCTGGACAACTATTGGACCATTAACCCTTTGTGGGCTCAAGGAAATGTGAGTGTATTCACATTTATTTTGAACACTTGCACTTTTAAAGTCTAAATTACTACACTATATTTGTTTTTTTTTCCCTTCCGGTAAACACCGAGTGGATTGCCTCACATTTAAGGGTAATCCCGATTTATATATATTTTATGTATTGGAGTGTTGGGTTATAGCGCACATTGTCACTTGTTTGTTCTGTTTGTTATTATATACCAGGAGTGAGACACTGGTAGATTTTGTTGCTGCTATTGCCATCACATCTAGGCGTAGTGTGTTTCTCCTCTTTTTTCTTAAAGAAAACCGTGAGTTTTAGTGAATGGAGTACACTCAGAGCAAGGTCTTGTTACTAGTGGAGTTCCTTAAGGAACTGTATTTGCACCCATTCTCTATGGTGTCACGTTGGTCTAATACAAACATTTGAGCAGGGTTGATGTTCTTGGAGGGTCAATTAAATGGCACCTGACTTAGATAAACTCCAAAAATAGTACGTGGCAACTGACATTCAATGGGAATAAGAGAAAGATAATGCACCTTGGGTGTAAAAACTGTAGGGCAGAGTAAAAAGTTAGTTGATAAAGTCCTGATCCCAACATCAAAAGAAAAAGTAATTTCAGAAGACGTAAATGTAATAGAGCGTGGTGCACGATAAGTAGATTGCTTGGGTGTAGAGGGAAAGGTGTAAGTAGTAGAGGGAAGTTCTCATGCCATTGTACAGAGCACTGGTGAGACCTTACATAGACTATTGGACACAGTACTGGAGACTGAATCTCCAGAAGGATATTGATACTCTGGGGAGAGTTCAGAGAAGGGCTAGGTGTGGCAACTTCTGGCAAAATCTCCCCCAAATTTGGGATAACGGATCATTTTGGATAAGGGATACTCAATCTGTACTACTTTACTGATAGAGTAGTGGATGCCTAGAACAGCTTTTCAGCAGAAGTGGTGGAGGTCAATTCAGTCAATTTAATCATGAATGGTTTAAGCTTAAGGCTATTCTAAATATATTATAAACCCAGTGACAATTAGTCTGCTGGGGAAAAAAAAAAAAAAAAAGATATTTGGGCAGACTGGATGGGTTAAATGGTTCTTATCTGCCGACAAATATGTATATATATATATTGCAAATGCATTGTGGCAGTTAGGGTGTTTGAGTCCCCAAAGATATAGTTAACTTAGCTACTGGTTCAATAGATGGAAACCTTAATTTAAATGATCATTTTTCTTTCAGCAGAAATTAGATACAAGTTTGTAACAAGCTTTTTTTTTTTTTTGAAGTTGGAAATCCAGCGAATGAGATCAACAAATCATTAAGGGGCGTGACAATTTTATTTCAGATTAACAGCAATTTAGATGAAAACACACACTACTGCTTCAATGTACAATTTTACATGATGGTCGTTCTGATTAATAAAAATAGATGAAGCCGGGGTAGTGTGGCTGAGCATGGCTCATTGAACTGAGCTGGTCTGGCGTAGCTTCAATCTGGGTTCAAGACTGAATTTTATGCCTTCAATTTATCGTACATTCGGACACACTTCACCTCCCCCATGGTACATGTCTGCAGAAAGAAATAATAATGAATATCAGGCACTCCACACAAGTACAACAAGGTTATTGGTCACCAAGGGGAGCTCCAGTATTTGTGTAGAAAAGATGAGCAAAGCAATATAAACAGGCCATTTACAGGCATTGGTGTTGCCATCAGAATATAAGTCCATTAAAGCATGCACACCTTCTTATTGGTATGTTCATGGAAACTTAGCATCTAGGTTTGCATTATCAACACAGTGGGGATTCTGTATAAAAAGTGATGGTGTGAGGTAATGGCAGCAGGCAAGCACCAATATTTGATATGGACTCCCAACAAAAAAAAAATCCATTTAGGCAGAAGCACAGATACCCATTTAGTAAATTTTAGGCATTTATAAAACAGGCGCATTTTACGTTATAGATGATATAGAAATGGCAATTGCATCTTTCTTACATTTAGTGTTACATAACCCCCAATGTGTTTAAGTAATTGGAGAAAGGCAGCGTAACCATTTAGGTTTAAGTCCATTGTGGTTTTAGTCAGTTTGAGGGCAGATATTTATATCATTTATTCCAGTGCTGACAGTTAAACTTACCACCACCATCTGCCCATCTCTCAGTTCCCTTCTGATTGTAGTCTCTTTGCCGTCCCATTTCTGCACCTGTGTAAGCACTCCATTGTCACAGGTTATCACGGTCTGTGAAGAGAACAGCTATATTAAGACCAAATAAAGACATGCAATATATCTGCAGAGCTAGAGGCAACTTCAGGTTTCTTTTGATTGGCCATTCTGTCACATGTGACCCAATCACTAAACCAAACTAAGGCATCTGCAAAGCATGTGCAACAGGGAAATACCTTTAACAGCCAAAAGGGTTTGACCAACAAATAGTCTAAATGTGAGGCTGCCCATCAAACTCTTGTGGATGACCTTCCTCCATCAGGTTAGATAGGATTATGGGGGGGTATATAATATATATATATATATATATATATATTGTTCCTTCTAAATAATGGACTTATTGTATAGGATTGACTGTGGCAGTGTGACAGAGAGGGTTGAAGTCAATGGAGTATATTTTGAAAGGGTACTTGGACCCATTTGGCCCAATTCTTTTACCAAAAATGCCACTTATCTCTAGTTTTTAACTGAAATATTTCTAATGCAGTCATTGGATAGACCCCATTATCTGTAATATTTCTACAAGTGATGTTACAGAAGGTTTTGATGGTAAGGTATGTCTTTCTGCTGATGACAAAGATTTGCAACAGGGTTATAGAGTATCAGGAAATGCTATCAGAATGCTTGGTTGTATAGGGAGAGGTATTGGCAGTAGAAAGAGGGAAATGCTCATGCCATTGTACAGAGCACTGGTGAGACCTCACTTGGAGTATTGTACACAGTACTGGAGACCATATCTCCAGAAGGATATTGATACTTTGGAGAGAATTTGAGAAGAGCTATTAAAATGGTTCATGGTTTGCAGGATAAAACTTACCAGGAAAGATTAAAGCATCTTAACATGTATAGCTTGGAAGAAAGACAGAGTCTAAACATTTAAATACATAAAAGGGAATCAACACATTAAAGAAAAATAAAAAAAAAATACCACAACAACAGAGTATAGTCTTAAATTACAGGGACAAAGGGTATAAAAGTAATATCAATAAGTATTATGTTACTGAGAGGATAATGAATGCATTGAAAAGCCTTTCAGCGGAAGTGGTAGAGGTTAATACAGTGAAGGAGTTTAACCATGCATGGGATAGGCATGAGGTCAGGGGCCAATGAAAGTATTCAGATTTGTTTTCTTGTCAGCATTTGAGCAGAAATGTTCTTATCTGTTGACAAGTTCTGAGTTTCTATGAAAGGGAAAAATGTGCTTCACTAACAAGTTTAAAAACAGGACTAAAGATTCAACAAATCAAAAATAAAAAAAAAAGGTTGTTTTTCCTTCAGTTACAACTTGGAATTTTTTTTTAAAAAAAAGTAATTTTAAACATACATACACACACACACACACTTAGAATTAGAAAGGAAATTTCAAGAGAATGCCTCAAAGAATACTAAAGTTGGTCTATTATTGCTTTCCTGTATACTACAAGGAGCAGTTTAGACACATTGGGGGCTAGTCACTAAAAGGTGAGTTGCAGTCTTACTCGGGGTGCTGCTGTGAAGAAATCAAAGGAATGGCTCCCATGTACTAAAAATGACCGGTGTAACCCTCAATGTGTCTTGGGGGCTGCAGCAAAGAAATATTTTTACAAATTTTTCCAGTCTTTCTTCTCTACATCACCCTCTACTTAGGAAAATCGGATCTAGCACCGTCAAGAAGCAGACGTGCTCCATCTAAGAATTCAAAGCAACTACAGCATATTCTCAAACATTAGCTCTTACTTATATATTTCTGATATACACCATATCATCCACAGTATAATCACTAATCACCATATCATCCACAATATAATCACTAATCACCATATCATCCACAATATAATCACTAAATCATCCACAATATAATCATCCACAAGAATAATCTCTAATCACCATATCATCCACAATATAATCACTAATCACCATATCATCCACAATATAATCACTAATCACCATATCATCCACAATATAATCAGCCCCACTCAGACATGCCTGCATTTATCTTTACAAAATCAGCCTGGTGATACTTCTCAACCAGCATGTTCTGTCTGTAATGTGCACAGACTCATTTTTCTTTACAGATTGGTTATCAATGTGTCAAGTAACAAATGATTATTCAACCCCCTCATTCAATACCACCAACCCCTCCTTCCTGTCTACCCACCTTGGTTTTCCTGTTGTCTGCTGTAGTCTCCTCAAACTCTTCCCCTAGTTTGAATTTCATCTCTGTTGTTTTTAAGGTGCTCTCTGTCTTTAAGCAGATCTCATCGCCGTGCTTTGTAATAATCACATTAGGCTTTGCCATGGCACCAGCTTTTCTGGTGGCAAAACCAACACCTGCAAAACAGACAATATAGTTATTTAATGCTGTATATTGCAGATTTACTGCTTGCAGAAACTAAGCACTTTAGGGTGGGGGAATTTTACACCTATAAGGAGTTTCTGCGATAAACTCAGAGTTGGACTAAATAGATCAAAATTGTAAAAATAGGTGAAATTGAAGAAATAGCACAAAATAAATCCCAAACTTCACAGTGCATTTACAGCTTTCCTGAATATCTCATCTTGGTGGCCTTAGCTAAGCATACAAGATGCTGTTTACACCACAAACCATTACAGTTAAGCAGTTTATTGAATAGTGATTTAGCCAGGGCAGTTTTACTGAAATCTCCCCCCCCCCCCCCCCCCCCAACCATTATGCAACATAACTCACATAGAAAAGAGGGGTGAGGGGAAATTATGATATTTCTAGCTATAAGAATGATCCTTTACACGTATATGGTGCTTACAAAGAGGTCTAAAAGGAGCAGAAATCCTTTGACTTTATTTGGTAATTCCTGTAGAGGACGGTCAAGAATTGTGTAGTAATAAATTGATCCAATGCATTCAATTATTGTAATATATTGGAAACTAGGTAAGAAAATGACTTATTACACAACCTACACTTCAATGCAAAGAAAATGAAGCAAAGTTTAGTATGTGGACATCCTTAAGTATAATCTAACATTTGGCACAGAGTGGCACTTTGCACATCTATCTGCCGCTCATAGGTGAAAGCATCAACTCCATTAGCAACATTTTAGCATAAATGAAATATTGTAGCATCCTTCCCACATAAATTCAATGAAAACACAACAACCCACTTTCACATTTTCACACTGGTGTCCTGGTTAAACGCGATCATTACCCTGAAATCTAAGCCAGACCTTTCAATCACAGAATCATTTAGCAGCAGACAGTGCAAAATCAGTATAACTATGCACAGCCAGCAAATCAAGAAGGCATAAAAAAACAAATTCTAAAAGTGGAGCAGTCAGCAAGAAGAACCACTGTTTTCCATAGTGATTGCCCTCACCGTTTACAATACCGCATCAGAATTGTTCTTTACAGATAATCCCCAATATACACATTAATACTGATCACGCGGTAGTGAACAAAGCTTACTAAGCATCACAGCATCACCTCGAAGTAGCAGTTAGCGTGGGGATTGGCCATCCAGTGAGTTTGTTCAAAAACAGTATCATACAACTAGAGCATATAGTAGCAAAGGCATCACTGATTTAGAAAGACACTTTTCTGAATCCTTACCGATTCCATCGCAGACCCTGCCTGCAGGATGGGTACACCTGTCAAGGTGCATCATTACATAGAACAGGTAGCAGGTGCACATCCACAGAGAGTTAAGCCCCCACTCCCTCCTTACCTAGACTTTGCATATATTCATCGAAGCCCTGGCTGTCACACAGCTTCCAAGTGCCCACAAACTGATCCACCATGGTGATCTGGAGATGAGAGGTTGGAAGTGTGTAAAAGGCACATGTCGCCTCCTTATATAGCAGCTGCTCTCTTTCCTGGACACCAATGGACAGGGCAGGCCGGGCGTGACGTCACGGGGGTAAGACTACATCCCAAACTCCAGCCACTCATTGTCAGGAGGGGCAAGCTCAGCTCTTTTAACCAGCCCTGGCCAAGTGCCAAAGATGAGACTGCTCATTTTAGGCTCAGTTGGGGGATGCTCCAGTGCAAGGCATTGGCTTCAATAGTGATTAGCTCAGCCTGGGCCGATAAATGGGTTTATTTAGAGAATGGTTGCAAAGTTTAGGAAGTTCTAGCACAAACTAACAGCACTAGATTTGTTATATTTAAATAATGCAACAGATCTCTGGGGAGGTTTGATTTCGGTTAACCTGGATGGGTTTTTCTTTTGCATTTGATTAAGTTGTAAATATTTCACCTCTACAAAGCTTATAATTATGATTACTAATAATCATAACGTAAATGCAGCATTAATGAGATTTATGTTAAAGGCAAATTACCTATTTCCCACTGAAAACAGTTCATTTGCATATTAGGCCACAGGTAATGCCATACGCAGGAGATGCCAAAAAACACATTTAAAACACATTTTTCTCATAATTATGGCATTTTCTTGCAGTTTTTCTAATATAATATTTTTTTCCTCTAAATCCACAGTATATGCAATGGTTAGGTGATAGAGTCCCTTTAAGAGGGATTAATAGTCCAGTGATTGAGATAATTTTGGTGTAAGAGGGGAGACATATTACACATTGTGTTTCCCCTCCTGTGTCCCACTTGGGATCACCATCTTTGCTTTTTTTCATTTTATTTCTCATTTTTCCATTTCCCCTCTTGTGTCTTACCAATCCCCTTTCTTTCTTTTCCTTGATCACCACTTGTCCCACCCCTGGTCATTTTCTCACCTATGTGGCTTTATTTTGACCCCTATGCGCCTCTTATTGCCCATCCTCCATATTTTGTATGTTCTTTGGCCTAGTCTCCTATTTGTGTCGCTCCTCTTTTCCTTGCCTTCTCTCTTTTGCTCCTCTTGGGGTTTTTCTTTGCCCCCTTCTGCCCACCCAAATCTTCTTGACATTTCATCTCATGGTATATATTTTTCTGCCCATTGTCTGCCACCCACTTTAGTCTTCATTAAGGTTTTCTTTGTTCCTTCTCCTCGAATTTCCTTGCTCTGTCACCTGACAAAACAAAGAGATGCTCTAAGCAAATATTGCCTCTCCTGTCTAAAGAGATTACCTCCTTCTGATTCCATGCATACATATGTTAAGCCATTTAAACTTTTTTTTTTGAGGGACACATATAAAGTTTACCTGCAGAATATAGAATTTGTATGTCTCAAGCAATAATCACCATATATGAGAGGTTATTTAGGCTATGTTAAACAGCACAACGGGACATCACCTGTGGCTGCAGTACTGTTACAGGGACAATCTAGTCCCCAAACTCACTTTGATGCAAGATGAAGATTACTGCTTGTATAGAGCACAGGCATTTTTCCCTGTGTCATTTGATGCAGGCATTCTGCACAAATTTTACTCAAGCCCTCTCCCAGTGATTACTCTGCGTGAGGATATAAAGTTTTGTTTCATTTAGTCACTTCCTGTGCACCTCAAATTGAATATATTGTGTGGACTCTGAGTGACTCGCTCTTGTACACAGTAGGATCTCTTAACAGTGCAACACATTGTTTGTTGACATCACTAGAGAAAATAAAAATGCTATTAGCCAACCTGCTACAACCTGATAGTATAAATATAAGTATAAAAATAATTAATCAAAAACCCCGGTACAATACACCTCCCATGAATTATTTGACTGCCCCTGATGGAGCAATAGGAGGTGGGTGCCTACAAACCCTTATGAAAGACTGCTGAACAGAGCTATGGTACTACCAAGGGGTCCTAGTTCATAAAGAGGGTCTGTTTAAATGGGCACTCATGACCATAAATGATTATACTCAAGGCAATAAATAAGTGTTTAAATAATTTAATTAAGAGTCCCTAGGAAATGGGGAGCCCCTGGGTGAGAGCAAGTCCAAACATTACCTAGAAATATCCTTATCACACACCCAGTGTGACATAGATCATAATGACAAACAATAATCACAAATCATAACCACATAAACATACAAAACAGTATATGACAATATCTCTTTTTAGAGAGAGGCTATGGCAAGAAATGTATCTCCAGGGGTTACCAAAGAGCCATAGAAACATAGAATGTGTCGACAGATAAGAACCATTCGGTCCATCTAGTCTGCCCAATTTTTTTTGAATACTTTTATTAGTCCCCCGTTCCCGGTCTTATAGCTAGGATAGCCTTGTGTCTATCCCACGCATGCTTAATATAGAGGGAAAGATGAAATAAGTCATCTCTCACCTCTCCTCACCTCTCCATAAGTCATCTCTAAGCCAAGGGTAGTAAGAGAGATGATTTACTTTTCAATGTGAGGCCTAAATCTGATACTTGTGATGAAGTTAGGTTTATATCCACTTTTAATGATCAATGGGGGACTATTAGATCAATCCTAAAAAAACATTGGAAAATTCTCCAATTAGACACAAGCATAGCTACATTTATAGGTGAGAAGCCCCAGATGACAGCTAGGAGGGCCCCTAACCTTAAAGACTTACTAGTCCGCAGTAATTTTGAAAGGTCAAAGGAACAATCAGGTTGGCTAAAACAGGAGAGTGATAGAAATGGTTGTTTCCCTTGTAAACACTGCAAGGCATGTCGTATCATCACCAGGGTTAAAAAATGGTCCAATCAGAAGAGAGAACAGTTTTATGTGAAAGGTCATATCACATGCAATACATCAGGCGTAATTTCTGTTCTTCAGTGTCCGTGTAAAAAATTATCTGTAGGTAAGACCATTAGAAGATTGAAAGATAGGATTTGGGAACACATGGGAGACATACGAAATAACAATGAAGATAGCCCAGTAGCTCTCCATTTCCTGGAGTGCCATCAAAGTAAAGTTATGGACCTAAAAGCATGGGGAGTAGAGAAGATTAAAGTTGGCTTTAGAGGATGTAATTTTACAAGCAGAGTGTAGGTGGATTGTCAATTTATTCTCTTTAGCACCTGATGGCATGAATGATGAAATTAAATTATGGTTGTTTTTTGCCGATATAGGTCTGCTACCATCCTATTTTGTATTGAATCATATTAATTATTTTTAGATCTTTCCTTTTTTTGCTATATATTTTTGTATATATATTATATGCTCTGTTACTTTTTTGATGTTTTCCGTTAAGTTTAATTTTTTGTAGTTTGGTATGGCAGGGTGGCCCAACCTGTTGATGAAAATCTAAGTGAATAACACAAGTATAGAGAATGTTTTTTTACAGTATTTGTAAGTTTAATTAATATAGTCAAATCAGCCAATCAAATTTTCGCCTGTCCGGCTGGTACATTTATAAGACATGCTCAGTGTGAATCTCGTTACCCGGAAGAAGCGTTCAGTGCGAAACGATCGTCGGTCCTTGATGACGTTCCTGTGGGAGGAGTTGAGTGAATGGAGGAGCGACATGCTGGTTCTCTGCCTGCACGTATTACCACATGAAAGCTTTTCACTTTAAGCATAGAAACACTTTACTCGAGGACTCTTATCGATTGGTTTATTCTAAGGATTTGGAACCGGATGCTGCACAGACTCTTATGGCTACTGCTTACCGGAGATGACCGGAGGGTTGCGTCTTGGAGCCTTAAGTACCTCTTTATTAGTCTGTTCTAATTGCCTGTGTGGTTCCCCACCTGCCATCTAGTGATCCTCGAGTTTTATTTATATATATTATATGCGGGACTATTTATTATTGTGCTTATCTCACAATCAGAAGAGTCTTGTTTACTCTTTAAGCACATTACGGATATCAGCGTCAGATACCAGCTCCATATTTGAGTGATATGGATATTTCTAAGTACTGTTTGGACTTGCTCTCACCCAGGGGCGCCCCATTTCCTAGGGACCCTTAATCAAATTATACAAACACTTATTTATTGCCTTGAGTATAATCATTTATGGTCATGAGTGCCCATTTAAACAGACCCTCTTTATGAACTAGGACCCCTTGGTGGTACCATAGTTCTCTTCAGCTGACATCAGTAGAGAGACAGGAAATTCCATTTATTTGAATGGCATTATTCTCATCGGTTCCAGCAACAAAAAAAGGAATTTGACTTTTACGCAGCTAGTGTGGGCAGTCCTGGCTTCTTGCAAACGGCTGCAATTTCCTAATTTCATCTAGCTGTATTTTATATTTTAAGTAATGCAAAATGTAAAACATGCATTTTGAAAGTACTTTGAAAGCATATTAATATGCATTAATATTTGGAAGATGCATTTTGGGCATCAGACAGTACCTTTAAGAGTATACAAGCTTCTTTAAAAGCATGATCTCATGCGAGTGGGATTGGACTTCCAAAAGCTTGGGTCGAATTATCAGTTATCCAGCCAAAGGGAAGGGATGACATGGCAGGGCCACACTTATCCACACACACACACATTCACAGCCACACAACAGAGATGGGGAGAGAACAGAGAAGGAGGGGGTGAGAACAGAGATGGGGCTAAGAGGGTGATTGAACAGAAGATGGGGGAGAGAAGGGAGGTAAAATAGAGATGGTGGGAGAGCTTAAGAGATATGGGAAGAGGGAAAGACAGGGGGAAGGAAAGATAAGATATGGGTAGAGGGAAAAAGGTACGGGGAGGGGAAGGAGTGATAATCTATATGAGGGGGAGTAGAGATAACATATGGGGGGTGAGAACAAATATGCGAAGGGAGAATAAGATAACAGATTTGGGGAGGAGAGAGAACAGATATGGGGGGAGGATGAGAGACATGGGGTGGGGAGAGGAGAGACAGACATGGGATTGGAGAGACACAGACATGGTGATAGAGGAAAGAGAAACGTGAAGATAGATAGTGGGGCAGAGGGGGTGGGGCCGCACAGGGCACCTGAACACTTAAGAACAGCCCTGTACATACATACATACATAGATACATACAGAGACATTTATTTTCCTTTTTATAGGGGGTGGTCTGCCTCCAGGCATCTTTTGAGCTCCAGGATGTCATTTGACATGCGGAGCTCTGACAGCATCAACCAAGCTCTTCACTCAGCACAATGTGACGGATGTAGGTGTGCCACGGAGGTACTTGCTATAAGTGTTATAGTTGTCCATTAAATGTTTTTCACGATGTCGCTTGAAATTTTCACCAAAAAAAATAAACCAATACCACTGTGCGGTAATATCGTACTATTTCGCATCTGTGTTTGGCAATGGATGGTAGGCACTTATAACTGTTGTAAATTGGTTCAATGTTTTATAGCTTTGCTATGGTTTTTTGGCATTAGAAAAGAGCCATGAGTGGTATAGAATTCTCAGAAGGCATTTTGGATAAGAGACCGTATTCATGATATGTGAACTGCTATAACCTTGTATGATCAAAATGGTTGTGAAAGGTTTGTACAGATTAGTACTGTGTTGCCATCATGTGACATGCTGCAGCTATCCAACTGACTACTAAAGCTTGAGATCACTCATCTTTGTTGGTTTCTGACCTTCAAGGAAACAGAAGTTTGAGGACTTGATCACCAAAACAAAACAAAAAAAAAACCAATTCCCAGATATGAATCAAACAGCAAAGCAGATTTTAGTTTACCTTTTTACGGTTATCTGGTCATATTGTTACTTTTTAATTTTTTTTTTTAATTTTTTTTTTTTTTTTAATACAAATAATTTAAATCTACTTCTGTGGTTGCTGTATTCTTCGTGCAGAGGAGACCTGCCTGGCTATTTGGATCTGGACTGCCCTTGTGGATGTGACCAGTCTGACATGCTAATGGAGAGGTGTCCTCTGTAATGGTGAAAGAGAGCAAAAACAAAACAGTGACTCCTCTCCCGATTAGGTTACATCCTATAAGGCTTGCTATTTCAGCTTTTGCCTGTTCTCGCTGAGAGGGATCCCACATCTTTGTTTTTGTCTTAATTTATTTGTATAGCATGATTTTTGTGTTAAACCCTGCCCATTGGAAGTGTGATTTGACATTTACAGGGAATTGTACTAAGGTGGAAAAATGTGTAATTTGCATACTGTGCCCCAGGTTTATTCCCCCCCCCCCCCCCCCCCCTCCCACTGTAGGCATTTACTTGTAGTTTTGCAAATACAATGTACAGATCATTTTCAATGTTATGTATGCTCTACATTCACAGTAACAATATTTGGGCTATAGTCCCTTTAATCAAAAGTAGGTGTAATCAGGGTCAACTACCAGCCCTTAACACACACACACACACACACTTCTTGAAAACGCACTGTATTGAATTTTAGTATGAAACCAATGTAATCTAACCATTGATCCTTCTGAATATAGTAATAGTTTACCTTGGCACTATAGAGGTTAGGTTTGGGAACCTCATATACCATGAGGAACTTCTATTAATATCAAGGGGTAATAACTTGGAAGTATAGGACTAAAGAGCATGCATCCAAACAGTCTTGCTTTCTCCAGGACAGTCAGTTTTGGTAGACAATCCTGCTGCCCCACCACTTTTTGGGACAGAAGTGCAAGACTTAGGACCGCAAACCTGTAGTATAAAATTTCGTTCTCTGGAACACCAATGGCTGGTTGCGAAGAGTGTGCACGAGCAGTCTGACAATGCATGTCCCATAGTTCCCACACACACACCTCACCTACTAGCATGCAGATTTGGCAGGGGCAAGAGTTGTCCCCCCCCTCCCCCACAAAAAAAAAAGAAAAAAAAAAAAAAAAGAAAGGAGTTTAGGAGGAAAGGTTGGAGTGGTTGCCTTGGCAAGTAGCTTCCTGAAGCATTAGGTAGAGAGCAGACATGCATGGATGGTACATTTAATCTTTTCCCCATTTAAACACTCATAATCTAGTCCTGCTCATTCCTTGTTTAGGAAAACAGATAAATAGAAAAGTGGAGACCAAAAGGCTTTTGTTTTGTTTTTATGTTCACTTTTGAAAATCACACCACAGCAATGGCTGGAAAAAAAAAAAATAAAAGTCAGCTTATTTGAGCAAACCACATAAAAACTAGGTAATGCAGTGGAACTGCTGCTCATTGAACTGAGCCGTTTAAGAAACTTCCAGACAACGAACTAGACTGGTTCATTTTTTGTTGTAGATTCTAATGCATTTCACATTTCCCATGGTGCAGGTCTGGAAAGTAAATAGAAAGAACATTTATTGGAACAGAGTGGGAAAGACACATGACAGGTTAGAATTGAACAGCTGGTAACTGGTAACTGAATTGAACAGCTGGTAACTGGCCTCCATGCATCATGGAAGTGACCAGGCACAGGATAAAATGGCATGCATCTTTAGAAGTATTATTTTAGCCATAACTAGGGTCACTAGACAGATATATAGAGATATAGAATATATCTATATATAGCGTAATAAAGAGCCAACTTACCACTATCATTTCTTCACCCTTCACCTCTCTTGTAATCACTGTTTCTTTGCAATCCCACTGTTGCACCTGTTTCATGACTCCATCATCCATTGTTATAGTGGTCTGAGGTATAAGGGGGGGGGGGGGAAATAAAGTCAAATTTATTTTAGCTGCACTCAATGCAAATTTGGTTTGCTTAGCATTAGGCAGAGTCTCTGCCTAGTTCAATTAAAAAAAAAAAAAAAAAAAAAAAACCCTAAAAATAGGCAAAAAACTAAAAATTATACACATTACATTCAGGACAACTTGTAATCAGCAAGCAAACGGTCCTTTTCACTACAGTATTTCCTAGTCAGAAAATACCAATTTAAACATTCTGAGTGAACATTAGCAACCAAATACATAGCACAATGAAGGTTTCATCCAGCTTATGAGATTGTGGACCTTGATATCCATTCATTCTTGATATACCAGTTTAACTGAAAAGCCATTTAATGAGTGAAACTTTACATTTCGATGTATTAAACCTGTACTGCAGATTTAACAGGTCACCGACATGAAGAGATTCTGGCGACACAGGAGGGACTCTGAACATATTGTATTTAAAGCTTCAGTCAGGTATTGTGTTTTTTTGCATGACATTTTGAAGATGCAAATGTGCCCGTCAGTTGAAGTTGAATATATTGTAAAATATCAATTGAAGGTCAGGAATGCATCCGGAAAGCAACACTTAAAATGGGAGCCTATTGCTTAAATACAATATTTAAGATCTTGTGAAGAGTTAATGGTGGAATTTTAAATGTGAAAGTTTAAGGAATAGCCAATTTTGTAAAAAAAAAAAAAAAAAAAAAAAAACACATTAAATATATAAGTGATTTATACATGATGTAGCAGAACACCAGGTAATATTACAAACATTGTTTATTTGCTTGTAGTATCCTATGCAAGTGAACTAGTTTCAAATGGGAATTGGAATAAGAAGTCACAAGGTGAGGTCAAAACATGTATGCATTTGCTTGCAGTTCTGCCAACAAGGTTTACATAATTTATGTGTCATATTCTATATATTCACAGCATAAACAATGCTTTGGTGACAGAATCCCTTTAACAAAGTGTGAAAGCCTTGAGTGTTTAAGAGTTTACCCTAGGAGGCATCAATTACTCTGGAGTGTCACAAAAATGTGGTTAAAAAAACCACATGAACAACCCAGACCCATGTATTGGTACACATACCTTTGTATTCCGGCCATCTGCAGTTTGTTCATCAAACACTTCTCCCAACTTAAACTTAATTTCATGGTTTTTGAAGCAGCTCTCGGTCTTCAAACAAATAACATCCCCTTGCATACTTATGATCACATCAGGTTTCAAGGTACAGGCTGCTTTTCTTGTAAGCAATGCGACGTCTAAAGAAACAAAAACAAGTGGGAGGGAAATGTATGCGTTGATGGTCAGTCACCTTTTAAACATACTCAGAATAAACCTATCATCTTGTAGGCTACAAAACAAGAACTCTTCAAGGTTCCGTGGTGAGAGTGGCCTGACTGATAAAGCATTAGTAAAGGCCTGACAGGCAACAAGGAAAGAATCCTGGAGGCAAAGCTCATACTACTTGGTTTTACTTTACATAACCAGTGATCTCTTCAAAAATGAAAGATTATATAGCTTAACTAGTTATATTTTCTAAATTAAGCATAATAAAGAACTGCAAAATTAATATATAAATTAAAATCAGCAGATGGAAGATAATATGTTCAGAGAGAGATTTCACTCCTGGAATTTGTTACCCAACAGAAAGTACTCCTATTATATGCGTCACCCTGTCATTCAATGAGGCAAGTGCATTTTAATGACAAAGAGTCTGCTGGAAGGCCATACCCACTCGCACAGAATCCAGCAATGAAATCCCAAAATGATAAATTGCCCATAAGTTGGATGAAATCTTGCCAATTTAAGTCACAAATAAACACAAATAAACACCTAAGGCCCATTCTATAGAAGGTCAGACACCATCTAAATGCTTACTTTGTGTGGTTTCACCCCTTGTGAATTATCAATTACAAAGTTCACATTGTTATAATAAATGGACTGTTGAAAACTAGTTACTTAAATGCCTTCAGTTTCTAAGCTAAGACCAGAAGCAAGGGTTAAACAAGACATGTCCTGGAACTTGTAAGTAAACCCGACATGTATCTTAATAGATACACACGGGTTTACTAACTGCTGTGTCTCATATGCGAGACAGCAGTTCCTGGGTGCTCACCCCCCCCTGACAGCCGAATGCAAGTGTCTCTCCCTGCTAGCGCAGAGAGACCCTCGTTTTTGCATGGGATGAGCAGGGGGATTCCTAGTTAAGCATGGCAGCTGTCAGAGAATAAACTGGTGCTTATCATGACAGTTTTTCCCCTCAGACTAGCGACAAAGTTTAGTGTCCCTTTAAGCTCTATAAACTGAGGCATTGGTTGTCCACATGCACAGGTCAGGTGATACTGCTCAAGCAGTGGGGATGTTGGCTAAGAAAAAAAAAAAAAACACACACCACACATTGTGTTAGCAAGATTGCAAGCAAATCCCTAAATTAAGAGAAATGTCTCAGTCTCCCATTGATGACATTACCTGTGGTCTGATATGCAAATTAACTGCTTTTCAAAAGGGAGAGGTTAATTTGCATGTCAGACCACAGGTGATATCATGAACAGAAGACACACAAAAAAAAAAAAAAATAAAGTGTATCATGCATATTTCAAATTGTTTTTAGTGTTAGATTATGATGCAGCAACACACTGACAAGAAAAAAAAAATGCATGTAGTGAGACAAAAAGCCATAGAAATAAAACAAACTTTTATACATTTTTTTTTACACCAAACTCTGATCTGCAATGGTTGATACAAATATTAACATTATGTACTCTCTCACACCCATACAAATACAGAAATTCTACAGCTTTAGCTGACCCCTGTTCAGGACACGTTTCAAACACCATGTTTGGTCCCCGTTGTTGCCAGACTGAATACACAATCTTTACACGAGTCTGGAGAATGTAGAATTCCTGCGCAACCAGTTCAAAATCAAGGAGAAGATCCCTCACAACTACCACGATTAACTTGCAGTATTCATGTGCTCAGAGGCAGATTATACATGCATAGGCAAAAATGGATTTGGCAGCCCTCCCCCTCTCTCTTTTAACACAACTGGGTAATCCCTAAAAGCACTGATCTAAATAGCTAGTACTTCTATCAGGATGTTTTCAAAGTACAATACACCATTGCTAAATGGTCCTACTGGAAGGATACTTAGAATTAGCCATCCTGCAGCAAGATCCTAAATGTGCAGCATGTACTATGGAATGGATGCTCAGGCAGATTTCACTTTTAGACCTTTGCCTCACAATTGGTCTTTATACATAACCAATTTCCTGTCCATATGCCTTTGGTGCACCTGCCAATCAAACCTCTTCCATTAGATCAGGGCAGGGAGCACTAAAACAGATGTGTCAACTCATTGCAAAAAGATTTCCTTCCCACAAAGTGGGTCATGAATTTCACATGGAAAAATATAAAACAGATAGCCAGTTACACACAAACACTGTTTACTGGTGCAGTTTTAGCCATATTGTACACATAGAAAAATAATACAGTCCAGGGCTGCATTGAGTGGACTAGAGATTGCAGAGTAATATCAATGTTATGGGTTACAGGAGTGTAATTTAATAAAAGCAGCCTTATCTAAACCAGAACTGTTTAGCGTCTACATCACTGCTCAATATCAAATGCCATATTTCTAGCTATTGCCAGACATCCCCTTCACATACTCTAGTCCTGTATAAACCTCATAAAATGTAGATTCCAGGACTATTTAGAAATCAAAGTTTGATTAAGCAAATGTGAGAATAGCAGAGGGAAGTGTGTTGCAGACACACTGCAAGGATAATACTGAGCAGTATTCATTTAGTAAAATAAATACACACCTACTAATCCAGTTATATTCCAAGCACCAATGTACAAACTTACCTCAGCACACATTAAAAAAAAAGGAATTTAAAAAGAAAGGATGACTAGATATTACCTAATGCTACCATGTAATTTTCAAAGTCTTCTTTGTTGTTTTGGACCAATGTCCATCTTCCTAGGAATTGTTCACACATGGCAGCTGTGATTCTGGTGAGAGAGATCTTCCTGAAAACCAGTAAATTCAAAGTGAGAACATATTGGTGCAAGTTTAATGGAACACTTTATAAAGGGAGAGGCTTCAGTGATGTCAGCACCCACAATAGTCATCTGAGGAAACGACCCTCCCCTTTTTTCTCCTTCTACCTAGAGCTGATTCAGCATTTGAAGCTCACCAGTCCACATAATATACCTCCTTGACTTTTTAAACAAGAATTGACTTGTTATCACACCCCTTTTAAAATATGTCCATATGGTTACACACCTACTCCACCGGTTATAACAGCAAGGTGTATTCTTTGGAAAAACTGCGATTTCCCCCCCCCCCCTTCTTTTATGCCATATTAATAATTTCTACACATTACCAATTACCTGTGGCTTAACTCATTCACTGCCAGCTCTTCAGCTAATGATGTAAAAAGCTTAGAGGAAAGACCTTAGGTTTATGTTATAGAGACTATTCACATCTCACAGGTGAGCTGAGGTGAACATTTCATCTTACTGACATAATTATGCATGGTACAGGGCCAAACCTGGTTAGTTTCTGCTGCTTGAAGACAATAGTTGGTCTTGCATAATGCATAAGGTTGCCACCTCTTCTTAAAAAGAATACCAGCCATGCTATTGCCTCCATAGACGTAACATTGGCCTAAAGGCAATTTTTGACTGGCCTGCGGGGAAAAAAACAGCTACATTTATAAATACTGAAAAAATGTTCAAATTAACAGCACTTCATTTTTAGTGAGTAGTGAAAATATTTTTCCACGGGTACAATGAAACAGACAAACCCAGTCATACACTTGTTCATGATCATATATTAATATATTCACTAAAAGGTGAGTTAAGGTGAGACCAACATTTCATCTCATCAATTTAAAAGGACACTGTGAACCTAAATGTTACTTAAACCAGCGCTGTATTTAACGGCAAACAAGGCAAGTGCCTAGGGCAGAACTTGTCTGTCTGGGGGGCGGAAAAAAAAAAAAATCTCGCTTGCAATCAGAGACGGTGGCTGGGTGGCATGGTGTCTGGAGCAAGCTATCTGGAGTATGGGGAGCCGAACAGGTAACACAGACAAACTTCGACACCGCCTATTCTGCTCCCCGTGTAGTATGATGTCAGACGCGCCGGAACATGTGACCTGTTTGCACTCACCGCACAGGGAGCTGAACAGGCAGCATGGTAGGACACCGTACTGCCTGCCACTGGACACGAGGGAACAGCGCAGGGTTAGTCCTGGGATGCTGGGGGTATGTAATGGTGGGTGATGGGGGCATGTAATGGTAAGTGATGGGTCATGTGATGGGGGAATGCAATGGCCAATGGATGCATGTAATGGGGTGATGGGGCATTTCATTTGTGTGCAATGTGAATGTAGAGAATAAGAAATTCTGAAAATATTCTATACATTGCAAGCAAAAGTATAAAAATATGTTTTAAATGTGTCTGTGGTGTCTCTGGTTTATGACATCACCTGTGGCTTGATATGCAAAAGTCACATTAGCCACTGAAAACCACTGAAAATTGAAAGGGGCAAAAATAACATCAGCTTTCACCTTCTCCATTGGTCCAAAAATGTAGGCCAAGGATTGGTTAACGTGCCACCCTCAAATTTGGAGTACGCTTCTGAAGGATGCAAAATAACAGTGGGAGTTTTCCCAATGCTGCTGTAGCTCAAAGGTCTGCAAAATAACTTGACATTGAAGAAACATGTTCTGTCTTTCCCCTAGAGGCATAGGATACTAGGAGAGCTAATACCCTGCTAAGTCAGAATACTGTCTAATCATTCCCACGGTCATCAAAGACACAGCAGCAGTACAGTAAATTCTCACAATTGCAAGACAACTCCTTTCTAGAGACTTGTAAGCTTAAGCACAACCTTTTATATCAATATGGATGGCAAATGTTATACAATATATTTGTTTAATTACATGTTGCTTGTTTCGATCTTTCACTCTGATGAAAGCAAATATTATCTGATTACATGTCTGTAAACAATATTCGGTAATAAGTAAGCTGTATAGCTGGAGAGATACATTGTATTATACAACAACTATAATATCCTATATTCATCACGAACATATTGGCCTGTGTGGAAAAGCAACCCCTGAGCAAAACCATGCATCAAGCTGTAGTTTTAGGCATAGAGAAGGCAGATGATGGCTAGTGATCAAGTGTGGGGATTTTAAACTGAAATGCTTTAAAGGGACACTACCACTTACATAACATTACCTGTGCATTTAAAACAAACACATATATAAGACATATATTTTTTTCTGTTCTGTTTTTCTGAATTAATTGCATATAAACATAAAAATAAAATTAGGTGTCTATCTTCATTTTGTGAATGTTACCCATGGTGCAACATTCTCCAAAATCTTCCAGCAAGTCTCACTTTACAACTGTAGGTAGAGCCTGCATAATGATGTCATAAAATACACCCCTGCTCCCTTGTTGGCTCCTGTGGATCACTAGTGGAGAGGGCTAGGTGGCTGTGTACACCTTTTTTCCTGTGCTTTCCAACACAAAAAGTACATCTTTCTGGAAGAGAGAGGAGAGTGACAAGATCAAACTGGATCATAACTCCGCCCAATTGTGATAAACTATTCACATTACCCTTCCATTCAATGCAAGTCTATGGTCAGAATTGAGTCTTATAGACTACATTATATGTCCTCAGCCCCAGAGTGAGATACTAGTGCTGTAAAGTCACTGTGGGGTGGCACCCATAAAAACTATATTTCACAAAATGGAGGCACCCAGACACACTTGTTTAGTAAAATATTTTATTACATAAACTCACATAACAAAAGCTAAAGACATATCTATCTGAAATCAACTATACAAAATAAAAAAAATATAAAAAAACTTTTTCATTTTTTGGTGGGAGTGCCCCTTTAACCCCTTAGTAACAGAGTTCTATGCTGCATTTGATATGCCTTGAAGTCCAGAATTCCATTATTTTTGTCATACGTTGCTTAACTGTGATTTCTTTCTTCATGTTCAGTACACCCACATATATTATATATCATTTTTTTTAGAGGACAGAAGGGGCTTTCTTTTGATACTATTATTTTTATCATATGATATCATTTACTATTTAAAAAAATATATAAAATATGATGACAATATGCCCCAAAAAAACACTTTTTCTAACTTTGACCTGATTTCTATATAGTTTCTAATATTTGTCCTAAATTTAGAAATACCACTGTTTCCATGTTTTTCTGTGTTATTTTCAAGTTATAAGGCGATAACGAACATTAATTTTTTTTGTTTCCTAACCATTTTCTTCTACAGTGACCTTTTGACCGAAACCCTAAACCTAACTTTACTCTTGTACTAAGCCTAATTGTAACCCTAACCCACCCCTAACCCTAACTCTTACCCTAATTGTAACCCAAGCCCTAGATCTAGGGTTAGCTTTTTCCTTTTTTTATTTTTCACTGTAATGTTGCTGACTGCCTCTAGGGGCAGTCAAGTAACAGTTTCAGAGAGACAGAACAGATTTTTTTTATCACTTCCATCACTCTCTGTTGGACACAGGGCACGCCATATTGGAGGCGCATGCTCCTCTTCAATATGGCACCTGCAATCACTTAGTGATCGTGTTGCCCTGGAGGTATGTTGAAACAGGTGTTGTATGATGCCTCGTGTCGGATCGGGGGGTGCCGAATCAAATCAAAGACTCTAGGGCAGCATAGAACTTCCTTCACATAACAGCTCATCATGGCCGCCAGCAATGAGCTGTGCTCGGATCCCGCTGCAGGGACTTGCAGCAGGATCCCACCTGTCAGATAAGGCCACTTTGAGTGGCCTCAGTCTGACAGGGAATATGTGGTCGACACTCAAAGCAAGCGACACCCACATTTTGCTAAATCTCGCTGTGCCCAAACCAGGACGTCACAAGTGACATCGCGAGGCATTGCACACTTTTAGCAGGGACCCATAGGTAAAGGTAAATAATTGGCTTCAGGCCAATGTTAAGTCTATGGAGACAGTACCAAGGCCGGTATTTTTCTGAAGAAAAGGTGGCAACCCTACCCCTAGGGTCTATTAAGACCGTGTTTGGGTCTCTGCCACTGTGTCCCTAGCTACCGACTGGGGCCAGGAACACAAAAACAAAGTCTTCTAGGACGCAAGTACCATGCGTCGCGAAGAGGTTAAATGAAGAGAATAAAACATTGTTTAAAAAATGATCTATAAATTGTGTAAACAGAATTCCAATCCAATGTATAAATGAAATGAAAAATGTGTTTTCAATGTGTCCGTGGTGTCTCCACCAGTGGCATTATATGCAAATGAACTACTTTTGGGAAATGTGTGATTTGCATATGAAGCCAAAAGATGATGTCATTAAGAGGAGACATCCCCAGACATTTTTTTTTAAATCTCCAAATGTGTGAATTTGATTGCAGTTCTGCTATCACAATATACAGTATTTGAATATTTATTATATTTGAATTTATCCATATAACATTTGGCTTGAGGAAAAAAAATCTACCAATTTCTAGGAGTGACTCAAGGAAATAAGAGTGGGTGTGTAGCTTTAATTGGACAGAGGACAGTATCTCCTGTAAATAAGACTGCATGTGAAACTGGACAACAAAGGCGGACCTTTTGTTACATCCTTAATGCTCCCATGGACATTGTATTTTCAGCTGCTCTACTTGCCTTCCAAAAGTCCCGCAGACACTGCCAGATGTGCAAATACTTATGTAATATGCATTGTTATGGGAAATAAAGGCCTTTAATGGTCTCTCAGCTGCAGGAAACTACATGCTTATTCCAAAACTGGTTAAAAAAATAAAAGTATATAAAACCAAGTATTTAGGCAAAAAAAAAATATAGTTTTTTATTTTAATAAAAATGGATAACACCATATTAAATTAAATCATGTTAACGTTAAAAATTTATGTTTTGTCCTGGTGCAATGTGCTAGAACAATAAACTTACCTTCGACTTTTCGGAATGTTCTGTGCTCTCTCTTCTACTCCTGCACCGGGATCTTGTATAATTCCTGAATGGCTAGTTCTGTCACTCTTTTTAATGACTGCCCACTCCCCCACATCTATTGTCACCCTTTCTCTCTGTTCAAATTCTCTTTAGTATTCCCATTTTTATTCTCAAAAAAACCTAATCAGTTTTGTAATTGTATACATAGTACAGCCAATTACAATGTACTTTTAGAATTCTCACCCCTATTGTAAGCACCAGATTATATACTGTATGTATAGTATTGAAGTCTTTGACAAGCTAAGCATACCAACAATATTACCGTATTTGCACGAATATAAGACAACCCTGATTATAAGACGACCAAACTTTGGATATTCCTTTAGGAAAAAAACTAAAAGCCTGAATATAAGACTACCCTATAGGAAAAAAGTTTAACTTGTACATCTTCACATGTAAATTGCTTTTTAATATTTAATAAAAAATTATGATATTTATCAAATGCATTTCTTGTTTTTATTTCCTTTTATGTGCCAATGCTCCCCCCCCCCCCGCGTTGTCTCTCTCTCTCCCGCAGTGTTATCTCTCTCCCCCTCCCACATTGTCTCTCTCTCCCACCTTCCTCCCCTTGTCTCTCCCCCTCCCTCCCCTTGTCTCTCCCCCTCCCTCCCCTTGTCTCTCCCCCTCCCTCCCCTTGTCTTTCTCCCCCCCCCCCCCCCCCCCCCCCCCCCCCCCCCCCCGGCTGCCCAAATCTCTCTGGTGCCTAGTGGAGGCAGCCGGAGGATGTCTGCACGATGCACACAGACATCCTCCACTGCTGCCCGGCACTTCCGCTTCATCATAGAAGTCAAGGCGGCCGTGCCGGGCGGCTACGGAGGATGTCTGCACGTATAGGGCAGACATCCACCGCCTGTTAGCAAGAGGGATCCTGGATTAAAATAGTGTTTTTTGGTGCAAAAAGTCAATGGGAGTCATGTCCAGGACGGCATGAGTTACGGAGGCATAATCTTGTGATGTGTGCCTCTATGATTGAGAGGCAGGTTCTCATGAATATTCTATGTGTATTCCAAGTATGCACATGCGTGAGGTGCCGAGACAGGCTCCGAGTAGTTGGAATTAATACATGGAGATGGGATGGCTAGGGACTGCAAAGTCACACAAAGGTAGGGAAGCTAAGAGGCTCTTACACCTACCCCAGGGACACCATCATGATTTGTGGTGCCCCTTACACACCAAATGGTCTGGGCCCCCTCCCCAACTCCTATTCTCCTTTAGATATTGCCCTCATATACCTCGGATTGGACCACCTTACAAACCTAGGACATGCCCCAACACCCACATTGCACAACCAGGACTTACCCCAGCCAATTTGCATCAACATGACATTCCCCATCACCCAATTTGCATCAACATGACATCCCCAATCACCCACATTGCTCACCCAGGACATGCCCCATCACCTGCACTGCACACCAAGCATATGACATCACCTTCTGCTTGACATGCAAATTAAATAAAAAGATGTGCATATTAAGTCACAGTTGATTTCATAAGCAGGAGACATCCCACGCATTTAAAACATATATTTGACAATTTTGCTACTGCAACGTAGAGATCATTTTTCATATGTTTTCTTCTCTACAGGTCAGGATACGATAGAGGGCTGTATCGTGCAAATACTAAATTACATTAAAGAAAGAAGTTCTGTCTACCTCGTGGAGGCAATGGGCCATCAAGGTTGTCACTTCCTTCTGCTAGCTATTTCATTTTTCTGTAGATTTTAGTTGTTCTTTTATTTTGTTTGGATGTTTTTACAAAGCAAAATGTTCATTAATGCTGCCCTTCTGACATAAGGTGGGGCCCAGTAGTAGACTTAACTATCCAAATAAAGTAGTCCATTTTTTGGATAAAGTTTATTTATACTGTCTTTATTACTGCTAACAAAATATATTTCTATGGATAACAAGCTATTCTTCATGACAGCAAAATACACACATTGATCCATTGTAACTATTTCTTCTGGCAATCTGAAACAGGGCGTTCCACTGTTTACCTTATAACAGGATAACCAGTCCTCCATTAAAGATCACAGTAATCATAGACAATCATACTGACATTGTCTCTGAGTGATTCTCTGTAATTCTCATACTGATTGTGAGGTACATAGAGTGATAGAAGCAGCGCTGTATTTAGTGCAAGGCAAGTGCCTACAGCGGCACTTGCCTTGTATGCCTCTGGGGGCAGCACAAAATTCAAAAAGAAAAAAAAAGCCGTCACTGTAAGGCAGCCTGGGGAGCCGAACAGACAACACAGAGAAACCGTGCGATATGACAGGGAAGTGCTGGCAGGTCACGTGACCCGGCCCTCTGCCGTTAGACACGCGCCGGGTCATGTGACCTATCTGCACTCACAGCGTGGGGAGCCGAACAGGTAGAATGGCGGCTGCTTGCCACCAGGGTAGGGAGTCCTGGGGTGAGGGGGGAATGTAATAGGGGTGATGGAGACCCGTAATGGGGGTGAAGGGGGCATGTAATGGGGGTGATGGGGGAGATGTTATGGGTGATGGAGGCATGTAATGGGGTGATTGAGAAACCTTTGTGCTGCCTGTTTGGCTCCCCATTTGATATGACAGGGAAGTGCAGAAATGTCACGTGACACGGCGCTCTGACATCAGACACGCGCCTAAGACCTATCTGCACACATGTAATGGGGGTGATGTGATGGAGGCGACATGTAATGGGGGTGACAGAGGCATGTGATGGGGGCATGTAATAGGGTGATGGGGCATGTCCTGGGTGTGCAACATGGGTTATGGGGCATGTCGAGGGTGTGCAATGTGGGTAGGGGGGTGCACGAATTTTGTCTGCCTAGAGCAAATGATTAAGCGCCTTTAGCGCGAAACGCGTCATGCTGTGAGACACCCTTGATTTTCTTGTCCCAATGTGTTGCTGTGAAGATTTTTGCAAGTTACCTGCACATCAATGAATCCACTTTTGCATTGTTCACCGTAAGTGCCATTTTTTTATGAAATACCTGCTCTCATCGTTTACTGGGTGTTAGCCATACACCAGCAGAAGGCACCCGGATTCAATATTGGAGCTGATTATACTACCTTACTGTCTTGGTCTGTGAGCCCACACCTGTTTTGTTTTTCTTAGGGCAGCACAAAACCAAGATACACCACTGGATAGATCAGTAAACAAAGTAACAGCAGTAGTTACATTAAAAATATAATAGTGTTAACTCTTTGTGGTCATCCCTTGCTACTTTTAGTGCTCACTTAAGAGTGTCGAGAAGGGCTACAAAAAAGGAATGGAACGTTTTAGTTATGAAGAAAGGTTGGAAAAGTTAAATTTGTACACACTAGAAAAACGGTGGCTTAGAGGGGATATGATAATGTTATTTAAATATGTACTGGGCCAATACAAAGGGCTTTCTTAAGACCTGTTCAATAACAGAACAGTACAAGTGCCCGTTTGAAGAAATCAGCTCTAGTCTATGACAGCGGGAGGGATTTTTTACAGTGAGGACAATAAAGTTATGGAATTCACTGCCTGAAGAAGTGGTTCTAGAAAATATAATAGATGCCTTAAAACCTGGATACTTTTTTAAAAAAAAGATAAAACATGGAGGGCTATGTATGTTAGTATAGGCATTATATTTATTTAGTGCCTGTTGATCCAAGGAGAAATCTGATTGTCAAGAAGGATTTTTATTCACATTGAAAGCCTTCTTTTGGATGAACAGCAGTAAACCAGGATTAGGAAAATGGTGGAACTTGATGGACACAAGTCTTCTTTCAACCTAAACTACTATCTAACTACCGTATTTATCGGCGTATAACACGCACCTCATTTTAAGAAGGAAATTTCAGGAAAAAAAACTTAAATTTCAAATAAAGAACTTTGAAGCCCAATATTCCATTTTAATATGCCAGGATATTGCCCCCAATATGCCATTTAATATGCCAGGATTTTGCCCCCAATATGCCATTTAATATGCCAGGATTTTGCCCCCAATATGCCATTTAATATGCCAGGATATTGCCCCCAATATGCCATTTAATATGCCAGGATTTTTCCCCCAATATGCCATTTAATATGCCAGGATTTTGCCCCCAATATGCCATTTAATATGCCAGGATATTGCCCCCAATATGCCATTTTAATATGCCAGGATATTGCCCCCAATATGCCATTTAATATGCCAGGATATTGCCCCTTAGTATGCTCGTTATGCCCCCCCCCCCCTTCCCCAGACCCCAGTACTTACCTCGTTCCTGCTCGGTCTCCCGGTGCTCTGAAGGTCCGTGGCTGTGAGGGAAGACTTGTGAGCTTCCCTCCAGCAGCGCGGAACAATAAAGTTTGTTTTTAAAAAACACACTTTGTTGACCGCACGGCGTATAACACGCACACATCATTTGCCCCCTATTTTCAGGGAGAAAAAGTACGTGTTATACACCGATAAATACGGTATATGTAAATTTACAAGAGGGCACAGCCATATTTCAGGAGCATGCTGCTCCTGCAATATAGCATCCACGATCGCTCCGTGGAAAGATCGTGGGTGCCCCAGAGCCCAAATTTTCGGTGCTGGCTGTTGACTTGACATCAAGGCAATAGACCAGTACCGTCAGAGCATTTCTCGCGATCGTTGATTGCGAAAACCGCTGGTTTCACAGCAGGACATGTCAGACACATCCATTGTAGGGAACTGAGTTCCTGGCTGGACGTGCCTGTCACGTCCATTGTCGCGAAGGGGTTAAATATACATGTGATATCTCCTATTTATGACATTACCTGTGGCCTCATATGCAAATTACACATTTGCCACTAAAAGCAGTCCATCTGCATATAAAGCCACAGGGGATGTCATGAACAGAAGGAATCACAGACACATTTAAAAAATGTATTCCTATGAATTTATGCATTTGCAAGCAATTCTGCTAACACAATGTATAATTCATTGTTTATTCTCTGCAGTCACAGTATAAATAATATTTAGGTGACAGAGTCCCTTTAACCCTTTGGCGACACGTGTGCCGAGGCGTTAGTGACACAGGACGGACCTAGTCCGTCCTGTGTCAAAACGAGCACTGAAAGCGGAGTTTTTCCGCTTTCAGTGCTCTAATGGTATTGTAATGATGCTTCCGTGTGGAAGCATCGTACAATACTAAAAAAAATGCCCGTCGGCATTTCGATCGCTCCGGAGAGCGATTGAAATGATGGTTTTAAAGGCACAGCGCCTTTAAAACGCGGGCATTTAAAAAATGAGCATAGGAAGCAAATTTTTCGCTTCCTATGCTCAGAAAGTGTTTCTGATTGCCTCGCAAGTCGAGGCAATCAGGAACACAAAAAAAAAAATGCACGATCTTGGTCACTGTGTGACCAAGATGGCGCTGCCCTTCTAAGGGCAAGAGCACAGGAGGCAGGAAGTAGCTGCTTCCTGTGCTCTCTGGCTGTCACACGATTGCCTCTTCAGAGAGGCAATCAGTGACTGCCAGGCACACTGACAAGCAGTGGGGATACTCTGATGAGCATCCCCACTGACTGGTCAGATCAATATTAACCCTATATTGATCTGACCAGTTATGATCTGCCTCCCTCTCCTCACATTTTTTTTAGTGAGGGAGAGAGACAGATCAAAGTTCTAAAAGTAAGTAAAAGTTAAAAAAAAACAATAAATACACAACACACGTAAAATAAAACAATAAAAAAAAATGTATTAAAGCAATTCCGTGCTTTTAACCCCTTCCCTGCCACTGATCTTGCGTAAGCAGTGATCGTGCACATCAGCGCATTTATTTTTGCTGTTTGTGCATTTTTTAGGGGTTAATTTTTTTTGTACTGTAATTTATTACAGTACTGCAAAGGCTCTTCTAAGAGTTATTAACCCCTTCTCTGCCGTCGATCACTGCTTACGCAATGATATTGACGCCAAAGCAATTTTTATCTGTCTGCATATTTTTTTTTATTTTTTTTTTACACATACCCACTAGGGGATTACATGTAAAGTAAAAATATTTGAGATTTTTTTTTTTAAGCTGCCTGAGCGCATAGCGATCAGTAACAGCGAATTAGTGGCAAAGGCGGTTTGGTGATTTCTCAATTAAGCTCACCATTCGCCCTGGTCAGATCAAAATTGGTCGGATCAATATTCACAAAAATTGATCTGCCTCCCTCTCCTCACATTTTTTGTGACGGAAAGAGACAGATCAGTATTAGTGATATAAAATAACATCTTATAAAATTGTCAGGTTTCATGAAAGTCTTTCACTGTGTATTAATCCCTTCCCTGCCATTCATCACTGTATAAACAGTAATCTTGCACAGCAACAGTATGTTTTGCTGTCTGCACTGTTTTATGGATTAATTACTTTGTATTAATGTATTACAGTACTAGATAGGCTCTTCTAAGAGATATTAACCCCTTCTTTGCTCGAGATCACTGCTTACACACAGATTCTGAGGCCGCGGACTCAGGGTTCGATTTTGACCCTGGTCAGCTTTCTGATACTGTCACGGACTGAGTAGGATCTGAGGACTGGATCCGCGATGCGAAGACCTGGTATCTTACTGCAACAGGCTTGGAGGCAGAACAGTGTCTATTCACCTGAATGGTATTATACCCTACGGTTGAGCCTCAGGTAAATGACCACCCAGGACTTGGAACACTGATTGCAACTGCACACTGAAGCAGGGATACGCAGGAAATACTGGATAAACGGATAGTCAGCAGGCCGGGTCAAACACAACAGGAGCAACGGTACAAAGACGGTATGGAGGAGGCAAGGTCAAAAACAGGCAAAAGGATCGGGGCAGGCAGCAAACGGAGGAGTCAGAAATCACAGCAGGAGTCAAAAAACCGAAGAATCAATAATCAAGAATAAACGCTAGATCAAGCCACAAGGAACTATCTCAGGCAAGGTCTGAGTAGCAACTGAAGGTTTAAATACAATTTGGGCGGTAAAACCTGCCCCTAATAGGTCCCCAAAAAAGTATAAGTATAGCCCTTTAAGGCTATGCTTATTTTCTGTGTGTAGTGGTACTGCGCATGCGCGCAGTTTCGGTTTGTTGCGCGTTCGTCGAGGGGAAGTGGTGAGCGCGTCTGCAGCTCTGGAGGACTGAGACGCTGAACGGAGCCTTCGCTGTCCGTTCACCCTGCCTGCATGGGCAGCGGCAGCGGAGGCACGGACCTCGTGGCGGCAGGTAAGTTTCTTTTTTATTACAGATACATCATCTAGTGATGTATCGGTGGCTGCTGAGCCCTTGCCACAAGGAGTGATGGGGGTCTACCGTTAAAAAAAGATATGGTTTGGTGGGGGTAAATTACATTGGCTGGCTTCAAAGATATATCCCATATAGGACACTGACGCAGGTTGACTACATGTCAAGATGCGCATCTCACAAATGTTGCCTTCTAGCCAAAAAACAAACCAACAAACCTATGCATGGGTGCTATCCCTGTACTCGGGAGATGTTGCTGAACACATATTGGGCTGTTGTTTGGCAGTGACATATACCAGAATCTGTGAATTCATGCCTGAAGTACAATGCATGTGGAAAAAAAACTCCCAAAAAAGTACTACCACAAACTTTTACAAAGGCTGGTGGTAGAATTAGTACCTATACAGTATTAAAATACCACCATTTGAAATACCTTAGGATGTCTATTTTCCAAAAATATATGGTTTGATGGGGTACAATTCATTGGACGGCTTCAAAAATGTTCCAAATGGAACATGGGCTAGGGTGACTACATGTCAAAATTCCAGGTTGGAATTGCGCACCCCCTAAATGTGGCCTTTTAGCCCCAAAAGAAACCAACAAACCTATGCATGGGGGTATCCCTGTACTTAGGAGATGTTGCTGAACACATATTGAGGTGTTGGTTGGCAGTGGCAAATACCAGAATCTGAAAATTCCTGCCTGAACTACAATGTTTGTGGGGAAAAAATTACATCCAACCCTTTGACATAGGTTGGTGGTAGAATTAGCACTTGGAAAGTGTTAAAATACCACAATTTTAAATACCCTAGGATGTCTAGTTTTCCAAAATATATGGTTTGATGGGGTAAAATACTTTGACAGGCTTCAAGTGTCCCAAATAGAACATGGGCGCAGGCTGACTACATGTCAAAATTCCAAGTTGGAAATGCACCCCCCCCCTAAACGTGGCCTTTTAGCCCCCAAACAACCCAACAAACCTATGCATGGGTGGTATCCCTGTACTCAGAAGATGTTGCTGAACACATATTGGGGTGTTGTTTTGCACTGACACATAACAGGATCTGTGAATTCATGCTCGAAGTACTATGTATGTGGAAACAAAACATTAAAAAATTACTAACCTAAAATTTGACAAAGGCTGGTGGTAGAATTAGTGCATGGAAAGTGTTAAAATACTATCATTTGAAATACCCTAGGGTGTCCAGTTTGCTAAAATGTATGGTTTTGTGGGGTAAAATAAACATTCTGGCTTCACAAATGTCCCAAATGGAACATGGGCGCAGGTTTTCTGCATGTCAGAATTCCAAGTTGAAAAACCAAAAAGCGCACCCCCTAAATGTGGCCTTTTAGCCCCAAAACAAACTAACAAACCTATGTTGCTGTACACATATTAAGGTGTTGTTTGGCACTGACACATAATAGGATCTGTGAATTCATGCCCGAAGTACAATGTATGTGAAAAACAATTACTATCCATAACATTGACATAGGCTGGTGGTAAAATTAGTGCATGGAAAGTGTTAAAATACTACCATTTGAAATACCATAGGGTGTCTAGTTTAAAAAAATATATGGCTTTGTGGGGTAGAATACACTTTCTGGCTTAAAAAATGTCCCAAATGAGACATGGGCACAAGTTTTCTGCATGTCAGAATTCCAAGTTGGAAAACCAAAATGTGCACCTCCTAAATGTGGCCTTTTAGCCCCAAAACAAACCAACAAACCTATGCATGGGTGGTATCCCTGTACTCAGGAGATGTTGCTGAACACATATTGAGGTGTTATTTGGAAATACCCCTTCACATTTTAAGGTAATGTTTACCTAAATTGCAATCTATGTGAAAAATTAAAAAAAAAGTTTTTTTGCTGCAAACTTTGGCAAAGATTGGTGGTAAAATGGCTACATGAAATGTGTCAAAATACCCCAAGTTAAATGCCCTGAGTGGTCTAGTTTTCAAAAATATGTACATGTTGGGGGTCATTCATGGATTTAGGACAGAAATCAGTGTTACAATGTCACTATCGCTAATTTTAAAAAAAAGGATTTTAAAATAGCTTTGCACTACTTATAGTTCTGGCCCTGTAACATGAATAAAAAAAGCACAAAAACATAAAACATGGGCTATTTCTGAACTCAGGACATATATTAGAAACTATTTAGCAGTGTTTTTTGTTGTCTCTTGTACATGAGTATACGATTTTTCAAATAAAAGTAATAAAAAATTTTTTGCCATATTTTATTATTTTTTTTACATCAAATTATATGCTATTATCAAAACAATGGTATCAAAAGAAAGCCCTTCTTATAACAATAAAAAAAATATATAGTTTGTGCGGGTACACTAAATGAGACAGAAATAAATTACAGCAAAACACAAACACCTCAGAAATGTTAAAACAGCCCATGTCACCAAGCGTCGGACAAGCCAAAAAAGTCATGTCACTAAGGGGTTAACATGCTACTAATGTATTTGGCAATAGTAAATTGAACAGCCTCACATGGTTCTATTCTTCTAAAGAATCAAAAGGGAACAAAGGGTAATTACAAACTTTTTTATGAGAAATGTTTTATGCAACAACAAAAAAATGTTAAAGGGACTCTGCTTATACTGTGAATGTAGAGAATAAAATTATGAAAAATGATATATACATTGTGTAAAATAAGAGAAAAATGTTTAAATGTATCTGTGGTGTCTCTTGCTTTTGATATCACCTTGTGGCTTGATATGCAAATTACACATTTCCCATTAAAAATGTGTTAATTTGCATTTCAAGCCACAGATGATGTGATAAGCAGGATACACCACAGATACATTCCAAACATATTTGTCTTATTTTAATGTTTACTATTCTTGTATTATTTTCATAAATAAAAAGTTGACAAAACATCACATGCAGCAGTTTGTACAAACAGTAATCTACCAGAATATTTAAAGAATATGTTGATCTTTAACACCTTAGTGACATGACCTTTTGACCTTGTCTTTCCCTTGATGACATGGGCTGTTTTTGACATTTCTGAAGTGTTTGTGTTTAGCTGTAATTTTCTTCTTTCTCACATACTGTACCCACACAAAATATATATTGTTTTTATCGCATAAGAAGGGCTTTCGTTAGATACCATTATATTTATCATATCTTATAATTTACTACAAGAAATCATAAAATATGATGAAAAATAAAAAAATACACTTTTTCTAACTTTGACCTAAAATATAATTTACACAAATACAATCACCAAAAAAGACCCTGTCTAAATAGTATCTAAATTTTGTCCCGAGTTTAGAAATATGCTTGCTTCCATGTTTTTGTGCAGTTTTTTGCAAGTTATAGGGCAAAAATAGTGGGGGGTTTCCTACAGTGAAGACAATTTTTTTTCACTTCCAACGCTCTACCCACAGGAGGGCAGCGGCCATATTGGAGGAGCATGCTGCTCTCCAATATGGAGCCTCTGAATCGCTCCGTGGAGACCATTGTTTTTGCATGGGATCAGCAGGAGGGACCGAGTTAACCAGACGGCTGCCAGCTTCTCATGGAAGGGCGATCCCTGACAACCAGGAACTGCTGTGTCTCAGATGTGAAACACAGCTGATAGTAAACCCGCGTATATTTATTAGGATAAGTTTGGGAAATGTTTTTTCAAGGAAATAAGGGTTAAAAAAGGTTCAGTGTTTCAAACAAACAACACGTTTCACAGCACATATTTCATGTTTAAACAGTGAATCGATTTTTGGAATCACGGCATAAAGGAAAGCTATATATTATTTGGAATTATTTTATTCAACTCTTGTTCCTATTAGGCCAGTGATCGAGATCCTACTTCAAGTTCAGTTTCTAAAGCCCCTCTTAAAAGCATATTTTAAATACTAATTTACCCTACCAGAAGTATATCTAAATCCTGCTCAAATAGGGACCTACTGGAAATATAATTATTCTGCAGGTAGCCTCTTATCCTTAGGTAGAGAAAGATTTCCTTCCCCAGAAGGCAGTATTCAGAGGGCAACATTTGCAAAAGTAACAAGAACATAATTATACCCCTATCCTGCCAGGCCTTTAGGTTCATTTCAGCCATGTTTAATTCAAGAAGTCTTATCTATGTATTGTGGAAAAGTCAATTTTTCAGACCTTTCCCTTTTTATGAACCTCCACCAAAACCTCAACAAGTCATCCATAACCAGGCTTCGCTTAACTCTCTAATTCCAACTTCTGGATTGGCCCATAAAAGGATGTTTAGATCCTTTTGAGCAAGATTCCTTTCTTCTAGCATGTACCATACATCTTTAGGCTTCTCTCTACATTTGCTATTTCCCCACATGAAACACCATTGCTGCTATATTATTTTTTATAATAACTAGAAATCCTATACCCCATTTTTTTTTTTATAGTAGCAGTGAACTTATTCTTGGTGTCCTCCCTGACTAAACCCATTTATTAAAAGATCTTTGAACATTTTGGGAAACAAAATGGTAAGTGTCTAAAGAGGTAAATCCATTTAGGAAGAACAAAAGATTTTACAATTTTTAATCTTCCCCACCAGGGGACCTCTAGTTTATTCCATTCATGAAGAGATTTTAAAGTTACCCTCTTGTAATTGATTTCTAGGATATCCTTAAACTTAGGGATGATTTTAACTCCTAAATATGAGACCGATTTCTGAGATCAATCAAAATCATATTGAGTCTTCAGCATCTGACTCTCACCTTTACTAAGATTGCTATATAAGGCATAACTTTTTGTTATATTTAATCTGTAGTTGGAGAGGGCACCAAATTGCTCTAAATAAGACATAAGATTTACAATAGATTCAATAGGTTTAGTAAGCATAATTACAATTTCATTCGCATATAATTATAGTTTGGAAGTTACTTCATCACATTGACAACCACGTACAGTGGATATAAAAAGTCTACACACCACTGTTAAAATGTCAGGTTTCTGTGCTGTAAAAAAATGAGACAAAGATAAATCATTTCAGAACTTTTTCCACCTTTAATGTGACCTATAAACTGTACAACTCAATTGAAAAACAAACTGAAATCTTTTGTATAGAGGGAAGAAAAAATATAAAAATAATGTGGTTGCATAAGTGTGCACACCCTCTTATAACTGGGGATGTAGCTATGTTCAGAATTAAGCAATCACATCCAAATCATGTTAAATAGGAGTCAGCATACACATGCCATCATTTAAAGTGCCTGATTAACCCCAAATAAAGTTCAGCTGCTCTAGTTGGCCTTTCCTGAAATTTTCTTAGTCGCATCCCACAGCAAAAGCCATAGTCCACAGAGAGCTTCCAAAGCATCAGAGGGATCTCATTGTTAAAATGTATCAGTCAGGAGAAGGGTATAAAAGAATTTCCAAGGCATTAGATATACCATGGAACACAGTGAAGACAGTCATCATCAAGAGGAGAAAATATGGCACAACAGTGACATTACCAAGAACTGGAGCTCCCTCCAAAATTTATGAAGACGAGAAGAAAACTGGTCTGGGAGGCTACCAAGAGGCCTACAGCAACATTAAAGGAGCTGCAGGAATATCTGGCAAGTACTGGCTGTGTGGTACATGTGACAACAGTCTCCCGTATTCTTCATTTGTCTGGGCTATGGGGTAGAGTGGCAAGATGAAAGACTTTTCTTACGAAGAAAAACATCCAACCAACCAAGCCAGGCTACATTTTTAAAAAAACACATCTGAAGTCTCCCAAAAGCATGTGGGAAAAGGTGTTATGGTCTGATGAAACCAAGGTTGAACTTTTTGGCCATAATTCCAAAAGATATGTTTGGCGCAAAAACAACACTGCACATCACCAAAAGAACACCATACCCACAGTGAAGCATGGTGGTGGCAGCATCATGATTTGGGGCTGCTTTTCTTCAGCTGGAACTGGGGCCTTAGTTAAGATAGAGGGAATTATGAACAATTCCAAATACCAGTCAATATTGGCACAAAACCTTCAGGCTTCTGCTAGAAAGCTGAACATGAAGAGGAACTTCATCTTTCAGCATGACAATGACCCAAAGCATACATCCAAATCAACAAAGGAATGGCTTCACCAGAAGAAGATTAAAGATTTGGAATGGCCCAGCCAGAGCCCAGACCTGAATCCGATTGAAAATCTGTGGGGTGATCTGAAGAGGGCTGTGCACAGGAGATGCCCTTGCAATCTGACAGATTTAGTTGTTTTTGCAAAGAAGAGTGGGCAAATCTTGCCAAGTCAAAATGTTCCATGCTGATAGACTCATACCCAAAAAGACTGAGTGCTGTAATAAAATCAATAGGTGCTTCAACAAAGTATTAGTTTAAGGGTGTGCACACTTATGCAACCACATTATTTTATTTATAGATTTTTTCTTCCCTCTACCTAAAAGATTTCAGTTTGTTTTTCAATTGAGTTGTAGTTTATAGGTCACATTAAAGGTGGAAAAAGTTCTGAAATGATTTATCTTTGTCTAATTTTTTTACAGCACAGAAACCTGACATTTTAACAGGGGTGTGTAGACTTTTTATATCCACTGTATATGCGGGTAAATTCTTATCCTTTGGGCAAAAGGTTACAGTGTTAGAATGTATAAAAGAGGAGACAGGGGGCAACCCTGCTGCGTTCCATTTCTCACTAATATCCGGGACCGAGGGGGGGATGCCTGCACCCACAATTCCTGCTGTGGGGTTTCAATATAAAGCGTAGGTCATTTGAAACATTCTACCCTTTGAAAAATCCAAACCTGCCCAAAAACAGTCAGCTGGGGTTCCTGGTCCCTTTGCAGCAGATCCTGCACATTTATTAAACATCAGATGTCGCTACATATTTGTCTTATTTTATACATTTGCTTGCAATTCTGCTAACACCATTTTTCATCATTTTTTATTATCTACATTCATAGTCCAGGAGCCACTTCCGATGATGCTAATGCCAGAACAAAGAAAAATGTTTGTGAAACAGTTTAAGATTTTTCTGCCCAGATTTCGGTTTCTTTTACCTTATGTCCTTATTATTCTGGGGGATTTCAGCCGCTGGCACTCCACCAGCAGATGTTCTGGAGTACTGTTAACAATGGTGGTTCAAGGCAAGTCCATTACACCTACCCCAGGACTGGATATTGCCTCCCCTCATATGCTGTATTTGCTCCTGTCTCCCAGGGCCAAATCTTGTGAGTAGTTTCTGTGTTACACTGATCAGCCATAACAGTGTGACCACTCCAAATTCCCAAGATCTCAAACCAATCGAGTATCTGTGTGATATGCTGGACAATGAAATCCGATCCATGGAGGCCCCACCTCGCAACTTACAAGATCTCCTACTAACGTCTTGGTGCCCGATACCACCTTCAGAGGTATAGCAGTGTCCATGCCCCGCCGGGTCAGGGCTATTTTGGCATCACAAGGGGGCCTACACAATATTAGGCAGGTAGTCATAATGTTATGGCTGATTGGTGTCACTTTTTTTTTAAATATACTGTACTACTACCCTGTGACCTTCTTATAGGTTTCTTTCCATGGACCCTTGTCATAAGATAATGCTGGATATTGGCCACTCATTTTGTCTTACACAGAGTTGTTCATTGAGTTTTGGAAACTCCACATTTTTCACAGTTTATTTCTGAATATTGCTCATTGTTTATTCTTTACACACTGTACTCGTATTTTAATGTGGGTTTTATTTCATAACCACATGTATATGTTGTAGTCACTGTATACTGTGTAATTATTGCTCAGTCATAATCATTTTGTGGTTTTTAAAATGTTTCACACATTCTTTGTGGTCACTACTGGTTGATCCATACCACACTGTTATATAGGTGTTTTTTCCTGTGCGGTTTGAGGGGTCCCTTTTTTGTTTAGCCCATGCATTGCAAGTTGGCACTACCTTCAATTACCTTTGTAGCATAAACACATTATTAAAAACTTCAGCCAAAAACTTACACTGGGTTTCAGCTCATCCTTCCCTTCCTTCTTCTACCTAAACAATACATTTAAAATAATGATAAGGAAATAGATTTATAAAGGTCTTTGAAGTAAAAAGGCTTACACAAGTGGATACTGTTTGATTTTGGCTTATGACTGTAATCACGGGTAACAATTAACTAAATCACAATGTGAAAAACAAAGCATAACTGGATGCTACTATTGGCGATATTCCTGATATTACTTGAAGCAAGTGCAAAAAATAAATAATATCCTTTTCATGCTATTTTTTTCCCACTATCCTTTGCTTGCAGGTTTTTCGACAAACACTTTGCATTGAAAGCAGACAGCATTTCCTTCGAGGTCAGATTGGCTGTTTTAAAGAGCAGTCTTTCACCATCATCTGTAGGAGGAGGAAAAGGGACCGTTGTAAATGATTTAAAACATGAAACAGACAGTGAAAGCAGACATTAAACCTTCCAAAAAAATAACATTTTTGCAGTATACGCTCTATTGGATGCCACAAAATATTTTTTAATGATAAAAATGCACACCCATTAACACATAAAGGTCAATAAAAGCATTAAAAACAAGATTTGATTCTTTAATAGAAGAAAAGATTATTTTTCGAGTTTCTCTATTCCAAGGAAGCAGCAGCTTCTCCCACATTTTGGTGCCTAACATTCTTCGCATGCCTCCATCAGCCTATCAACTAAGGCTGCCAGCATGAGCACTAACAGGATGGGACCTTCCTACTCTTTATTGCAGTTTGAGATCATTGTTTTTAATATCAAAATAACACAAAGGGAACTAGCTCAAATATAAACAAGATGAGTAGTATTAATTTTACCCCATGTGAGACTCAATGTTAAAAGTAAAGTAAGTTTAGGCACTTTACATTTTTACAAAAGATTCCACAAAAATTATTAAACACATTATGAGAGGTGGTTCAAGAGATAATGGGTGATTATGAAACTGAACATAGCACCACACTTATTTCTTCCACACCCCCAACAGGTCTATAATGGAGTTGCGCTGCTACTTTTGAGGCTCACTTATGCACCCATTTGCTTCCTTATACACGAGATAGGTTGACGTGAAGTGAGACAATTCCACCTATAAGTACCAGTCCGCCATAATTAACGCCAACTCCCAACTTTGGGATTTTGTCGGAGTTCGCACTACACCTTGGCACATATAGGGCCACCAGCAATATTTACCAGTGTGTATCTTCTTTATACTGTTCTGACATAGCAACTAGACATTTGTCTTGAAGTTATTCAGTTTACTTGCAAATTTGCCAACACATTGTACATAACTGTGTAAATTCTATATTCACAATACAAACAATGTTTAGGCGTACGTTTAATAGAAAAGATAAAACAAGAACAAAGCTCTGGCACAAGGATGGCTTCAGAGTGGTATAATAGAGGTGTTTATATCACAAAGAATGAGGTTTGACGTTGAAGGAAGGAAACAGACCATGTTCCAGAAATTAGTTGCAGAGTGTCAGCCAAGAGTTTGTTGGGGGGTTTTTTCAGTGTAATCCTGGAGGTAGATGCCAAATGTAATAAGCAATTGTGAAAAGAAATCATACTTTAGTTAGTTCAAGTGATTTTGTAACCAGAGCGCTTAAAGGGGCCCGTCGCAAACGCTTCACACCATCATGGCTGTCAGGACATGGAGAACCAACTCTGAAAGTCTCCAGGAAAGAAATAGAAATCACTTCTGAATCAGTCTAATCAGAACAAAGACACTTTCTGCGCAATGTGATTTTCCGTTGAGGAGGAATAAAAGACATCTAAAATCTAGCTTTAATTACCACTTAATTTAGCACCCCAATATAGACACTATGTGCATATGAAATTGCTCCACAGTTACTGTGCTCAGATTGTTACATGGCAAATGAAAAACTGTGGTAATGCACTCTTTGTACAAATAAGCATAACAAATTACTGGAATTCCTGAGAGCATTGATATCAAACTAATGGCTTGTGGCCATCAAGAGTTTTTGAATACCCCCTATCTTGACTAAAGATTCCATTGGTTCGAATGGATAACCTTACAAAATGATATCCAGCCACCCACACATTTGGAATGGAATGAAGCATTTCTTTTTTTAAAAAGGTTGGGCAATATTGCCTCACAGTGTAAATGGGACAACCACAGCTTCAGCTGGAGTTTAAATAATCAAATGTCAGAAAACAAATTGCACAATTGAAATATTTTTAATGATTTGTACTACATTTTGTAAATGTAGTGACCTTCATTTAGGAGAAACCATCTAAAGCCTAAAGGATATACAAAGTAATTTACTTCCTTTATCATTACAGGACACTTTGCCCACTAGATAAATGAGAACAGACACGGCCTCACAGATGAGACACCATGCATTTCACTGAAGTAGTTGCTGAGCATTGGGTTTTGGAAGAAAGAAGGGGTAGAGTCAATCCTTTCTGGAAAGGATCATGTGATTGGAGGGGGTACAAGGTAAACCAGCAGATATTAAACAGTACTCTTTGCACAGAGGTAGGTCTTTGACTGGTACCACCACCACCCAGAGTTGCACCTTACCACTTAATGCAGATCATTTTGTTGCCCAATGGAGGAAGATTCAGTCTTGAGATATCCGCTCATCTGTTCAATATTAAAAAGCCTTCACCTTGCAGAAGGTAATATTCCATAAGCATGTGTTACCGCATGCCGTGATGGGCATGGGACAATACCCTTCATTTAATATAGAAACATACAAACATAGAATGTGTCGGCAGATAAGAACCATTCGGTCCATCTAGTCTGCCCATATATTCATTCAATAATCAAAATTTATGCATTAGAACTTAATTTAAAAGATTGCTTTAATTACAAAAGCAAAGCATTTGATTTGATAATAAAATACACTTACACATACTAAAAAGTGCTATTAGTTTTTCACATTTATGATTTATCAACCAGTGTACAAACTGTACACCTGCTTTCTGCATCTAATTTAGTGCATTCAATGCACAGCCCTGTTGTGACCTCTTGTGGACTGCTGCAGTACTACAGATAAAACAAATTGTAAAATGGACAATTCCAAGATAATTACAATTCAGACACCATCTGACAAGCATAATTTGCATTCCTTCATCTATACACACACAAAACGTATATACTGTTATGGAATCACCATGTTTCAATGAATGAATCAATGACGTCGTAAAATGGGTTACTATCTTACTGGGCCACTGAAGTGTTGAATTAACTTGTGCTTCTGTATTAGAAGTGCCCCCTATCCCTGTGATATATTGCCAATATGTATCTATGCAGATACGTGCACATTTAAACTAATACATTGGCGTGAACTGACAGTGTCAGGTCAGCCAATCAGAGCAGGTGTTCACCGCTTCCATACGTCTAGGGTCTGTCAGAAGAAAGGAGATTTAGTCCACGACAGTGTAAGGGATTTTTCAAAGTAGGGACTATGTTATTCACTGCCTGCAAGGGGGGTGCTAGCAAATATGTGAGATGCCTTTAATGTGGGGTAGTATAAGAAGTAGGGTTGCCACCTGGCCGGTAATTTACCGGCACAGCCGGTATTTGAGGTCTTGAAGCTGGGGCCGGTATACCTAATATACCGGCAATGCAAAGCCCGGTATTTCCCTTGGTGTGGCAGCTTTATGCTGCTGCTGTATCTCCCCCACGTGCAGAGCCTTCTGCCTTCCAGTACACTGTCCAGAATTCATGCGGGGAGAGATACAGCAGCAGCATAGTGACCTGCTCTGTTCTACGGACCTGCTTGGAGCTCCGCCCCCTGCAAGCTGCACTGAAGAGGACCGACACCCGATGGAAGGAAACATCTCAACCTGACAGCTAGAGACCCCACCATGACAGGTACAGGGAGAGAGAGAGTGTGAAAGTGACAGTCTGTGTGAGAGAAAGCAGAGACTGTGTCTGTGAGAGAAAGCAGAGACTGTGTGTGTGAGAGAGCAGAGAGAGAGCAGTGAATCTGAGTGAGAAAGAGACTGTGAGAGAGAGCAGAGACTGTCTGTGAGAGACACACAGAGAGAGACTGTGACAGAGAGAGACTGTCAGAGACTGAGTGAGAGTGAAAGTGACAGTCTGTGAGAGAGAGACTGTCTCACTCTCTCTCACAGACTGTCTGTGTCAGAGAGAGAGTCTGTGACACACACATTTCTCACTGGCATGATATACAAATAATATATATCATTTCAGTGATAATCCGCCCCCTTTCTGGCTCCACCTCTCATGGCCCCTCCCTCTTGTAGCTCCGCCCACACACCGCCAGTATTTTTTGGAGGAAAAGGTGGCAACCCTAATAAGAAGTAATATTTATTTGGTGCATATTGATCAAAGGAGAAATATGATTGCTATTTGGAGTCAAGAAGGATTTTTTTTCACCATTGAAAGCAGGTGTTTTTTGCCTCCTTTTGGATCAGTTGTGGTAAACCAGGATTAGTAAAGGTTCAACTTGGTGGACACAAGTCTTATTTCAACATAGACTACTATGAAACTGTTCCTTGTTCCCCTGCAGAATGCAGATATGTCCAGAGAAACCAGTTAATCAAGAAGTGTTGCAAACTGTAGCCCTCCAGCAGTTTCTAGACTACAACTTCTGTGATTATCTGCTATCCTTGAATCATTTTTTTCATACTTTTGCTGTATTGCTGTACTGACAGAAGCAATAGTTACAATCCTGGTCCCACCTGCCTGGAGTATCTGTGCAGATACACATGGGTTTATTGAGAAGCTTAGTAATTGGCACAAAAAAAAAAAATTATATTCTACAAAATGTTCAACCCTTCAGTAAGTAAAAGAGCCACCAAACTGACAATCATTCTTCATCGTCAGGACAGGTCAGTAATCCAATTACCATTTTGTGGTAAAACAAGTGGTGTGTGAGCTGTAATCAGTCTAGGATTGTTTTAGGTTACTTTTAAGGAGCCACGGTTAGCGGATTTTATGTAAGGAATTTGCTGATAGTTTCCTTTTTCTCCTTTCCCAGTGTTACTTCTATTGTCCAGGCCCAGATTATGCTCCTGAGAGGCATTAATGGTACTTATTAAACATTGCACAATGTACATCTATACTTACCAAACATAACGTCTACGTGGGGCTCAGACATATCATGCTTCACATCTACAGACAGTTCACAGTTAGCATTAGTAGAGCGAACTTTTTTCGAATTTATGGTTTCCAAGAATTCTCTGCAAGACAAACAAGGAAAGGCCTAACCTCAGATAGGGACTAGAACTGAAAGAAAACAGTAAGTCAGTGAGTAATATTTTCAGCAAAACAAAAGGGACTATGCAATTATAACATAAGCATCTAAACCCTTTTGGTGAAGGGGTGGTCAGCACCTTTCCTCTTCTCTTCCACAGAAGGCTTTTGAGCTCATCACTGCATGGCCATGTTATCCATTAACAGGTGTAACATCCCAGAATAATGAAGTTAGTGAAAATTGCCTTTTTAAAATTTATACAAAAAGTTACATCTATAAAAAAGGTCTATAATGAGTTCTTAAGTTTGTGATAAAAAAAAAAAAAAAGAAAAATCTAATTTAGCACAAATACATTTAAAGTCCCCTCTAGCACAGTGTCAGGATCCAAAGGATCATAGTAATGTTCCTCTTTAAACAGTAGCACATGGCCAATCGAGTACCAGGGGAGTCATCAGGTCACTGTGCTATATGAGGAACTACGTTAAAAATCGGGTTTACCTGTATTGTGATATTTTTGCTTGTGGAAGCCATGGACAAGGGAACATTGTTTAGTGCTATGCTCTCGTCAGATTTGTGTATCAAATAAACCAGTTTTATGGATTTAAATGCAATTCTTCTAAACACAATGAATAGATTATTATTCATTATTTTGGATTCTCTACATTTACAGTATTAGTATATGCTTATGTTGACAGACCCTTTAAATTATAAGCACATTGGAGAATGTAACCAACTGGGCTTTATTGCTTTTATATTTACAAATGTCAATTAACAACATATAAAAACATATGGATAAACTATATACACACACAAGCACTGTATATAAATATGTTAATGGCTCATGTATATTTTATCTGACCATTTCCAATGATTTATAAGTGAAACGATCACATTTTAGCACTATTTTTTGTCTTGTGGTACTCACTGTAATGAATTATGCTAAACACAGTGTTTACAAACACTATTATCATTTATTAACCCCTGCTGTGAAATTGAGGAAGAGCACAATGTAGGCGTTACGTGTACCCAGTATTCCACTACTAAATACACATAACACATTAGCATGCCGCACTCATAAAACGCCTTTGTGAAAAGAGCATCCGTTTTGAATAACCCAACATATATATTGAGTAAATGACCTTAAAACTATGACTGAGAGGTCAGTTATAACACAAACAAGGCTGTTAGTATGCATAGATCTAGGCATTATTACTATTATAATAATACTATAATCTTCCCACCTAACGGATATCGAACTGGCCTCGAAAGGGCAAAAGCGAACAGCAATAGTTTTCACCGACTTCAACACCAGCCCTGCTTTCACGGAGGCAGCCATGACTTTACACGCGCCGCTCACCTAATGGCCAATGAGAAGAAGGACTACACATCCCAGAACATTTATGGCGTGGCAACGATGGGTCGCAAACCAAGGTGTGATGGGAAATGTAGTTTGTAATGGCACACGTTTTGTTTATGAATGAAGCTGCCAAAGGAGTGTTTTGCGTAAAAAATGTGTTGACGCTTACTGGATTAGCCTAAGAAAAACAGTTTTACGTCATAGAACATTTATGTACATATTCAAGGTTACTTTGATATTGCTAACTAGAAGAATATTGATTGTTGTATGCATATTATATTTATAGAATACCAACAATTCCTTCAGTGTTTACAAAAGACAGTCACTAAGGTCACTACGGCAATAGCATACCTCCCATTTGTCCCTATTTATGGAGGTCAGTCCCTAGTATGCACCCAAGTCTCCCTGTCCCTTTTTCTTCCTGTATTCTGCCTCTTTTCTGCGAGCTTACAATTTTTGGTCTGTATAACATTACAGAGCTCCGGATCAATAAGACTCAATAAACTGTGTTTAAACAGCAATAAATATGGTTTTATATTAATTTGTGTAAATAAAATACTGTATCCTTATTCTAAATGATATCAGATTACATATAAAGGTATCAATGATCTTAGTCACTGAAAATGTTCCAGTGAGGCCACCACCTAAGCTACACTTTCAGCCACTCAAAAAACAAAAATGTCCCTCTTTGGCTATTTCAAAAACGTTGGGCGGTATACAATGGACCACATCACTGTAATATTCAGGGTCAACTGGCATGTTTAAAAATGTGCTAAATTATAAAGAATAAATACTGTAGGCAAGTCTACATTTACTGATCATAGCCCTTTAGTATGTACCTCCCAGTTTTGCCCCCCGGAATCAGGATGCGGGGTGTAGCTTATGAGGTGGAGTATCAGTTCCAAAATGTGCAACCCCCATTTCATTTAAGCCACTAGCTATACAGAGAGTGTCTCTCTGTGCATGCTGTGTCTCACTGATGTGTGCAGGAAATTACATCATATTTACTTCATAAATGCTGGATTAGTCTTTTTACACCACACCTGGAGTGAGAAACACAGGACCAGGCACAAGGCTAGTTATGGTTAGCTACCAAGCACTGACAAGTGATTTGGAGGGGGGGGGGGGGGGGGGGGCGCTGATACTGATAAGAAGTGTGGGGGTAAATCTGGCACTGACAAGTGGTGTGTGTGGCAAAGCTGGTAGTGTGTGAAGTGATGTGGTGCAAAGCTGGTACTGTGGAAAGTAGAACCTATATTGCACTCTTGGTGTCATGTGATGATGTATTGCTTGGCAATTTTCCTTCAGATTACCAGTGATTTCTTTTTTTTTTTTTTTTTTTATTATTTCATTCTTTATTAATATACATTAATATACCAAAACAACAAACAATAAAACAAGAAAAAACATCATTCCCAAAGCATGGTCTTTACATTAATATACATAAATACATAAATATACGACCAAGCTATTCTAGCACGGCATGATTACATCGTTCCTATTTTTATAATAGCAACCACAGTTCATAATACATTTATGCCGTTTGACATCATTTGTTCATCCATACATAATCCACACAAACACCATTCGCTACTACACTCATCTCATGGCCGCTTGTGATTTCCCACCACTTCTGGACTGGGGAGGGGGGAAGGGGTATCGAAATACTGTTTCCTATAGTCTATGGGAACCGATGGTCGCTTATATAGAGTAGTCCTATCTGCTCCAGGAAGAGTCGATTTGTACTCACGAGGGCTAGTTTTGCAGATTCTGCGTACCGAATCCCTCTGGAGGAGATCAGACAGATAGCTCTGGCCATTTTGCCCATATTTCCTCGTAAATCTCTTTACTTTGTCTATTTTTAGACTTTGTCAAGAAATATTTTTCTGCAGCAGCTTGCAGACTTATCTGTGACTTAATTTCTGGCCAGGATGGAATATCCTCTCTCCTCCAATATCTCGCCAAGCAAATCTTAAAGGCTGTTAAAATGTTAATACAAAGGATTTTTCGATTCTTATTAGTTTCCATTAAATCTAAATGAAATAGGAAGGCTTGTGGAGTCAAAAGCCCTTGGCCAGGTGTCACTCTTTCTATGAGGTAGGATGCCTTCTGCCTGATCGGAGCCAGTTCCTCACACTCCCACCATATGTGACACTGGGACCCAATTGCTAGTTGGCAACGCCAACATAAATCATTGGCGTTTACATCAAATTTTGCCAGTCTCTTGGGCACCAAGTACCATCTATGGCAGGGGTCCTCAAACTTTTTAAACAGGGGGCCAGTTCACTGTCCCTCAGACCGTTGGAGGGCCGGACTATAGTAAAAACAAAAACTATGAACAAATTCCTATGCACACTGCATATATCTTATTTTGAAGTGAAGAAACAAAATGGGAACAAATACAATATTTAAAATGAAGTAAAGTTAAATCAACAAACTTACCAGTATTTCAATGGGAATATTATGCCAGTCAGATGCCCAGGAATATTATGCCAGTCAGATGCCCAGGAATATTATGCCATTCAGATGCCCAGGAACATTATGCCAGTCAGAGCCCAGTAATATTATGCCATTCAGATGCCCAGGAATATTATGCCAGTTAGATGCCCAGGAACATTATGCCAGTCAGAGCCCAGTAATATTATGCCATTCAGATGCCCAGGAATATTATGCCAGTCAGATGCCCAGGAATATTATGCCAGTCAGATGCCCAGGAATATTATGCCAGTCATAGCCCAGGAATATTATGCCAGTCAGAGTCCAGTAATATTATGCCAGTCAGAGTCCAGGGATATTATGCCAGTCAGATGTCCAGTAATATTATGCCAGTCAGATGCCCAGGAATATTATGCCAGTCAGATGCCCAGGAATATTATGCCATTCAGATGCCCAGGAATATTATGCCAGTCAGAGCCCAGTAATATTATGCCAGTCAGAGTCCAGGGATATTATGCCAGTCAGATGTCCAGTAATATTATGCCAGTCAGATGCCCAGGAATATTATGCCAGTCAGATGCCCAGGAATATTATGCCATTCAGATGCCCAGGAATATTATGCCAGTCAGAGCCCAGTAATATTATGCCAGTCAGAGTCCAGGGATATTATGCCAGTCAGATGTCCAGTAATATTATGCCAGTCAGAGCCCAGGGATATTATGCCAGTCAGAGCCCAGTAATATTATGCCATTCAGATGCCCAGGAATATTATGCCAGTCAGATGCCCAGGAACATTATGCCATTCAGATGCCCAGGAATATTATGCCAGTCAGAGCCCAGGAATATTATGCCAGTTAGATGCCCAGGAATATTATGCCAGTCATAGCCCAGGAATATTATGCCAGTTAGATGCCCAGGAATATTATGTCATTCAGATGCCCAGGAATATTATGCCAGTCAGATGCCCAGGAATATTATGCCAGTCAGATGCCCAGTAATATTATGCCAGTCAGAGCCCAGGGATATTATGCCAGTCAGATGCCCAGGAACATTATGCCAGTCAGAGCCCAGTAATATTATGCCAGTCAGAGCCCAGGGATATTATGCCAGTCAGATGCCCAGGAACATTATGCCAGTCAGAGCCCAGGGATATTATGCCAGTCAGAGCCCAGGGATATTATGCCAGTCAGAGTCCAGTAATATTATGCCAGTCAGAGCCCAGTAATATTATGCCAGTCAGAGCCCAGTAATATTATGCCAGTCAGAGCCCAGGGATATTATGCCAGTCAGAGTCCAGGGATATTATGCCAGTCAGATGTCCAGTAATATTATGCCAGTCAGATGCCCAGGAATATTATGCCAGTCAGATGCCCAGGAATATTATGCCATTCAGATGCCCAGGAATATTATGCCAGTCAGAGCCCAGTAATATTATGCCAGTTAGATGCCCAGGAATATTATGCCAGTCATAGCCCAGGAATATTATGCCAGTTAGATGCCCAGGAATATTATGTCATTCAGATGCCCAGGAATATTATGCCAGTCAGATGCCCAGGAATATTATGCAGTCAGATGCCCAGTAATATTATGCCAGTCAGAGCCCAGGGATATTATGCCAGTCAGATGCCCAGGAACATTATGCCAGTCAGAGCCCAGGAACATTATGCCAGTCAGAGCCCAGTAATATTATGCCAGTCAGAGCCCAGGGATATTATGCCAGTCAGATGCCCAGGAACATTATGCCAGTCAGAGCCCAGGGATATTATGCCAGTCAGAGTCCAGTAATATTATGCCAGTCAGAGCCCAGTAATATTATGCCAGTCAGAGCCCAGGGATATTATGCCAGTCAGAGCCCAGGGATATTATGCCAGTCAGAGTCCAGTAATATTATGCCAGTCAGAGCCCAGGGATATTATGCCAGTCAGAGCCCAGGGATATTATGCCAGTCAGAGTCCAGTAATATTATGCCAGTCAGAGCCCAGTAATATTATGCCAGTCAGAGTCCAGTAATATTATGCCATTCAGAGCCCAGTAATATTATGCCAGTCAGAGCCCAGTAATATTGTGCCAGTCAGATGCCCAGGAATATTATGCCAGTCAGAGTCCAGTAATATTATGCCATTCAGAGCCCAGTAATATTATGCCATTCAGAGCCCAGTAATATTGTGCCAGTCAGATGCCCAGGAATATTATGCCAGTCAGATGCCCAGGAATATTATGCCAGTCAGAGCCCAGGAATAGTGTGCCTGTCAGATGCCCAGGAATATTATGCCATTCAGATGCCCAGGAATAGTGTGCCAGTCAGATGCCCAGGAATATTATGCCAGTCAGATGCCCAGGAATAGTGTGCCAGTCAGATGCCCAGGAATAGTGTGCCTGTCAGATGCCCAGGAATATTATGCCAGTCAGATGCCCAGGAATATTATGCCAGTCAGATGCCCATGAATATTATGCCAGTCAGATGCCCAGGAATAGAGTGCCAGTAAGAGCCCAGGAATATTATGCCAGTCAGATGCCCAGGAATAGTGTGCCAGTCAGATGCCCAGGAATAGTGTGCCTGTCAGATGCCCAGGAATATTATGCCAGTCAGATGCCCAGGAATATTATGCCAGTCAGATGCCCATGAATATTATGCCAGTCAGATGCCCAGGAATAGAGTGCCAGTAAGAGTCCAGGAATATTATGCCAGTCAGATGCCCAGGAATAGTGTGCCAGTCAGATGCCCAGGAATAGTGTGCCTGTCAGATGCCCAGGAATATTATGCCATTCATATGTCCAGGAATATTATGCCATTCAGATGCCCAGGAATAGTGTGCCAGTCAGATGCCCAGTAATAGTATGCCAGTCAGATGCCCAGGAATATTATGCCAGTCAGAGCCCAGGAATATTATGCCATTCAGATGCCCAGGAATAGAGTGCCAGTAAGAGCCCAGTAATATTATGTCATTCAGATGCCCAGGAATATTATGCCAGTCAGATGCCCAGGAATAGTGTGCCTGTCAGATGCCCAGGAATATTATGCCATTCATATGTCCAGGAATATTATGCCATTCAGATGCCCAGGAATAGTGTGCCAGTCAGATGCCCAGTAATAGTATGCCAGTCAGATGCCCAGGAATATTATGCCAGTCAGATGCCCAGGAATGGTATGCCAGTCAGAGCCCAGTAATATTATGCCAGTCAGATGCCCAGGAATATTATGCCAGTCAGAGCCCAGTAATATTATGCCAGTCAGATGCCCAGGAATATTATGCCAGTCAGATGCCCAGGAATATTATGCCAGTCACAGCCCAAGAAAATTATGCCAGTCAGATGCCCAGGAATAGTAGAGTGCTCGTTATACCTCCCTCCTCCCCCTCCTTCCCCATCACTTACCTCCAGCTGCTGTGTCCCCGGGCCGGACGTCTCGCGCAGTGTTCCCTCCTCCCTGCACGGAGGAGGGAAACAGTTACCGGCTCCGGATGTGACGAAACGTCACATCCGGTCGCGGTGATTTTTTTTTTTTTTTCCGTTTTCCTGCAGCCGCATCTTCTGCGGCTGCAAGAAAAAAAAAAAAAAAGGTAAACAGCGGGGAGCGGGGGGTGCCGGCAGCACCCCCCGCGGGCCGGACAAATGTGCTTGGCGGGCCGCATGTGGCCCGCGGGCCGTAGTTTGAGGACCCCTGATCTATGGAGTAACTTAAAGAACTGTTCCTGTATGTTAATACAATGGATTGCACCCCTAAGTTCCTGCCAGGTCACGAACCATTCCCGTAGTGGGAATGATTTATCCAAGTCCATTTCCCATTGACTGATCGCCGACGATTTCCCGACCGTCACCCCCGAGTCGAGAAACCGTCGGGATCTTGATATAACGCCCTTATTACCTACAGTGGTTATAAATCTATCCCAATCTGTACCATCCGTAGGAGGGTTTTCCCCCAGGAAAGATCTAAGTCTCAAATAATTATACAACTCCCTACTTGGGAGATTATAATTCTTCATTAATGTTTCAAAGGGAACCAGGTTATTGTTTATATAGAGATCACCTACTGTATTGATCCCAGCCTCCCTCCACCTCTGTAAATTGATATTTTCTTTCCATACAGTGACCACCTGTAAGGGAGCTGCTTTTGATATCCTATCTATTATTTTTAGTGATCTCTTAACTTTATACCACGAGGTCATCACATCGGTAACTATTTTAAGGGAAAGATCCAGCTTTTGAAAGAACTCCCTAGGGAGCCAGACCATTAGGGCAAGATCTAAATTGTCACAAGCCGCCTTCTCCAATGTATACCAGCAAGGATTGTTCCTTTGATTTTTCCACGCTAGTACATGTGCAAGTTGACATGCCTCGTATAATTTACGTAGGTCTGGGTATCCCAGACCATCATATTGCATTCCCCGTTTCAGAGTTTGGCTAGGAATGCGGGGATTCTTAGCTGACCACACGAATTTTGCAAATAATAGATCGTACTCCCTAAGAATCTTTGCTGGAACTTTATAAGGAATCGTGCGCATTAGGTAAAGAAGCTTCGGTATAATATAGGCTTTCAGAATATTAATACGGCCCAGCCATGATATCTCCAGTTTGGCCCATTGTGAGGTCTGTTTTTGCAAGTCGGTTAATAACAATCCATAATTCCCTGGAACCGTTTTATCAATTTGTCTAAAGATTTTTATCCCTAAATAATCGATTTTCTCAGCTGTCCAGCCCTTTTCGCCAAAAGTCTGCCGCATCTGGCGGTCGGAAACTGGCATATAGAATGAAATTATCTGTGTCTTATGGAGGTTGACTTTGTAATTAGAGTAGGAGCCATACAGATCTAAAGCCTCCAAAAGTGCTGGTACTGAGGATCTGGGGTGCGTCAGAGTCAGAAGGACATCATCTGCATATAATGAGATTACATGTTCATCCGGTCCGATCTGCACCCCCTTCACCTCCTGTGATTTTCTCAAGTACTGGGCCAGGGGTTCAATGGTGAGTGCATAAAGCAGCGGGGCTAGAGGGCACCCCTGCCTCGTACCATTGCGAATTTCCAAAAACTCCGAAGCCAGAGAAGGACCCTTAATCCTGGCCCGTGGATTTGCGTACAATGCCAATATTGCATCATAGAACCCCCCATGAAGCCAAAAACCCGGAGGGATTCCGACAAAAATCTCCAATCCACTCTGTCAAAGGCCTTCTCTGCATCGAGAGCGACCAAGACAGAGGGGATTTTCCTTTGATGTATAGTATCGATTATGTCAAAAACCCTCCTGGTGTTTTCTGCACCCTCCCTCCCTGGCATAAATCCAGCTTGGTCGGGGTGGATCAGATCATGTATGACTGACTTCAGGCGATTTGCCAAAATCTTAGAGAATATCTTCACATCCACATTAATCAAAGAGATGGGTCTATAGTTACTTACCACCTCCGGATCCTTCCCTGGCTTCGGAATAGGGGAAATAGCAGCCTCCAGCATCTCCTGCGGAAATCCCTCGCCTGTCATCAAGGAGTTATACAGTCTAACCAGTATGGGAGCTATGACCGCATCCAACACCTGATAAAAGGATGCTGAAAACCCATCCGGGCCAGGGGATTTACCTTTCTTCATGTCTCTAATCGTGCTGGAAACCTCAACCAACGTTATCGGGGTATTGATGGATTCAGCCCGTTCCTCCGACAAACGGGGCAGGCAGAGAGATCCAAGAAATGTGATCAAGTCTGCAGCGGGTGTCTCCGGTTTTGGCAGATTGTACAGTGTCTCATAATACGATTTAAAAGCTGCCGCAATTTGTTCGGGCGCGGTGCAGGTCTTCCCATCTTGTATTATCTTTTTTATTCTTGAGCGTGCCTGCTGCGCCTTAAGTTTTTTTGTTAATTCTTTCCCCGCTCTATTACTGCTGCAGTACCAGTTACTTTTTAAACGGGTCATTGCACTCTCTGCCTCAATCCGGAGACCATTCTTAATCTGCTCTTGTATTACCCGGATCTCTCTGCCCGCCCGCTCGGTCGGGTCCACTTTATTCCCTGCCTCCAGAACTGCCAGCTCTGCTTACAGCTCCGCCAAATCTCTACCCCTTCTTTTTTTTAACCATGCCCCCTTTTTGATCAAATATCCCCTTGATACACACTTCAGGGTACACCATAGATTCTGCACCGATGTATCGCCATTGTCGTTGATATTTACAAAGGTTTTAGCATGTTCAGTCAATTCGCGGGCGTTTTTTTCTGACTCTATCAGCTGTTCGTTTAATCTCCAGTTGTTACAAATTTTATACTCCGGATTATCTTTAATTTCCAGAAATATTGGGGCATGGTCTGACCAGGTAATATTTCCCATACTAGATCTAAGACATCGACGTAGCATCGGGCCCCTAACCAAAAAATAGTCAATCCTGGAGTAAGTCGAGTGCGGTCTCGAGAAAAAGGAATAGTCCCTCTCACACGGATGGTGCGCCCTCCATACGTCATAAAGATTTTGTCTAAACAGGCAAGACGAGAAGGCCACCGCTCTTGCCTTCATACGTGTTTCCTGTTTCCTCTGTCCCTCTGCTCTCCTATCCAAGTCAAAGTCAGCTATCGCATTGAGATCTCCCCCAACAATCAGGAAGCCCCTAGCCACCCTTTCAATATGATCCGATGATACATTTACGAACCTTATGGTACCTTCTGAGGGGGCATACAGATTAACCAAAGTATAGAGTATATCGTTGATTTTACAAATCAAGAGTAATCTGCGTGCGTCAGAATCAGATTCCTGATGAATAAACTCAAATTTATTTTTTGCCGAGATTATGATTGCTACCCCCCTCTTTTTCTTTGTCGCCATGGCAGCAAAATAAACATGTGGATACTTAGAATATTTCCACTGTAATTTCTCTTCCTGCCTCCAATGGGTTTCCTGAATAAAGGCGATATCAATATTCTCCCTTACCAGTGAGTCATATAAATATGATCTCTTGTGCGGGGAATTTAAACCCTGTGAGTTTATTGACATTAATTTAATTGTCATCCTGGAGCAGATAGCCATCGTTTTCCCCCTGACACATCCCTCCACCCCCGTGCCCAGCCCACCTATCCACATCGGCCACCCATTCACCCACACACACACCACATATCTTCATACTTATCAGAGAAATCTTCCCCAATTTGTATGAATCAAAATTCCCTGACACCACCAGGGAGCATAGGGGGGTGGGGGTCCGACGGGGGAAGTTCACTTCTTATCACCCAAGCCCGCCTTATCAAGTTACATCACCCAGAAGCCCAGCTGGACACCGGGTTGCCACAATGCGATCCAGGCGGTAGGGGGAGGGGAGAGGGAAAGAGAGGAGGAGAGAGGAGAGGAGAAAGAGGAGAGAAAAGAAAAAATTTTCCTTCCTTCCCTTCCCCCTCTCCTAATATACATATATTTATAAATAAATGGAAAGGGGAGAGTAAAGTGCCCTCCTCCCCCCTCTCACCCCCCCATCCGACCCGTCGCCCCGAATCTCAGCTCTAGTGACGTCCCCCAGGCTTCCATTAAATAACTAACCTTTCATTTAACCAATATCACTATATATATTATAGTTCTTATCAAAGGAATATTTGAGATATGCCGGGGTCCCTGGGGGGGCCAACACTGTCTTTGTCCTAAATATGGATCCAGAGTCTACATAGTTAACACATCCTTTAGTACCAGTCCATATTATAAATAGATTACAACACAACAGATGAGCAGAGAGAGAAAAGAAAAAAAAAAAAAACCCAAAGAGGGGGAGAGAAGGAGATGGAAAGAAAAATTCCCTCCCCCCCTCTCCATCTCCCCCCCCTGGCAGTTATGTATCTTACACTCTAGATTTGCGTTATATACAAAAAACATAATTCTGTGCAATAAAGTGTTTAACTTGCTATCTGTGATTCAGGAAATACAAACATTAATAATCAAGCCTCTGTGTAAAAAAAAAAAAAAAAAAAAAAAGGGAAAGGTGAACAAATACTTCTATTACTTCAAGTTATAACCAAATAGCCCCTTTATAGACACCATTTCCAGATTTAACCTACAAAAAAAAAAGGGAAAAAAGAGAAAGGAGAACCTCTTCCCCCCTCTCACTCTCCCCCATTAAACAGCTATATAACTTAACTTCTACATCCCCACTATATGCAAAAAATCAGTTTCTGAGAAGTCAAATGTTTATCTTACTTTCTATGACCCAAACATTGCAAACAATATTAATCATATCACCGTGATTAACCCCACCAAAAAAACCCAGAAAAACCCAAATAAAAAAGGGGGGGAGAAAAAGAGAGAGAAAGATAAGTTCCCTCCTCCCTCTCCATCTCCCCCCCCAGTCAGCTATATATCTTACACTCCAAATTTGTATTGTATACAAAAAAACATAATTCTGTGCAATAAAGTGTTTGACTTGCTATCTGTGATTCAGGAAATACAAACATTAATAATCAAACCGCCGTGAGAAAAAAAAAAAAAAACCCCAAAGAGGGGGAGAGAAGGAGATGGAAAGAAAAATTCCCTCCCCCCTCTCCATCTCCCCCCCCCTGGCAGTTATGTATCTTACACTCTAGATTGCGTTATATACAAAAAACATAATTCTGTGCAATAAAGTGTTTAACTTGCTATCTGTGATTCAGGAAATACAAACATTAATAATCAAGCCGCTGTGTAAACCCCCCCCCCCCCCCAAGAAGGGGGAGAGAAAGAGAGGGAAGATAAGTTCCCTCCCCCCTCTCCATCTCCCCTCCCAGGCAGCTATACATCCAACTCTCTCGGATTGCGCTATATACAAAAAAACATAATTCTATGCAGTGAAATGATTATCTTGCTATCTGTGACTCAGGAAACACAAACAATATGTTTGTATTTTCCTCTATCTCCTCCTCCCCCCCCAAGTAATCGTATATCTTCATTCTAATTTCTCACTCCATACAGAAAACAAGGGGGAACCCCCCCTCCCTCCCACCCCCAAACCCCTCCAACAGCATTTATGCATTCAAGAGACCCCACAAGGTCAATTTGTCCTTGGCCTGCTGGACATCCAGACAAATATGAATTTTATCCTTGAACGAAATACGCAGCTTGGTCGGGAATCCCCAGGAATACGGAATATTATGGTCTCTTAAGCATCTGGTTATGTCACCAAATTTTCTTCTAGTGAGTCTTGTGGCAAAGGAGAGGTCTGCATATAAAGCCAGTTGTGAAAACTTTGTAGATTTGGACGGGTTCTTCCTAAATTCTTTGACCAGATCATTTTTTATTTTGCAACTGCTAAAGCATGCAATTACGTCTCGCGACGTAATATGTGGCCCGGTAGCTGGTTTCGGAAGGCGATGTACCCTATCCAGGGGATTTACCCCTATTTTCTTCTGGTCTATATAAATAGACAATAATTCCAATAGAAAGGTCTCCAAGTCGTTGATATCCTCCGGGATCCCTCTTATCTTCAAGTTTGCTCTTCTCGAGCGATCTTCCAAATCAGTAACCTTCAGGTCAAGCCTGTTTATAGTTAGGTTGGCGACTGCGTTCTGTGTTTGTAGTTCTTGAATTTTTGACTGTAAAATCTCAATTTCTGCAGACTGGGTTTTTATTGAAGCCTTTAATTGAGCAAATTCTTCTCTATTGTCACTTAGCATTTTGTCTAAGTCGGTCTTAATCTTTATGTACAGCACATCTAGGGCCGCGATGAGATTCGGCTGAGTAACATAAGTAGGAACATCTGGAGAAGGAAGATCCGAAGTCCGATCTGGGGAACCTTTATCCACAGCCGCTGACATGTTTAGTTGACTCTTCGGAGAATAGTATGACTCCATAGGCAGCGGTTTGCCGGATTTGTTGGAGTTCTTCTGTTTGTCGATTTTGTCGTGTTTGTCGATCTTAGGCGGCATGTTGGCCACTCGGTGAGCCAAGTTTTCTCGTTAATATCAAAGGTCTCAGCCTAGAGGAGAACAGTATCTCAAATAGCAGCCCTGTAGGTTCAATGTCACTCAGCAACAACTATGTTCCCCGTAGAAATATTTCAACTAGTTCACTTCCCGCAGCAACCCCGCATGGGGTGGATTATAGTATCCAAAACAAAGGGTGGCAGGAACCATGCAAACAGTCATAGTACAGAATCTCGCCCAAACAAAAAAGTTGCGCCTTTACCCAGGTGCTCGAGTAGTACATAGTTTCTTGAGAAATATTTAAATAACTTGTCTACCTAATTAGCTTCGAGTCCAGAGCCAATTACCGGTCTTCATCCAGTGGCAATTGCCTATTACGTGGTATAACTAGGTGCCATCAAAGCTTCACACTACACAGACAGATTTATTTATGGGCATACTTTTTAAGAGGCTGTCTTAAGCATCAATATTAAGAGTCCAGTGGAAATAGCGTTATAATTAGCTTTGTATTTCCAGCCCAGATCGATAGAACTTTCAGCCTGGGAGTATCCCCGCAGTCTCACTTCATAAAAAGATCTGCCAATCCCTGTTCCCGCCAGACCACGTAGGATAAGGCGGTAAACCCCACAGTGTGTCTATATAGTGTCAATCGTGAAGCCATACAAGACAGACCTTATTATGCTCATTCACTTTAAGCAAGAAGTAGCGGGTCGGCACAGTGCATTCCTAGAAATGTCTATCCTACAATCTTCACCGACCTTATTTTCCTTTCCTCTCCAATCTCCTTGCAACCTTCTTAAACGTTTCCACGTGTATCCTAACACAGACCCGCGAGTCCGGTAAACCAGTACCTTGCTCTTGTTCTGCCGTAGCGTTGCAGTCGATGGCCAATTATCTGGGAGCGGGGCCCGACATCAGCAGGACATATCTCCTTTTCCTCTCTCTCCTCCGCCGCCGGACACACCCCCCGTACGCCACACGCTACGTAGAGCGTCCTACGTCATCACTCTCATACCTCCAGATTACCAGTGATTTCTAGTTACAACCAGTACTAAGATTCAGCCGATTCGCACCATTTCTGGCAAAGAAGTTACCAAAATTTAGCTAGTTCACCGAACAGGTGATTAAATCAGTTGTGAAACTTTAAGGGCTCATCATAATGTCATTGACTGGATTTGTTGAACTGGAGGTGGCATGGTGACATTGTTCTGAACAGCAGGAGTGTGCGAGAGTGAAGCTGTCAAGCTGAATATGTGCTGCAGCGGGGTCCTGTATTATTCCTCCAGGCTTTGTGAGCAGATAGGAAGCAGGTTAGAGGTTGGTATCTGGTTATGCCTTTACTACTGATTGGCTTCATATACAAAGGTTATGCGTATACTGCTCCAGATTGACTTTATATGCAAAAATTATAGGGTCTACTCAATCAAGAGAGAATTGCAAAGAATTGAAATGGGAATTTCAAACTTAAGGTGAAAATAGCTGAGTTGGAAAATTGTTCTACTTTTTGAGTAGATCTTTAAGCATATACTGCTTCCGATTGCCTTTATATACAAAGATAATGAATACAGTTCTCCAGATTGGCTTCATATACAGTGATTAGGCATACATTGCTCCATATTGGCTACATATGCAAAGATTATACATATACTGCTCCCGGTTGGCTTTATACACAAAAGGTATACATATATTACTCCAGATTGACTTACCGTATTTGCTCGAATATAAGACGACCCTGATTATAAGACGACCCCCAAACTTTGGATATTCCTTTAGGAATATAAGACTACCCTATAGAAAAAAGTTTACCTTGTATATATTCACATGTACATTGCTTTTTTATATTTAATAAAAATGATGATATTAAACAAATGCATTTCTTGTTTTTATTTCCTTTTATGTGCCAATGCTGACCCTCTCCCCCCCCCCCCCCGCGTTGTGTCTCTCTCTCCCCCAGTGTTATCTCTCTCCCCCTCCCAAACTTTTCTCTCTCTCCCCCCTCCCCTTGTCTTTCTCTTCCCCCTCCCCTTGTTTCTCTCCCCCTCCCTCCCCTTGTCTTTCTCTCCCCTTGTTTCTCTCCCCCTCCCTCCCCTTGTCTTTCTCACCCCTTGTTTCTCTCCCCTTCCCTCCCCTTGTCTTTCTCGACCCCCTCCTCCCCTTGTTTCTCTCCCCCTCCCTCCCCTTGTCTTTCTCTCCCCCTCCCTCCGCTTGTCTTTCTCTCTCTCCCCCCCTTGTCTTTCTCTCTCCCCTCCCCCCTTCTCTCTGTCTCCCCCTCCCTCCCTCCTCCTCACCGTTTCTCCTTCCCTGGTGGCTAGTGGGGGCAGGCATCCCCCCGCCCAGATATCCCTGGTGCCTAGTGGAGGCAGCCGGAGGATGTCTGCACGAAACGGACCCGGCTTCATCATAGAAGTCGCGCAGACATCCACCTGCTGTTAGCGGGCGGGATCCAGCTCCTCTGCAGCTCTGCGGGGGACCTGGATCCCAGTCTTATAGTCTGACCTTGATTATAAGACATATACAAAGAGAACTGGTTGCTAACATTTTTAATCCCGTTACTGGTTATAGCCGTGATGAGCGGAGCTAACAGTACTTAATGTGGCCAACTGGTGCAAGTGGTGGGAACTAAATATGTATTTGCCTGGAATCCTGCATTCCAGCACAAGGGTTGCACATGGAGGCACACAATACCTTCTTACAGTATACATGGCATCACAATATGCCACATACTGTATATCCATATGCCACACGCGGCTTATCTGCCCAACAGCCAGTCCAACAAATCAAGAAAGAAAGATCATACTGTCAGACTTTTTATACAAAATAAGCTTTATTTGCTTTGTGTCAGATCAAAATGTTGATTAATTAAACAAATAAAAAACCACTATATAGCGATAACTAGTGCCCCATTTAGCCCACCTTTGGGGTAGGCCTATTTGCTTAATCACCATTGTAGCAATAAAAGTACTATTTTTATGATCGTTCTATATTGCACAACCCAAAGATATGTGTATCTTAGTGTGGACATGAGCATTATGTCAGTTTACAGTAAGTGTTTTGCACACATACAAACAGGTAACACTTTTCTGAAAAAGGTGAAATAATGTTCTATTGTGAACATAAACATCACATAACATGTAAATCTGCTTCCAAGCACTTTAATAATAATGTTTAAATAGTGAGGAAGCATGGCAGTGACAAAGTGACACTTTGAAGAAGGAAAAGATAGACCCTTCTTTTTGTAAATAATCAACAAAGAGCACCTGGTTAGGGTCCCTCTATTGATTATATGCAAAACAGATGGCCAAAGAGGAACACTTTGGTTGTCAGGGGGAGTGGCTGAAGGTGTGTCTATGGGTGTGGCATTTTAGGTGACTCTAAGCCCAGTTGAAAGCTATTTATGGCATTTGGTAAATCATGTAGAATAAGAATAATTGCATTTTATTAAAGCTGATATTAAAGCATATTTACTTTAGTGATGCGTTTGATTGCTTTTTAACGCTGTATTACACTCATATATGTCTAAAATTGGGAGATCATAGAAAATATGGACACCAGAGGGGGAAATAGGACTGGAGTTAAGCCATCAGACAGTTTGAAAATAGGGACAGAGGGATTTGAGATACAAATAGGGACTGACCCTCCTAAATAGGGGTACTTGGAAGGTATGGCTACATGTCATTATATCACCATGCTAGGCATACTGAACACTTCATTTGTGCTTCTAATTTAGAAGCATACATTTTAAAAAAAATGTTTTGTGCCACTTTATGTCAGAGTCTGCCACATTGTAGCTTAAATCATTTTTATAATGAGAGCATGATGTAATTTTGGATCGTTGTAAGTCAATTCAATAGAAGCCAAATGGCTGCCTGTCTTCTTGGAGCCAATGCAGAAACATAGCATGTTCTATCTACGGGACAACTGGAAAATTATAACTGATCCATATGTTTTGTAAATTACAAGTCCGTAATGTAATTTACAAATTGTTTCTATTGTTGGTAAATAAATCAGGCAAATTACATCAAGATCGATCACAATTGTATAACTTACAAATATGTAAACATACTCTGTGCATTTTGGACACTGGCCAATAATGTAAGTCCTTTGTCAGCTAATAAAGAATTAATATAGTTATTTTGAATCTACCCTTGGCTTTGTCTGAATCAGCTCAGTGAAATAAATTGACTAATGGATACAAATAATATCATGGCTTTAACAACATGCAAAGGACCTGTAACATCATTTCTTTTTGTAACAACACCTTTTCTATAATTGAAGTTTAAATCTTGCTAGAAAATATTAGACGCAACTGAGCAAACCAACATCCGATTACAAATCCATAAACATCTCTAATAAAGCAATATGAGGCTGTAATGGGCAGCAGACCACAAGATTCAATACATTATTATTTTTTCAATGAGTGACATTTATTGCCGACTGAATCAATGAAATGGTAAGAGAACACGATGATATACAGCTAAAAAGGGAATGAATAAAATATTCTGCATATACACTTTATGATTGGTGAGTGAGCATGTGTTTAATGCTATTAAATCATTGTTTTCTTTCTTGGATGTGTTAGGATTACCTTAACATGAGTATTAATTAGGATTATATTAACATGAGTATTAGTCAGGATTACATTGACATGAGTATTAGTCAGGATTATATTAACATGAGTATTAGTTAGGATTACATTAACATGAGTATTAGTTAGGATTACCTTAACATGAGTATTAGTTAGGATTATATTAACATGAGTATTAATTAGCATTATATTAACATGAGTATTAGTCAGGATTACATTAACATGAGTAATAGTCAGGATTACATTAACATGAGTATTATTTAGGATTACATTAACATGAGTATTACTTAGGATTACATTAACATGATTATTAGTTAGGATTATATTAACATGAGTATTAGCCATGATTACACTGACATGAGTATTTGTTAGGATTACATTAACATGAGTAATAGTATTACCTTAACATGAGTATTAGTCAGGATTACATTAACATGTGTATTAGCCAGGATTACATTAACATGAGTATTAGCCAGGATTACATTGACATGAGTATTAGTGATTACATTAACATGTATATTAGTCAGGATTACATTAACATGAGTATTAGTCAGGATTACATTAACATGAGTAATAGTCAGGATTACATTAACATGAGTATTAGTTAGGATTACATTAACATGAGTATTACTTAGGATTACATTAACATGATTATTAGTTAGGATTATATTAACATGAGTATTAGCCATGATTACATTGACATGAGTATTAGTCAGGATTACATTAACATGAGTATTAGCCAGGATTACATTAACATGAGTATTAGCCAGGATTACATTGACATGAGTATTAGTTAGGATTACATTAACATGTATATTAGTCAGGATTACATTAACATGAGTATTAGTCAGGATTACATTAACATGAATATTCGTTAGGATTATATTAACATGAGTATTAGTTAGGATTACATTAACATGAGTATTAGTCAGGAATTACATTGACATGAGTATTAGTTAGGATTACATTAACATGAGTATTAGGTAGGATTACACTGACATGAGTATTAGTTAGGATTACATTAATACTCATGTTAATGTAATCCTAACTAATACTCATGTCAATGTAATCCTGGCTAATACTCATGTTAGTCAGGATTACATTAACATGAGTATTAGTTAGGATTACATTAACATGAGTATTAGTTAGGATTACATTAACATGAGTATTAGTCAGGATTACATTAACATGAGTATTAGTTAGGATTATAATAACATGAGTATAAGCCATGATTACACTGACATGAGTATTAGTTAGGATTACATTAACATGAGTAATAGTATTACCTTAACATGAGTATTAGTCAGGATTACATTAACATGAGTATTAGCCAGGATTACATTAACATGAGTATTAGCCAGGATTACATTGACTTGAGTATTAGTTAGGATTACATTAACATGTATATTAGTCAGGATTACATTAACATGAGTATTAGGATTACATTAACATGTATATTAGTCAGGATAACATTGACATGAATATTAGTTAGGATTACATTAACATGTATATTAGTCAGGATTACATTAACATGAGTATTAGTCAGGATTACATTAACATGTATATTAGTCAGGATTACATTGACATGAGTATTAGTTAGGATTACATTAACATGTATATTAGTCAGGATTACATTAACATGAGTATTAGGATTACATTAACATGTATATTAGTCAGGATTACATTGACATGAGTATTAGCCAGGATTACATTGACATGAGTATTAGTTAGGATTATATTAACATGAGTATTAGTCAGAATTACATTAACATGTATATTAGTCAGGATTACACTGACATGAGTATTAGTTAGGATTACATTAACATGGATATTAGTCAGGATTACATTGACATGAGTATTAGCCAGGATTACATTGACATGAGTATTAGTTAGGATTATATTAACATGAGTATTAGTCAGGATTACTTTGACATGAGTATTAGTCAGGAATTACATTGACATGAGTATTAGTTAGGATTACATTAATACTCATGTTAACGTAATCCTAACTAATACTCATGTCAATGGAATCCTGGCTAATACTCATGTTAGTCAGGATTACCTTAACATGAGTATTAGTCAGGATTACATTAACATGAGTATTAGTCAGGCTTGTGTCTTTTAGGACGCAAGTACCATATGTCATAAAGGGGTTAATATTCCCACATCCTCCTTTTGAATTTGTAATTACTTTCACACAAAATATCAGATTATGTTTTCATATCTTTTATTCTGTCGTCAGTATGTAACAAATATTCATATTGTGTTCTCTTGTTGTCTGGGAAAAAAAGAGATTGGTTGTGATTTAACCCCTTTGTGACCGGATTGTTTTAAAAATCTTGTACCCTTTGTGACAATAGTATGTCTTGACACTTCTGTTGTGTTTGTGTTTAGCTGTATTTTTTTTTAATCATTTACTGTACCCACAAATATACATAGTTTTTTCTCGGGACAAGAAGGGCTTTAGATACCATTATTTTGATCTTGATCATATATAATTTACTATAAAATAAATAATAAAATATGATGGAAAATTTAAAAAAGGACACCTTTTTATTTTAAATCTTTTATTCATCGCTAAAATAAAAAAATCTTGCTAAATAAATTCGAATGTTTTGTCCTGAGTTTGGGAACACCCCATGTTTTAAGACAATACGTAGCACATTACTTTATACTAACCATTTTTTTTTCAGCTTTAAAAAAGTAAAATTGTAGCTCTAGCTAATAGAAGTGATGGAGGGGACCTCCACAAACATGGCTGGAGTGCTTTGGTCCCGTCAGCTTCAGCCTTGTCAGTCTTCCCCCGATCAAAACTGTATGAAGCACCAGGCATGTCCTTTATCACCAGCAGGAAGGTTTACTGTGACATGCCAGGCACATCCATTGTCAATAAGGGGTTAATTTACAGCTGGTTTCTTTCTGCTACACAAACACAGAACTACAGTTTGGCTTGTCTAGTATTCAATGATGCTTTCAATGCAGAATTTATTCCATAAGTGACTAATTCTGTAGATAGCAGCATGGCATGTAATATTCATGATGTTGTCTTATAACATTCATATTCTTATGATATAAGTCTTAATTGGTGTCAGTTTTCTGAAATTATATTCCTAGCATGAAGCACAGCTCCCTAACACTGGGACATTTAAATATAATTTAATTAAACAAGAAATTCTATGTCACAGGTTTGTCCTGGGCATTTACTTTATTAATTCAATAAGGTACATTTGAAAAAAAAATCTCTTGTTCGTCCTTTTAATGATGGGGCTAATATTAAAGTCTATGAAACAGACCATGTTGTAACCACTGTGATACTCCTTTTTCCTCTAGTAACGTGATTAATTGAGAATACATTAAAAAAAAAATCGGCATATGAAAACATTAAAATGTGTCTTGTATATATTTTATTGAATAAAAATAAATATAGACAATATGCAAGAACATAATAAGGGATAGGTCTGGAGACACAATACAAAGTTCACAGGAGAAGAACACTGAGATCTGTAGAACAACCAATCAGATATATGGACGGAGTGCTCACCCCAGATGCCCCCTGAGGACACCACAGCTGACGACAAGGCAGACACAGCATGGTGTGGACATCATCATGAGAGTGAGCACACCACACTGAACTTCAACCTCTCTATACTAGAACATCTGGTCATTATTGGACAGGAAAAAACAAAAACTACAGTGCATTTCAACTCATTTAACCCCCAATTGTATCAATCCTGTTCAACCCAAAAGCAAATTAACATTGCATGTAACTCAAAATGTTATTTTTAGGTAGACAAGACCATGTATTAATAATGTTCTAAACATTTAATATTTGTATTTAACAAAGCTGGCGTGCAGCCAAATTAGAAAAACAAAGAGTTTATTAATATTTTTTCTGTTTTGATAAGAGTGACCAGTCATTTCTGTATGGTGCCCATTACAATGTGAGGTACTCTAGGTACTCGTTAAAGGTACATGTTATCTCGTAAAGCATGATGCGCAGTACGTGGAAGTAGCATGCCATTATAAGTCTAGTTTTAAATGCAGATAGCTTGCCTGTCTTCAAAAAGCATCTTGGGGGTACTGTCTATGACATACAAATCTTCATATGCTAGCCCCTTCACAACATTGTAATGCCTCAATTTTTTTGACACTGTCGCACATAGAAGGCTTCTCAATAAACTGCAATCTTTAAGTTTGGATTTCAATATAGTTGAATGGATTAGACAATGGCTGAGTGACAGGGAACAGAGGGTTGTAGTCAATGGGGTATATTCGATGCAAGGTCTTGTTACTAGTGGGGTACCTCAGGGATCTGTACTTGGACCTATTCTCTTTAATATTTTTATTAGTGATATTGCAGAAGGTCTTGTTGGCAAAGTATGTCTTTTTGCTGATGATACAAAGATTTGCAGCAGGGTTGATGTTCATGGAGGGATAAGCCAAATGGCAAATGATTTAGCTAAACTAGAAAAATGGTCAGAGCTGTGGCAACTGACATTTTATGTGGATAAGTGCAGAATATAGCATAATTAGTACAGTCCTAACCTCAACATCTAGGGATTTAGGAGTAATAATTTCAGAAGATTTAAAGGTAGGAAGGCAATGTAATAGAGCAGTAGGAAATGCTAGCAGAATGCTTGGTTGCATAGGGAGAGGTATTAGCAGTAGAAAGAGGGAAGTGCTCATGCCATTGTACAGAGCACTGGTGAGACCTCATTTGGAGTATTGTACGCAGGGCCGGCCTTAGGGGTGTGCGACCTGTGCGAGCGCACAGGGCGCAACACCCCAGGGGGCGCAGCCCGCCAGCTTAAAAAAAAAAAAAAAAAGTTAAAAAAAAAAAAAATAATTTTTAAAAGAAAAAAAGCCGGTAGAGGCACTGGCTGGGGGAGATCAAAAGATCCCCCCTCACCAGCCCTCTGCTCGGCATGCTCTGCTGTGTCGGGGAGGGGGCGGAGCTACACCGCTCAGCCGGTTAGCTCCGCCCCCACCCTGTGAAGCAGAGAAGCTCCTGCTTCACGGGGAGCTGCAGGCAGCAAAAGAAAGTGCTGCTCGGCTCCCCATGCCTGCATTAAGCATGGGGAGCCGAGCAGCACTTTCTTTTGCTGCCCACAGCTCCCCGTGAAGCAGACGCTGCTCTGCTTCACAGGGTGGGGGCGGAGCTACACCGCTCAGCCGGTTAGCTCCGCCCCCTTCCCTGACCAACATTTGCAGGCAAGGGGGGGGGGGGGAAAGGCAGACTGAACAGGGGGAGAGAGAGAGAGAGACAGACAGAACAGGGGGAGGGGGAGAGAGAGACAGACAGAACAGGGGGAGGGGGAGAGAGAGACAGACAGAACAGGGGGAGAGAGACAGACAGACAGAACAGGGGGAGGGGGAGAGAGAGACAGACAGAACAGGGGGAGGGGGAGAGAGAGACAGACAGAACAAGGAGAGAGAGTCAGACAGAACAAGGGGAGGGGGAGAGAGAGAGACAGAACAGGGGGGAGTGAGAGACAGAACAGGGGGAGAGAGACAGAACAGGAGGAGGGGGAGAGAGAGAGACAGAACACGGGTGTCTGGGGGGGGAGAGACAGAACACGGTGTCTGGGGGGGAGAGACAACGGGGGGGGGGACAGAACAGGGGGAGGAGAGACAGAACAGGGGGAGGGGGAGAGAGACAGAACACGGGGGTCTGGGGGGGAAAGACAGAACAGGGGAGAGGGGGAGAGGGAGACAGACAGAACAGGGGGAGGGGGAGAGAGAGACAGACAGAACAGGGGGAGAGAGACAGACAGACAGAACAGGGGGAGGGGGAGAGAGAGACAGACAGAACAGGGGGAGGGGGAGAGAGAGACAGACAGAACAAGGAGAGAGAGTCAGACAGAACAAGGGGAGGGGGAGAGAGAGAGACAGAACAGGGGAGAGAGAGAGACAGAACAGGGGGAGAGAGAGACAGAACAGGAGGAGGGGGAGAGAGAGAGACAGAACACGGGTGTCTGGGGGGGGAGAGACAGAACACGGTGTCTGGGGGGGAGAGACAACGGGGGGGGGGACAGAACAGGGGGAGGAGAGACAGAACAGGGGGAGGGGGAGAGAGACAGAACACGGGGGTCTGGGGGGGAAAGACAGAACAGGGGAGAGGGGGAGAGGGAGAGAGAGAAAACAGGTATGGGGGAGTTAGAGCGAGACAGACGTGGCAAGGAAGAGGGAAGGGACACATACATATGGGGGGGGGGCGCCAAGGGGGAAGCCCGCACAGGGTGCTGGGACACTTAAGGCCGGCCCTGATTGTACGCAGTACTGGAGACCGTATCTCCAGAAGGATATTAATACTTTGGAGAGAGTTCAGAGAAGGGCTACTAAACTGGTTCATGGGTTGAAGGATAAAACTTACCAGGAAAGATTAAAGCATCTTAACATGTATAGCTTGGAGGAAAGATGTAACAGGGGGGATATGATAGAAACTATTAAATACATAAAGGGAATCAACACAGTAAAGGAAGAGAGTATATTTAAAAGAAGAAAAACTACCACAACTAGTGGACATAGTCTTAAATTAGAGGGCCAAAGTTTTAAAAGTAATATCAGGAAGTATTACTTTACTGAGAGGGTAGTGGATGTATGGAATAGCCTTCCAGCAGAAGTGGTAGAGGTAAACACAGCAAATGCGTGGGATAGGCACAAGGCTGTCCTAGATATACAAAGTTCTATGAATTGCCCTGTGCAGGGGTATATACCGTATTTGCTCGATTATAAGACGACCCTTGATATAAGACGACCCCCCAAACTTTGGATATTGCTTTAGGAAAAAAACTAAAAGCCTGAATATAAGACTACCCTATAGGAAAAAAGTTAAACTTGTATATATTCACATGTAAATTGCTTTTTTAATTAAAAAAAATTACCGTATTTGCTCGATTATAAGACGAGGTTTTTTTCAGAGCAAATGCTCTGAAAAATCCCCCTCGTCTTATAATCGAGGTCTCTTATAATCTGACCTCAAATTGAGGTCAGATTATAAGACATGGATCCAGGTCCCCAGCAGAGCTGCAGGGGACCTGGATCCCCCTCTCTAGCAGCAGGGGATGTCTGCGCAACGAGCGCAGACTCCCCTGCTTCCACCCGGCACGACCGCCGGGGCTTCTGTGAAGAAGCCGGGTACTTCCGCTTTCGTCACAGAAGTCCCGGCGAGCGTGCCGGGCGGCAGCAGGGGAGGTCTGCGCTCATCGCACAGACTTCCTCTGCTGCCCCACTAGCCACCAGGGTAAATCGGGCAGCTGGGGGTTGTCTGCACGATACGTGCAGACATCCTCCATGCTGCCCGACACGGCAGACTATTATGACGGACAGCTGTCTGTCATAATAGACTGCCGTGTCGGGCAGCATGGAGGATGTCTGCAAGTATCGTGCAGACATCCCCCGGCTGCCCCCACTAGCCACCAGGGATTGAAGTACAGGTAGGGGGGGGGGGGGACAGAGAGACAGGGGGAGGGAGGGGGGCAACAGAGAGACAGGGGGAGGGAGGGAGGGGGGCAGAGAGACAGGGGGAGGGAGGGAGGGGGGCAGAGAGACAGGGGGAGGGGGGCAGAGAGACAGGGGGGACAGAGCAGGAAGGGGGGGAGAGACAGAGGAAGGGGGGCAGAGAGAAACATGTGGGGGGAAGAGACAGGTGAGGGGGGAGTGGGGAGTGAGACAAAGCTGGGGGCAAGGGAAAGAGAGAGGCAGAATTGGCACATAAAAAGAAATAAACACAAGAAATGCATTTTTTTTAATATAATATTTTATTAAAAAAGCAATTTACATGTGAATATATACAAGTTTACCTTTTTTCCTATAGGGTAGTCTTATATTCAGTATTTTTCCTAAAGGAATATCCAAAGTTTGGGGGGTCGTCTTATAATCAGGGTCGTCTTATAATCGAGCAAATACGGTATATCAAAAAGTGCATTTCTTGTTTTTATTTCCTTTTTATGTGCCAATGCTGCCTCTCTCTTTCCGTTGCCCCCAGCTTTGTCTCTCTCCCCCTCCCTTTGACTCCCCCTCGCCTCTGTCTCTTCCCCCCCTTGTTTCTCTCTGCCCCCATCCCCTTGTTGCTCTGTCCCCCCTCCCTCTGTCTCCCCCCCCCTTGTTGCTCTGTCTCTTCCCCCCTCCCTCCCCTTGTTGCTCTGCTCCCCTCCCTCCCCTTGTTGCTCTGCTCCCCTCCCTCCCCCTTTCTCCCTGCCCCCTCCCTCCCCCTTAACTATACCTAAATCCCTGGTGGCTAGTGGGGGCAGCCAGGGGATGTCTGCACGATATAATAGACGGAGGTGTCGGGGATCATGGAGGATGTCTACACGTATAGTATAGCTGCCCGATTCACCCTGGTGGCTAGTGGGGCAGCAGAGGATGTCTGCGCAATGAGCACAGACCTCCCCTGCTGCTGCCCGGCACGACTGCCGGGGCTTCTATGACGAAGCCGGAAGTTCCCGGCTTCTTCATAGAAGCCCCGGCGGTCGTGCCGGGCGGAAGCAGGGGAGTCTGCGCTCCTCGCGCAGACATCCCCTGCTGTTAGAGAGGGGGATCCAGGTCCCCTGCAGTTCTTGGCCAGCACCCATGACCTATCCCTGTACTCAGATTGCATTCACATAACTTGCCCATCACCCAAGACCTATCCCAGTACTCAGATTGCATTCACAGGACTTGGCCAGCACCCATGACCTATCGCAGCACTCAGACTGCATTCGCATGACTTACCCAAGCACTCAGATAGCGCTTACAGGACTTGTCCTAGCACCCAGGACTTAACTCAGCCCCCAGATTGCACTCACAGGACTTACCCCAACATCCAGCACTTGCCCCAGTACTTACATGACTTGCTTCAGCACCCAGCCAGGATTAACCCCATAATTAAATTGCACTCAAGACTTGCCTCTAGCACATAGATTGCACTCACAGGACTTGCCCCAGCACTCTGGACTTATCCCAGCATGCAGACTGAACTCACAAGGCTTGCTTCCAGCACACAGGATTTACCCCAAAGCTCAGATTTCACTTGTAGAATTTGCCCCATCACCCACCACTTACCCCAGCATGCAGATTGCACTCACATAACATGCTCCAGCACTCAGGACTTACCCCATTACTTAGAATGCACTCACTCATATTTCAATGAGTAGCAGAGTATTTGGGTTTTCTCAAGAGATAAATATTATTACAGTTAGAGGAAGCAATATAAGATTCTATTATTGTGAAGTGGACGAGAGGTAAGCTGTAGGTATATATCTTTACAACAAAAATGCTGTAATAAACAGAATTATTCACTAGATGGCCCATGAAACCCTCTCTTCACAAAATGTGTATACTTCTGCCATCTTATTTATTTTTCTGCACTTCAATGGTACACATGTTCTGGCAGGGGAATTTAAGAAAAAAAGAGGTGTAGTTAGATCAGGTAAATAATCATTTGGCAAAGGCAAAAGAAGGTGCAAGGTGGAGTTATGCAGAGGTAAAATTATCCCTACTCCAAAATATTTACATTGATTGAAAGATGAAGCATTAAAGTACAGCTGTAGGCATAAAACTGTGCATGCCTAGTAATCACTGAAAATAACAAGGGAAGTGTTTGGCTGGGCGCAGGGCCGGCCTAAGATGTGCAGGCCACCTCCTTGGTGGCTCCCCTCCCTCATAAACCCCAACAGTCCCTTTGTGCCCTCCTTCACTGTGCAGTATGAGCATGGTGACCAGATTTTGAAAATAATTAGTCTCTCTCCTCTTCTTCATCCCATGTCTGCTGTCTCTCTACTTATACTATGATTATCCCCACCATGTCTACTGACTACTGTCTCTCTCCTGTCCCCTCATGTCTGCTGTCTCTCTCTCCTATGATCCCTACCATGTCTGCCATCTCTCTCTCCTTTCCCCCCATGTCTGCTGTCTCTCTCTGCTCCCTCCAAATCTGTGGTCTCTCTCCTCATGTCTGTTATCTCTTTCTCCCCCAGTCTGCTCTTTTACCTTGGGGAGAAGTGGGCTGCTTCTGGTCAGCTCTGTACGCGCTCCTAGCAAGTAGAGCATTACTGGTGGGGGATTACGAGGCAGAAGTGACTGAGGTCTGTGTTTACCACACAGACTATAAGCAGCCGCTGGCTCGCCAATGAACGTTGTGTTAAAACTCTTGGCTGCCTGCTGCCGGGATACATTTATCCTGGTCGGCAGGCAGCAGCCGCTGGCACAAAAACTGGGTAATATTTTTCGTCCATTAAAAGTTTTTTGGAATGCAGGGACATAGTGCTGAAAACCAGGACTATCCCCTATATATTTTTTTTATCTTTTACATGTTCCCTGTGTAATACTCTGCACCCTCGTCCCTTGACCAATTTCTGTTATACTTAGAGCACATAGAGGAGTGCGAAGAGTGGCAGCATTTGTACACAAGGGTATTTATTATTATTTTGTTTGTTTTTTTGGTGAGACACTCCTTATTTACCACTATCCCGGTAAAGCCAGGACGTCTGGACGTCTGGTGCGAGGATATGGAAGTAAGGTTGGAGATGTGGGGAGTGAATAAGAGGCATTGTCGGTGAGCAAGGGATAGTAAATGGCATTGAGGGAAGAGGTGAGGGTGGGAGCAAAGGGCATTTTGAGTGAGACAGAGGTGCAGAGGGCATTGTGGGTGTGTGAGAGAAAATCACATTTTGAATGTGGATGGTGGTCAGGTGGATTGTGGGTGAACAAGTGGTGGAAAATTTGAGTTATGAGGTAGGTGGAAAGGGGCATTTGAGTAAGGTAGCGAGCAAGGGCATTGTGGTTGAGAGAAGAGGGACAAGGGACATTTTAAATGAAGGGGAAAGGGGCATTTTGAGTGACTGTGGGTGCAAGGTATAGGGGAGGGGAGTCAATAGCTCTTGAGATTGAGGGCGATAGGGAAGATAAAAAAAACTTGCTATTACAACACCAGGACTTGTCATTATACCTTCAGGATTTTCTATTGCACCCACAGACTTACCATTGCACCACCAGGACTTGCCATTGCACCCCTAAGACCTGTCATTGCATCCACAGATTAGCCCCAGCACCCGCAGGACATGTCATTGTACCCACACACTTTCCATCCAGGAGACTAGCCTTGTTCCCCCATGTCCAGACGGGCAGTGGGAGGGTTCTTTGTGCTTCTTTGTGAGCACAGACCTCCAACGATGCTACCCAACTGTTCCAGAAACTCTTCTAAGCTGAAAGTCATGTGACATTCTTTGGACGTGGGCCTCCCAGGTCAGCTGGGCTCCTTAATGGGGTACTGGCTGTACCCACTTGAAGGTGGCCATGCCTTTGGGTGTTGGGCTAGATGCATGTGTCTGTCTGTCAATCTGCTGAATGTACACATAGTAGTACACATATAAAGTAATCGCTTTTAAGGACCGGTTACAGTAGCAGTGATATTAGGCTGGCATGGTGCATCATTGGGCTGGTGTAAATGGGCTGCTTTTTTCCAGTTTGGCTCTGCCTTTCATTGACTTTGGTCATTTAAAAAGGCATTCCTGACAAAAGCTCAAGACTTGCATTCAGAAAGTTCATTTAACTAACAGATCCCTTAATTAATTGTTTGCTAATGTATTTGTAAAATGCTTTGAATCTAGCAGGGAGAAATGCAATCTAGAAATTACACATTATATTATTATTATGTAATCCACATTTTTAAATTATATTTATTATTTTTTTAGTTGACAGCTGGGTCTGTTGGGGGTCTGAAAAGTGTCCTTTCTCTATGATTGAATCTATGTCTCTTGAGCCCTGGCAGTGAGTGAAGCTGGATGAGCTCTTATACTTCAAAGGGAAAAATGGGGGGGGGGAAACGCTGGTGTCTTAAAAGGTATATGATATTTTGTATCTCCATACTAAGGCACTTAACTTTTTATGTGTACAAGTGGAAAATATTTTTTTTTTTTGTTTTAATATCTTTTTATTAAAGTGTTTATAAACAGCATTTCACACGTTTATGTATGAATAAAAGATGCAGTATACAGCATTTGTTCCTTTACAATCTTTAACATATTCTGACAAACTTAGACATTGAAATACTTATAGATATGTATGATCTTAAAATATCAACATGAACCGGGGGCCATGGGGAGAGAAGAGGGGGAGAAAGGGGGTCAAGTGGAAAATATTTTAGTGGCTCACCAAAGTAGCAATAAAATATGTGTATGTGTATATATATATATATAAATTCATGAACATATTTTTATAATTTATAATATATTTTATATATACATTCCATTATATAGCCCTGTGATATATTCGGTACATCCTGAAATTCTATTTGCACTTAATAAAAAATAAAACCAAAAAATGTAGTTTACCCTATGAATATTATTTAAAAACAAAAAAATCTGGAAGATTGTATTCCACAGAGAAGTTCTGAGCTATCCTGTCCAATGATTACATGTTTATGACTGAGCACTATACCAGTTATGTAGTTAGGATGTTGCTCATGAGCTTGATCTTAATTTGGCTCCTCCTCGGGGTGTAAATATTCATTAGTAGGTAGCACTGCAGGGCTGTGCCCCTCCTTGCCTGCCAAGTGAAGAGGGGAGGGGTAGATAAGTGTTTGTATGCTGCAGCTTTCTAGGCAGTGGGAAGAGGGTCTCTCGTGTCAGAAGTGAGGGGCAGGTGGTCTTAGTGTTGTTTTTTTTTAAAAGGGGTCTCCAACGGATCTGCATCATCAGAGTACCGGTGACCAGGCTCCATTCATGCGGCGTTCTACGATTTAAGGATGATGTGACTGTACTCCGGATGTGACCATGGGGATAAAGTGAAGCAGCAGCATCTGGTGAGATTCCCTACTTCAGTGATGGCGGTGAATTCGTATTGCCGCTCAAGCTGGTGTGGTCCACATTTCTCATGACTCCCGTTCGTGTGGCTGGCTGAACATCATGGGAAATGTGGTCCAGAACATCCATCATTGCCCTACATCCATCAGCAGATGGGGGAGCTGCTACTGGGATTAGGACTGCAGAAATGCTGCTGTCTAGGAAAGCTAGGCTAAAACACATAGAAATGCTGTATTTCAAAACACCACCACCCCTTCCCCAACGAACTGCTTGCTAACATGTAGCAATGAGCCCACCCTGTGAAAAACTAGAGATTCGTGTTCTCTATCTCGTCCATAGATGTTTTACTTATAAGCATTACTTTTAAAATAGCATTTCCTATTGGTTCTATGCATGATTCCATATGCAAGTGTGCTGGATCTGCTACTGCACATAATGTCTATAGACTAAATAGGAGTTAAGCTGCACAGTACTGTGTGCTTGCATAAATAGGGCAGTATTTAATAGATGTGAAAGGTCCAAACAGTGGATGAAAAGCTTATGGCCACATCTGGGAACATGTGATTAAATTAGTGATTCTGTGTCACAAGTGCTAACCATCCATCTATCTGTCTATGGAATATATTGAACTAGTAGGATGGGTGGAGCCAGTGATTGGTGAAGGTCAGTTGCTGGTACAGAGGTGTAAACAAAATGATGCAGTATGTAGTTTGGAAATACAAGTAATGTTTTAATTGTGTAATTGTGCATGTTTTTCCCCCTGTATAAGTATGTGTATAAATATCTATGTATGTATGTATATATATATATATATATATATATATATATATATATATATATATAGTTAATGTAATATATAGTATATATCTTTAAATAGTGTGTTTATTTAGGTAGAGGATGATACAAACATACATAAAACCTAAATGCTGTTGTTGATCTAAACATACCTACATGCATGGTTATTTTGACCTATATATATATATATATATATATATATATATATATATATATATATATATATTGTAGACATTCCTTGATGTGAATGGAATGTACATGTTAAGTCTGCATGTGACAAGTTTGGTTTTCACAGGGAGGATTCGCCTGGTCAAAGGTCATGGAGCTGGTCAGGAACCAGCATTGATAATAATTTACAGGGTATGACCCTGACTCTTAGGGCAGCAGACACTGAGGTGTAAGGTTAAAGCAGAGATTCTCTGAGTCACACCCTCTGTGGCAATGATGGGTAGCCTGGTACTCCAGCTGTTAAAAACATTGCTTCCTAAAAATGCTCATCTATTTATTTTAGGAACCATGGTCAATAATGACGCTCCGTCAGCCTTGTTTTTTTGGATCATGAACCATAACAGGTGAAGTGCAATCATTGGTCTTGAGTTACCTTCTCCATGTCTTAAACTGATTCAGTGGCACTAGTAACTCATTACTCGTTAGTTGAAATCTGAGACTGAATAAAGGTTCGTCCAGGTGTCTGCATAGTTTCTTTATAACTGGTTTTCAATACAGTTGCAAACAATGCATACAATTTATGATGGGATAATATGTCTAAGGCTCTCAAAGTTATCTCCTTAAAGGGACAGTCTAGTCCCCAAACTCAGTTTGGTGCATGTTGAAGACTACTGCTTGTATATAGCACAGGCTTTTTTTTCCAGTGTGATTTGATGCAGGCATTCTGCATAAATCACATTTTTTAAATTTTACTCTAGCCCTCCCCCACTGATTACTCTGCACGTATACCACATGTTTGGCAGCACTGATTATACAGACACCTAGTATATAAAGTTTTGTTTAATTTAGTCACTTCCTGTGCTGCGGGAATAGAATACATTGTGTGGGCTCTTAAGTGACCTTGCGCTAGTACACAATAGGATCTCTTAACAGTGCTACACATTGTCTGATAACATCACTAGAGAAACAGGATATTCCAGTCATTTTAATGAAATTTTTCTCATGATTTCCTGAAGCAACAAAAAAAGAAGAGGAAATTATTTTTACTCAGCTAGTGTAGGCAGTCCTGGCTTCTTGCAAACTGCTGTAATTTCACAAATTCATCTGACTTTAAGTTTTTAAAAAATATATTTTGAGCAATGCAAAATCTAAAACATGCATTTTAAAGTACTTTGAAAGCCCATTAATATAGATTAACATTTGGAAGATGCAGCTTAGGCACCAGACAGTCCCTTTAAACATTCATGGTACATGGGAATTGCTGTCCTTTCATACATTCAACATCTGTGAGGCTCAACACACAGATGCAAATCCCTTACTGGTACTGAGGGAGTTAAATAAAACTATTCTCATCACTTCTAGTTCTTCAGCAGGAGTCATTGTTTGATTTTCACTTAAGACATATGATTAAACTAATCTTATTTCCAAACTGCCCCTCTCCTACTAATTAGGTATTTAATTTGTTCAGTGACCATTTGAAGTCAGATTTCTAATGATTATTAATTTTTAAACAGGTTCTGTCAGCCCGCCAGCATGGCCCAGAGAGTTCTATGTATTTGGCATAGATGAGTATCCCAAGTTAGACTGCGCTGTGCTTTGATTAGCCGCTCACCTGCTAGGTTGCACAGTTTGGTTTTCGTTTTCAGAACATGAAAGGGATTATAGTTAAACATTCAAATTTGAGTGGTCAAACCGTTATTAAATCAAAGTTAGAAGCAACAAATGGTTTGCGCAGGGAGCTCACAGTAGACAGGGAATGCCAAAATTAAGCCATTTTATTAAATAGTAAAAAAGGCAGGTACAAAAAAGAAACTGGACAGGACACAGTGAAAAAAGAGACGCCTTACGCGTTTCGTGCTTTCAAAAGCACTTAATCATAGACTGTGATTAAAAGCCAACTGAACCACTGTGGCAGTTTCAACCAGTTATCAAGAACAGGTTGAAATGATAGATTTATACTTTAAAAGAAAGCTATTCAATAAAAGGGAGTTAAGGTGAGATGAGCATGTCCTTTTATTGATTTCACTATGTGTACAATAACAAAACTGGTGAGTGGATCCTACTAGATGAGTTCAAATAACCCAGCATAATGCCTACTTAAAAGTGTCACCTAAATATTGTTTTTACTGTGAATGTAGAGAATAAAAAAGATTGAAAATGATCTATATATTATCAAAATTGCACTCAAATGCTTAAATTAGAAGAAAAACGTGTCTATGGACTGGAGTCTCCTGTTTATGACATCACCTGCAACCTAATATAGAAAAAAACTGCTTTTGAATGTGAAATTAGCATATCCAGCCACATGTGATGTCATAAGTAGGAGACATCACAGACACATTTAAAACAGGTTTCTCTTAATTCATGCATTTGCTTGCTATTTTGCTAACGCAATGTATAGATAATTTTAAATAGTTTATTATTTAAAGTCACAGTAATAACAATGTGTAGCTGAAACAGTCATTTTAAATTGATGAAGATTTATCAATGCTTTCAGCAGACCAAGTCTGTTCTTCTTAAAGAGGAACTCACTAGGTTTCTCCACACCATAGTTGCCAACATCGGCCATGTTTCCTGGGACACATACTTGTTCCACATGCTGCAGAGCATGCAAAGTGCAGCCCGGCGGTATGTAGGATGCATATACACACAGGCACAATCCAATTAATTGATCAGGGTGGAGATCTCATAGAACGTACCATGATTTATTAATTGGATTGTGTCTGTGTGTATATCCATCCTACATACTGCCGGGCTGCACTTTGCATGCTCTGTCTGCAACATGTGGAACAAATATGTGTCCCTGGAAACATGGCCGATGTTGGCAACTATGCCACACAATGAATAGTTAAGTCTGTGAGGTGAAATGTTCATCTTACTTCCACTTCTCTCTCTGTGTGAGGACAATTTGCTGTACAAAGTTTAGGAATGATTATTACGATGATTCGCTAAAGGATGATCGTCCTACCTGGCTTAAACCAACAGGTCACAAAAAAAAGTAAGGTTTTGCATAATCCAGGGCAGTGGAGTTTCATGCAGAACAATTACCAGAGCTAGTCAGTAGTAAATATATGTTGAGTATCCCTTATACAGAAATCCGTTATCCAACATGATCTGTTATCCCCAAAAATGTCCAACTTTGTCACAAGTTGCAAATGTAAGGCCAGAGTGGCTTACCCAGTGTTCAGCCCCCTTAAGCTGTCATATAGCCTTTCCATGCATGCTCAGATCCTCCATGCCCACAAAGGGTACAGTGGCATGTGTGCAGGTCTGATGCATCAACATCACATCTACATCACAGTTAAAGTGATTTATTTGCTCTATATAATATTTACATTGATATTGCTGTATTTTATGAGTGCTGAGAGGCTTTAATATATCTTATTGGTGAAAATGATCAATTTTTATCCAAAATACTTCTGATCCCAAGCATTTTGCATAGGGGATACTCTACATGTATTTATATATGTCAATGTTCTATAGCATGCTGTGTCATGGTTAGCTGCAGCACATTTTCTGCAGCACTGACACTTTTGCCAAAGTAAATGAATGCTTTATTTCATCGGCCCCAGAAAATATTCCAGAATTTAAGGAATAGGTTATATCTGGAGGTCAGAGGGTATGAGAACCCACCCTATAAAAGGATGGAATATGAGTGAGCTTGGGATTTACCACACTGTTGTGTTAAAGAATGTTTTATCGTGATCAAGAGACGATTGTAAGGATTGCATAATGGCATCAAGATGCTCTTCCAAGTGCTACAAAATCATTGCTAAGAATCCTGTGTGACTGTTCTATTGTATTTGCAGGATTTGTTCGAAATCTAAACCACTCCCCCTTTTTTTTTTTTTTTTTAACAAATCAGTTTTTATACTTTTTGCAAATTTGGAAGGGGGGGGTGAAAAGGGGTACAGAAAGAAGAAAACAAAGGGGAGGGGAAGGGAGACAAGGTGAGGGGGGCATACAGTAATGCTCCTGGCGCAGAAGGGCCACAGAGGTTCCATAACTGGAATACCATTTGGAAAAGAAGAAAAACATAAATACAATAAGTAAACCAACCTGGGGGGTGGGGATTGTATTCTCTCACACTCAGTGGGATGTCTACTTGTGGCTCTTTCAAGTTGACAAGGCTGACAGCTGAGTCTCCTCAGACCAGATTTATCTTATATTGCTTTTCTTTTGTAGACCTTTGCAAATGTGTTGCTAATGAGGTTTTTATATCCACGCACAACAACACTGACTTCAGACTATGGAAGTGAATGGTCTGTGACTGACTTTCATGTTCTTACGGCTGCATAGAAAGTGAGATACTGTAAGGCTGAGTAACACATTGAGAACACAATGGAAACATGGTCATCTTGTGGTGAACCAGAAAAGTGTGTAATAATACCTCCAATAGAATAAATAACACCACAGTGTACTTCTCTTAAAGGAACATTGCACCTTGAAGGAAGCAAGGGTTAAACTAAACATGTCCTGGGACTTTGAAGTAAATCCGACGTGTATCTAAATAGATACATGCGAGACACAGCAGTTCCTGGCTTGCCGCGCTCTGACTCTGGGTCTCTCGCTGCTAGCTGATCCCATGCAAAAACGAGGGTCTCTCTCTGCTCTAGCATGGCAGCTGTCAGTCAGAGGATAAACTGGTGTGTACTATCAAAAGTACACACCCGTTCATCCTCACAATAGGAACACATTTCACTTGTGCTTCCATTTTAAAACTCATTTTCAATCATTTTTTATTTTCTACATTCACAGTAAAAATAATGTTTAGGTGATACAGTCCCTTAAATAGCCAATCATATGTCTTCCATAGCAATACATGATGTGTGGGGCCATGAAATGTGCACAAGCACAACATTGTAGACGGGAATAAACACGTTATCATAGACACGCATGCTCTTTGGTAGTCCTCACATGTCTATCTCTATGGATAGTTGTAGATACAATGTGCATCTGCCTGCTGTACTAAGCATGCCAAACAAACAAGAACAGTGCTTTACTGTAATGGGCAATTTATTTTCTAATTCTAAACCAGAATGTTCCATATTCAGTGCAAACTGTAAAAATCCTGGTATATTTTGTCTGTTGGATGAGGCTGGGTCAGTAGATAATGAGAAATGAATACAGCATTCCATATGGGGTTCATTACTGTTATAATGAATATGAGGGAGCTATAACCACTTTTAAAAATGCTGCTGCCATCCCATTGTGCAGCTGATTAAATCCATATTCACAATAACTGTTAATTACGTCTCACTCTGCTGCTGCAATAAAACTGTGTATGATGTTTTGGAAGGTGCGCTGGCTGACATCATTTTCATGAAATATTCAAGTTCATTACCCTGGTTTGAGGCTGCAGGGGAGATAAGTGGACAGAATGAGTTGCTGTTTTAAGATAATGGCCTGCTACCCACTAAAAGGAGTCATGAATGGCAGACCCATGAACCATGATGCTTGTTTAATCTCTAGCTGATGAGAAAGCCTGGAAGTGTCCGGCTGTAGATATAGATATATATAGATATAGATATATATATATATATATATATATATATATATATATATATACGCGGCACCCAGGGGCGGATCCAGAGTCTGATCTCGGGAGGGGCACATGTCCGTCTGTCTTTTCCTCTCTCCCATGTCCGTCTGTCTTTTCCTCTCTCCCATGTCCATCTGTCTTTTCCTCTCTGCCATGTCCGTCTGTCTTATCCTCTCTCCCATGTCTGTCACACTCCTCTCACTCCCCGTGTCCCTCTGTCTCTCTTCCTTCCATATCCGTTTCTCTCCTCTTCCCTTCCATGTCCGTCTATGTATCCTCTTCTTTCCCATGTCCGTCTGTCTCTCCTCTCATTTCCCATCTCTCTGCCTTTCCTCTCCCATCCCATGTCTGTCTGTCTCTCCTCTACTATCCCATTCATGTCTCTCTCTTCTCCCTTCCCATTTATGTCTCTTTCCTCTCCCTTCCCATGTCTGTCTGTTTCCTCTCCCCATATCTGTCCGTTTCCTCTCCCCATATCTGTCCGTCTCTCCTCTGCCATCCTATATCTGTCTGTCTCTCCTCTGCCATCCCATGTTTGTCTGTTTTTCCTCTGCCAACCCATGTCTGTCCGTCTCTCCTCTACCATGCCATTTATGTCTCTCTCTTCTCCCTTCCCATTTATGGCTAACTCAGCCAATTTGTCCAATAATATGCCCGTATTATTTGCCATTTAATATGCCCCAGCCAATTTGCCCAATAATATGCCAGTGTTAGTTGCCATTTAATATGCCCCATCCAATTTGCCCAATAATATGCCAGTGTTAGTTGCCATTTAATATGCCCCAGCCAATTTGCCCAATAATATGCCAATTTGTTGCCATTTAATATGCCCCAGCCAATTTACTCAGTAATATGCAAGTGTTATTTGCCATTTAATATGCCCCTTCCAATTTGCCCAGTAATATGCCAGTGTTATTTTCCATTTAATATGCCCCTTCCAATTTGCCCAATAATATGCCAGTGCTAGTTGCCATTTTATATGCCCCAGCCAATTTGCCCAGTAATATGCCAGTGTTAGTTGCCCTTTTATATGCCCCTTCCAATTTGCCCAGTAATATGCCAGTGTTAGTTGCCATTTTATATGCCCCTTCCAATTTACCCAGTAATATGCCAGTGTTAGTTGCCCTTTTATATGCCCCTTCCAATTTGCCCAGCAATATGCCAGTGTTAGTTGCCATTTTATAAGTCCCTTCCAATTTGCCCAGTAATATGCCAGTGTTAGTCTCCATTTTATAAGCCCCTTCCAATTTACCCAGTAATATGCCAGTGTTAGTTGCCATTTTATATGCCCCTTCCAATTTACCCAGTAATATGCCAGTGTTAGTTGCCATTTTATATGCCCCTTCCAATTTGCCCAGTAATATGCCAGTGTTAGTTGCCATTTTATAAGCCCCAGCCAATTTGCCCAGTAATATGCAGTGTTATTAGCCATTTAATAAGCCCCAGCTAATGTGCCCCCCCATCTCCCCAGCACTTACCTTTCCCTGGTGGTTAGTGGCAGGCAGCATGGTCTTCTCCATGCTGCCTGTTCGGCTCCCAGGCGGTTGTGCCGACAGGTCACGTGACCCGGCGCACATATGACGTCAGCGTGCCGGTCACGTGACCTGCCGGCACTTCCGTGTCAGACTGCACGGGGAGCCGAACAGGCAGCACGGAGGTTTCTCTGTGCTGCCTGTTCGGCTCCCCGTGCAGCCTGGCAGGCAGGCAGAGAAGGTGAGGGGGATCTTCCGTTTCTCCGTCTCTGCCTGCAAGCGTGTTTTTTTTGTATTTTTTTTTTAAAGCAGTTTTTTTTTTTTTTCTTCCTCTTCTCGGGGGGGGGGGGGGGGGGGGGCAATTGCCCCGTTGCCCCCCCCCCCCCTGGATCCGCCACTGGCGGCACCAGACTGTTTGTTTTGTATCACTGTCTACTAAAATACACCAGATATATACATACTGAACGAGGCATTGCTTTGTCACCAGTGCTACACAGGTCTCTTTAACGTGATGTCATACATGGAAACATTTTGGCCAATACTATTTCCTTAAAGTGAGCTTGTCATATATAACGGTAGCAAAATGTTTTACCAGGAAGGGTACTGTAAGGGAATCCTGCCTCATACCTTTCAGAATGAAAATGTGTCAAGTTCAGATACATACAGAGTACACTCAATTAAAGTAACTTGTTAATTAATGGACATATCTGTACAGCAGGACACTGAATGACTTATATAAAGACAATGGGTAAGGTGACATAATGACAGGATAATATGGGAATAACAAAATGAATGGAATAAAGGCTTGAATCCCAGGGTACACATCCTGGCTGACATCCTGAGTGAGCCTGTGTTTGAAGCCAGCTGAAAACAAGGTTCTGCTGGTGCCCTCAAAGATTGTAACCCCAAACTTAGGGTTCGGGGGGGTGGGGGGTTTGAATGTTAGTATTAGGGTTCGGGGGGGTTAGGTATTAGTGGTAGGGTTCGGGGACGGTAATATTAGTATTAGGGTTTGGGAGGTTAATGTTAGTATTAGGGTTCGGTGGTAGTGTTTGGGTTGGGGGGGTTAGGGGTCACTTTCAGGGGGGTTAACGTATTAGGGGGGTGTATATTTGTCAGTTCAGCGCTTACATTGCCACGATGAAGCGACCGCATTGATCTTCACCAATGACAGTTCAGCGTTCAAACTGCCGCGCTGAAACTTCAACGGTGAAAGAGCTGTGCTGAACTGTCCAAGACACATCTGCAGATTGTTCATTATCCCACATATATTACTGGAGTTGTTTTTCTAGATGGATGGAGACTATTCCCACAATACACTTTGCTCAGTCCCAGAAAGCAATGGGTGCTGGCGTACAGAAATAGCCAAGACATTGTATCACATCGATTAATGTGCATAATACAAACTGGATGATGCACAACCACCAATGTTTTCATTTTAATTTAATAATCATTTAAACTTGTTCATTTACAAATAATTTCTGGACAATTTAAAATAAAAAAAGAAATGTCTGGGGATGTTCAGTATAAAGAAAGAGACTGTTTCCAGATTCTATTCATAGCCTTGAATCTAAGCAAACAGAGAACGATTGGCTGACTGTATAATATTTGGAAATAGATACAGGGGCGGGCTGGGCCGGGGGGCAGGGTGGCAATTGCCCCCCAGGCCGCCCTAAGCTATTTAAAACACGGCCGCTGGGCCAGTGTTTAAAAAAAAAAAAAAAAACGCGCTTGCAGGCAGAGACTGAGAAGGGATCGGAAGATCCCCTCTCACCTCCGCTCTGCCTGCAAGGCTGCACGGGGAGCCGAACAGGCAGCACAGAGAAACCTCCATGCTGCCTGTTCGGCTCCCTGTGCAGTCTGACACGGAAGTGCCGACAGTCACGTGATCGGCGCTCTGACGTCAGACGCGCGCCGATCACGTGACCTGTCGGCACAACCGCCGGGAGGCCGAACAGGCAGCATGGAGGGACCATGCTGCCTGCCACCAGGGAAGTCCTCCTGCCACTAGCCACCAGGGAAGTCCTGCCACTAGCCACCAGGGAAAAAGGTAAGGGGGGGGGGGGCTTTTAAACACTGGCATATTATTGGACAAATTGGCTGGCAAATAAGACTGGCATATTATTGGGCAAATTGGCTGGGGAATATTAAATGGCAGAATATCACTGGCATATTATTGGACAAATTGGCTGGGGCATATTACATGGCAAATAAGACTGGCATATTATTGGGCAAATTGGCTGGGGAATATTAAATGGCAGAATAACACTGGCATATTATTGGGCAAATTGGCTGGGGAATATTAAATGGCAGAATAACACTGGCATATTATTGGACAAATTGGCTGGGGCATATTACATGGCAAATAAGACTGGCATATTATTGGGCAAATTGGCTGGGGAATATTAAATGGCAGAATAACACTGGCATATTATTGGACAAATTGGCTGGGGAATATTACATGGCAAATTGGCTGGGGCATATTACATGGCAAATAAGACTGGCATATTATTGGGCAAATTGGCTGGGGCATATTACATGGCAAATAAGACTGGCATATTATTGGGCAAATTGGCTGGGGAATATTACATGGCAAATAAGACTGGCATATTATTGGGCAAATTGGCTGGGGAATATTACATGGCAAATAAGACTGGCATATTATTGGGAAAATTGGCTGGGGCATATTACATGGCAAATAAGACTGGCATATTATTGGGCAAATTGGCTGGGTCATATTACATGGCAAATAAGACTGGCATATTATTGGGCAAATTGGCTGGGGAATATTACATGGCAAATAAGACTGGCATATTATTGGGCAAATTGGCTGGGGAATATTACATGGCAAATAAGACTGGCATATTATTGGGAAAATTGGCTGGGGCATATTACATGGCAAATAAGACTGGCATATTATTGGGCAAATTGGCTGGGGCATATTACATGGCAAATAAGACTGCCATATTATTGGGCAAATTGGCTGGGGAATATTACATGGCAAATAAGACTGGCATATTATTGGGCAAATTGGCTGGGGAATATTACATGGCAAATAAGACTGGCATATTATTGGGCAAATTGGCTGGGGCATATTACATGGCAAATAACACTGGCATATTGGGCAAATTGGCTGGGGAATATTACATGGCAATTAACACTGGCATATTGGGCAAATTAGCAGGGGCATATTAAATTGCAGATAACCTTGGAATATTATTGGGCAAATTTACTTAGTCATATTAAATTGCATAATAACATTTTCATATTATGGGACAAATTGGCTGGGGAATATTAATGGCAAATAATATTGGAAATGTGTATGTAATGGGGTGATGGAGGCATGTAAATGTGGTGATGGGGCATGTCCTGGTGTGCAACGTGGGTTATGGGTCATGTCGTAGGTGTGCAACGTGGGTAGGGGGGGGGGGTGCCCAAATTTTGGGATATTGGGTGTCTAAATCCTGGCATATTGAGGGGCATAATCCTGGCATATTGAGGGGGCATCATCTTGGCATATTGAGGGGAAAATCCTGGCATATTGGGTGTCTAAATCCTGGCATATTGAGGGGCATAATCCTGGCATATTGAGGGGCATAATCCTGGCATATTGAGGGGCATAATCCTGGCATATTTAGGGGAAAATCCTGGCATATTGAGGGGGCATCATCTTGGCATATTGAGGGGCATAATCCTGGCATATTGAGGGGCATAATCCTGGCATATTGAGGGGCATAATCCTGGCATACTGAGGGGCATAATCCTGGCATTTTGTAAGGGAAAATTCTAGCATATTAAATGGCAAATCCTGGTATATTGTGGGGGAAAATCCTGGCAATATTCGTTATAAAACAAGGAAAAGATGGCCGTGGATGGGGAGGCGATTCGATGATGCAATGGGCCACTTGACTGGATTTGCCCCCCAGGCCTAAGGCTGCCAGCCCTCCCCTGAATAGATACGTGTGGTGTGTAGAGGGGAAATAAGGCATGGGATGGTTTTATTACTGTTGCTAGGATGAGAAAGGTAATTTGTAGTTCTCCACATTGATACCTATATTTGATGCTGTGGCACATTCATTTAGAACAGGGGGTTCTCAACCTGTCTAACCTCAGGACCCACATTTGTTCCTGGTCCTTAAGTCGCAACCCAAAAATAACTTAATTTCTGAAATATTATAAAATTTATTCCACCAAATTTACACAGTATTCCACAATGTATTTAGGCGCTGTTCAAAAGATGAAACAAATGTAAAAACGGCTTTTCCGTGAAATGAACAGTGCCGTAATCACAGTGCAAGTGAAAATGAAAGTGCTAAAACCCCAATAAAATAAAAAGCCATTGAAACATGCGAGACTAATTAGAACTAATGGGGAAGCTTTTTGCTTTCTGCTGCATTAACCCCTTCGTGACGTTAGGACGTACTATGCCGTCCTGATTTTAAGTGCCTAAAAGTCATTAGGACGGCATAGAACGTCCTTTGTTAAACAGCTCATTGCTGCTTCCCACGATGAGCTGTTCTCGGATCCCGCTGCAGGCACTTGCAGCAGGATCCCACCCAGAGCACCGCGCCCAGGCGCAGGAGAGGCGCCTGATTCACAGAGCGCGACGGGAGCGCGACAGATGTTTGAGCACTACATATCCCATAATGCTCAGTACTTCATAAGGCTGACTAAGCAGCATGGAATTTGTAGTTTCCAAACAAATGTGGTGCCACATCAGTGCTTTAGAGTGGGCAAATAACATGGTGGTGATAGTACCTAATGACATTTTTATTTTATTGCAGATAACACTTGTTGCCATACTACTTAAAACAGTCCAGTGACATCACCTGCTGCTTGATATGCTAATTACACATTTTTCACTGAAGGTTAGTTAATTTGCATATTAAGCCACATGTCATAAACAGGGGACACCACTGACACATTTAAAACACATCTTTCTCCTAATGTATGCATTTATTTGCAATTCTGCTAAAACAATGTATATAGATCATTGTTGAGAACTTTTTAATAATCTACATTCACAGTATAAATGACCTTTTATAGGTCCCTTTAAGGTTGAAACTGGCATTCAGTGCAATATTTATGACAATAAAGGCTTTCAAAAATACCTTTCCTTCCTGGCGAACACTTATACAGACTGACCCTGGAAGTTAATGTGTTAGGTTTGCACAGTACAGAAACCATTTACAATAGATTGATTCATCTCACATTTATGAAAGTTCCATTTATTTAAATAAAGTGCTCTATTGACTGCTGCTAGTAATTGTTTAGTGAAATCAACTGCCATGGTCATTGAATCTGATCACCTGTTAAATGCATACAATCAGCACTAGGAAGACGCACTCTGTGCCTCTATACAATCTGCATCCTATGCAGCTGAGATATTCCTTCATCACAACTGACTTATAGTCTGATTGTGAATTTAAATAGTTGTTGGAATTTCAATGCCAAAGATGGCACCTAGTGATGTCTCTCAGTACCTTTCGTTTGAGTGATCTGTTAGCACAATGAGATTTTTATATATATATACACACGCACATACATACATTTTGTTGCCATTGAAAAGGGAGTAATTCATAGCATTTGACAACATTCAAAGGAGTACTAGGAAATAGCTTCCAGTGTTAGAAGAATTTTGGGAAATGTAATTACCACTGTGGGCTGGACAAACCACAACTTCCCTCCATTTTATGGTCAATCAGCAAACAAACTGTAATAAAAGATTAATCTATGGCAGAGCTCATGGGGACAGGGACTGCACTTAGGAACCTTTTTCTTCACCTTGTGAGCGACTAATTACTCATCCTTCCTGTCTGTCATGTGACGGTGGCTGCCCCCTGGGTGCGCAGAACAGAAGACATATTAAGCTTTGAAGCTATTTTAATCTGTATTTATATGCATGACAGATGATAATATGACAGTTGTATAACCCCTGTTTTATTGTACAGTGCTGCATAATATGACTGCTTCATGGTTAAAAATATTATTATTATTTTAAGCAATAAATATGCAAAGTTTTCAAAAAAGATATCTGTTTTGGAATCCAATCTTATGGGGCAGTGTATATTTATATTGCACTACTTTTTAGTGCACTAATTAATTTCAATATTAAGGGAAGGGAACCCAGCACACTGAGGCCCTAGTTTGGGGATACAATTGCATGTACATTTTAAGGTACATGCCACTTTGTTCTCCCACCGGAAGCCTCCATGCAGGTTAGCACAGTGAGGTCCCTTCTACAGAATATTTGCAAAGTTAGTAGTTTACACTAACAGAGAGACTAACTAACCACAGACAGAAACTAGTGGTGGTCGGCTGCCAGCAGTATGATCCATATTGCCTTATAACATTTCTAGTACATAGTGCTCATACCTTATGCACCAGGTTATCATACTATAATATGTATCTGAATTATCCTGCTCAGAAAAATATACCTATTTCTATACAATACAGATGCACAGCTATGAACCGCATGTGAAAAAAAATGTAATACTCATAGCTATTGTTTTTTTCTAATGATTTTTCTCTATTGCAGTAATAGTGCATTTGCATATGGTACCATAATGTGATGGAATAAATAGTACACGGCATGGACCCATTGAAAACACATTGGTACTCTTGCAGTTTCTCACAGTTCTGCTAATTCAGACTAGAAATCATTTCTTATATTGTGCATTCCAATGTAAATCCTATTTAGGTACAGAGCCCGATTAGAGCTTGGCACACACCAATACCTGTACCATCGCCTATTTTACAGGGAGAAAAGTGATTTGCAATTGTTGCACAAACTTCTTTATTTTTTTGTTCCGTAGCGAAATCACATCAATGCCATTTTTTACATAATCTAAAAGGATTTACATAATTTAGGACGGGGATTTAGATTTTGAAAGCTGGGTAACCCATTTTATTTTGCATTACAAGGGTTAATCTGTTCATATATGCGCATATTACCTGTGTATGCTCAGCAAGTCTCATTTTTCTCCATCTGCTGCAGGCCATGTCCCCTGAGATCCTTCTTTATGGCAGATAAAGTTGATTTCCCCAGGTGCAAGCGAGGACTGACCATAAGCTTTGGAATTGCGCATACTGTCAATAGGAGTGGTGGCCCATGCATACTGTATTAGAGATGACAGGTCTCGGGCAGCAGTCACTTGATAAGCCAGGATGGTGGTGGAGAAGAAGCACTAGCAGGAATTTCTAATAGGCTTTTAATCCATTTTGTGCTGTAACGGATTATTACTCACTGATTAAACACATGAATGAGGGTGCTGATTGCACTTAGTACTTCAATTGGAGTTTGATGGAAATGTGTTTAGTAAAATATGGAGAATTTAGTTTCTTTTATGCAGGCTTCATAGAGAGGGTAAAATAAAAGATTAATGAAGTGGATATGGTAAAATATGCGATTTTACTTATTTATCTGAAAACCTCACCCATTAGCAGCATGGTTTGATAAAATCTTTATTTCGTGTATTTTCAATTTCATGAAAGGTATGTGCAGATCTGTGACAAAATGTATGTTCATTTAATCCCTTTTTCATAATCTCAATCCTTAATGCTTCCTTGAGGGCGCCTTGGAATTGAGTTGATGAATTGGTAGCTTCAGCTGTATCTGGTACTGTTTAATCCTCTCTGATTTGGTACTCGAAAGAAACCAACAATACAAGTTACAAGTTACAGGATTTAACTATTACCATGTATGTGCCTCACCATTCAGTCTCTCAGAAATCGGAGCTGCTTTTCAAACAAAATTTCTGCCCTGTTGCTTGCTTCCTCGCTGGTCACAGGCTCAGTGAATGATCCAAGTAACAGAGGAGGAAACAAAAGCAATCCATATGCTGACTCTAGCAATATCACTATACTACTAATGCATGCTCTACTGTAGCATGGTTCAGCTATGTAATCTTACGCAGTATGTTAAACAAGGAGCAGGTTCTTATTCAATAGAAAAGAGTAGATATCACCTTGCCATTAATGAGCATAAATCAGTATCTCATAAAACTCAATCTACCAATACAGAAATTAACTCAACTACAAGGCGCCCTCAAGGAAGACTGCATTGAGAATAGAGATTTGTAACAGGGTTTATATGAAGATAGATTTTGTCACAGATATCCAAAAACAACTATGGCTGCCTTACAAGTTCAAGATCCCTTTCAATTGTAAGTGCTAAAAAATCATGATTACTTCGGAGTGGTGTGTTGGTTACTTGGTCTAACCCAGCATGATTAGACTATTAGTTGGATGACCGTGGAGTTTCATATTGTCCTTGGTGCTGGCATGGCCAGCCTTAGGTGTTGGGTTCTTCTCCAGTCTTCATTTCTTTGGGGGTGTTTCGAATTGCTAGGTTCCTGAACATCATGTAGAGGTAAGGAGGAATCCTGTTATGCCTTGCCTGGCTAGTTTTATTTTGGTTTTCTAAAGCTGCCCAGCTGATTTATTTCCTAAAGATGCCAACCCTGATGGAGTGAATGTTGTTAGCAGTTGTGCGCCTGGATATCTAGCTCTCAATCATTTTCAGATGCAGGCTTCGTATAAGGGACTTGCCACTTCTCAGACCCAGCTGACTCCCAGGGCTAAGGTATATGCAGAGTAAGAACAGCATGATTGGGTGGCAGCATGGGTAAAAATAAGAATAAAGCTCCAGATGCTGTGTGTGGTTGAATTAATGATTTATTTAATATAGAGACATAGAATGTGTCGGCAGATAAGAGCCATTCGGTCCATCTAGTCAATTTTCTAAATACTTTTATTAGTCCCCAGTTCCCTATCCTATAGCTAGAATAGCCTTGTGCCTATCCCACGCTGGAAGGCTATTCCATACATCCACTACCCTCTCAAGAAAGTAATACTTCCTGATATTACTTTTAAATCGTCGCCCCTCTAATTTTAGACTATGTCCTCTAGTTGTGGTAGTCTTTCTTCTTTTAAATATACTCTTTTTCTTTACTGTGTTGATTCCCTTTATGTATTTAAATGTTTCTATCATATCCCCCCTAATATAACACAGCCACTCCTCTCCCGGTGGATTGAACACCTACGCGTTTTGCGCCAAATCTTGGCGCTTTGTCAAGGCTATCTATGTTTTATCGAGCTATGCCCTGAGGGCCAGGAAAGTGGAGAAGCTGACAGAACATCTCTGAGGCCTGAAGGGGTAGTAGGTGCATGGTTGAGTGAAAATCCTCATTTCATAGGCTTGTCTGTTCCTTTACATTTACAAATCTATGAATTTTACCAGCAGGGTGGATTTGATTTAAATAAAGTTGATTTAAATCAATAGTCAGTAAGACTAGTGATTTAACATTTAAATGTAAATAATCAATCTTGCTGGTAGTTATATTCTTTTAAAATGTTCAACTCGATGAAGATTTCTGATTTTTAACCTGTACAGATAAATCAGAACTGATTTTTGTTTAATAGGCTGATTACTCATATTTGGAGAACCACCGTGTTTGCTTGAATATAAGACGAGGGTTTATTCAGAGCAAAAGCTCTGAAAAATGTCCCTCTTCGTATATTCAAGGTTCGTCTCCAACTGGACACCAGGGAGACGGTCCAGCATCTGGAGGGGTAAGTCTGGGGGGAGTGTTAAGACTGGTTGGGGGATGCAGCAGGGGCAAAGTCTCGTTGGGGGATGCAGCAGGGGCAAAGTATAGGGGTCAGATGTGTGTGGGGGATGCAGCATTGGCTACGTCTGGGGGGTGCAGATGGCAGTGTGGGGGATGCATTGGCTACATCTATGAGGCAGATTGGCAAATAAAAGGAAATAAAGACAAGAAATGTTTTTTTTTTTCTGTCATAATTGTTATTATGGGGTCGTCTTATAATCAGGGTTGTCTTATATTCGAGCAAATACGGTACTTAAATAGTTTTATTTAACTAAAACAGTAACATTATATAGCATGCATATTATTGTATTTACTTAAACATCAATGTGTATTAACTGAAGTGGTAATGTGTGAAGGTAATGTGTTCTTTGTTTGTACATAGATATGCAGAATGTGATTAAGGTTTTTTTTAAGGTTTTTCGTGAACTTTGTTTATTTTAAACCATTTTTACTGTGAAAAAGTGCATGGCTTCGATAACTTGTATCTATTGTATCTGTTTACCAAAAATGGAACTTTTGCATGAATAAACAGCCTCATACCATTTAACTAAGCTCTATTTCTTTTATTTATTTATTTGTAATTAGAGTTTTATTTGTATTTTCAAGCGAACAATAAAGGTAGGTGAGAAAAGGAAGGGAGAAGAGGGATGGGTATGGGACAAGGAAAATCTGGGAGAACTAAGCTCTATTTCATGCTCATTATAATGTAGCTTAAATAAAACAAATATTTCCTCCAAAAGCATTCCTTTAAAATTTGATTTAAATAAAACAAATCCGATTTTTGCCAGTGGGCAGTTGCCCAGGGCCCACTGGATAAGGGGGCCCCCGCTGGCCCAATGTGCCCCCCCACCCATATGACTGTCTTACACGGAGACAGTCATGTGGGCAGCCGCCAGCAGTCCGCATCCGCTCGATGTGGCTGACGAAAGAAAAGAAAAAAAAAAAAGTAAAAAATAAATAAATCATTGCATGACAGTACGTCATATACGGTGGCTGTACTTCCATCCTCTGTGCAAGAGGGAAGACTGCTCGGAGGATACAACCGGGGACACGGAGTAGCCAGGAAGTGAGTACTGGGGAAGGGAGAAGAGGATGGCATATTATTGGATGTGGCTTATTAATGGGCAAAATAGTACTGGCATAATATTGGGAAAAATTGGATGTGGCTTATTAAAGGGCACAATAATACTGGCATATTATTGGGCAAATTGTCCGTGGCTTATTGATGGCAAAATAATACTGGCATACTATTGGGCAAATTGGCTGTGGCTTATTAATGGCCAAAATAATACTGCATACTATTTTTGGCAAATTGGCTGTGGCTTATTGATGGCAAAATAATACTGGCATATTACTGGGCCAGTGGCTGTGGCTTATTGATAGCAAAATAATACTGGCATACTATTGGGTAAATTGACAGTGGCTTATTGATGGCAAAATAATACTGGCATATTAATGGGAAAAAATTGTCTGTGGCATATAAATTGCACATTAATACTGGCATGTTAATGGCAAAATAACACTGGCATATTAATGGGCAAACTGTGGCATATTTAATAGTCAACCTGACAATTGCTTATGTGTGTAACAAAGTGACTGTGGCATGATAATTGGTATCAGTGGCTTATTTTAATTGGCAAAGTGATGCTGTGGCATGTTATGTTGGGCAAAATAACATGTACTATGGGTTAAGTGACACAGTGGCTTGTTCTGCAGGGGAAGTTCTGTGGGACAAAATGACACTGTGGTATGTTCTGAGGGGTCTAGGACACTTGTTCGCCGCATCTTCATCGCTGACAGTTCAGCGCGGCAGTTAGAACGCTGAACTGTCAGCAATGAAAAATAACGCGGCCATTTCATCGCGGCCGCGGCTATGTAAGAGCTGACAGTTTAGCGCTGAACTGTCAGCTCTTACAAATGTAAAAGTAAAACGAAAATAACCCCCCCCTAATAAATGATTCCCAAACCCCAATACTAAAATGAACCCCAATACTAAAATTAACCCCCTAAACCCTAATACTAACCCCCTAAACCCTAATACTAACCCCCGACCCCTAATACTAAAATTAACCCCTTAAACCCTAATACTAAAATTAACCCCGACCCCTAATACTAAAATTAACCCCCTAAACCCTAATACTAACCTCCGACCCCTAATACTAACCCCCGACCCCTAATACTAACTTCCTAAACCCTAATACTAAAATTAACCCCTTAAACCCTAATACTAAAATTAACCCCGACCCCTAATACTAAAATTAACCCCCTAAACCCTAATTCTAAACCCCTAAACCCTAATTCTAACCACCCTTAAACTAAAATAGGTAAAATACTTACCTTTAGCGAAGAAATGTCCCGCGATGAAATCTCCAGCGACGATCTGTGTTGTGCTGCAGATTCGGCGGTGAAGCGGCTGCGCGGAAGCAGCCGCGATGAAGAGTCCCATCCCCTGTTCTGAGGGGCAAATTGACACTGTGGCATGCCAAGTTGTGTGGTTGCAATATAAGTGCAAGCCAAGTGCTGTGGGTGCATGTAAAGTGCTGTGGGTGCTGTATGATGTTATATTAAGTCCTTTAGGTTCAATGTGGGTGCAGAAAATGGAATAAAAACAAGAAATGCAATTTTTCAATAACATTGTTACATATATAAATAGTTGAATGTGATATGAAATTAGTTGCATATATTAAAAAATTTACATTTATACAGTTTTTGACAATGTGACTTTAAAAAAAATTGGGGATGGGAGGGGCACTGGTAAAGACTCTGACGGCCCTGACGGTAATTATTATTGTAATCGTACATATGCAGAACACAGTGTATTATCTGGAAATCCACTTTGTATGGAAAGATTTTACTCATATGAAATGTGTGTATGTATGTGGGTTCTTATCAAGGTTCAGGTATTTAATAGATTTCAGTTATTTTTATGTGTATGACTCATGTTATATACCCTGGAATATTCACAATTTTAGATTTATGCTGCAGAAACATGTACCATTTTTGCTCGGATTATAAGACAAGGTTTTTTTCAGAAAAAAAATTCTGAAAAATACCCCTCGTTTTATAATCGAGGTCGTCTTATAATCTGACGTCAAATTGAGGTCAGACTATAAGACAGGGATCCAGGTCCCCAGCAGAGCTGCAGGGAACCTGGATCCCCCTCTCTAACAGCAGGGAAATGTCTGCGCGATGAGTGCAGACTCCCCCTGCTGCCGCCCGGCCTTCTATGATGAAGCCGGGTCCTCATCGCGCAGACATCGTCCGCTGCCCCGCTAGCCACCAGGAGAATCGGGCAGCTAGGGGATGTCTGCACAATACGTGTAGACATCCTCCATGCTGCCCGACACTTCCATCTATTATGACGGACCAGCTGTCCGTCATAATAGACGGAGGTGTCGGGCAGCATGGAGTGCAGACATCCCCCGGCTGCCCCCACTAGCCACCAGGGATCAAGAAACAGGTGAGGGGGAGGGAGGGGGGGGGCAGAGAAACGAGGGGGGGGCAGAGCAACAAGGGGAGGGAGGGGGGAAGAGACAGAGACAAGGGGAGCGAGGGAGGAGACAAAGGGAGGGGTTGAGAGAGACCACACTAAGGGGGGGAGAGAGATAAAGCTGGGGGAAAGGGAAAGAGAGAGGCAGCATTGGCAATTTGGCACATAAAAGGAAATAAAAACAAGAAATGCATTTTTTGATATCATAATTTTTTATTAAAAAAGCAATTTACATGTAAATATATACAAGTTGAACTTTTTTCCTATAGGGTAGTCTTATATTCAGGCTTTGTTTTTTTCCTAAAGGAGTATCCAAAGTTTGGGGGGTCGTCTTATAATCAGGGTCATCTTATAATCGAGCAAATACGGTAATTTATCTCAGTCCACTTAAATGTGAATCCGTCCATAATCCTTTTGTGTTGTGCAGGTTCATTGTGATTTGTGTGTTAGGTGCTAAATTGCCATATTTGACATAATCACATTATGGTAAACTGTCATTTTGCATGTTCTTGAAAATTTCTAAGAAATATTTTTAAAATTCAATATCATTTCTTTTTTATTTTTTTTTTGCTTTTTAGAAAATGTCTGTAAGAGCCTGGATCAACAATTCAAGCTACAACTGAATTTCTAGGTGAAAAAAGGTAAGCTTTCGACATCTTCATCTATTGTGGCACAAGATATTGAAAACATTTATTTAAAAAATTTTTTTTAGATTTTTCAGTAAACATTGTGTATTTTTGCACAGTTGTAAACTGTTGCTTTCCCATTGCCTTGCTTGAAGGCAATTCATTAAAAGACACAGCACATGGGGCACCTACAGTCAATCAGCTGAAAGATAATGGTCAGTAAGAGGTCTTTTCTCCTCACTCCATTAGTGGCCGGTATAAGAACCCATTTGCTGCAAATAACTATAGGGATGCATGTGCGGTTTCATACATTGATTTGTCAATGAAAATGAAGGATTTAATCAGCAGCAGCATTGAGAGGCTGACACTATCTGGACTGCTTGGCATCTTGCTGTTTCAAGGACTCTTCTACTCTTTCATCACCGTGGGAATATGGAAAGATAGAAACGTGCTGCAGAATATGATGGCGGTCCTTAATATAAATAATGATAATAAAACCAGTAGCTACAGACTCACTAAATGCAAAGCATCAGGCTACTCAAATATTAAGGGTCTACTCAATATAGACTGATCTGGCCTAAAATGGGTTCAGTTCGGGCAAAGTAGCTGAATTTCAGACTTTTTCGACCTTAGACTACTCAGTATAGGTGATATCAGGTTGATTTTCAACTATATTCTGTTCAGGGATTTAAGCCCCAGGAATCCTATGGATGTACCTTACTCAGTTGGGCTGAAACTGCCAAAAAATTTTAGGGTGTTTGATTTCCCCAGTTGGTGCTTGACCAAGCACCAAAATGCCACTTTTTGTTCCACAAGGTGATTGGTAGCCAGGGAAACACCAGAGACCAAAGGGTCTTAATAATCAGGAAGTTTGGGCACTCAAAGTGGCCACATCTGCAGCAGGATCCGAGGACAGCTCATCACATGGAGATGATCTGTTAAACGCTGGACGTTCTCTATTCTGTCCTAGCGTCTTTTGGGACCTTTAAATTAGGACGGCATAGAAGGTCCTAGAGTCATGAAGGAGTTAAATACTGGAGAATTGAAATAAAAATCATAATATATATATTTTATAAATTACTCCCCTGGGGGCAGCAGACTGCCACTGTCCCAATAATTAAATTGCTATCTAAAATAATCATGGGGAGCCAGGGCAAGTAGCCCTGTCTCCCTTCCCCGGTACAATGATGTCTAAATTGCAGAGATATTCAGAGGCACATCAGAGCTACCTGGGTAGCAGGAGATACCCTGACCCTAATGTAAATATGCTAAAGTCCAGCCCCATCCTTACATCAAGCATCAGAGGAAGATGCCTTGGGATTCCTGCATACATGTACCAGTCATCTGTTTACAATGATGATATAGGACATCACGTGTCCTATAGGTCCTCCCACATAAACATGTGCAATAAAGGGGTATGTAAAGATGATACTTTTGGGGGTTGGCATTTGACCTAGCACTACTATGCATGGAAGCACATGAGAGATATGTTAGTTATGCATCAAAAAGAGACACTGGCAGATTGTGAAGAAACATATCAGGCTTTACTTGTGTGGATAAACAGCAAACATTTAGAACATATTAGTTACTTAAAACAGCAGCCAGCTTGGTGAAACGTAAAAGGGAGAGAGACATAGAGCAAGTGAAAAAAACAAAGAACTTCCTTCCTGTGAGTACCAACATCTTCAAAACATAAATAAGTACTGTGAACTGCACAGCGCCATCTACAGCTCAAGTGCTAATTATATACATGTAATGCAGGGTATGCTGTTGTATTTCCCAACAAGATAATGATCCACAAAACTGACATTTTTATTTTGCATTTTATTGAAATAAACCAGTAAACAGCATATACAGAATAATGGTCACTTTCCCCAAAATGGCCTTCCATCCTATTCTTCAAGCAGAGCATTTTTAGCTGACACCTTAATTTGATCTGCAGTAACATTATTTTTTCACTTCAGTTTCTGCTGCGTGTAACTGGTCATGTTATATTCTAATCTAATAGTGCCCAGTATTATCTAGAGGAGGCTTGAGAGGCACAGTGCAATTTAATAATAAATAATGCACATATTCTGCAGCTTTGAAAGGTGTCATACTCTACTGCTGCAAATCCTGCTCTGGTAATGTCAATTACATTCCAGCTCTTTGGATTTGGCTGCCAATCTCAATTAGCAACATCCCCACATGCATCCAATCCAGCTCTTTTCATGAGACTTGTTCCACACAAGCTTGCATGGGATTAGGGTTTTTTTAATTTCTAATTGTCTATTACTTGCAAGTTGATCCTATTGGCTGTTTATTTCTATATAGAGCTTTTGCCAGATTGTTTTCTTATTTATTTATTCCACATTCTTGCCCCTATGCAATAGATAATAATAGTGATTTTGGAAAGTAAGGAATTTATCTCTGGTCACTGAATACTATAGAGTGGCAACAGAAATGTTTAGCAATACAAATAAAAATGATTAAAAATACAAATATTACAACAAATATTAAGAGGATGGGAAGAAATTAAGATAAGATTACTATATACAAATCTGATCCCTAAACATCTTAACTTAAAATATTTAGAGTTTTATATTGAGAACCTAAAAATCGATAGTTGGTATGAACAAGGCATCTTGAAGTTATAACACCTAATTTCTCATACTGGGATCAAACCATTTTCACGAATCTTAGACGAATTTCATCTAAATAATGATGAATTGTTTACATATCTGAGAATGAAACATTTTCTTAATACCTACATATTAAAAGATTACTCAGATAAAACCCCGAATTTTAAGTAAACTTGTAAGTAAACCTTTCGCAAGAGCCCCAGAGATAATGCGATTAAGTGAAGAAGAATTAAGTGAAGATTAAGTAAATATCCCAACTATAAAGATATGGAAGAAAGGATCTGAATTGTGAATTAGACAAGACTGAATAAAATGACTCTTCATATAATGCCATCAAGATAATACATTGAGGGAATTTAGTTGAGATGCAATTCAAGTTAGCAAATTTAGTACATACTCGACTTGCAAAAAAAGTACTGGCTGGAACTGTAAGGAGGGGGTCATATCTGCATGTCTGCTGGGGGAGGAGTGTTAAGAATAAATGAGAAAAGTTTTTTAAACTTCATAAATAAACTGACAGATACCATTGTATCCGCTACTCCAGTATGCCGATTGAATTGGCCTAAACTACAGCTTAAAGAGTTTTTCTTTGTCACCCATAGTCTGGTTGCAGCAAAAATCGCAGTGAGCAAGAATTGGAAACAAGAAACAAAATTTATGTCCACTAGGGTTGCCACCTTTTCTTCAAAAAAATACCAGCCTTTCTACTGTCTCCATAGACTTAACATTGCCCTGATGCCAATTGTTTACCGGCCTGCCGGTAAAATACCATCTAGGTGGCAACTCTAATGTCCACAGGTTAAAAATCAGATGTCTTTCCAGATTAAAATGGAAAAGTCTGGTCATATGTAAAGTCTTGGAAAATTTGTGAAATATACGATTATTGGGTCAAAAGTGGAAACGCAGAAATTTCTTAAATTGTTATCTGTAATTTATCTTGTGTTTTTGTTTGTAATTTGTATACTTTTTCTTAAAGTAACTATGGTATAAGTTGCTCAGGTAATTTATTCATGTTTTTGTAGCTGTCTGAATATTTGCCATAAGATAATTATACTGATTTATATGTGCTTTATGTACGTTTTTATGATTGTTTGCTTCTTTTCTGTATAAATAATAATAATTAAAAAAAAACGTTTAGCAATAAAAAAAAACAGTGATATCCCCACTTAGACCCACTGAAACAAAAATCATATCCTCCAACTTTAAGGGGGACTGTCCCTTTTTTAGGACTGCTATCCCACAAACCTGATTTTCAGCAGAGGTTTGTGCAATAGGCTAACACAACCAATCCCAAGCCAAGAATCATTAGTAGGGTAATCTAATCCTTGAAGTGCCTGAAGGAGTATAGGGAAATGTGTGAGGCGGGACATGGACAATAATTAGAAGATTTTCTTTTATCTGTTATTAAGTTATAGATCACGTTATCCAGTACCTACAATTGGAATTTTTTTCTCGAGAATAGGGTCTAATGGCGTTTTACTTGAACAGATGTGTGAAGTACTAATGAAATCTACTGATGTGTTTTTTACATATTAAATCGCTAGAAAAATTTTAAGATTCGTATACTTTGTAAGACACAATTAATTGCTTAAATGGTTTTTATATTCCTGGAGACATATTTCAGTCTGCGTGAGAGGACTGCAGATAACCTGCTTCATCCAAGAGACTGATTTCTGTTTCCTGATATAACATGACAATGGCATTGTAGATACATTACCCAAGAAAAACACACACAGGAGATATAGTGGAATTAAATAGACCACAGTGTTTATTAAAACAGAAACAAATGTAAAAATGCTGTGACAATATAAACTGTAATAACACAGGATTGCCCTGATTTACGGGGATTTTCTCCAACCTAGTGTAAAACATAAGCGGAATAGAAAACATTGGTCTTTTAAGTCTGATCACTTCCATCGCTCTTGCAGGGTACAGGGCAGCACCATATCGGAGGGGCATGCTGCTCTCCAGTATGGTGCATGATGTGCTCACGATTCCTGGGAGGGGTCAAATTGTTGCCTGATGCTTCCATGTCGAGGCATCATAGCAGCACCATCAAAGCATAGGCAGCGATGGTTTTGTGTGACGTCCATTGTCGTGAAGGGGTTTATTATTTTAGTGGTTTTCTGGACGTCTTGGTGGCGTAATAAAGAGCCTGCCGACACTGGGCGATCCGCTAAATACAGTGATACACATAACGCAGGGGATAGGCGGCAATCAGGTAGGGCCTGTAAATGCACCTTAAAACCTTTTCCTTCCTGGTTAGTTTTTAGCCGCCGTATCAAAAGATGTATGGAAGATGGGGTCACCAAAATGTCCCTGAACTGCAATCCTGCATGTAATTTTTTACTCTGGCAAACTAGCTCGCTTATTTGAAAATCATCCCAAAAATGCCAATGAAAAATCCAGTTTAAACAATGATGCCTCATAAGCCAATAAGCATATCATGGCCAGTAAGGGAATCATATCCATTAATAATTGGAAGGTAATCCCTCCTGTAATCCTTCAAAGCTTGTTTAACCAAGAAACTTTGGCCTAACTCCAGTACACCATCAAAATTAAAAAAAGGAAGCAATAGCAGCCATTTTGCGGTTTAAACTTGAAACAGAAACTCCGGTGGAGAAAAGACGTCAGTAGTACATCTTGGATTGCTATAAAGGAAGAGAAGTTACCTTCTTTTTTCATAAAAGCCTCCCATTCAGACCAGCCCTTAGAGTATGCAGCCCAGGTTGCGAGAACCATGGACCAGTGTTTCAGATGTAAAGGATTATCCCTGCTTCCAAATCCAATCTGGTGTAAGTTGTAAGCACCAAATTTGCTTCTATTCTCTATATTTGTGGATTTCTATTTACCTTATCAAGTACCCCTTCCCCCCACCCACTTTCAAAACACCGGATTGCAGTTGGTGCGTCTGCATGCGCGGTCACTGAACGCAACATGTGCTGGTGAATTGTGCTCCTGGCACCACCCACACCTGCAGCTCTGCTTAAATGTGTTCCATCTCTGTGGGGGTCCCAGGGTGTACTCAGTGCGTCACTCAAATTAAGAATGTATGTTATTCACTCCCGTCCAAATGATTGAGAATAAATCTAATTCGGTGGTAAAAAAAACCAAGACCTTTTCAGGCAGTCTAAATATCAGTGGGCATTACGGATTGGTTCCAAACCCTAGGGATTTTCAATGTTCACATAACTATGTTTTTCTCTTCTGATGCAGTGCAATATATAAATATGCATATTAATGTACTTTTATAGTACTTTAAAGGGATAGTCTAGTCCCCAAACTCATTTTGGTGCAAGATGAAGATCACTACTTGTATAATGCACAGGCTTTTATCCCTGTGTGATTTGATGCAGGCATTCTATATAAATCACAGTTTTAATATTTGACTCAAGCCCTCCCCAGTGATTACTCTGCATGTTTACTGCAGGTGCGGCAGCACTGATTCTATAGACACTGAGGATATAACATTTTGTTTCATATAGTCACTTCCTGTCCTCCTCAAATTGAGTCTATTGAGTGGCCTATGAGTGACTCTACACAGTAGGATCTCTTAACAGTGCAACACATTGTCTGATGACATCACTAGAGAGACAGGATATTCCATTCATTTGAATGGCATTCTTATCATTGGTTCCTGCAGCAAAAAAAAAGGAAATTACTTTTACTCATCTAGTGTGGGCAATACTTGTTTCTTGCAAACTGCTGTAATTTCACAATTTCTTCTAGCTGTAAGTATTTTATATTTTAAGCAATGCAAAATGTAAGACATGCATTTCAAAGTACTTTGAAAGCACATTAATATGCATTAATTTTTGTGGAAGATGGATTTTGGGCACTAGACAGTCCCTTTAAGTTAGATTGCTCATTCAAATGTTTATATATTTCACAAATGATCACAAAAAGAAAGGTCAAGATTTGCATATGTGGTTGTTCTTCTGGCCCGGATGCCTATAGTATTCACCCACGTCTCGGGGGACTCCCTAAAGCAGGGTCTTAGTACCCCCAGGAAAATCCTGGGTTTCCCCAATCACTCATGGCAGGTTCTTCAGATGACACTTCAGCAGTGAGTGATAGAGATGGGGATGGGTATTTAGCCAATTCTAGCCACAGAGGCTGCTGTCTTATAGTCCAACAAATCTCTGATGGCAGGCAGACATGATCTTGAACTGATAACTAATAACTCACTGACTAACAGGGACTGACCAGCCTGAATGGGCTACAGAGGTCATAAACTATCTAAAACCAGCCAGGACAGCACTAGTCTACTGAGGGGTCGGTGTGATCTGATACAGCAAGAAAAGCATCCTGTGCAACAGAAAATGTAGTCTGCTCAGGAATTTAGTTAAATCCACCCTTTATTTCTCTTTAGAGCTACGCATACATTATGTTCATTTTATTCATTAAGTAAAAAATTCAGATTATTTTATATTGGGTATACTGCTAGGAATTAACCCTACTATATCAAGCCTTTTATAAACCACTGGTACTTTTTTAAATAAACACATACAATTAATTAGTGGGTCAGATTTGTGAGCTCAGCTTATTATCCTCTGGGAATAGAGCGTAGTAAGTAAATACATCATATTTTGCAGTCTTCATTTATCATTCTGAAGTTACTCTTCTCATATTTTCTTACCTTTTTAGGATTGTTTTTTTTTAAGCTTGTTTAATATCTGGTATTCTGTACTTATCTAGTGATTATGTTTATTAAGCTTACCTTCTTTTTTTAAAGGGTAAAGCATTGAAATGCAACTTGTACAAAAGAAACTGAAGAGCTTGCAATCTAGCTGGGGGGGGGGGGGGGGGGGGGGCATTCTGATTGTCACACTGTGAATACAACTTTATATGCTGGGAAGCAAACCTCCTTTATTACCCTTGTAATTTTTGTGCTTAGCAAATAACTGAACTTTATATACAAACCCGCAGTAAACTGTGACTTTTTTTTAGGGCATTTCTTTGCGTTTTTGAAATTGGCTTTTGCAACGACAAAGGCTTAAAAAAAGTTAGTTCTCAATAACTAAAAGCATGATTTATAGGCAACTAGAAAGCTACACTTGCAGTGATTGAGCCCTTTGAGCGGGATTTCCATTTAACCTCCCCTGAGGATTCGTAGAGAAAGACTAATACATCACCCTCCGGCATTTATTGCTAACCTTGATTACATTTCTTATGGAAGTCTATGGAGTAATGCCATGGGTTAGAGAGAAAATTAATCTCCTTGTGCAATAACATTACTTCTTGTTCTAAAGATAAGGAGCCTTTATTGGTATTATTTATTAGGTTTGATCGTTTTGCTTCTCAAGGAGAACTTGAAGGAGACTGGACAAAAATTCTAAAATGGTCTCTAAAAAAGAGGCTCACACAAAGGGTGACATAAGCACCACAGAAGGCAGCATGATAAGCAAGCATTATGAGATGCTGATGTCATCATATGGGGACGGGCAGATACATGTCTTTGCCATAGTTAAAAAAAAAACAAAATGTTGTTAATAATACTTTGTTCTATACATTTTCTACTAATTTCACTGTTGCTTAAAAGAAAGCAATTTAAATGTTGTAAAGTCTGCTGATAGATTTTCAAATAAGGTCAGAATAGCCCAACCCCATGACCTAAAAAAAAAGAAAATATGAAACAATAAAGCCCAGAATCTCAGTTATGTCTCCATCGATATATTTGTGTAGTACATTGTTTGTTTTTTTCTTTGTAGTAATGGTGTATGCTGTTGGCCATCTGGATTGCTTTACAATGTGTATGTGTGTATATATAGAGGTGATACTCCAAAAATTAGAATATCTTGCAAAAGTTCATTTATTTCAGTAATGCAACGTAAAAGGGGAAACTAATATATGAGATAGACGCATTACATGCAGAGCAAGATAGTTCACGCCGTGATTTATCATAAGTGCGATGATTATGGCTTACAGCTCATGAAAACCCCAAACCCACAATTTCAGTAAATTAGAATATTACATGCAAATAATAAAACAAGGAGTGTACATAGAACAATATCGGACCTCTGAAAAGTATAAGCATGCATAATGAGTACTTTATTTGGGCCCCTTTTGCAGCAATTACTGCCTCAATGCCGCGTGGCATGGAAGCTATCATCCTGTGGCACTGCTGAGGTGTTATGGAAGACCAGGATGCTTCAAAAGCAGCCTTCAGATCTTCTGAATTGTTCGGTCTCATGTCTCTCATCTTTCTCTTGGCAATGCCCCATAGATTCTCTATGGGGTTCAGGTCAGGCGAGTTTGCTGGCCAATCAAGCACAGTAATCCCACGGTCATTAAACCAGGCTTTGCTGCTTTTGGCAGTGTGGGCAGGTGTCAAGTCCTGCTGGAAAATGAAGTCAGCATCCCCATTAAGCTCGTCTGCGGAAGGAAGCATGAAGTGCTCCAAAATCTCCTGGTAGACGGCTGCGTTGACCTTGGACTTAATGAAGCACAGTGGACCTACACCAGCAGATGACATGGCTCCCCAAATCAACACAGACTGTGGAAACTTCACACTGGACTTCAAGCATCTTGCAGTGTGTGCCTCTCCATTCTTCTTCCAGACTCTGGGTCCTTGGTTTCCGAATGAGATGCAAAAGTTGCTCTCATCAGAAAAGAGGACTTTGGACCACTGAGCAACAGACCAGGTCTGTTTTTCTTTAGCCCACGTAAGACGCTCTGACGTTGTTTGTTGTTCAGAAGCGGCTTGACAAGAGGAATATGACAGGCTCAGAAACCTTTTGCAGGTGTTATGGCTTACTAAGCTGATTAGAGTGGGACACTGTGAGCCTAGAATATTGCACCTTTTCACAATATTCTAATTTACTGAGATTGTGGATTTGGGGTTTTCATGAGCTGTAAGCCATAATCATCGGACTAATGACAAATCACGGCTTGAACTATCTTGCTTTGCATGTAATGCGTCTATATATATATATATATTTGAGATACTAATTTATAGGACTATTCATCCGCTTTATGGCAATTATGGAAATACTGTGTTTGTTTTGTGTGTTTATAATAAAATACATTTTAAAAAAGTATGCTGATGGTGCCATCACACCAGCTTAGGACAATGATGGCAGTTTTTTCGTGAGCTACATGACCCTTAGCTAGTCTTAATGCTAACTTTTGCCCTTCAGATGTTTGGGAACTACATATCCCATGATGCTGACTCAGGCATAAGTCTGTGTGAGCATCATGGGTTATGTAGTTCCCACACTTCTGCAGTGCCAAGGTTAATCATCACTGGTTTAGGACAAAGAAAGTGAGAGACACACATGCAAATATTTATAGAAATGTTTTAAGCTCACATGGACACTTTTATTTAACCACAAATGAAAATTAACTCTTACAAAATATACTCTTACAAAATATACGCTTTTCAGACTATGGAAAACCAAATCATCATAACATGTATACATCTGCACAAAATTATAGATATTTTTCATTTTAATGAGCGTGCACATAGCCAATCCGGTGAGTACTGGTAATAGGGAGCTTAATGCAGACTTTTAATTCCCAAATCAGTCGCAATGCAAAAGGCGTACGCATAAAACACAGGCTGCTTTATTACTCAAATCTCCTGATCTCAGTAAGAGATATACAGTAAGATAGAGACTCCATAAATATTTTGAATGAGAGCCAGTCGTTTTTTGATGGAAAGATTAATTACATTTATCTCCTTTTAAAAAAGCATTGACAATTTCCAATCACTCACATATAATGCATCTTGCAATGTAGAGAAGTATTCAGCATCCGGCTTAATATAGTGCATAAAATCTCTAAAGTCTCACTTCATTATTTTCCAGACTTAGCCTGAAGGGAGAGCTAAAGAAATGCTTTGGAGACCCGAGGATCGATTAAATGAACACATACACAAACATGGATATGTATGTGTATATGTATATATATATATATATATATATATGTGTGTGTATGTGTGTGTGTGTGTGTATACACATGCATATAGATTAAAGGGTATATGTAGTATGTATGTGTATGTATATAACATGAATGTATGAATAGGGAGTAGTGAGCTGCAGAACCAACACCTTTTTGCAATGTTATGCAAAAGAAGTCAGGTGGCCATGATTTTGGTGACTTTTCTGGATTGGTACAGACCTACACAGGCTCCTAAAGTGTGAGTTAACAACACCAAAGTTGTTATTCATGTCACAACATGTGGGCTATACTAGGCATCATTGCACGAATCCTTTGCTATAGCAAGGATGTAGTACATGAGACAGATATGAGTTCTAATTGATAGAGGTGTGTAGATAAATAAGAAAAGGTGTAGAGAAATGAAATGAAAAGGAAATTGATGCAGTTATAGTATTCCCCTAAAATAATTGTACTAGGAATACTTGTACTAGTCTGAGGATAAACTGGCATGTGCCATACTACTACCAATTGGCATGGCCCATATTACTACCAGTTGGCATGTGCTAAACTACTACCAATTGGCATGGGCCATATTACTACCAATTGGCATGTGCTAAACTACTACCAATTGGCATGGGCCATATTACTACCGATTAAACAATTGATTGTGCACAAACCGTATTGATAACTATTAAATGTTTACCAAAACAGATATTTTTATACTTATAGTAGGTGAGAAATGTATACACAGTCTTGATAGAAGATCTGTATTTTCTGTAGTGTACCCAGAAAAAAAATAGAACTATAGACACAATAGTGCTCTCTGTTTTGCATACACAAAATAGACTGCAAAGGGTTAATTCTGTGTGAAGCAAGGTAAGGTGATGGTGTAGTGGACCCATAAAATTCACCTTTGATGCACAAGTTTCTAATACCCAAGATGTAGTCTCTGCAATAAAACGTTTTTTTTATGTCATGCCAGCACCATCACTGGTTAGTGTTCACTGTCCACTGCTGTTTGTTTTATTTGTAGAACATTAGACATTTAGGATTAAAAATGACATGACCATAGATGCAGGAACATGTATTTCTGTGAAACAAAATACATGATTTATTGATAAGAGTTAAAATTTTAAATATTTGGCTGTAGCAGTATGCATAAGGATTGTTCCCCGAACGGCTGAAAAGCAGTTCAAAAAGTAGTGTCTATAGGCAGAAGTGAAGCATGGTGGGAGTTCCTTGCAATTAAGAGTTGCATTTCTACATATTGAGTTGGGGATCAGGTCAGAGTTAATGGTTTCCTCAATGCTGAGAAGTACAGTCAGATACTTATCCATAATGCAATCAGGTAGACATCTGATTGGCCCCAAAAGTATTCTGCAGCATGACAATGACCCCAAACATACAGCCAACTATATTCAGTGTAAAGAAGAGTCCTGGAAGTGATCGCAAAGTCACCACAGAGCTCTGATCTCATCACCAAGTCTGTCTGTGATTACACGAAAAGAGAGAAGCAACTGAGACAAATCCACAGACGAACTGCGTTTAGTTCTCCAAGATGTTTGGAAGTGTCTGTCTGCCAAGTTTCTTAAAAAACTGTGTGTAAGTCTACCTAGACGAAATGATGATGTTTTGAAGGCAAAGGGCGATGATACCAAATATTGATTTGATTTGATTTCGATTTTTCTTCTGTTCACTCGTTTAGCAGTTTGTTAATTGATTAAAAAAAACTATTAACATGTTGTGTATTTTTGAAAGTATTCTTACAGCATTTTTTCACACCTGCCTCAAACATCTGCACAGTACTCTAAATTGTAACTATCAAAATGAATTTCAAGGATTTATTCACAACCATATATTTCTTATTCTATCGCAATAATCTGCCTGGTTACTGAATATATGATCTTTAAGATTCTTGAAATTGGAGAGAAAATATACCGTAGATCTCTGCAGCTGTCAAGAAGGTATTTGGTGATATAGCAATGTGTATGCTGCAGAATCTTTATCTAAATGTAGCATTCTGAATACATTTGGAACGTGGGATGAATGAGAGAAGGGGTTTCTGGGAAATCTTGCAGTGTCAGGTTTTCTTGTTATTGATATGTTACACTGTAACTGATCCATAAGGCATTGACTGAATATCCTGCTGACTAAGTCAATGGAGTTCAATGCTAGCTGGTTTTGATATTACAGCAATATGTATCATATCACGTATATGGACCGTGCAGTCTTTATATTGAGGTGCCATTCTTATAAATGTTCTTCGGGTTTTCTATACATAAACAAATGTTGTCACTGTAAATAATGGGCTAAGACAAGCAGGGCTGGTGCATGGATTTTTGCACCTTGGGTAAGCCCTAATTTTGCTGCCCTTTGGCCCTTCATTGTCCACAAACAGCTGGTCACTGCCACAACTGTCCACAGACAACATTATGTCCCCAAACAGATTGCCAGAGCCATCTATATCCCCAAACAACTTGCCAGCACCATCTCTATCCCCAAAAAGCTTGCCATCACCACCATTGTACCCCAGTCTCCCTTCTACCTGGTGTCTAGTGGGGGAAGCATTCGCTGCACACAGACATCTTCCAAAGCTTCCAGTCAGATCGCAGAGGTCACATGACCTCCCAGAAGACTTGCAGCGCACATCCTCCGACACTGCCCCACTAAACATCAGGGAGACTGGGCAGCAGGAGGATTTCTCTTCTTAGCAGCTGCTGAAGGCAGTTATGGCTGTCACAGCAATTGGATTAGCGTTTTTTGCTTTTCTGGATAGCTGAGGCTCCCAGTGACACCACCGATCATGGCGATTTTAAATCAGCCAGTACATGCAACGGCATTGTCCCCAATGCATTGGATTGGGGGACGTTAAATGTATAGGCATTGTCGTGAAAAATTATAATCTGCTACTTTCCTGCTGTCCTTGTAATATTGCACATGAGATACTTGTCAGAGAAACTTGTGTCTCACCTAGTTGGAGCCCATAACAATTAAATGGCTGAAGTGCTGATATGGCAATGTTGTTTAATTTACTGTACTTTATTGCAGTCACCATCCACAATGATATCTAGTTTGCATGCACAGTTCACAATGGGCATCAAAAATGAGTATTCTACTTAATGTAGCAAGACTGAAATAGAAGATTGTTCAGATGATTACCCAAGGTTCATGGTTGTTGTAATAGAGGTCGCAGAGGATCTCAGTTCTGGAAAAGTAGTTTGATATATAATATTCTGTACAAAAGTATCCTAAAAACTGAAAATAAAAATGTTTGATTGTTTAACTTGCAAAAGGCAGCATCTATTTTACAATGGGTCCGGGCCGGTCAATTGTCCCAGACAGCACAATTTTCTGCCCTTGTCACCGTCCCCGAGCCTTTTTTTTTCTTTCCAAGGGACCATGCGCAAGGTAACACCTGCATGATGCGCTGCTGAAGAGCTCAGTGCGTGGGCTTCAATCATGTGGACAAAGATCCTCATTGGCTGGTACATGGAAGTTTACAGGCAGAGATGGAGGGACGCGGTTCATATAATTTAAAACCATCTTTTGACGCTGCCATGGTAAAGGGACGCTGGTCACGTGATACTGCCCTGTCCGTGTAATGCAATCGCGGGCTCTCAATAAGTAGCTGCTACCAGGATGAGACTTAGCTGGAAAACTCAGTGTTATTCAAGATGTTTTTAATATATTGAATTCCTGTGATAGAATGATGGGGACCCTTGTGGAAGAAAGGAAAGTGCAATGCATGGGCCTTGTCTGCTGTGAGATATTCCCTCCTTAGTCCCACAGATCTTTCACCACCAAGCAGCAATCTCACTCAGGAACTCCACTATTTGTATCGTAATAAAGTGGGCACAACCACTAATACATACAGCAAGATCACTTTACTGGGGATTTATATAGTCAACAATCAGATAAGACATGATAGAACAGAAGAACATAAATGCTTTAACAGGAACGCAATGGTATCAACAACCGAATTTGGTGCCTAAAACAGAAGGAGGCATTGTTGAAGGATCGAAAACTTCCCTTTAACTGGGCAGCCAATGGCATGAGGAGCGACCAGGCCTCCCATATATGAACTTCTGGAGGTACGGACGTAGCGACCAATGAGAAGATGGCTTACATCGCAATGAATACATGGGTACTGGGGGCTTGGTCCAAGCGACCAATCCCTGAAGCACCTACCAGCTGAAGCCAGAGAATGAGTGGGCGGGCTTACCCTTTATTGTCAGAGTACATTCTTGGGGTAACAGTATACAGTGATGAGGCTCTCCTGCTGGGTGGGCGAAGGGCAAAAACACACATATTAAAGGGGGAACAGGTACCATAGACCTTTCCCAAAGAAGGATCGTGCCCTTACATAAACATATTACATGTCCTGTTCTTGGCACTCCCCTGATAAGTCTGGGCACCCTGTGGTGATAGTTCCGGTTGATAGAGTACCCTGGTTCTTTGGAGCATCAGCTCTAAACGTCATACATCCACCTCAGGGTGGTTGACCTCCCCTTCAAAAAGCATCTTGATTGGGTACTTTGGGGAGAATAAACCGTTACATTTTATTGTACCACGTTTTCATGGTCTGTTTGAAGGCTCCAGGGGGATTGCGGATTTACTCCAGTCAGCGGTGTAAGTGTCAGCAGCATTGCAGAAGGGTGGTTTCCTGGTCCAAAACCGGTGGATGGGGACTGGGACCAAAAAAAACTATCTAGACAACTCATTAACATAGTTTCTAGGTCTCAGGCACAATGGTTCATGACACTCAGGATGGTATAAGTGTGCTGTAATACTAGGCCAAATGGTGTAAACTAAAAAGAACACCTTTATTTTACCATAAACTTGGTAAGTGTCCAAAACAAAGCACTGAATTAAAGTAAACAAACAAAAAATTGGTTTTGCTTGGAAGTTTGGTGGAGAATTCCAGACTGAAAAAAAGTAAAAACGGTATTGGACGACTGTAATCCAAATGAAGACTCCAGACCACAGTGTTGTACTGAGACAAGGTTTGTTAGATGTCTCAGCCGCAGCAGCACAGTGCAACCCTCACCCGGCAGACAAGCCTACGCGTTTCGTGCCACACAATCGGCGCTTCACACAGAGATTTCCAGACTGCTATCATGAAGCAGCAGCATCCAGCAGTAATTTGGTGTTTGGAATCTGACTGATAAAATATAGCAATATATCTTAGCGCTTTGTCCTATCCAGCTGCACATCACCTGCGTGGTTCCCTGCACCCACACATAAACAAAACAGACAAAATACAAAACAACCAACTTTATGGTGTTTTTGGTTAGTGCGCTTGTGGAAACCACCACCCAAAATGGAATAAAATTCCTTTATCTAGAACAGAAGTATCTCAAATCACAGACAGCATATAACACATGAAAGATGTTGGAGTATTGCAATCACTCACATACACCTTAGATTTTCAGGAATGTTCAACAGTTCCTCTCAAGATGTAAGAAAAATGGCTTTCTCTATTTGGCATCCTCTCTCCCTTTTACTCTCCAATGCATATAAAAAATACACAGGAGCAGAGGTGAGGTGAAAAATATATTTTATGTTTTAATACAAAATGTAAATGCTTACATATGGATTTAGGATTTGCAGCATGCAGTTTCTCCAAAGGTGCACCAGCAGCAGAAAGCTCTTTTTTATGCTGCACTAGATAGAGATACAGCAGCAAAAGATAAAGATTAAAAACAAATATAAAATGTCCAAATATCAATGAAGGTGTAGTACTGAAATAAAGTGCCACGCTATGCGGTTCACCCTCTCCAGGCTTCCTCCTGGCGTGGTTTCTACAAGTGCACTAACCAAAGATACCATATAGTTGGTTGTTTTGTATGGTATCTGACCGATGTTCGCTCACACCAGTGGTGGAGAGAAATGGTCAGTCGGTCAGCTGTCTCTGTCTCCACAGAGTGTAAATCACATAACACCCCTATTCTTTGCTCTCATCTCCACTTGTAACATTTCCTCTCTCAGTCCTTCTGCCTATACTATGTTTCAATTGTGTACATTTTAAACCACCAAAAATGGCCACCCAAAGCCTGTCATTCTTCATCTACAAATGAATCGCATGCATCATATCAGGCAGACCATGATGCACTGAAGGATCATAGTAGTTGAAGTTCATCAGACTTAGTTTTGCTTCTGCTGTTCTAGGAAACTTTTTTTTATTATTATAATTTGAACTTTTTCCCATTTTCATTGCAATCTTCAAACACTGCTGCTAGGTTCAAAACATTCCACCAAATTTATGTTTGACTGTTCATCCTTTTCATCACTATTTTAGTAACCTCTCTATGACCTGTTTCTTGCTTAGCTGCTGGGTATGCTGCCAGCACTTACTGTTTGACGCTTCCTTTTAAACAAGCCTTTATAGAAAGGTCCATTAGAGCCATAATTGCTATGTAGAACTGTACATGTGGGTAAAATGCATATTTTATCAGTGTGAACCTTTCATTAAGTTGCCAAATACAAGGGCTGATTTAAAAAAGCGTGCTATTTGCTCTTGTATTGCTGACAAGCGACTTTTAATGCACGCAAGTATATAAGTAAGGTTATCATTTTGAAACATTACCGTGAGATTAGACAATGAAGAATATGTGTGCCACCTGGGCTTTGCTGAATCTTCAGATCTGTCAGCTCATGATTTTATCACGTATCCATATTTCAAATACCACAGGGGCTTAGGGTTGCCACCTTTTCTTCAAAAAAATACCGGCCTGGGTACTGTCTCCATAGACTTAACATTGGCCTGATGCCAATTTTTTACCGGCCTGCCGGTAAAATACCGGCCAGGTGGCAACCCTACAGGGGCTCTGCACAAGCAACTTGTTATTTGTACAGGTACACAAAAAATATGATTAATTAATGTAGTGGGATCTGTATGATGAGACTGTATTTGCTATAACAAACTTAAAACAAATCTTAAAGTACCGTAGTTTTAATGCCATAAGCCATGACCGATACTGTACACTGCTGTGGTATTTGTGTTTCGCTGTAATTTTCCTCTTTCTTGTTTAATGTACCCTCACCTATTATGTACAGGTTTTATCACCATATGAAAGGGGTTTCTTAAGATACCATTATTTTTATCATATCATATAATTTGCTACAGAAAAATCATAAAATAGAAAATTTACCTAAAAAGTATTTTACACATCTACAAATGGTAAAAAAAATACCCTGGCGAAATAGCTTTTAATATTTGTTCTTAGTTTAGAAATAGAAACATAGAATGTGTCAGCAGATAAGAATTGTTATCATTTGGCCCATCTAGTCAATTTTCTAAATACTTTTATTAGTCCCTGGCCCTATCTTATATCTAGGATTGCCTTGTGCCTATCCCACACATCCCAAACATTCTTAAACTCCTTCACTGTGTTTAACTCTCAGTAAAGTAATAATTCCTGATATTACTTTTAAATCTTTGCCCCTCTAATTTAAGACTGTGTCATCTTGTTGTGGCAGTTTTTTTTCTTTTTAATATACTCTCCTCCTTTTACTGTGTTGATTCCCTTTCTGTATTTAAATGCTTCTTTCATATCCCCACTGTCACATCTTTCCTCCAAGCTATACATATGTTAAGATGCTTTAACCTTTCCAGGAAAGTTTTATCCTTCAACCCATGAACCAGTTTAGTAGCCCTCTGAACTTTCTCCAAAGTATCAGTATCCTTCTGGCAATATGGTCTCCAGTACTGCCTACAATACTCCAAGTGATGTCTCACCAGTTCTCTGTACAATGGCATGAGCACTTCCCTCTTTCTACTGCTAATACCTCTCCCTATGCAACCAAGCATTTCCTGCTGCACTATTATACATTGTATGCCTTTAAGTACTCCTAAATAGCCAATGCTTGTTTTTATTTATTTTTTCCAAGTTATAGGGCAATAACTGAAAGTATAGTTTTCCCCTTAATAGTTATCCCCTACAGCAGACCTGGGCATCTTACGGCCCACGGGCCACATCCGGCCCTTTGTGCGTCCCTGTCCGGCCCGCGTGAGGCAGGGCCGATCCTGGACGGGGTGCACCGCGCCCTGGCGCAAGGGAGGAGTGGCGCTGTAGCAGGGAGCTCTCTCCCTGCCATCCTCCTCCTTGTTAATCCAAGCACAGCGCGACGGGTGTAAGCTCCGCCCCCATCGCGTTCTGTGATTGGCTGCTTCAGGGAGGAGGACGTTCTCTAGGGTATCTGCCAAGACACCATAGAGAACGTCCTCCTCCCTGCAGCCAATCACAGAACGCGACGGGGGCGGAGCTTTCCCCCGTTGTGCTGTGCTTGGATTAACAAGGAGGATTAGGTAATAACAGTTTGGGGGGGGGGGGGGGGGGGGGGTAAAATAAAAAAAGAAAGGAAGTGTCTGTGGAAGTGTGTGTGAATGTGTATAAGTGTGTATGTGTGTGTCAATGTGTATAACTATGTGTGTGTTACTGTCTGTGTAAGTGTATGTACATGAGTGTCTGTGCAAGTGTATCCTGTGTGTAAAGGTGGCTGTGTGTGTATTTATGTATGTGTGACAGTGTGTATAAGGGTGTCTGTGTAAATGTATGTCTGTGAGGGTGACTAAGTGTGTAACTGTGTTTGTGTGACTGTGTGTATTTATGTATGACTGTTTGTATTTATGTATGTGTGTATAAGGGTGTCTGTGTAAATGTATGTCTGTGAGGGTGACTAAGTGTGTAATTGTGTTTGTGTGACTGTGTGTATTTATGTATGACTGTGTGTATTTATGTATGTGTGACAGTGTGTATAAGGGTGTTTGTGTAAATGTATGTCTGTGATGGTGACTAAGTGTGTAACTGTGTTTGTGTGACTGTGTGTGTTTATGTATGACTGTGTGTACAAGAGGCCAGCATGGAGAACAGAAAGATAGAGATGGAAAAAGATATAAGGGATGAGGGGAGAGACAGACATGGGGTATGAGTGGCGAGAGAGAGACAGACATGGGGTATGAGTGGCGAGAGAGAGACAGACATGGGGTATGAGTGGCGAGAGAGAGACAGACATGGGGTATGAGTGACGAGAGAGAGACAGACATGGGGTATGAGTGGCGAGAGAGAGACAGACATGGGGTATGAGTGGCGAGAGAGAGACAGACATGGAGCAAGAATGGAAAGAGAGAGAGACATGGAGCATGAGTGGAGAGAGACATGGAGCATGAGTGGAGAGAGAGACAGACATGAGGGTATGGGGAGAGACAGACATGAGGGTACGGGGAGAGACGGACATGAGAGTACGGGGAGAGACAGACATGAGGGTACGGGGAGAGACAGACAGACATGAGGGTATGGGGAGAGACAGACAGACATGAGGGTATAAGTGGCGAGAGAGAGACAGACATGGGGTATGAGTGGCGAGAGAGAGACAGACATGAGGGAATGGGGAGAGAGAGAGACAGGCATGAGGGTACGGGGAGAGACAGATATTGAGCAAAATGTAATTGAAATATTGTCGATGTGGCCCTCCAGCAGTGCTCATGCGGCCCCCGGTAAAAATCAATTGCCCACCCCTGCCCTACAGTGACCCAAACCGTGATGATCAGCTTAACACTAGCTCTTAACCTTATCCTTATCCTAGATCTAAACCCTGAATATTGGTATATTTTTTTTACAGGTGTAATGTTGCTGACTGCCACAGGGGCAGTCTAACAACTACTACAGCGCAAGAGAAGTGGTGATTCACTGCTTCTGATGCTTTTGCCCGCAATAGCGCAGTATCATATTGGAGAGGAAGCTGCCTTTCCTGTATTTCGCTTACAAACGCTTCTGGGATTGCCAGTGGGGGTTCTCCTTTAGTGTTGCCTGATGCCAACACCGTCTGATTGTCAGAAGCGATCAATAATCGTACATGTATTTCCTGTGACATTAAGTGGTTAAATGAGCACTCTTGTGTACAAAAACATTGAGCCATATAGGCATAATAAATCTGTAACTTTAAAACATTTTTTTTTACAGTTCTTTTTTTTATGTTGTTATTTTTGGTAACATTTACCTTCAATACCTAACTTTTGCAGGCTTTCTCCTAGGGTGTCATCTTCCTACAATGACATTTTGTACTCAGCCCAAAGAATGGGCAACCCCAACATTTCTTGGGAGCTTCTACAGATGGCATGCACATGTGCAGTGCATCAGTGACACAACCATTCCATCCCAATCACTATTGTAAAAAACAAAAGAGAGATGACAAGTTCCTGATTGAAACTGGTCACTGCACATGTGCAGTTCAATGTCAGGACAAGCAGAAACCTTAAAAACAGTAACTAAGGTATCCCGAGATGAGTTTGCATGCAAAAGTTTCTACAATTTACAGGTTAGACACTACAAGATGCGTCAAACTTAGTTTTATGACTGGAGTGTCTCTTCAATATAATTTGCTTTAATATGTCATTTATATAGTCATTTGCGTTTGTAAAAGTTCTGGCAATTGACTTTTATTTATTCCACAGCTGTAAAAAGCAGAAAACAAGGTACTTAAAGTGGAAAATAACTGAGTAGCATTAACATGAGGAATAAGTATAGCATTCTGATTGGCTACATGGTTTTATATTCTTCCTTGCTTAAACAAGACATACTCTACTGCATTTTGAAGATGGCGTCTTTAAAAGCAGAGGATTTAAATGGAGCACGATAAATCATTTTGGGTTTTTTTCAATGAACAATAATATGGATAATGTTCCAGCCATTTCATCATGTATTATTGATTTCAGTGTAGAACATAGTGACAGTTATCAAAAGATTTTCTGTTTTGGAAGTAGGAATTGCTGTAATAATACAGGCAGCTAAGCATGAGATCCAAACTTGTACAACAGTTCTAGACTATTGAATTATCCAACCAGGCAAAGGGGGGGAGGGGGGTTGGTAAACCCCTTGGGCATTTCAAGTCTAGGTGATCTTAATCATAGGCTTGGCTATGACTACCCAGGCAGATGGATACGCTTTGGGCTATATCCAATCTATTGGTCCAAAAATGTGGTGACCCAAAAATGAATAATAAAAAGGAGTATTGTTACCAGTGAGGGAATGCACAGAAGGTTTCTATTGAAATTAATATATTCTATTTTAGTTGGTCCATCTGGTCATGTAGCACAACAGGTGAAAAAGCAGTATTACTGCCCAAATTCTTCTAATCAGAACCTACTCAATACACAATATATCCTACACAATCTACCATACACAATCGATCCTACACAATCTACCCTACACAATCGACCCTACACAATCTATCAATCATACACAATCAATCATACACAATCGACCAATCCTACACAATCTATCCTACACAATCTACCAATCATACACAATCTATCCTACACAATCTATCCTACACAATCTATCAATCATACACAATCAATCATACATAAGCTACCATACACAATCTACCAATCATACACAATCTATCATACATAATATATCATACTCAATCTATCATACACAGTCTATCAATACACAATCTATCAATACACAATCTACCAATCATACACAATCTATCATACATACACAATCTATCATACTGTGACAAATGTGATGAGGCATCAGTATCTTTCTTTAGCTATTACCATCATTTCTGAATGCTGTAGTTTACTTGTAGTCAATTGTCAGTTCACGTTTTGGGGAATAGTAGATGTAGATGTAGATGAAAGGGAAAGGGTTTTTAAAGTGGCGGAACCAGATAGAGGTAGGGTTGCCACCTTTTCCTCAAAAAAATACCGGCCTTGGTACTGTCTCCGTAGACTTAACATTGGCCTGATGCCAATTTTTTACCGGCCTGCCGGTAAAATACCGGCCAGGTGGTAACCCTAGATAGAGGGCCTGAAAAAAAATCTTATTAGATAAATGCTGCATAGTGTACAGTAAAGACAGTAAAAACTGTAAATAGTTAACATCAGAATAAGTGCATATCACATTTATTAAACACATGTATAGCTTATAGAATATAAGGTAAATGGAACTGCCCCTTTCAAAGACATGCTTAACAAACATCTATGACTATACCATTATCAGAGAGTGCTAGGCCTAGTCACATAGTAACTGTACAAGTGTAGAATTCAGACCAATAAATAGTTGGGGAACGTCTGAAAGTTGATCTGTATTTACTATGACACCGAATGACATTTTATTTTCATGACTACATGGAAAATCCATTACGATCCCTTTTTAAAGATCGTAAAACATCTTATACTTAAGAGAACAATAAGAATGATTAAAAGCTGTTGTAGCTGGTAAAATAACATTTCAATGTCCAAAGCAAAGGGGCTCAGGCAATTGTCTTAAATGTATACATTTATTGATGTATTTGATTATCTGTCTTGTAAAGGCTTAATGATGTAATGCATTACTATTTACAGTCTTCACAGTCAGCCAGCTTTGTATAGCTGCATGGTATAATTTACATTAAATTGCCTGTTTGAAATGCATCATGAACTCCAGATACCAAAAAAATACAAATAAATTGCTGAAATAGTAAGAAAGCATTGCAAGTCATTATTTAGCAATAAAAGTCTAATTTACGCAGCTTAAAGACAAGTACATTTTAATTCTGACATTTCTTAAAGCTTTCTGCTTGTGACTCAAAGAAAAATGGGCCTCAATATCAACCTATTCAGTCTAAAAATGGATGTAGTCATTATGGGGTTGATGGTTGTGTACATAATGGTCATGTGGGGAGCTTCATTCACTTGAAATCATAGGTTATACACACACACACACACACACACACACACACAGCTCTGATCCTAATTTACCACTAAAGGGGACACACCCACCAAAAAAAATGAAAAGGGTTTATTTTTTTTATTTTGCATTGTTGGTTCAGATATGTCTTTTGTTTTTGTTATGTGAGTTAGGATCCTTCTCTCTTCCAGAAAGATGTACCGTATTTTCTCGAATATAAGAAAGGGTTTTTTCATAGCAAATGTTCTGAAAAATACCCCTCGTCTTACATTCGAGGTTCGTCTTATAATCAGACCTCAAATAGAGGTCTGATAATAAGACTGGAATCCAGATCCCCCGCAGAGCTGCAGGGACCTGGATCCCCCTCGCAAGCAGCCGGTGGATATCTTCTATGATAGAAGTCGGGAGGTCACATGAGCTTCCAGCGGTCCGTCATAGAAGACAGAAGTGTCGGTCAGCACCGGAGGATGTCTGCGTGTATCTTGCACACATCCACTGGCTGCCGCCACCAGGGAGATTGGGGAGGGGGGAGAGGCAGCATTGGGAAAGTCTGGGGAAGGGAGGGGGGAGAGGCATCATTGGGCAAGTATGGGGGAGGGAGGGGGGAGAGGCACCATTGGGTAAGTCTGGGGGAGGCAACATTGGCTAAGGCTGGGTGGGGGGGGGGGCAGCACTGGTTAAGTTTGGAGGGGTAGGGCAGCATTGGCTAAGTCTGGTGAGCAGATGGTTGTGGGAGTGATGCATTTTCCTGTAGGGTAGTCTTAAATTCAGGCTTTTCATTTTTTCCTAAAGGAAGATCCAAAGTTTGGGGGGTTGTCTTATACTCAGGGTCATCTTATATTCAAGCAAATACACTACTTTGTGTTGGAATGCAGGTAAAAAAAAGTTTACACAGCCACCTAGTCCTGCCCACTAGTGATACACAGGAGCCCGTAAAAGAGCAGGGGTGTATTTTATGACATCATCATGCAGGCTGTGCCCACAGTTGTAAAGTGAGACTTTTGGAGAATGTTGCATCATGGGTAAAATTCACAAAATGGATGCAGGAGATAGACACCTTATTTTATTTATACTTTATTATGCAATTAATTGAAACATGGGGGGGGGGGGGAATCATACAGTGGCATATGTCTTATGTATGTGTATGTTTTAAATGCACAGGTAATCTAGTTACATCTTATGTAATTGGTAATGCCCCTTTGAAGGCAAGAAACTACATGCAAATCACAATATTAAAAGCCAAATAAACAAAAACATATATTTGCAACAGTCAGGCCATTGATTGTGATGCAGTCTCTGAGCAGCAGGGGGATAATGTACCAAGGGGACACTAGAGGAAGGCAGAAAAAGGAAATATGATAAAATAACGTTATAATAATAAAGTTGCATATGCAAGAAAATGGTTAATTAAACACTTAACCCTTTGATCATTAACGCAGTACACAAAACTTTGCTGATGCCGTTATGTTTCCTAGTTTACTTTTTTTTATCTAGCTTTAGAGTTAGATTAGGGTGGGTGTCGAAAGGACACGGTAGGAGAAAATTGTTAGTAAAAAGTTACGTACTACTTCTAGTTATTTCCTTATATCTTGCAAAAAGACAACATAAAAACATGTAAACAGTGGCTATTTCTATATTTAGGACAACTACTAGAATCCATTTAGCAAGTTTTCTTATATTTGTAGAAGTCTAAAAGATTTTTCATGTAAAAGTTACATTTTGTTTCTTATATTTGTAGATGTGTAAAAGATTTTTCAAATAAAAGTTACATTTTTTTATCATTTTTTTTTATAGTAAATTATATGATATAATCAAATTTATGGTATCTAAAGAAAGTCTTGTTATGTCGAAAAAACAATATATAGATTGTGTGGGTACATTAAATGAGAGGAAAATTACAGCTAAACACAAACACTGCAGACATGTGAAAACAGCCATTGTCATAAAGTGTACAACATTTCTAAATCAGTCCAGTCATGAAGGGGTTAAAAGGTTTGATATTCTAGATCTGTGAAGGATGTCTTATTACCTGTCTTTCCTGGCACCGAATTGGTACCTCGACTGGTAATTATCTATATCACTGCTATATAGATTATCTATTGGCTATAAATTAGCCCTGTGACTATAAGGTATTCTGAGATATTGGACTGTGTTATTGTTAGCTCTTCTCTGAAGATAAAATGTTTTAAGAAAGGTGACCTTGGTTTGGTAAATGAAGGCACCCTTTATTGCAGGTTTCTGAGGAAAGCGAGGCTGGTCATGGTTCACTAGTAGCAGGAATTGGAAGTTTATTCTTTCTGGGAAATGTTGAAATGTTGTATTCTTTGTATCACCCCTGTCACTTCACTGTAGTCAGGTTGGACAAATCTTCAGCTCCTGAAAAATTGCATCATTTTACAAATACATACTAGGGATTTTTATGTTAAGTTTTGTGTCTAATCCAGGTTTTTGCTCTTGCGTCTGTATGTGTAAAACTGTCAGAATGGGTTTATACATAAGAAAATGGGGCAAAACTGTGACTTTCTTTTCATAAATATAAATCTTTATTTATTTATTTATTTTTAAAGAAACATGACAAATACATTCCTATACCAAACTTTTTCTTCCAAAAAATATTCAGTATCAGAAATATAATATAGGTTGAGTATCCCTTATCCAGAAATCCATTATCCAAATTGATCCATTATGCAAACTTTTTTTATGATTTTGCCACAAGTTGCAAATTCCACACACACCTGTCAGAATCCAAACGCCGAACAGTTTATTCAGAGTCCAGCCCCCTAACCTGTGATATAGCCTTTCCATGCATGCTCAGATTAACCCACACCCACAAAGGGCAATACAATGGCATGGGTGCAGGACTGACACACCGATGGCAGGTTCCCAACGATACCTCACATCACAGTAACATCATAGTAAAAGTAATTTGTTTAATCTATACTGTATTCACAGTGATACTATTGTATTTCATGAGTGCTGAGAGGCCTTAATATATCTTATTGGTGATAATGATCTGTTATCCAATACGCATCCTGTAGAAGCACTACAATATGTACGCTTAACAAACAATACATACACTATAAATTCAAGCAGATCATTAATGAAATAACCATATGATGCCCATTTGGGGTCTTAACACATGTAAACAAATTAATATGCAACTTTTGTTTTGTTCCGTGCAGATAATGTCATATTAGGAGGGCAGAGAATTGTAGTCCAATAAGGTGATCTGAATAGGTGCAAATCTGTCTGCGACAGAATTCTTACACAATAATTAGATCACTTTTTTAAAATTTGTGTAGCAGGCACCCAGTGGCTTTTTCTAGCAGAAATCATTCTATACATAGGGGTTGACTTTTAACTATGGCGCAATTGCACTACATTTGACATAAACACTTTTATACATGACACCCAGAAAATCCCTGGTCCTTAAGAGGTTAAGTAATAATGCATTAATGACATTCTACAGCAAGCATAGAAATCATCCATTGTATTAATATTCAGCAAATACATGAAAAATTATATCAATAAACAAAATGGAAATGTATAACTCTAACTATGCTTTTCTTCTGGATAATGAAAAGTTTAATCTTTTTGTTTCCTAAATCATCTTAGCTCAGAGTTTGACAAATATGTGTAGACTTCAGGAGTCGAAAAAAAAAAAAAAACAATAAAAAAAAACAAATCCAGGAGCCAGATTGGTCTGGATGTTTTTTTAGAAAAGCAGAACATACAGGGGTATTAATAATAGAATGAGCATTAATAATAGAGCTTTTTGATCCAAGGAGAAATCTGATTGCCCTTTTGCAGTCAAGAAGGAATTTTTTTCCCCCTAGGAGGCAACATTCGAAAGAGCTTCCTTAGGGGTTTTTTTTGCCTTCTTTTGGATCAAAACGCTGAAATGATAGGTAGAAGGGTTGAACTTGATGGACTTGTGTCTTTTTTCAATCTAAATTACTATGTTACTATGTTAATGTGCCAATAAAATGGTACTTCTATAGAAGTTAGGAGCCAGCAGTAGGAATTTTATGAGCCATGGCTTTGTGGGGTTTGTTCAACTCTGGCTTAGCTCAAAGGCTGTTTGTGGTCCCTGCATAGAAAGTGATACTTCTGGAGTCTCTCTAAATCATGCTTTTAAGAAACATTGACAGATGCCCGTGATCTCCCATGCAGAAACCTGTGGTGTTTGAGCCTCCTTCCCACCTGGCCCTACATGTTTTTTTAAGGGACTGTCCACTTTTTTTTAGGCTTTGTTAATTTTGGGGCTTGTGCTTTCCATTTTACAGAAGGTGCAAATGATATCACCTTGGGCTGCCCCCATCTTCCAGACTGATGAACCACGCCTTGGCATGCCTATTATCAACATGTAAAAATGATTGTTCTGCAGATCTGTTGGATTCAGATTTGAACTGCAGAGTCTGGTATTTGGCCTCTACACATTTCCAAAAGTGCTGGATCTGCTAAATTACCCAGGGCACATTGTGCAGTATTCCCTGTGTGTGACAATTATTAATGAGCAGAATACTGAATAGTAAATAAATGATGATTTCTACATTCACACGTTAATTGAATGTCCCCCTTCCTCACACACATTATTTCATACCTCACTGCATACCAGGAATATGAATTTAAACTTGATATTGTTTATTTCATTACAGACATTAAATCATTATTTTTCATCATAAACATTACAAGACAAATACTACTTATGCAATTTAAGAGGAAATGCAACTGTAATTTATGCAGTTTTTGTCCATGGCTTAAGATTCTTCCCCATTGTAGAGGCCTATTTTACCTGTGTGGTGAAGCGACAAAAGCTTGACAGTGGTATGCCAGGTAATACATCCCCCCCACACCAATAAATTACACAGACACAGGAGTGGCTAGAAAGGTCGCAGGATTTATTTATCAGAAAAAATGCTGCAACATAAAACTAACAGCTATAAACAGGTAATAATATAACAACCAAATGTTTAATAACAACCGGGTATCAAGAAACCAAAACCATAGTAATATAAGCATTATTTATCTTCACGAATATATAAGGGGTATTGTCAGTGGTTTATCTTGATTTTGTGCTGCCCTAGGCAGAACAAATTTTGGCACCCCCCCTACCGATGCTGCACGCCCGTGACATGCCCCAAAACCCACATCACCACATTACATGCCCCCCATCACCACATTACTTGTGCCCCATCACCACATTACTTGCGCCCCATTACATGCCTCTATCACATTACCACATTACATGCTCGGCCATCACCACATTACATGCCCTCCATCACCACATTAACCCCATAACATGCCTCCATCCCCCCAGGACTTACCCTTTTCCCTGGTGGCTATTAGCAGGCAGCATGGTGTCCTACCATGCTGCTTGTTCGACTCCCCCGCGGTGTGTGCAGAGAGGTCATGTGACCCGGCGCTTCTCTGACGTAAATTCTGTACATCTAATAAAAATAGCTGCATTTTAAAAATCATTAAAAAAACATAATAAAAATCCGGTACTACAACGAGTACAAATAATTAACCAGGTGTCACCAAAATATATGTATCTTACTGAGACACAGAGCGGTAGCGTGCCACCGTATTGAAGCTGCCACAACTGAACCTTCCGGAACCACTAAGCGGAGATCAGAAACGTTGTCCGGAGGAAGGCGGCATTCCATGGACACTGAGTCAGTCTCTATCTAGTGTGGAAGACCCCTCCGTTTTGTCCGGAGACAAAGGCACCCCGAAGCGGGACATAATTTGCTCAGCTGTCCGTAGGAGTGTGAGGCACAAAGAGGAGTCAGGCGGGCCAATGCATACAAAATCATCCAAATAGTGGATCACTGATGCCAAGCCTGACTTCTCCCTAATGACCCATCCAAAGAACCATCCCTGCGTCGTCCTGCAAGTGGAAGGAGGGCAGCCGTATCTGGAGCCGTCAGAAGGGGCCTCTGGGTGTGAACAGCAGCTCCCCGAGAGCTAGCACTCTAGTGCTGACTCACATCAGCGTGCCGATGTCCTGAAGCGTGGCCCATCATCTCTGTGGTAGAAGACCGGTGCTGTAGAGGCTCCCCTCTGGGGAGAAGGGGAACCAGATGCATCCTCATCAGAGGATGCACTGTCGGGGGGCAGCTCCTGCCTGGAGCGCAGGGAGGGTTGAAGGGACACTGCCCTCTGTCTCTGCCTGCCTGCACGTGTGCCCCTGGCTACAGTGAGCGGTGGGACCACGTGTGAGGGAGGCGATGGGACGGGAGACAAACGGAACTCCCGTCCCACCTCCTCAGCTGCTCTGCTAACTGAGGACCCTAGCGGTGCGGTTGCTGGCCGCCTGGGAGGCACGTTGGTGGAGCGGGGACCTAGACCGCCGCGATGCCGTCCGTCGGCAGGACACACCGAGGCCGGCATTGCAGAAGACAGGCAAATGCTGCGGAGAGCGTTGCCTAGGACGGGGGCGGGGGGCGGACCTAACTTTCCCACCGCATGCGGAGGAGAGAAGAGAATCATGCTGGAAGCCCTAGTAGTGGGGACAGTGGCAGGGGCAGGAACAGGGGCTAAGGGAATGCTTCCCAAAATTTCCCCAACCTCCTTGAGCTGGGACAGCAGGGCATCCATCTTCACAGGTAACAAGAAAAATGTTTACTTTCTGTAAAAGAGAAAATGGTGTAATGTGCATGGGCTTATATAGACTATGCCCAACCCCCCTGTGTCACCATATCCAACCCCTGCTTTGCAATGATTGGACATGGTGACCCGATGGATACAAGACATTTACAGAGCAACTGTGGATGTGAAGCCCACTCCTGTCATGTTGACCTTGCACTTATTTTATAGTTACACGTCATTTCTATACCAAAACACCCTCATCCTCAATTGTCCCAATAGCTGTAAAAAACAAAATAACACCATTTGAGTGTCATGAGGGAGTAAATACCTGTACCCATGTTCCAGCAATGATCTGCGATGGCCTGGATAATCAGATTCCAGGTCAGGGAAAGGAGCCATCCATAAAAAAATACAATTAAAAAATACTTGGATATGGTTGAGGTAGGCGGTGATGGTAGGGTTTAATTTACTTTGAATTTGTTTTATTGGGTCTGGGAGCCTTTGGACAGCCTCCAAAACCCGGGGGGAGCAATTATTTTATGTGGGAGGGCTGGGGCACATGCCCTGGCTCCCAATATAGGTAACATAGCAGCTCCCAGTCCCATTCATTATGGAGGGGAGTCAGGGCTACTTGCCCTGGCCCCCAATGTATTGTAAGTGGGCTTGGCGCCATTTAGCCAGCTGCTAGCCCCATTAATTGTGGTGGATAGGGAAACTAGCCCTGGCCCCCTGTATATAATATATAGTGACTGGGAGCAGTGGCCTAGCTCCCAGACCAATTTCTAATGGGTGTGGGCCAAGGATACTTACCCTGGCTCCACACTGTATTTTATGGAGGCTAGGAGCCATTTAGCTGGCACCCAGCACCTTTATCATTATGGGGTGCAGGGCTACTTGCCCCCATGATTATGATAGGGTCCAGGAATATTGTCTAAGCGGGATTGTTGTGTTATTCCCATGGGAGCCCCTGGAGCACCGTATTATGAGCAAAATGGCATTAAAGCGTATAGCACTGTAACAGGGTTTAGCTGTATATTACTAGTAACATAGTAACATAGTAATTTAGGTTGAAAAAAGACACAAGTCCATCAAGTTCAACCCTTCTACCTATCATTTCAGCGTTTTGATCCAAAAGAAGGCAAAAAAAACCCTAAGGAAGCTTTTTCGAATGTTGCCTCCTAGGGGGAAAAAAATTCCTTCTTGACTCCAAAAGGGCAATCAGATTTCTCCTTGGATCAAAAAGCTCTATTATTAATGCTTATTCTATTATTAATACCCCTGTATGTTCTGCTTTTCTAAAAAAAAAACATCCAGACCATTTTTAAATGCATCTATTGTGGTTGATAGCACCACCTCTCTTGGCAGTGAGTTCCATAATTTTATTGTCCTTCCCGTAAAGAATCCCTTCCTTTGCTGCCTATGAAATCTTTGCTCTTCCAGTCTCAGGGGGTGACCTCTTGTTCTTTGTACATTTCTATTAATGAACAGGTCCCTGGAGAGCTCCTTATATTGGCCCTGCACATATTTATATAATGTTATCATATCCCCTCTAAGACGCCTTTTTTCTAAAGTAAATAAATGCAATTTTTTAAGTCTCTCTTCATAACTAAGATCCTCCAATCCCCTTATTAATTTTGTAGCTCTCCTTTGCACTTTTTCTAGTTCCTTAATATCCTTTTTAAGGACTGGTGCCCAGAATTGTACTGCATATTCAAGGTGAGGTCTTACCATTGATTTGTAAAGAGGCAAGATGATGTCCTCCTCCAGTGAATCTATACCTCGTTTTATACATGCCAAAATCTTATTGGCCCTTGCAGCTGCTGACTGGCATTGGGCACTGTTGCCAAGTTTGTTATCTACAATGATTCCTAAATCCTTTTCGTTAGTAGTTTTTCCCAGGGAAATACCATTTAACGTATATGTTGCTTTGTTATTATTTTTCCCATAATGCATAACTTTACATTTGTCTATATTGAACCTCATTTGCCACTTTCTTGCCCAGTTCCCCACTCTGTCCAAATCTTCCTGTAAAGAAAAAACATCAAGATTAGTCTTTATTACCTTATCTAATTTTGTGTCATCAGCAAACACTGAGACATGGCACTCAGCACAACGTGGGAGATCATTAATAAACATATTAAAAAGAAGAGGTCCCAAAACAGACCCCTGAGGTACTCCGCTCACTACCCTGGTCCAATTTGAAGCTTTACCATTTACAACAACCCTCTGTGTTCTATCTTTTAGCCAATTTTCAATCCAAATACATACATTTGCCCCCAATCCTATTTCTCTCAATTTGTAGAGTAACCTTTTGTGTGGAACTGTATCAAATGCTTTAGCAAAATCCAAATAGATCACATCAACTGCCACACCTAGATCCATATTTTTACTGACCTCTTCATAGAATGTTATTAAGTTTGTTGGACAAGCAGGGCCGGACTGGGTAAAAAAAACAGCCCTGGAAATCATTGTATACCAGCCCCATAGCATAACATCATTATACCAGCCCCATAGCATTACATCATTATACCAGCCCCATAGCATGGCATCATTATATCAACCAGCACCATAGCATAACATCATTATACCAGCCCCATAGCATAACATCATTATACCAGCCCCAAAGCACGGATATATAACCCTGCGCCTAGGGCAATATATGCCCCCAGTATGTACACAAGGTTATATCAAACACAGTGCCCTAATATAATCCCCATGCACATTGCCATATTTAAGTACCCCAGTATGTACACAAGGTTATAGGAATTGCCCTGTGCATGGGGTATATATCAGGGCAGTGTGTGAGATTTAAACTTGTGAACATACTAAGTGGATATATTGATTTACCCCAGCACCCGGACTGCCCTCACAGAACGTGCCCAACCGATGGCCTATCCCAGCACTCATACTGCATTCACAGAATTTGCACCAGGCAGAGCTTACCCTAGCACATAGATTGCACTCAGAGGACTTGCCCCAGCCAGGACTTACTCCAGCAAATAGATTGCACTCACAGGACTTATAACAGCATGCAGATTGCACTCACAGGATTTACCCCAGAACTCATATTGCACTCACAGGACTTGACCCAGCACCTAGGACTTACCCCAGCTCACAGTCTGCACTCACAAAACTTGCCCCAGCACCTCAGAAAGCCGATTGCATATACATGACATGACATGCACTTAGAATGCACTGACAGGACTTCCCCCAGCACTCAGGACCTCCCCCATCACTTAGATTGCACTCACAGGCCTTGCCCCAGCACGAAAGAAGGCTCCAGCATCATGTAGGAGGGAAAAGGCGGCCATATCGCATTGGCCGCTAGAGTAGTCTTGCACACAGCAGGCACTGCTACTTTTTCTGATATTGTTTGATATTTGATACACACAGACATAAACCCTTACAGACAGTCACACTTACACACACACAGTCACACATACATACTGAAATATACACACACACACGCACACTTAGATACACTTACAGTTACATAGACACACCTACAGTCACACTTACAGACATACACCGTCACAATAGCAGACACACACAGTCACACTTACACACAGTAACATGTACGCTGTCGCACATGCAGACACACATTTTTTTTTATTTAAATGGTGTTTGCAGGGAGGTGGCTGGTTCAGACCAAGCGGTGAACACACATATCCAGAAATACCCACACTAACATACAGTCACACTTACACACAGTCGCAGTCACACTTATAGAGACACACTTACATACAGTCACACTTACAGACAAAAAGTTACACATTCACACTTACAAACAGTAACACATGCCCACTGTCACACATGCAGACACACTTACACATAAACACTTATTTTTTTTAAATGCTGTCTGCAGGGAGGTGGATGTACACATTTGCAAAAATACACACACTTATACAGTCACATTTACATGCAGTCACACTCACAGACAAAAAGTTACACATTCACACTTACAGATACACTTACACACAGTAACACGTGCACACTGTCACACACGCAGACATACTTACACATACAACAATTTCTTTTGAATAAAATCGATAAAAAAATGGTGTATGGATGAAACGGTGTCTGCCTCGTATAACTGCAGGACACCGTTATTAATTTTTTTCCTGAGCGTCGGATGTCACCTACATCCGGCGCTCAGACAGTCTCGGGGGAAGTTGGGGGGGGGGGGGCAGAGACCTCTTAAAGCGGCCCCATCGGCCGCGTCCTTAAAGCGGCCCCGGAGGCCACGTCCTTAAAGCGGCCACCGCGGGCGCGTCCTTAAAGCGGCCACCGCGGGAGCGTCCTTAAAGCGGCCACCGCGGCCGCGTTCTTAAAGCTGCCACCGCGGCCGCGTTCTTATCACCTTTTTCAGCCCCAGGGATGACGGCCTACCGGGATTTTTCCCGGTATCCCGGTAGGCCAGTCCAGCCCTGTTGACAAGACCTGTCTTTCACAAAACCATGTTGACTTTTACTAATTATATTCTGATTCAAGATGTATTCTTGAGTGTACACCTTTAGCAATCCTTCAAATAATTTCCCCACTACAGATGTCAAGCTCACTGGCCTATAATTACCAGGCAGAGATTTTGATCCTTTTTAAATATTGGAATGACATCTGCCTTTCGCCAGTCTGTTGGCACTATACCTGAACTGAACGAATCCCTAAAGATCATAAATATTGGTCTGGCCAGAATTATGCTTAAGTCTCTAAGGACCCTTGGGTGTATACCATCTGGCCCTGGGGCCTTGTCTATCTTAACAGATTTTAATTGCATAAACACTTTTTCCTGTGTCAGCCAATCCCATGTTTGTGGTGACTGTTCCGTAACTTCCGGTAGCAGGGGTCATCCATCTGTTCTTCCTTAGTATAAACAGAAGAAAAAAAAGTATTTAAAATGTCTGCTTTTTCTCTGTCCTCACTTACCAAATTTCCCATTTGGGATAACAAGGGCCCAACATTTTCCCTCTTTAGCTTTTTTCCATTTATATACTTATAAAAAATGTAATAAGTAAATTTGATTAATTGTGTAAAATGCGTTGACAGGGTGTCAGGTATCTGGGTAATGCCTAGATTAACTCTAGAATGACTGTGAAGTACACATTGTCTGTTGCAGTTAGATTTCAGGTATTATTACGTTTGCTTTGCATTCTTGATCATTCATTTATAATAATCCCTGCATCAGCCAATCACTTCGAGGTGATATTGCTCTAATAATACATTTATTTGGATAAGTGTTTTTTTAATGTTTATTTTCTGTGCTGACATACGGCCTTGGTCTCCATGGTAACAGATTTATTTTCTTAGAACTGTTCCACATCAGGGAGGAATATTGCTTCATGCGAACAGATGATTTTGTTGAAACTCATTACTAGTTAGTAACACTAACATTTCATAACCTAGTTCTATCTTTGGAAACAGAATTGAAAATGGCACTGGTCACATAGCAATCCCCCATTCATTTACCTGCTCTCGAGATCTAATACATGTCAATTACCAGAGCTAGAAGAAGACTGATGGTACTGATTCTGCATCAAAATCAGCTGCTACCAATCACTCCCTCCATGTTCCGCACATGGTGAAATGTAGAGAGATGGTTGAGACATGCGCCAGAAGGAAAGGGAGATGGGGGGGTGAGAAGGAAGGGGAGAATGAAAATTAAAGAGGAATTGCAGCTAGAGAAATATAAATATGAGCGGTTCCCAGAATTCAAATAGAGTATACTAGGTAGATATGTACTTCAAAGAAAAGGATGGACAGTATAAACCACTGTAAAATATACACATTTTAAAAAAAAATATGGTAAAATGGTAAGATATAAAACACACATAAAAATAATAATATACACCAGATAATCAAACCCGGTTGGCAAAAAAATTAAACTAGAACCTATAAAGGTTTTTATACTTATTAAAAATATTAATTTTTTACCTATTAAAAATATGTTTGTTTTACAGCGGTTTATAACAAAATATGATGAGAGCACTGGAGAATATGTTCCACCATATTTTATTAAAATACATGTCAATTACCAGTTTATCTAGTAATCAGCTGCATGACTGTAGTCCAGAAAAGAAGAAAAGACCAAGTACTTTATTCATGATATTTTAGTCTTCAGGCCAAAGTAGCCGAATTCAGCTGAATTAGATATTTTTTTTTTTTAACTCTGCTACTTTGGCCTTGAGTTTGAAATTCCCTCTTTAATGAATAAAGCCCTTTAACCCCTTTGTGACGTTAGGATGTACTATGCCGTCCTGACTTTAAGTGCCTTAAAGTCGTTAGCACGGCGTAGTACGTCCTGTACTAAGCAGCTAATCGCTGCTCCCCGCGATGAGCTGTTTTGGGATCCCGCTGCAGGCACTTACAGCGGGATCCCACCTGTCAGATTCAGTCTGACAGGGAAAATGTAGCCGGTGCTCAAAGCGAGCACCGGCTACATTTTGCTAAATTGCGCTGTGCCCGAACTTCCGGGTTTGGGCTCGCCTCCGTGACGTCACGCTTGACGTCCGGAGGTCTCGCGATTTTTTGGCAGGGACCCACAGGGTCTATTAAGACCCTGATCGGGTCTCTGCCAGAGTGTTCCTGGCTACTGATCACCTTGTGATCTGTGGCCAGGAACAAATCGTGACGTTTTGGTGCTTGCGTCGTTTGGGACGCAAGCACCATGCGTCACGAAGGGGTTAAAGAGCCCTTTCTGGATCCACAATGTTTCTTTCACAGTTGGTGATTACCAAGCAGTGACATCACATCATGGCACTTAGATACCTGCACATAATAAACTTTCAAACTATCAGTGAGATGATAAAATGATTGCTTTAGCTGGGGAATTTTATAAGATTTTAGTGTTGTAATTGTGTATACCACACTCTCTACACCTATTGGTGGTATGGTTTCCAATACAGACGCACTGGAGATAAAGTTGGGATGACCAATATATATTTTTATGTTCTTCAGTTGATGTGTACTGTTCTCAGTTCTAGAGATATAGAGATAACAATGAAGTTTCAGAAGTTTGACTGGATTATGGTTTCTCATTGGTTTGGATTTTATTCTGGATCTCTGGAAACATCTCCATCTGTTCCCTGTTCCCCTTCTAGCTCCAGGGGTCCCGTTGCATGACTTCTATGGGTCCCCCTTGTAGTTACTCGAGGTGCTAGGTTCTTTTTAACAGAGGTGTCTTAGCGGTGGCTGAATTCCTGTGTGGACGCCAGGAACTCTTGGTATCTTTAGCCTTCATATTTAGCAGATTACTTGGGTTGCATGGAACTTCATCAGGATTTAAGATAACTGCTGAGACAGGGGATCCTGGTATCCCAAATACTAGGGTGGTTGTTTAAGGGTTATCTGTGTGAAGGAAGGGTCTTGTTTTGTAGCATACCCCAGCGAAAGAGGCATAGATTTCAGCAAAGGGAACTCCTGAAGACCGCTACCTCACTGTGTGCTGATCCCATGAGGGGGCTTAAATAGTAACCACTAATTGCCTAACCCACAAATACTACATCCAGCATTCCACAGCTAGGCTACTAGATTGGCTCCAAACTGGCACAAAACTGGCGGGGGCTGTTTGGACTTCAGCTGGCCAGCCGAGCTGAGACTGTACCAGCAGAGGTGAAAGTCACTGTAGAGCAAACCAAGTAGCTGGTCTCTGTAGGGTAAGTGTATCCCTAAGGGTTAGATGCATAAGAAAATACAGATAATTTTATTCTGATTATAGTAACTAACAGAATTTTAGTGAGCTTGCATAAGACTGTGTTAAAACATTTTGAATATAAGCCAGTTGTATTTTATATTGTAAAAGGTTACTTGCCCAGCATCTTGCCTCATATTGAGATGCTAACTCTTCTAGCCTTATAATAAATACAATTTATATAAGATAATAACTCTTTGTCCTTCCAGGAAGGTTATTAATAATATACAAACTGCTCTCATTAAATAGGAAATTGAAACTGATGTATCGGCCATCAATCTCTGGATCACAATATTCTGTCTCTGCTCTGTTATGCTCTAATATTGTTTGTTGTTTTATTACATATTAGTAGTTGTATGGAAATTTCAGTATTTATTTGGGAAGCTGAGATCTCCATACCAGACATATGTATTGTCATTTGAGCTAGGTAATTCATTCTGCTGCTGTTGAATTTTTTATATATTGGTATATGTGTTACAGATTGGTTTACATGTCCTTTGTATCACAGTGTGAATATTTAATCTTGTGTAATATACTGCACAAGACCAGGCATTAGGAATATTTTATGATAAATGGTATTGATCTACATCATACATAGTAATAAACTCGAATTTGACTTACTATTTACTTAACAGCTATTTGGCACAGTGGTTCTTAGTGACTTCAGACTTAACGTGTGTGACACATAGGTAATATAAAATACAGCAGTTACTTAAATGTATGAGATACTGTAGTGGCATAGGTATTCAGGGAGTGCAGAATTATTAGGCAAATGAGTATTTTGACCACATCATCCTCTTTATGCATGTTGTCTTACTCCAAGCTGTATAGGCTCGAAAGCCTACTACCAATTAAGCATATTAGGTGATGTTCATCTCTGTAATGAGAAGGGGTGTGGTCTAATGACATCAACACCCTATATCAGGTGTGCATAATTATTAGGCAACTTCCTTTCCTTTGGCAAAATGGGTCAAAAGAAGGACTTGACAGGCTCAGAAAAGTCAAAAATACTGAGATATCTTGCAGAGGGATGCAGCACTCTTAAAATTGCAAAGCTTCTGAAGCGTGATCATCGAACAATCAAGCGTTTCATTCAAAATAGTCAACAGGGTCGCAAGAAGCTTGTGGAAAAACCAAGGTGCAAAATAACTGCCCATGAACTGAGAAAAGTCAAGCGTGCAGCTGCCACGATGCCACTTGCCACCAGTTTGGCCATATTTCAGAGCTGCAACATCACTGGAGTGCCCAAAAGCACAAGGTGTGCAATACTCAGAGACATGGCCAAGGTAAGAAAGGCTGAAAGACGACCACCACTGAACAAGACACACAAGCTGAAACGTCAAGACTGGGCCAAGAAATATCTCAAGACTGATTTTTCTAAGGTTTTATGGACTGATGAAATGAGAGTGAGTCTTGATGGGCCAGATGGATGGGCCCGTGGCTTTATTGGTAAAGGGCAGACAGCTCCAGTCCGACTCAGACGCCAGCAAGGTGGAGGTGGAGTACTGGTTTGGGCTGGTATCATCAAAGATGAGCTTGTGGGGCCTTTTCGGGTTGAGGATGGAGTCAAGCTGAACTCCCAGTCCTACTGCCAGTTCCTGGAAGACACCTTCTTCAAGCAGTGGTACAGGAAGAAGTCTGCATCCTTCAAGAAAAACATGATTTTCATGCAGGACAATGCTCCATCACACGCGTCCAAGTACTCCACAGCGTGGCTTGCAAGAAAGGGTATAAAAGAAGAAAATCTAATGACATGGCCTCCTTGTTCACCTGATCTGAACCCCATTGAGAACCTGTGGTCCATCATCAAATGTGAGATTTACAAGGAGGGAAAACAGTACACCTCTCTGAACAGTGTCTGGGAGGCTGTGGTTGCTGCTGCACGCAATGTTGATGGTGAACAGATCAAAACACTGACAGAATCCATGGATGGCAGGCTTTTGAGTGTCCTTGCAAAGAAAGGTGGCTATATTGGTCACTGATTTGTTTTTGTTTTGTTTTTGAATGTCAGAAATGTATATTTGTGAATGTTGAGATGTTATATTGGTTTCACTGGTAAAAATAAATAATTGAAATGGGTATATATTTGTTTTTTGTTAAGTTGCCTAATAATTATGCACAGTAATAGTCACCTGCACACACAGATATCCCCCTAAAATAGCTAAAACTAAAAACAAACTAAAAACTACTTCCAAAAATATTCAGCTTTGATATTAATGAGTTTTTTGGGTTCATTGAGAACATGGTTGTTGTTCAATAATAAAATTAATCCTCAAAAATACAACTTGCCTAATAATTCTGCACTCCCTGTATATGATTAACCATAAAAACAAAATTACATTTACCACATGTACATCTTTAAAAAAATGACGTGAGCGTTGTATTCGCAAAAATTACAAGAGAAAGTATGTACCAAGTAAAAACTATGAGGGTTATGTATAAAAACTCCTGCATTGCAAAGTGTCAGTAGTTTTATTAGAAAGTGCCAGTGCCGTTTGATAATGGTGATTTTGCTTCTTTATAAATCTCGACACTTAGCAGTGCAGGAAAAGGACCTGATTTTTTTTTTATAGGAGCTGCCAGCGCAACTAGCGCCAACAAAACCTAAATCTACACATTCAGCGGAGATAAAACGGACTCCCATGAGTCTGCTTTATACATTGGCGCACACGCCGATTGCGCCAGTATTTGGCGCAGTCTGTGTGTCCCATGTTTATACATGCCCCAATATGTTTTGACGAGGGAATAAACATTAAAATTAAATGTCATTTTTAAGGGTTCATCTAACACTTACCTTTTGTCTTGTTCCAAAACACTTACCTGTGAAGCTTCATAATGTTCTGGGCTCCCTTTACTTCTACAGTGCCAACATCTTGTCCTCGGAGGCTCTGTCTCCTTTTCTCTTCTCTCACTGTCATTGCTCATATTAACCATTCACACCATTAGGCGTGACCCGGATTAATTCTGCTAAGTATTTCTTTTGTGGACAAAGACTATAGGATATCTTTTGAATGGTACTTCAAAAAAGTAATATTCAAATGCGATATAAATCAGGAAGAAATGGCCTTTCATTACACACACACACACACACACATTATATATATATATATATATATATATATATATATATATATATATATATATATATAATTTGTAGGGAATAAAAAAATATATAAAATGAGCTATACATTGTGCTAGAAGAGTTGCAAAGAAATGCATTAAGAGAAATATATGTTTAAATGTATGTGTTGTGTACTGCTTATGACATCACCTGGGGCTTGATATGCAAATTATACTTTTCCCAATGAAAAGCAGATTATTTGCAAATCAAGCCATCGATGATGTCATAAGTAGAAGACTCCACAGACAGAAATAAACCAGATATTTATCTTATTTTATACAATTGCTTGTAATTCTGCTAACACAATGTATAGATGTTTTTGTTTATATTTGTTTAATCTCTACACTCACAGTATAAACAATGTATATAGTCCCTAAATATATGTATTTGCAGGGACAAACCAAAGGCTTATGGAGAATCCCAAGAACTGTAGTTCAACATTAACTGAAGTGCTGCCTTTGGTTATACAAACTATGAAGGAAATTCAGCAAAATCCTGTCAGCATATGATAGAAAGGAATGAGCATTATATTCAGGTTTTTTAAAACATTTTTTTATTTCATCTCATGGTTGCACAACCTGGGGCTGTGTTTAATTATAAAAACCATTAAAAGCTGCAGACACATGTTTTTTCAAACCCCCTTGTTGGTAAAATGATCAGTTATAAAACACATCCATTCTGCTAAACCTGAAATATTACAGAAACACAAGCGTTCTCAATGCTGGCTCTGCTTTAGCTCTGCAGCTGGGGGTAGACTGCATTGTTCTCATTACTTTACTAAGCTGTGCAAAATACATAAAATGCATTACACTTCATTTACTTTATCATAGGAGTGATAAACTCAGAGAGCAATACAGGATTATTAACATAGATATTTTGGGAGATGGTTATTCAATATGTCAACAACAAAAAATACCAAACAATTGAAGAATCAAAAACTACCTTACAGTAATAGATTCATTTTATGAAAATGAAAAATACTAATGATTATCTTGCTAGTGCATATATCTTGCATATATCTTGTGTTATGTTTTGCAATCAAGCGAAGGAATATGGGGGTTAATGGTTGGCATTGATTTGGACTGCTAGCCACATGTAATTGCACTTGCTCAATATAGAGGCAGTCCTAAGTTAGCAATTGCAGCTACCGTATTTATCGGCGTATAACACGCACTTTTTCTCCCTGAAAATAGGGGGGAAATGGTGTGTGCGTGTTATACGCCGAAAAAAAAAGAATCTAATTTTAAACAAACTTTATTGACCGCGCGGCTGGAGGGAAGCTCACAACGCTTCCCTCACAGCCACGCAGCTACAGAGCAGGAACGAGGTAAGTAATGGGGTCTGGGGGAGGAGGGTGGCATAACGAGCATACTAAGGGGCAATATCCTGGCATATTGGGGGCAATATCCTGGCATATTAAATGGCATATTGGGGGCAATATCCTGGCATAATAAATGGCATATTGGGGGCAATATCCTGCATATTAAATGGCATATTGGGGCAATATCTGGCATATTAAAATGGCATATTGGGGGCAATATCCTGCATATTAAATGGCATATTGGGGGCAATATCCTGCATATTAAATGGCATATTGGGGCAATATCTGGCATATTAAAATGGCATATTGGGGGCAATATCCTGCATATTAAATGGCATATTGGGGGCAATATCCTGCATATTAAATGGCATATTGGGGGCAATATCCTGGCATATTAAAATGGCATATTGGGCTTCAAAGTTCTTAATTTAAGTTCTTAAGTTTTTTTTTCCTGAAATGTCCTTCTTAAAATTAGGTGCGTGTTATACGCCGGCGCGTGTTATACGCGGATAAATACGGTATTTACTCATGATGTACCTGGACTGTGTCCTTAAGGGAACATTTTTTGTGCGGTTCCCTTTATGTCATCAGTCCCTTGTTTGGTGTTTTTCCAGCACACTAACATCGCAAGTTGGAAACAAATTAGAGCCCACTTGATGGGTTCCTCAAGAGTTTACATACATAAAAGCTATTGAAAATCTATCTGAAAACCAATTAATTTTGGATTATATTTCCAATATTTGTTTTACATGATTACATTGTGATTTTTTTTTTGTTTAATAAGTGTTTTTGGTTGTTGTTTTTTGAACAATACAGAATGCATAAACATGCACAGAATTCTGGGCTCTCAGATTAGATCTTACAGACATTTATGTTTGAGTTCAATTATACATCCTGGGCTCTCAAGGAATTCCATGGGCACTTGCCCATGGTTGATAGAATAGGTCTGATCTCCTTAGCTGTACTGAGCCAGTCCTTCAGGGAGGGTGCTTGAGTTTGTTTCTATTTTTTAGGTATGGAGAGTTTTGGTGCATTAAGCTATTTGGCTGTATGGGACCTTCGATATTTGTGAGTCAAGTGTGAGTTAAGGTGAAGGAGGAAGGGCTGGGCCGTGAAGGCCGACTATAATGTCCTAGTGCTTATTTAGGATACACCATATGTGTATGTAGGTGCCTCTGTCATTCTTACATCTCCAGCAGGGGTAGAGGGGTACGTTGTGATTTATTTTTTGATGCAGTGGACTCTATTTAGTGATGTGAGCCATAAATGTCCCAGGTCATTGAACTGTGCCCACTGCTCATATAGAGCCTATATACCTTCTCTTCCCTAAATGGGAGAAAAACATGAAATTTGACCAAACGCAATAAAGAATGTACATTTCCTTATAAAAATGCACCTCAGCACCCCAGGTAATAAGTACAAGACGTCTGCATAACATGTTAGAACATTTCTCACAGGAAGGCCGAAACCACACATATTTCTTAATTAAGCGAGTTGAACCCTTTCCTGTAACTGAGACATGACTGGAATAACCAGCTACATAGCTCTCATCACACTTAACACTGTTTATGTTGCTCTTTGTACATAATATAATCTTACATTTTACTATATTTTTTATTAAGACATGATTTAAAAGAAACAATTTGTTAACAGTGAAAACCCCTCTCCCCTCCCCCCAAAATGCCTGTGTGTTAGATGTAAAAGTTACATTTTTGAAGTATACTTCGAGTGTTTGAAAGATGGCAACATCATTTTTTGGGGATAATAATAAAAGCGAAAACATTAACCACTTCTTTTTAAGTCTTACAATAAAGCAGTTAATCCAGCCAGGCTACACCCTACCTACCGCGGAAACATCCCATGTAGCCCAGAGTAATAACCATATAGTGTAAAAGGTATCTTCAAAATCTCCAACTTATTTGACAGATGTAGTCCAGATTGAGTCATATAAAGTGTGGGTGAATATGAAGTCATACGACGTGATAAACTCCATCTATTAATATTTTTTCGTCAGTAGAGATTTATTTTTGTACTATTATTAAATTGCTTTTATTTTACAAAAGGGTTGCTAATATTCGCTAAAGTGTGGGTGAATATGAAGTCATACGACATGATTAACTCGATCTATTAATATTTTTTCGTCAGTAGAGATTAGAATGATTAGCAGCCTTTGTTCGACTGATGTCATCTACTCGTGTGAATTGAAATACACCAAATATTGTCAACTGGAACAAACGAGACGGAAAAATTCATTGCTCGTGATTATGGGCGGTTCTTGCTATGTGTACAGTGTTTCACGGGAGTGTATGGAGGCCATGTGGACTGATTTCAATAATAAAATCACCTTTTAGGACCACCATTATACCAGGGGGAGGTGCAGAAAACTGAAAGATGGAGAAGGAAACTGTTTAGTATAGTAGAATGTGAGACATTTGGGCTACTTATTAAAAACAGAGATAGACAGGGGAAATTGGTCCTGCAATCTTAATGAATGCCCATTATAATGATGGATTATACCTCCAGTGTAGGGTTATGGTTTTGATATATATATTTTGTATATATTTTTCTTTTTTTTTTTAAAGACACAGCCCAACTGTTATCACTCAATAACTATTGCCTGTATCCATTATCATCAAACACAATATAGGTGAAGATTGCTTAGTACAAACTGTACAGGAATTTAATGTCTCGTACTGGAATTATAGTCTTGTGGATAGCTGGAACCATTTCTCCATATTAAACCAGTTGAAGGTCATAAAGACATTGTGCTCTTTCTTTCCAGAGCCAGACTGTTGTATAGCTGTATAGTAGCCCTCAGAATTGCATAATTATAGTGATATGTTTTGAAAAATACACTGCTTATAGATAAGAGATATATCAAAGGACATTAGGGGTTATATGTAAAGAACAAATTTTGGTGCAAAGTGGTAAAAGTGGAGCAATCAGCGGAAAACAGCCAGACCCAGGGCTGGTGGCCTACTGTAAAATTTCCCAGAATCCCGGTGGGTCAGTCTGGTCTTGTCAACCCCCCCACGTTTTATATAATTCATGAAATAAAAAGCCAAATGTACACAAACCAATAGCAACTAACAATCCCATCAAAAAGTTTAAAATCGTCCAGGGACCTTGTCCTCTATTATCCTTGGATGATCTCCACATCCTGTGTGTTTTACAAGTCTGCCAAAGAATAAAACTTTAGCCCTGACAGCTGTTGTGAAACTAAAAGGCCAATGCTGTAAATATTCTCAACCATACACCGTTTTTTGGGATATATTCCTATATTGCACCTTTTTTAAGAGGACCCGACATCTATTACAATATACCTCTTCCTTTTCTTCTATGCATCGCAAGGTTTAGTAAGAAATTAATTTTTTATTCGCTCTGCTAAATCTCCAAACAACAGATATTCTGGATTATTCTCTGTTATTCTGGACTAGTATATGTTCGGGCCTTTGGTAAGCATTAGGCTTATAGTGCTGTTCTCTTTTTTTAATCTATATGTATTATTTATGTTTTTATTTTCCATTTCAATTTTTATCAATCTTTATATTTTTCTAATACACCATTTTGTTCAGTGAATTCATTAGCGGTTCTGTCCCCTTGCTGTGATACATTGTTAGCCTACTTATAAATCATGTTAAAAATAATACGTAGATCTTTTCTTTGGGCTGTTGTTGTCAGCATAGTACCAGTAATCATCCATACTTTTCATTGATTTTGTTGTCTGTCCCTCCTGATACGATCTCTGTTATTGATTGTTATGCCAGCTGCAAAAAGGCTTTCTTCTCGCCCTAGACTATTTAAAAAATACTAATGAAGATGTAAATAGAAGGCTAAATCTCTGTAGTACATGACTGGTAACCCGTAATTCATCTACTTTGTTAGCTGCAACTAGGGTTGCCACCTGGCAGGTATTTCACCGGCAGGTCGGTAAAAACAATTGTCATTAGGCCAATGTTAAGTCTATGGAGACAGTACAAAGGCCGGTATTTTTTTTAAAGAAAAGATGGCAACCCTAGCTGCAACTGTCTGTGCTCAATCTTTAAACTAGGAAATACACTAATCTACCTTTTGGTTATAGACCACCTGTTATGGCATTACCCAAATATACAGTCTTGTATACTAGACCATGTAATAAAATAAGGATGCTCCACCCCTTGGCTAAAATTGATAATTCTGAGTATTCCCCTGTATGCTCAGAATTGTGCATGTCCCACATTTTCACTGAAGGAAGCACTGGACATGTGAGATTGTGCACTTTCCTCCTATGCCTTCTGCTAGACATCTAATATGCATGTTTGTGACATTGACATCTTGCACATTCCCAAGTTTTCCTGATCCTGAGTAAATCTGTGTGTCTCTTTACTGATTCAAGTTTACTTTCGACTCAGGCTGGCACTCGCTGACATTTTCAGGCAGGAACCACTAATTGCAGAGTGAGTGTGGCCTCCATTTTTAAAGGAGATCAACAGGGGGGACCTTGTAAAGCGATGAAACTGTAGTTTCTCACAACACTAGCAGTAAGAGACTGTTGGCGACAGCAGCAGCCCTGGCTGCCAGTAAAAGGATTAACTGGCATGTATGTTAAATAGTACATGCCAGTTTATCTTCATACTAGGGTCATTCAGTTCTTTTCTTGTGCTTTTATATTAGAAACACAAGTGAAAAAAATGTTTAGCGCCTCTTTAACATAGCATTTTTTTTAAATGTCCGCTTTCATGCGCATTATTTTCTTTTTTAAGGCTTGTATGGTCCGTTAAGTTTATTTCTTACTGGCTAGATGACGTCTGTTTACGTTTCGTTTTTCTACCAGCATTCCAAATCTTTTGTTTCGTTTATTAGTGCCATATTCTAGAACCAGGAAAATATACTCTCTGTAAAATCTGCTTTCTATTTGCCGATTAGATGCTGATGGCAAAAATGTGATAAATAATAATAACTCCTAGACTTCTGAAACAAAATGCTGTTTAGAGACAGTCCTGGAGGGTTTCGGTTACAGAAAGCTCTGCATGACCACATAACTCACAGAGTGCCACCTGGCTTTTTATTTATTTTTGTACTATTATTATATTGCTTTTATTTTACAAAAGGGTTGCTAATATTCCCTAGTTGCTTTTCATATTGGAAACATATATTGGTTCCAGTGGTCTGTCTTAGTATTTTGTAGCCCAGAATTCTCCACTATGTGTTTGTTCGTGGTTTTATTTTTAGAAAGTAATACAGTTTGTTCAGGGCATGAGTTAAATGGGTTTCAGGACTGTCATTTGCACTTGTTGCCTGAGGAAGAAGGTCATTTATCCCTAACCTCTGTCAATACATCAAAAGCTGGGCAGGAACCATGGCTGTCTCGTTTAATTTACAGAGACAATGGAGGACATGTACTAAATGCCAGCAGCTAATTTTTAAAGATGCTCTAGTGATGACGGCAAATGACTAAAACCTCAGACCCTCAATTTCTTCATCTGTGTCTTGACCACAAATATTAGGCCATGTTTCATAGGAAGTCAACTCTGAGGTATTTTTTTTTTTAATTTCTATTTTTTATTGCAGAAGAACTGTATGTAGCATAAAATACAAATTGTAATATGCCATTGTCAATGCAGACGCAGCTGCCTTCCTCACATATACATGAAAACGATGCAAATTTTTAGTTTCACTTACATATGTACAGTTATTTTATAGCTGAATAATGTATTATTGGCAAGAGTGCAAAAAGAAATAAGGTGGGGTTATTGCAACTTATCCAAAAAGTATTTAAAAGTGAGGCGCTTCATTAAAAAACCTGAAACCTGACAGGAAAAGATCAAAGATGTTACAGCTTTAGAGATGGACGTCATTTCCCCCCCCCCCCCCCCCCATTGATTTTCTCCTCAAAAAGGGGGGTTAGAGTAAGGGCAGGTAGAGGACCTTTAAATATAATGAAGGTGTTTATAGGAGGGGTTTGCTTCGTTCAGAGGTTCTTAGTAGTTTCCAGCTTGTAGGGAACATTGCACCATTTGTGGGAGAATTGAAGCATGTGTTTCAACGATGTTGTCAATATCCCATAATTCTTAGCGTGCAACCCGGGCATAAGGTTTTTGTGTGTAACCGCAAAATCACCACTTGGGACAGGTGGATGCATGCACCTCCACTGAGGCAGAATAAATAATAAGGTAAACGTATTTTGTAGGAGACAGGTTCATTTTAAAGGTGTGTTTGATAACTATATATATATATACTATAAATGTAATTGGAACCGTGATGATGTTTCCAAACTACAAAATTTCCCCAGAGGCAGATAAAAAAGAAAAAATATTGAGATGCTCTTTTTAATTTTTATTTTTCCTGGCACTGGTATTTCAAAGTGTTATTTGCACATTAAGTGAAATAAATACTTAAGGGTGTCTGTATACAAAGTGCTGTGGTTTTACATCCAAGGAAAATGGAGGAGATGCAGACAGTAGCTGAGTGCCTTCAGATAAAAATGCTCAGCAAATTAGATTAGTGGATATAGCACACACAACACGGCTCTAATGTGCTGTAAATTCAGGGATAGAAATCTTCTCAGCTGAGCTCCCTTGGTACCACTGAGAAAAATCAATCAACTTTGTGTCGTTACTTGGTAAGGCTAGTAGGAATAAAATTAGTCTTAGTCAGGAAAGGTCAGGGTTTGATGTATACATGGAGATCATGCCAGTGTTGCCTCATGCATTGCAAAGTATCTGTTTAACTCATTACAGTCACAGGGTATGTTGTGTGATTTTACATGCTGCTTGTCAATGTCTGGCAGCCTTGTTAGTCAGCTGTTGTTTTGTTATGTTTTGAACGGTCTCACTAAAAGGAAGTATTTTGAGGAAGAACTATATATAAATGCTGACACTTGTAATCATGTGAATATCAAGTGAATTATTCTTGGGACCAGGCGCTGAAATGGAAAATAAGGAGAAAAGTCCCCGACGGGACAAGCCAGCTCCACCAGTGGCCGTTTTGTCGTGGATAAAGGATTACGGGGGCTTCGTATCAGCAGCAGTATCACAAATGGGAAAGACAAAAGGAGGACAAAAACGCCTGCAGGTTTCGGGTAAAAAAGTATTTCCAAAATGTATTTGTAGGATTCGATCAAATACAATAAAAACAACACAGGAGTAAATAAATACAGCATTTTTTTGACGCTTAAAACACGTAAGGCAATTCCTTTTCCCTTTCTGTGTTGTTTTTATCGTATTTGATCGAATCGTACAAATACATTTTGGAAATACTTTTTTAGCGGAAACCTGGAGTGCAGGCGTTTTTGTCCTCCTTTTGTCTTTCCCACTAGGCGCTGAAAGCCCTGGCTGTTGAGTGGCTGCAAGCGGAGGTCTTTTTAGGCTTTCCACGAGTCACAGCAGAGTTTGTAGAAATAACAGGAATGAAGTCAGATAGAAAAGTGGTATACAGCGCCTAGTGATACAGGAATAGTTGTTAGTCAGATGATAGTGATAACACCCACCACCCACTATTAGAAAGAAAACCAACAAAAAAAATAAGTAGATACAAACCCCTCAGGTACAGAGAACACTGAATATGGGGCTAGTTTGCTGGCCGTACTCCACAAGTTTTCAGTGGAAATTCTTGAACAGTGATGTGTTAAAAGGGAAAAAGCTGCTAGTCCTTGTAATTCACAGTGGGTCACCAATGGAGAAAGTTAGTACACATGATTATCTGAATGGACAGCGCTAATTATTAATTTACAATTAGATTGAACCTTCTAAGTAAAAAAAGGTCCAGAACAAGATGGATTTATAAAATATATACATTTTAATGTACAAATATAGCCATAATAGTACATATATAGAATCATACACATATATATAAAAAAAAGAAAAAGGTGGCTCCGGGCAGATAGTTGACACAGTGTCTACTAGAGTAATAAGAAGTAAATCTCTCAGCAGAGTACATATGCAAAAAAGAGAGATATTCCACAAACAAGCACATTATAGAAAAAACAGGGCAGTAAACAATAAGTTGCCACTATAAAAATCCCCTCTCGGAAACACATATACAAATGAGTGCAAGCAGTATAAAAGCAAGTAAAACCAAATATTCATCTTGTTTTTAGCTGAAGAAGTAGTGAAACGCGTCCCTTTTTGGTATCCTGTTTGTGCATACCTGGTCAGGTTATATACTATTGTCTCAGCACACTTTCTGCAGCTGAAAACAAGATGAATATTTGGTTTTACTTGCTTTTATACTGCTTGCACTCATTTGTATATGTGTTTCCCTGAGGGGATTTTTTAAAGTAGCAACTTATTGTTTACTGCCCTGTTTTATCTATAATACGCTTTTTAATGAATAAAACCAATTCTGCAGTGCTGGATTGAACCCACCTTCAGGGGAAGTAAATAGCAAATTACCTTTTCAGAATGTTTTGGCTCACAGCTCAACAAACCAAAAAAACACATGCCGCTAGTTTCATTACACACTGGCAGGACCACATAAACACTCTACCTGTGGCAACACAAAAACTGGTGAAGAAAACCTTTCAGGGTACCTCCTGGTACATCTCACAGGTTCTTGGACAACAAGACCCAATAACAGACACAAACACATCCACCATAAAGCTATGTAAAAAACAACAACCTAGAAATGACAAAAATATTGATTCAGTTACATTATATTATGCCACCAAATGTCCCTCCTTGTGTGGAACTGTCCCGTGGAGCTCTACCTCTGTCCATCTGAACCTGCTTTGGCGGGTTTCATTCTCCAATGTCTGTGACTCTGGTGGATGCACATGTGCAGTCAGTGGCACCATCAGTCTGACAGCGTAATGCTGACACTTGACCTCCCCCGCTCTGACCTCCCACTTGGCATTCCAATTCACAGGGGGGCAGAACATAAGAGGTATGTCATATGGCCGTGTCATGCTTAGCCCACCACTGCATCAAATTATGCCAACATTGGTGCTTCCTAAAATTAAAGGTTTTTTGCTTCTATGGCCCTGAAATTCCTAAACTGTATTACTTACCAGTTACAGCTACACAGATACATCCATACCAAGATAAGGCTATTATTCATTTTGAGTGGTTGTTCTCTATGATTAAAAAAACTTAAAAATTTTCTTTTTTTTTTCAATTGGCTGATTTTATATAATGGGAGAGAGTGATGGGAAATGGTAACTCTGTGTTAAAGAAATGTAATTTTGTACTGTAGGATGTTATCCAGATCATTTCTCATGTTACCTAATGGATTCTATGGGATATAAGGACTATGGAGACCACTAAGACGTTTGGGTGCAGTAAAAGGCTAGTTCCTGCTAATGTATTTCTTAGTCCACAGATTGTTAGAGTAAATAAAGCTGCAGTAACTATATAGGTTTCTGGATGAGAGACAGTTCTGTTCATAGAAGTGGACTACATTTCTAATTCACTGATGCTAGGCTTAATATGCACACTTATAATATAAATGGCTGTCAACATATAAGAGAATTAATTTATCTGATGGTCTGAGATATATTGTGCTACAGCAATCATAAGGTATCTTGTCATAATATAGAGAATAACCCTTAATTAGATGCTTTGGTATTTACCAGCTGGAGTTGAACACATTTCTGTAGAACGTAGGAACCAGCTTGGATTTTGGGGAACCAAAGGGAAATAGTCCAGAGAGCAAAATAAAAATACAAAATGTTAGGCATTAAAGTAAACATTTTAGTGCCAAAGGACCTGCTGACCAACATACAACCACAATACAAAGTACAGGCGCTTACAGTTGTACTCTTAACTTAGTGCTAGAACAATATTTTTTGCCCCGCTATTGTTTGCTCTTGTACATCTTTCTCTTCAATTGGTTTCAATAATTTTTTTAGAACAGTTCATCCATATGACCTCAGTAACTAACATTAATGCTAAGCCCTGGGACCTGCAGACCTAAGACTATCTGCACTCCTCATAAACATAGCCTGGAACATAAACATAGTCTTCACTTACTTAGGGCTTATCTTTAAGCCTCTGGAGCAGGACTATCAAACTGAGGCAAAGTTTTCATACAAAGGACACCAGAGTACATAGCAAGGCCTGTAAAGGTCCATAAAACATCATTACAATGACACTCATATTGAAGGCTTCATTAAAATGTAAGATTTAACATGCATTTAGCATTTCTGGGGTTGTTGGGTTTTTATCTGGAGTGTTCATCTTATAAAGTTTGCTAGAGTGCAAATATCAGCAAAATGTCGAAAGTTTCCAAACACAGTGATAAAATGTACATTCACGTGAGATGTAACTTGTAATTTGGCTAGGTGCTTGGAATCATCACTTTTTCAAGTGTTTGCTAATGACCTTTCTGGAGACATGGCATTATGTTCAATAAACTGTAATTAAAGGTACTTCTGAATGAACAAACACAATAGCATTTTAAAGAGTCGAGAAACTAAGTTCCCTTTATTGAAAGCCTGTTACAGCAAGGGTTTAACACTAGCAGAGAGATAATCAAGTTCAGTCAGACCTCAGTCTGACTCGATTAGCAGATCACCCGCTGTGCAGAATTGCAAAAAGTCTCAAATAAAAAATATTGGGGCTATATGGCAACCAGTATTCACGCTTGTTCTCAGGGCCGGCCTTAGGGGTGTGCGACCTGTGCGAGCGCACAGGGCGCAACACCCCAGGGGGAGCCGCCCGCCAGCTAAGAGAAAAAAAAAAGTTAAAAAAAAAAAGAAAAAAGCCGGTGTTCTGACAAATTTCTGGAGCAAATTCTCCTGCGCAATCGCAGGAGAATTTGCTCACTGCGCATGCGCATAAAGTTACAGCTGATCACTCAGCTGTAACTTTGTGACCACCGCGCATGCGCCAGCTGCGCAACCCACCTCACGCACACCCCCCGCACACCCCTTCTTACCAGATGATCCGACACAGCGGTACACAGCGGTAGAGGCACTGGGTGGGGGAGATCAAAAGATCCCCCCTCACCAGCCCTCTGCTCGGCATGCTCTGCTGTGTTGGGCAGGGGGCGGAGATAACCGGCTGAGCGGTGTAGCTCCGCCCCCACCCTGTGAAGCAGAGAAGCTCCTGCTTCACGGGGAGCTGCAGGCAGCAAAAGAAAGTGCTGCTCGGCTCCCCATGTCTGCATTAAGCATGGGGAGCCGAGCAGCACTTTCTTTTGCTGCCCACAGCTCCCCGTGAAGCAGACACTGCTCTGCTTCACATGGTGGGGGCGGAGCTACACCGCTCAGCTGGTTAGCTCCGCCCCCTCCCTGATCAACATTTGCAGGCAAGGGGAGGGGGGGGAGAGAGACAGACTGAACAAGGGGAGAGACAGACAGACAGAACAGGGGGAGGGGGAGAGAGAGACAGACAGAACAGGGGGAGAGAGAGAGAGACAGACTGAACAAGGGGAGGGGGAGAGAGAGAGACAGAATGGGGGGAGAGAGAGGCAGAATGGGGGGAGTGAGAGACAGAACAGGGGGAGAGAGAGAAAGAGAGAGACAGAATGGGGGGAGAGAGAGACAGAATGGGGGGAGTGAGAGACAGAACAGGGGGAGAGAGAGAGACAGACAGAACAAGGGGAGAGAGAGACAGAACAGGAGGAGGGGAGAGAGAGACAGAACAGGAGGAGGGGGAGAGAGAGAGAGACAGAACAGGGGGAGAGAGAGACAGAACACGGGTGTCTGGGGGGGGGGAGAGAGAGAGCACGGGTGTCTGGGGGGGGGAGACAACAGGGGGAGGAGAGACAGAACAGGGGGAGGGGAGAGAGAGAAAACAGGTATGGGGGAGTTAGAGCGAGACAGACGTGGCAAGGAAGAGGGAAGGGACACATACATGGGGGGGGGGGGGAGAGACGGGGGGTGCCACGGGGGAAGCCAGCACAGGGCGCTGGGACACTTAAGGCCGGCCCTGCTTGTTCTATCCCTTTTTTATTTATAATTGTGTCTCCTGTGCAGGATACCAGTGTGTCCATCACAGACATTATCCTATAACTTATCATGTATCATGGGGTGGTCATATTGCTTATAAGATTTATCAGTGCTCAGATGTGGGGATTATGTATTAATAGCATTTCTGGGACAATGCTTTAAAAGAAGAGCAATTCCTCCTGTTTCCTGTACTTTATAAAACCGGTTACAATAAAGTCAAACCATAAGGCATGTACAGCCAATGAAAACTAGGCCATGTGCACATAGTTCTCAGTACAGAGTAACCAAAATACAAGGGAAAATCTGTCATATCTTTATAAATGGCTGCTTTTAAAATGGTGTTAATTAACTATCTTTTTTCCTTTTATTTTACTACTTACAGGATAACTGTGCATAATTTACAAAAATGTATTAAAAGTGTATATTTAATGGCTGGTTCGATGTGTCTTAAGTGGGTCCTGACAGAAATTGTCTGTTTCTCTGCCAGGACATGGAGAACACATGTGTTTTTATTTTAATATTGATATAATATGCTTATATCTCATATACCCATTAAATGGTACATTTGTTTGCCACATGGCCTATATACAATCCAAAAGCCTGCACACTCACATCAAACAAGTCAATAAATTCACTCAGAATGTTAAAAACACCTTTCCAAGATAACATAATTGGAGTTTTAGTCACATTATATGGCCATATATTGCTAAGTCCACCACTACGTCAAAGTACTCCAATATAGGTGGCTCCTAACATTAAATACTTATATGGGGTTACATTTCTTTAAATGTGTTTCTTACCAGGTACCAAAGATAAAGTCCACCTGGTGTGGATGTCAGCTGAAAACACAGTCTATTAAAATGGTCAAGTAGGAGGAGCCTGATTGAATTTAGGCAACATTCCTGTCATTGCCTACATATTTAAAGAAGCAAATGGTATTCAGACGTATTGAGTCAAGTGTCATAAACTGATACAAGTGCAGCAAAATGGCAGCTTTTTGTTGATAGTACCTGACTATAGAACATTTTACCAAGCATGGCTGTTTCTTTAAAATGACACTTCCACTCACATAAGATGTAACTAGATTACCTGTGCAGACACATGTAAAAGAAAAAAAAACATATGCCACTAGTTTTTTCTCTATGTTTGAATTAATTGCAAATAAAAGTAAAAATAAAAGGAGTAGTCTGTCTCCAGCATCCATTTTGAGATTTTTACCCATGATACAACATTCTCCAAAATCTTCCAGCAAGCCTCACTTTACAACTGTGGCCAGACTCTGTATGATGACATAGTTGCCAACATTGGCCATGTTTCCAGGGACACATATTTGTTCCACATGCTGCAGACAGACCATGCATAGTGCAGCCCGGCAGTGTGTAACATGGATATAAGCACAGACACAGTACAATTAATTAGTCAGGGTGGAGATCTCATAGAACCTACCATGATTAATTAATTGGATTGTGCCTGTGCATACATGCATCCTACATACTGCCTGGTTGCACTTTGCATGGTCTGTCTGCAGCATGTGGAACACATATGTGTCCCTGGAAACATGGCCGATGTTGGCAACTGTGTGATGATGTCATAAGATACACCACTGCTCTCTTACAGGCTCCTGTTTATCAAAGTGGGCAGTACTAGGTGGCTGTGTACAACTTTTTTTTACCTGCCTTCCAGCACAAAGAGAGGAGATTGACCTGATCAAACAGGATCATAACTCCTCAACTTGTGATGTAATAGCTACATTACCCACCCATTCAATGCAATACATTCTGTGTCCCCAGCCCCAAAGTGAGATACTTGTGCTGTTAAGTCACTGGGGGGGTGGCACCCAAAAACCCTGTATTTCACAAAATGGCGGCACCCAGTCACACTTGTTTAGTAAAATATTTCATAAAATAAACTCACATAACAAAAACAAAAAACTTATCGGAAATTAACAATGCAAAATAAAAAAAATAAACCCTTTTCATTTTTTGGTGGGAGTGTCCCTTTAAATATATAATGTGTATACATAATATTCAAAGCTGACATAATATCTAGACTCTGCCCATGTTGCCATGTGTTGGTGGGATGACACAGTTCATACATCACAAAGTCGGCCCCGGCAAATCAGGACACCAGGGGGCGGAGTTTGGGAGGTTTTGTGTAATCACCACCCACAAATGGCACAGGAGAATGTAATCAGGACCGCAGGATAGATGGACAGTCTCCCAAAACTGGCACAAACTGGATAGTTGCAAGGCATGCAACTCACAAAGTGCCCCTTTTTATATAGATATTTCCTTTTTCACTGCAAGAGAAGCCCTGGCATGCACAGGTGGCATATTTTACTAGTCAGGAATATCAGTACAGGAGGGAAGTACTCAGTGGAGGTCTGGCAAGGGAAGCAGAGAGGCAACTGACCCTGTGTCTCTGATAGGGTTGCCACCTTTTCTTCAAAAAAATACCGGCCTTGGTACTATCTCCATAGACTTAACATTGGCCTGATGCCAATTTATTACCGGCCTGCCGGTAAAATACCGGCCAGGTGGCAACCCTAGTCTCTGATGATAGATGAAGTGGCACCATGGGCCACTAAATTGTTTTTTACCTCCTGGCTGTCAAAACTCAGAAACAAGTTGTTGTTTTTTTAATTTTTTTTATATATATTCAAATCTTCATTTTATTTTCCATATCAAAATATAAAATACATAAACAAATATAAATACAAGACATATCGCACCTAAAAAAAGAGATACTAAAGACATTTTTCTCCTTCCTTTTTTTTTTATCCAGCATGGAAGGTAACAGCGTTTGCTCTAAAATGGCAACTACATTTAAATATTTCAGAGAGCGGTCAGTGACAGCGTTTGTAGATATTTTGCAGTTGCACACTGTTTTCCGACTGTGTGGTATGTTGTATTGACCCCTGCCCCCTGTGGATCCAGTTTATAGATGAAATACAGATCCCTACCTCATTAATGATCTGGTATGATGTCACATTAAAATGGGAGCCCCACAGCTGGGGTTCTTCAGTTTCTAGTGAAAACTGTAGAGAAAAAAAATATGATTGTAAATGATCTGTACATTATGTTGGCAACATTGCAAGCAAATGCCTAGATTACGAGAAAAATGTGTTTTAAATGTGTCTGTGAAGTCTCTTGTTTACGACATCTCCTGTGGCTTAATGGGACACGAAACATTTTTTTTTTTTTACTTGTGCTTCTATTCTAGAAGCACAAGGCACAATTATGAAGTAAACGCCAGTTTATCCTCTGACTGACAACTGCCATAGGAAGCAGGCAGCTGTCTGGTCGGCGACTGTCTCTCTCTGCTAGCGTCCCCCTGCTGATCCCATGCAAAAACTAGGGTCTCTCACTGTGCTAGCAGCCAGAGACCCTCCCATTCAGCTGTCAGAGCGGGGCAAGCTACGTGAGACACAGCAGTTAGTAAACCCGCGTGTATCTATTAAGATAGGGCTTGACAAACCCCGGGCACCAGGTCGCCATGGCGACCAGGAAATCAGACCTGGCGGCCAGGTATCGTGAGTCCCGCATGGTGCCTTGGCAATAGGATTTCTTTTTTTCTTCTCTTTAATCTAGCGGTGCGCGAGGGAGCAGAGTGAGTGCACAAGCTGCACAGACTTCCTGCTCCGCCCCCTCGCGCACCGATATAGTACTGATCACCGGGGAGCTCAGCAGGAAAACAAAGCTGCTCTCTGCCACTGGGCTGGAACACAAGCGCCCCCCCCCCCTCTGCATTGAGGTTGGAACGCAACCCCCTCTCTCCCCCCCCCCCCCCCTCCCTGCATTGATGTGTTATAACAGGAAGGGGGGACATTGATAGGCGAGCTTTTTTTTTTTTCCTCTAAAAAAAAACCCCTGCTGCCTTGTGTGTGTGTGTGTGTGTGTGTGTGTATATGTGTGTGACTGGATGTGTGTGTGTGTGTGTGTGTGTGTAAATATGTGTCTGACTGGTGTGTTTGTGTGTGTAAATATGTGTCTGACTGGATGTGTTTGTGTGTGTGTAAATATGTGTCTGACTGGATGTGTGTGTGTGTGTAAATATGTGTCTGACTGGATGTGTTTGTGTGTGTAAATATGTGTCTGACTGGATGTGTTTGTGTGTGTATATATGTGTCTGACTGGATGTGTATTTGTGTGTATATAAATGTGTCTGACTTTAAAAAAAAAAAAACCTGCTGCTTTGTATGTGTTTGTATATATGTGTGTGACTGGATGTGTTTGTGTGTATATATGTGTCTGACTGGATGTGTATGTATATATATATATATGTGTCTAGATGTGTTTGTGTATATATATGTGTCTAGATGTATGTGTGTGTATATATGTGTCTAGATGTATGTGTGTGTATATATGTGTCTAGATGTGTTTGTGTGTATATATGTGTCTGGATGTGTTTGTGTGTGTATATATGTGTCTGGATGTGTTTGTGTGTATATATGTGTCTGGATGTGTTTGTGTGTGTGTGTATATGTGTCTGACTGGATGTGTATTTGTGTGTGTATATATGTGTCTGACTGGATGTGTATTTGTGTGTATATAAATGTGTCTGACTTTAAAAAAAAAAAAACCTGCTGCTTTGTATGTGTTTGTATATATGTGTGTGACTGGATGTGTTTGTGTGTATATATGTGTCTGACTGGATGTGTATGTATATATATATATATGTGTCTAGATGTGTTTGTGTATATATATGTGTCTAGATGTATGTGTGTGTATATATGTGTCTAGATGTATGTGTGTGTATATATGTGTCTAGATGTGTTTGTGTGTATATATGTGTCTGGATGTGTTTGTGTGTGTATATATGTGTCTGGATGTGTTTGTGTGTATATATGTGTCTGGATGTGTTTGTGTGTGTGTGTATATGTGTCTGACTGGATGTGTATTTGTGTGTGTATATATGTGTCTGACTGGATGTGTATTTGTGTGTATATAAATGTGTCTGACTTTAAAAAAAAAAAAACCTGCTGCTTTGTATGTGTCTGACTGGATGTGTTTGTGTGTGTATATATGTGTGTGACTGGATGTGTTTGTGTGTATATATGTGTCTGACTGGATGTGTATGTATATATATATATGTGTCTAGATGTGTTTGTGTATATATATGTGTCTAGATGTGTTTGTGTATATATATGTGTCTAGATGTATGTGTGTGTATATATGTGTCTAGATGTGTTTGTGTGTATAAATGTGTCTGGATGTGTTTGTGTGTGTGTATTTAAGCATTTGCTTGCAATTTTGCTAACACAATGAATAGATCATTTTCAATCATATTTTATTTCCTACATTCACAGCTTAAGCAATGATTAAATGATACAGTCCCTTTAATTATTGGAGCTGGGATAGAATAATTGAAGGTTTTGTTTTTAAACATTTTTTTCCCCATCTACATGTATATCCGTTTATATCTGCATGAAAAACCTATTTTAGACTCTATATCACAAATGTTCTGCATTTTGGACTTTTCTAGCTAGTCACAATAGTACTGCATTCCAGATCCTTCATGTTTGTCAATAAGTCAAATATCTGGGGTCAGGCAAATCAATCGGATCGCTCCACTCTTAGTGCTCTGAAGATCGTTTGCACAGACATTAGTGTGAAGATGTCATCTAATAGAATGCATTATATAAATCATGCATTATTGACCATCTATTACAAACGGATTTTTTTGGCAGCCAAGATAATGCAACTTTAAAGAGTTTATTCATACATTTAAACTTGGGTATAAATAGGCCCTACACTACTATGGATTTTTTTTCTTTCTTTTTTTCTTGACCATTTTGTGAACACAGCATAACATTCCAAGTCATTGTGCACTCTTTTGGCTGCAGAAGGTTATATTGTTAAATTATAAGATTTCCCCATGAAAGGAACTGTATCACCTACATATTGTTTTACTGTGCATAAACAATTATTGAAAATGATCTATACATTGTGTTGGCAAACTTGCAAACAAATGCCTAAATTAGGAGAAACATTTGTTTGTAAATGTGGAGTGTCTGTGGAGTCTCCTGCTTATGACATCACCTGTGGCATGGTATGCAAATTATCTACTTTTCAAGGGGAAATGTGTTATTTGCATACTATGCCACAGGTGATGTCATACTCAGGAGACATTACAGCCCCATTTAAAACACATTTTCTCCTAATTTAGGTATTTACTTTTAGCAATTTTGCTAACACAATGTAATTTTCAATCAGTTTTTATGTTCTACATTCACAGTAAAAACAATATTCAGTTGAATATTACAGTCCCTTTAAGGGTGTACAGTTACATGACTAAAATAATGCATGCTACAGGCTAGTCTTGATTAGAGTGCAGGCTGGTTTGGATGGATGTCACCCCTTAAGAGGAAACTCTAGTAATATATATAGTTAAATAGTCTGCTCGTTTGAATTATATAAATGTACCCCAATGTTTCTTGGTGAGACCAAATTATGAATATCCAAAAGTGAAATAGGAAGGACCACACAAATGTATCGTATTTGCTCGAATATGAGACGACCCTGATTATACGACAACCCCCCAGATTTTTGATACTCATTTACGAAAATAAGAAGAAAAAGTCTGAATATAAGACTATCCTATAGGCAAAAAGTGTTACATATAAATATTCACATGTAAACAGTTTTTTCATATTTAATTAAAACTGTGATATTAAAAAAATAGCATTTCTTGTTTTTATTTGCCAATCTGCCCCCAGATTTTGCCAATGCCCCCCCTGCTGCACCCAGACTTTGCCAATGCCCCCCCCCCCCCTCCCTGCTTCAAATATCCCTGGTGGCTAGTGGGGGCAGCTGGTGGATGTCTGCACGATGCGTCTTCTGTCTGACGGACCAGCCCACTTAGTGATGAATTCTGGGCATTTTATGGATCAAATTATGAATTTTGTCGTTGGGGGAAAAAAATGACTTTGTCATTTAAAACAAACTATTTAAAGGATACATACTAGACAAGTAGCATTGTTTACCTAGAGTGAGACGTTAATCATTGTCAGCTGTTGCTAAATGTTACATTAAACAGACATAGTAGCACCAGATGCCTAAATGTAGTTTCTTTTATTGTGCACTCCAGGCAACTTTGGAAAATCTTTGAATTTTTGGAACGCTTGAATGGTTATTTTAACCTGGATTAGGTTTTAGACAGAAGGTAAATATTTTTTAGGCTAAAATAATAAGAAGTGGAGGGTGAGTTCTACTTAAGTTATTTAGGTGCAAGATGGGTATGACTTCATAAAATTAGTATTTCTAAACTTTTAATTTCACACAAAATATATTAACATTGTCCCAAATACATTTAGTGCATACATGTAAAGACTTCTGTCACCTTTTTATTAATATTTATAAGTACAATTATGAATAAGATGGGGTTTTTTCATGAAATGGCCAGGTATTTCATCAGACTCATAGAAGAGGATCCTACAGAAGCGTCTTAAATGTGGCTAGTAATAAATGTCTGAGGCAACCATGCTGGCTAAACCTGTGTTACAGATACACCAAGGGTAGTTTTGTCTCTAGAAATTGTTAAAGCTCCATGGTTTCATCATCATTTCCTCATCCTGCCAGAATTACTAAGTTTAACAAGTGCTAGGGTCACACGGAGACTGGTGATTAAATCTTTCAATATTAATAATATAATAATACTGAAACAGAATAGAGCCACAAGAAAGGTAGAACTCTGATTGCATGGCTTGACCATGTATTGTACCTCTTACTGAGATAGACATCTAATGAATACAAGGACAAAATAATGAGAATGCTGAAATCACCTAACCTATTGAAACCTCTTACTTTTTATTTCAATTTAATGTGAACTTGCTTCCAGAGAGTGCTGAGATCATATGATTGACAGTAATGAAGGTAAAGGTGAACCCAAACTCATGATCAGCCCACATCTCAATGCCTTCCATACTATTCCCTTATTGTGAGTCACAGTAGAAGGGATCCGTGCTGGACAGGTTTCAAGGTGAGCAATACTGACTAAATATTGTAGATAGAATGGGCATTCAGCACAAACCAATCAGTTATTTTTTCCCTTTGAATCTGAGACTGAGTCTCATTCCAGAGAGGTCAGGACAGGCACATACATGCATGTATGTATGTGAAAGACAAGTCCCATGTTTATTCTACCGTCATCTTAAAGGGGCAGTTCCATATTCCTTATATTCTTTATTTTGTACATGTTTCTAAAATGTGAAATGCATGTATTTTTACTTTAAAACACATTACAATTCTTCTGTAGTTTTACATGGAAAAGTATTTCACAGGGGCCTTTAAATTCAGTCTGCTTAGAGGATAATTACATTACATTAACATTTATTTATATAGCGCCAACAATTTACGTAGCGCTAGGTACAGAGCATAGAAGGGAACTACATACTTAGTTAGACAAACTAGAACAGACTGGTACATGAGGTAGAGAGCCCTGCTCACAGGCTTACAATCCTAGGATAAGCGGAATTGGAAAAATGAAGGTGCAGAACATAGTGTAATAGGCTGAGATCTAATTTATTTAGTATGTCTCAGTATTTCGGCACAGTGTAACAGACTCCCGGTGCACAGAAAAATGCTAAATTCAGTGACCTACAATAAGGAGTACTTGGAGAGATAGCAAAAGCAATGTATATATTGCACTTTATTTGCATTTTTTAGGAGATAAGAAGGGATGGAAAATAAGCTCTGTTGCTTTTGTTTACTTCACATGATCAGTTAGGGGTGCCACCCTGTCTGTATTATACCAGCAGGCCAGCAAAAAATTGTCTTGATAGTTTTGGTTTATCACATTCATGTAGGGATTAATGTGGATAAAAACAATTGTTCTTTACATTGGAGGCTATTCACTGAAAGGTGAGCTGAGATGATTATTTTTTATCTCACCAATTTAGCTTTACACTGTGCAGGGACAAACCTGGGTTTCCTCTGCTAAGCAAGCTCGCCAGGTTTGTCCCTGCACCATGTATAGCTGAATTTGTGAGATGTTCATCTCCCCTTTTAGTGAATAGTTCCTATTGTGTTAGCAGAATTTCATGGCAATGCATAAATTAAGATAAAAACATGTTAAAATGTGCCTGTGGTGTCTTCTTTCCCGCAAATTCCCCTTTGAAAATGAATTAATTTGCAAATCAAGCCACATGTGATGTCATAAACGGGAGACACCACATACACATATAAAACAAACACCTCTCTTTAATTTGCTCACACTTCCACTAACACAGCAGATAGGGCATTTATACATACATTTAAAACATGCTTTTCTCTTAGTTTATGCATTTGCTTGCATTTCTGCTAACACAATGAATTTTTTTAATTGGCCTTTAATTTGTAAAACAAGCCACAAGCAGATGCTAAAAACACCACTGGCTCATTTTAAACACATTTCTCTCTCAGCCCATGCTTTTTCTAGAACTTTTGCTAAGTTATGTATAGTTGTTTTTTTGTTGTCTACATTAACAGCATAACAATGTTTAACTGACCGTCTATTTTAGGTTCAGAGGGATTTCTGCCAATAAAAATAGGGCATCTGTAATCACTTGTGTAGAAGCTTTTCCAATGTTCAACTGTGTTCAACTCAACATGACCCATGTTGCTAAAGAATCACTGCTGAGTTCAGGCACCATGGAAACTCCACAAAGGCACTTGGCACTGAGGAACCTTGCCGAGTACAGCTGCTCTCAGCACTTTGCAATGGAACTTGGCCAACTGAGATCAGCTGTTCAAGTTATTTCACAGCATAACATGGTACTGTGGATCCTGTGGAGTTTAGCTGGCCAGTAGGGCTATGTATAACCTGGATAGATTGATGGAAAGACCCATAATCTTATCCATTCAGGCAACCCCCCCATGTGAACTACCAGCGATTTAAAAAAAAAAAAAAGATTTTTTACAATTGGATGATTGAGCTGTCTTCAATCTTGTCAGTGATAAAGGATTGTACAGTACATTGTATTAAAAGTGTTAATGCAGCAGTTACAGGCTGAGTAACTTTCAACCTGCCCTAACAGGCAGCACATTAACTGACAGGAGCGAAGAGAAAATGGGAGGTTATATGTGTCAATTCACACATTTACTCGTTACATTGTGACAGCATAATTCATACTATTGCAGCAAATTATATTTATAAAGAAAATGCCCCTTCTGGGAACACAGCAGATTTTTCCAAAGACAGCTTGTTACAGAAATGACACTTGTCACGGGAAAATAGGTGTTTCTCAAACAAGATATCCTCACATCTCATACTGTCTCTATTTATTTATTTATAACAGGGTTTTTTTTCCCCCAAGGAAGCATTTGGAGCTTATCTCATCGGTAAGTATGTCATAGGTAGCATGTCCAATGAAACATATAACAAATACAATACATAGATGTTTGAGGAAGTCATGGTGAGAGTAAGGAATGTAAATATGTAAATTAATTTACATACATGTACAGGGCGGACACACATTAACAATTATTGCAGAGAGATTTAGATTTTGGTTGCAGTGAAGCAGACATCTTACACTAGTGCAGCGGTGGCGAACCTATGGCACGCGTGCCACTACTGGCACGCCGAGCCCTCAGCAGTGGCACGCGGTCAGGTTCAGCTCTCACCGCTTATCTGCTCCATTGTCCTGGAGGTGCAGGCATCAGTGTAATAGATGGGCGCCGCCGGTCACCTGCTTCTTCTCCAGATGATTGGCGCATGCGCTTTCTGTGAAGAAGCATTCAAGTCGGAAAGCAATTAACTGTTTGCTTTCCGACTTGAACGCTTCTTCACATAATGCACATGCGCCAATCATCTGGAGAAGAAGCAGGTAACCGGCAGCGCCCGTCTATTACACTGATGCCTGCACCTCCAGGACAACGGAGCAGATAAGCGGTGAGAGCTGAACCTGTATGTGTGTGTGTGTGTGAGTATAAGTGTGTGTGTATGAGTATAAGTGTGTGTGTGTGTATGAGTATAAGTGTGTGTGTGTATGAGTATGTGTGTGTGTATATGTGTATAAGTGTGTGTGTGTATGAGTATAAGTGTGTGTGTGTATGAGTATGAGTGTGTGTATAAGTGTGTGTGTATGAGTATAAGTGTGTGTGTATGAGTATAAGTGTGTGTGTATGAGTATGAGTGTCTGTATGAGTATGAGTGTCTGTATGAGTATAAGTGTGTGTTTGGGTATATGTGTGTGTATGAGTGTGTGTGTGAGTATAAGTATAAGTATGAGTGTGTGTGAGTATAAATGTGTGCGCATGAGTATAAGTGTGTGTGAGTATAAGTGTGTATGTGTATGATTGTGTGTGTGTATGAGTATAAGCGTGTGTGAGTATGCGGTGTTGGCACTTTGTGGTCTGCAAGTTTGTGTCGGTCAAAAATTGGGCACTCGGGACCAAAAACGTTCGCCACCACTGCACTAAGAGAAGCAGCTCCATCTACTTTCAGTGTGTAATGGCAAGTAAAGTGCTGGAAGCAGACCTGAGTTTCATGGGCCTGTGGCAAGCCAGAGTGAGCATGCTGCTCTTATATGTCAAACCATAATAATAATTCCTGAGTTGTTTTCTCCGCAAGGGGAATCAATGCACTTTAGCAGTGCATGTGCTTGGATTTAACTGGAAGCTGTTACAAATTGTTATACGGTTTAATGGTACTCGTTTTTTGACCTTGGAAGAATGAACATCTGTGTTGACCATGCCAGGAATCAAACCTGCATCTGTATTGAACAGGCTCTACGATGAATCCATTAACCATCTCCACAAATCAGCCTTTCAATCCACTAATAACTCTCACAGTCCTGTGCACACTGCAGGTGGATGGACTAGTTTTAATATAGGTTTATAGGACTTTATACCAAAGTTATAGAAAATAAAATCTACTTAGTTTATACAATGATTTAGCAGAATAAAGACTGAAAAGTCTTTCTCTGGTATGGCGTGGCCCAGTTCAAATTCTAGTGAGTGTAAGTGTTTGCACTTCCACTGTTTCACAAAGCTCTGCTGTTATGCCTGGTTAATTTGGTGAATGACCCACCCTTCTATTTTAAGAAAATCATACATTTTTTGCATTCACAATTTCTTAAACATTTTGCTTTCATTTCCCTTTTTGTCACTACTCATCTTTCACAATGTATTCACTGAACTTGCAGTACACGTCATTTCTCAGGTTATTTAGAGCTTTCTGTCTCTGACACGCTTGGTAAAGCAAGAGCAAGATCTTATTTTGTTGTTTCATCTTGCAGAGGTTTTTTAAAACAGATGTCTTTGAATTGTAAAAGACAGGCATTCATAACTGCATTGTAAATATACCTAAACGTCTACAGGATGCTATGTAGAAGAGGATAAAGGCTTAGCAGACTACCTTAATGAATATTTTTGTTCAGTTTTTACAAATGAAAATGAGGGTAAGGGACCTCATTTAGGGAAAAAGACTAATGAGTCTTTTGATGCATGTAAGTTTACAGAGGAAGAGGTTTTACTTCAGATGTCTAAAGTAAAGACAAATAAGTCGATGGGACCTGATGGGATACATCCAAAGTTATTAAAAGAACTTAGTGGTGTACTAGCAAAACCGTTAACAGATTTATTTAACCAATCATTGTTAACGGGAGTAGTTCCAGAAGATTGGAAATTAGCTAATGTTGTGCCCATTCACAAGAAAGGTAGTAGGGAGGAGGCGGGCAACTATAGACCAGTAAGTCTTACTTCAGTAGTGGGGAAAATAATGGAAACCTTGTTAAAGAATAGGATTGTTGAACATCTAAAGTCGCTTGGATTTCAAGATCAGAGACAGCATGGGTTTACTTCAGGGAGATCATGCCAAACTAATCTTATTGATTTTTTTGATTGGGTAACTAAAATAATAGATCAGGGTGGTGCAGTAGACATTGCTTACCTAGATTTCAGTAAGGCTTCTGACACTGTCGCACATAGAAGGCTTATCAATAAACTGAAATCTTTGAGTTTGGATTTCAATATTGTTGAATGGATTAGACACTGGCTGAGTGACAGGCAACAGAGGGTTGTAGTCAATGGGGTATATTCGATGCAAGGTCGTGTTACTAGTGGGGTACCTCAGGGATCTGTTCTTGGACCCATTCTCTTTAATATTTTTATTAGCGATATTGCAGAAGGTCTTGTTGGCAAAGTATGTCTTTTTGATGATGATACAAAGATTTGCAGCAGGGTTGATATTCATGGAGGGATAAGCCAAATGGCAAATGATTTAGCTAAACTAGAAAAATGGTCAGAGCAGTGGCAACTGACATTTAATGTGGACAAGTGCAAGATTATGCACCTTGGGCGTAAAAACCCAAAAGCAGAATATAGACTATTTGGTACAGTCCTAACCTCAACATCTGAGGAAAGGGATTTAGGAGTAATAATTTCAGAGGACTTGAAGGTAGGTAGAGGCAATGCAATAGAGCAGCAGGAAATGCTAGCAGAATGCTTGGTTGCATAGGGAGAGGTATTAGCAGTAGGAAGAGGGAAGTGCTCATGCCATTGTACAGAGCACTGGTGAGACCTCACTTGGAGCATCTTAACATGTATAGCTTGGAGGAAAGACGTAACAGGGGGGATATGATAGAAACATTTAAATACATAAAGGGAATCAACACAGTAAAGGAAGAGAGTATATTTAAAAGAAGAAAAACTACCACAACTAGAGGACATAGTCTTAAATTAGATGGGCAACGATTTAAAAGTAATATCAGGAAGTATTACTTTGGTGAGAGGGTAGTGGATGTATGGAATAGCCTTCCAGCAGAAGTGGTAGAGGTAAACACAGTCAAGGATTTTAAGCATGCGTGGGATAGACACCAGTCTATCCTAGCTATAAGACCGGGAGACTAATAAAAGTACTAAAAAAAAATAAAAAAATTGGCCAGACTAGATGGACCGAATGGTTCTTATCTGCCGACACATTCTATGTTTCTATGTTTCTATGTTTACATCTTTACCAGTTCACAATTAAGGTCTCTTTTATGTAGTTAACTTGAGTTTCACCACAGTTCAGTTCACTTCCTAGTGCGTGGACTTCTATGTATTATTAAAGAAAGCTAGGTAATAACACTACTGTGTACAACAAGCCGCCAGGTAAGATTCCTGAAGCTGGAGGGCCACCAGTGGACAGCTAATACTTTGATTATATTTAAATGAAATTTAAAAAAAACATGTCAGCGTCCCTTTATTTTTAACCATTTTACTGGCCTTGTTTTAGTTTTATGGTAGTTAGATATGAGATAAAACAAATGTACTTTTACTTTAAGCATGTAATTAATATTATTTGGTACATAAACTGGTTGCAAAACACCATGGGGATAAAATGTTATTCTGTCTTATGAATCTTTAACATTGTATTAACAAAAAGTTAGCAAGTGATTGAGCACAAAATTAATTTATATTCAAATGTAGTGGCAGTGGTAAGGTGTGCATAACAATATTACATATTGACACTTTATCATTCTTATTAAACTATTTTCTCATTCAAAACCTGAAATGGTGAGCATTTGTTGCACAATATGTTTGAGGGGATTCAAAGAAAAATTGTTTCTAAACTAAGTGCCTGTTTAAGGACAATAACTGCATGCTAGTTTATCAGTATAAAGAGACCAAATAGGAGTTTGTGGTCCAACCACACACAAAGAGGTGCATTTGTGTTCATGCATTACTAAATATTCTTATGCTTTTAGTAGTTTGTGCTTTTGTTTGAATTACCATTTTGACCCTATTTCAGAACGGTTAGGGCTTTATTTGTGAAAGAGAGAATTGCAGCAAATGCATATGGTAATTTCAAGCTTAGGGCCAAAGTAGTTGAGTTGGAAAAAAAATCCAAATCTATGGGAGAATTTTTTCCAACTTGGCTACAAGTTTGAAATTCCCTGTACTCCTCTCTTTCCTGAATAAAGCCTTGTGTTTTTTAATGATCCATAGTTAAACCTGCAGTATAGCCTCAAGTTGTAATATAGACAAAAAGAATAATATACTGCGCCTATATGTGGTGGAATGAGCAGCACCTAGACACAGCTAGTGTTTCACTCCTTGCAAAAAAGTGCATACAATAAGAATAAAGTGACTAGTGCGCTAAACCCAACACTCAGCACACTATAAAATTACCCTTTTCAGTAAGACTATCAATTATAGGTGTTATATAAAGGGGAAAACAATAAATATAGACTAAATTTGGTGAAGTATATGAAAATGGTGTGGAAAAACACTTCAAAAGATTATATGAAATGTCCACTCACATGTACCTGAGCAGTAATCTGCTCAGGAGTAGGTGCATCAGGGGGCCCACAAGAGGATAAAAGATGGTAGAACAACCCAATATTTTCTTTGCAGGCACCTCCAGCAATCTCACACAGGGGAAGAGAGGACATGGATGTAAATAGAACTGTTTAATGCAAAACCAATAAAAACACAGTAAAATCTTACACTTAAAAATTGAAGATTCTTCACAGTAATTAAAAGATGCAGGTCTTGAAAAAACACACAAAGTTCATCAGTCCAAAGACCATTCTTCTCACACAACGCGTTTCTTTTCTATCGAGGCTTTTTCAAGTGTCCCCTTCCTGTAAGCGATCATCAAGTTGTTTGGTTCCTTTGTATAGATGATGGCATGAATGCAAGTAACACCAATATATAAAACATCAAGTTAGTATTTAGGTAAAATACCTAGTGGAAAAAGAGGACAGGGCATAATCAATTATTCAAAAGAAATGTATCTCTGAATAGACTGATTTTTATGATATTTTACAATAGTCTACAACTTCCTGGATAAAACTCCTCTCCCCAAAAAATAACTGCACCCTAAATCACATTAAAGACTCCTAAATAGCACTTATGGCATGTACTTAATGGTATTACTGGGCCAAAGCACCACAACAGATTTCATGGTGAACTTGCACTGAACACAGCATGGCTAATATTAGTGGCACCATAGTGGTCTATTCAACTCAACTCTTCATGCCATTTTGTTTTGAAATACCCTTGTCACATCACCACAGTTCACGGTTTAGTGAATGGCAGAGAAAGGCAAGTGCAGACTCCTTAGCTTAATGTCCAAAGTATTTACCCCTGAATCTAAGGCGGAGAGTATCCCCATGGTCCTGATTTTCCATCTCTATTGTCATGTAAACCAGTGAATGCATACACAGTGCATTAACAGTAGAGCGTTAAGTGATGTTGGTACCGTGCATAGAGGATGGTGCTAACCCACCGAGGACCCTGCCCTCCCGGTGTATTGGGAGGTATGGCAGTGTCTGTGGCAAAGTCTCAGAAGGTCCACAGAACATCTTTAACTTGTCCATGACAAAGTCTGGTAAACGAACACCTTGGTGCAACTTATTTTAGAACCGCATGTTAAATAAGTAACTCTAAATCTGTCAGGAAATGGCAAGAGGTTAATAATTATAACCCAAGGAGATATTCTCACACATGACTTCTGCTTTTAGGAGAACCACAAAACATATACTGCTGCTTCTCTTTGGAATCTAACAAAATAGAAAGAAAAAAAAACAATTGTGGGAAAAAATACATCTTAACTCTGTTAAACAACTGTGCATTGTCCTTCTTAAATCAATGGGCAGATGTCCCCGGCTGTGTGCGGCTGTGTATCATTTCATGCCTCCTACGGAACAAATCACATGATCTCACACGAGGTCAGTGTTATTCTATACCTTACAGTTCAAACTAATGCACATAACTAGCCAGTTAATGTGATTCTTGCATTGGAAAAAAACTCTGCAAATCCAGATGACTTGTTTATCAATGTAAATATATTGTTTATCTTATTGTTTCTGTATTCCTCATGCAGCCAACTAGCCATTGAGTCACTAGTGTGAATCTATGAAATCCTTACTTTATAAAGGCATAAGACATTGAAAGAGGTTGTCTTTAAAAAGGATTTTTTTGCTCATGCATTATGGAATATTTGCTGTGCTTACAGGACTACATAACATTACATTAACATTTCTTTATATAGCTCCAACAATTTACGTAGCGCTAGATACAGAGCATAGAAGGGAACTACATACTAAGTTAGACAAACTAGAACAGACTGGTCCATGAGGTAGAGAGCCCTGCTCGCAAGCTTACAGTCTAGAGTGAATGGGGTACATGAGACACATAAGGGATTGAAGAGGTCAGAGGGAAGGTAGTTGTAGTGACAGTAATGTGGATGGTTGGCGCTGGGTGGGTTTGGCCAAAGATTAATTGTGTGCGTTCTAGCTGGATTAGTTGTAAACTAGCCAATACCAACAATGATTGACAGCAGCGAGAGCTAGGTGGAATTAGCTGGAGGTAAATTAACTGGTATTCTAGTGGGATGGGTAGTAAGCTTCATCAAAGAGATGAGTTTTGAGGGACTTTTTAAAGTTTGAGAAGGATGGAGAGAGCTGGATTGCACTGCGGAAGGGAGTTCCAGAGAGAGGGGGCAGCTCGGGCAAAATCTTGGAGGCGCGAGTGGGAAGAGGTGATGAGGTTTGAGGAGAGCTGTAGTCTGATTGAGGAGCGCAGAGGACGTGCAGGGGAGTATCGGTTAAGCTTTGAAGGTTAAAGATAGATTTTTAAATTACTACTCCAAGTTGTTACAAAAATAACAAATATATTCATATTTAGGCTCACATTTAAATTAATTTGCATTTTTTTGCTGTTTTTGCAGTATTTATATTGATAACTTATGTAATGCAGGGTTTCCTTCAGGGGTCAGTTTTTTAACATCCATAATCCAGGTATCTCCAAACAATGTATGTACTAGCATTCTAATTCTCTTTTACTTCAGCTATTTGAATGATAAACTGTAGTTTAGAGTATTAATATGAGCTTGTAGAACAGTTTTTTTTTTAAAAAACTTTTTAATGCAAATCCTAGGCATAAACAGTGTTAATTGAACAGAAATGTATTTGTTTTCTCTAGTATACCGCTTCACAGTAGTCTAACCTCCCAGATGGTGATGTCCCTGAGCAGTTTCCTTTGATGTAGTAGACTGAGGCATCCTGTGGTGTGATGTCTTCTCCTGCAGCTAATGCCAACAAGGACTGGATCCATGCATTAGCAGCATGTGCCCATGTTTTAATCAGTAGTTCTGCGCTGTCCGAGAAAAAAAAACCTTCTGGCAAAAAAGGCAGCTTTGGTTGCTGAGATCACAGGAAATAATGCTCTTTGAAGTTGAAATCCCATCAATGCATTGGGCTATGAAAACATTACAATATTCCTTCAGCAAGATGTACACTGATTTTTTTCTAGTGATGGTAGCTGGATGTGGCCACCTGCACCGTAATGCAGGACCATCATCTCCCGATCATACTTCTATTGACCCATTATTATAAGCCTTGTAAAATGCCATTTGCCCACTCATATGTAGATACCTGAACTATGCAGTGGCTGCACTGACAGTCTGAGGAGGAGAAAAAACTACTGCTGTACACCATTTCCCACATCACTGGTGGCAGCATCTCTAAGATACATATCATTTCTCCAGATACCTTTCTGCTGACCAGCAATCTAAACATTCTAAAAACTTTCTGTACCATATTTTCCAGCCCCCACTCTACAAACACAATTACACTGTGTTAGGCGCTAGTACAGGGGCGTCCAAGTTTATTCTGCAAAGGGCCACTTCGCTAGAAATGTATGCGTGCGTGGGCCGCATTAATTTTTCATTCATTCAGAGAATAATATATATAATTATATACGTGTGTGTGTGTATGTATATATATATATATATATATATATATATATATATATTTTTTTTTTTTACACTAATGTGTAGTGGTCACATTAACTACAAACACACACATGCATACACAGTCACACTTACCGCCCCTTCCCACACACACAGTCACAATTACCCCACACACACACATACATACACTTACCCAACACACATACTCATTTATACAGACACTCACAAACATACATACACTTAACCCCCACACACATCCACATTTATACACACACTCGCATTACACTTACCCCACTCACACACATTTATACACACACACACTCACATACATACAGTTACCCCACACACACACACTCACATACATACATACACTTACTCCACACACATACACATTTATACACAAACAATTACCCCACACCCACTTAACATTCACTCACAAAGATACACATTTATACACATACTCGCATACATACTTACCCCCCCCTCCCCCCCCCCCCCCCCACACACACACACTCTTATACACACACACTCACATACATACATACACTTACCCCACACACGTGGCTGTGGACTCCCGGCGCGCTTCTTCCCTCCCTCTGACCCTTGCGCATGACCTCATGCGCAGGGCAGAGGAGGGGATTTGTGCACTGCACACCGCATGGGAAGCTGTATCGGGGAACGAAGTTCCCTACACAGAAGCGTGTAGGGAACTTCGTTCCCCGACACAGCTTCTCGTGCGGTGTGCAGTTCGAGCTGCGGCTACCGGAGCAGAGCTCAGGCGGGCCGCACCTCGATGCCCGGCGGGCCGCACGTTGGACGCCTCTGCGCTAGTATAAGAATCCTCCATCTGTCTGTCCATTTATTCTGCCTAATCCTCTCACATCACCTAAAACTTACAACATGTAGGCATGGCTTCCCAAACCTTGCCACACACACACTGGTGTGCTTGTACTGATACTTTACCTGTGGATTAGACCACTTTACTTACCTAACAATTAATTCCCATTAAGACTGTTTCCAGTTTCAAAGTGGATTGGTTCTTGGTGTGACTGGCCACGAGTAATCACTTTAAATATAGTGTACATTCCCTTATTGGTGGCTTTTATAAAGCATTAAAGATTGTTCCTCTTTTGGACATGCTTCAATTCCTTCTAGTTGTCTCTCTTTTCTAGGAACTAACAATATGTACAGTCAGGGCCGGCCTTAAGTGTTCCGGCGCCCTGTGCAGGATTTCCCAATGGCTCCGCCCCCACCCTGTGAAGCAGAGCAGCGTCTGCTTCACTTGGAGCCCAGGTCAGCAAGAGAAGGTGCTGCTCGGCTCCCCATGCTTAATGCAGGCATGGGGAGCCTAGCAGCACTTTCTCATGCTGCCAGTGGCTCCCCGTGAAGCAGACGCTGCTCTGCTTCACAGGGTGGGGGGCGGAGCTACACCGCTCAGCCGGTTAGCTCTGCCCCCTCCCCAGATATAGAAGAGCATGCCGAGCAGAGGGCTGGTGAGGGGGGATCTTTTGATCTCCCCCATCCAGTGCCTCTACCGGCTTTTTATTTTTTTTTAAACTTTTTTCATTTTTTTTTTTCTTTGGGCGGGAGGGCGCCCCCTGGGGTGTTGCGCCCTGTGCACTCGCACAGGTCGCACACCCCTAAGGCCGGCCCTGTGTACAGTATATATTCAGAGGTCTACAGCAGTGTTTTTCAACTTTTTAAATCTAGAAGGGCATATTTACTGAATCCTAGATTTGGGTTGGAGATGATTAATTTCATGAGGTAATACATGTCAGTGCACTATGCACAACAGAAAATTATACATGTCATGAGGTAATACATGTCAGTGCACTATGCACAACAGAAAATTATACATGTCATGAGGTAATACATGTCAGTGCACTATGCACAACCGAACATTATACATTTCATGAGGTAATACATGTCAGTGCACTATGCACAACAGAAAATTATACATGTCATGAGGTAATACATGTCAGTGCACTATGCACAACAGAACATTAAACATTTCATGAGTATTACAACAGGATAAAAACTAAACCATGAGGGACTTGCAGTTTGCAGCTTTAAATTTAGAATTTGAGAAAATCACTTTTATTTTGATTTACTCTCCAAACCACCAAAGCACGTCCTTGTGATATTTTTTCCCCCTCAATATTAAATGTTGTGATAAAAAGTCTTCTGTTTTTAACAGTGCTGAAGCAGGTTGCTATGGGAATCTCCAATGTTTATCTCCTAACCAATTACACAGAGACAATTTGTTCTGGAAGGTTAATTATACAGTGTGAAACAAATCTGAGATATTTACAATAGAGCATCAAAATACATTTAACCCATTAGGCTGACATTTCGGGGCAACAAAAAACCTCAGGGGGTGTTCACGCTGTTAAAGGGGTTTTGTTGCCCCAAAACATCAGTGTTACATGGGTCCATGGTTTGTACTGAATTAAAAGTGGAATTTTAGTGCTTGGTCTATTTTACTTCTTCAGAATTTCTTCTCACTACAGGGAACAGTAGTGTTTTGGACATTGTAGCTGACAGGACTACATTTGGGTACTGTAAGCACTTACCCCTACCCATTACAGTATTTGGAACCCATTCGATACATAGAACTAGTGGTGTCCCATTTAGGTCCTGCACAGAAATGATTATTTTGATCATTAAAGGAACATTGCTTAGGCTGACATATGATATGATTGTTTAACATGGCACCACCAGCATTAAAACAGAGAATATATATTCGCAAATTTCCCTCTACTAAAGAATACAGCATTGAAGAGTGGTATTTAAAATACCGCTTAACTGTACATATTTACCGACTGACATAATCTCCCAAGATGGTGGTAAAGGTTCCAGTATAAGTCAATTGTATGCAGTATTTTTTAAATTGCATCAAGTAGACAACTAGTAATCACATTGGGGGTTATGTATAAAAACGCAGTGTCGAAGTTGTATAAAAAGGCGCAATTGCTGATTGTTTTGTATAACGTTGATTGCACTTTTTTTTTTCCCCCGTCACATTGCAGTGCGGAAAAAGGACCTCTGGCTGTTTGGCGGAGGTTCCGATACTATTTTTTTTATACATAGGCTACTCTGGTGCAACAAGCTCCGACACAACCAAAACCTACACATTTGTGCTAGATAACTCAGACTCACAAAATTTGTCAGGAATCTTCTTTAACCATTGGCGCACACGCCGACTGCGCCAGTATTTTGCTCAATCTGTGTGTGCGCGCCATGTCTATACGTGCCCCAGATAGCTCCAAAAAAAAAAAGACGCAACTAATAATTTTTTACCAAGATTTTAAGTTCTTGGCTGATGTCCCATTTTAACATTGGGTTTACTTTTTAAAATGGGTACAGTTTTAAATATTAACTGCTAATGAAACTAAAAATTATTCAATGCAGTCACAGGAGGATAATAAACCTCCTATCTGTTAATATCCATGTCGATGACTAACACTAAATAACTGTCAATTAGAAAAAGCAACTTTCTTCTCACGCCCACTATCAAATGATGTGCTTACCCTTATTTTATAGCAGTCCCAAACTTTACAGTATACCCTAAAATAAGGGGACCAACCTGCAATTTAGGATGCAATACATAGGTCAGCATTGACAATATCACATAATGGCAAAAGCCATATAGTGGAGATCTGGTTAGCGCTGATGGGGTAATTTTACATTAGGAAGGACATGGGGCCAGTAGCTGGGTAACCATACTGTCCTGATAATGGAGAAATCTGGTCACAAGGTGGTAGTGCCCACTATCTACACAGCTGAAATCAAGTATGTGATTCTTTCCTGTACATCTCTGAATAGAAATATCTTAGCTTAAGTGTTTTTAAACTTCAAAATATAATAGTTCACAAAATCATCCCTTTTCGATTATATCAAGCATGAGTAAAGGAATTGAACTGGAAGCATTAGTTACAGAAAACAACTTTGTAATGGCATTGAGCTCAGCATAATAAATTGGCCTTTCTATAAACCGCATCAGATAATTGATTACCGCAAGCTTGCATATCAAGAAAATGAATTTGGGTATATTTGTCTGATACACAGTGTTGTGGTTTGCGTATATCGTCTTAGCATGCTGGAAATTGGATTATAATTACACGCTGGAAAGCTATTCTTATGATAGGGCAGTGGAATCCTGTGAAAGAACAAGAAAAAGGTTTCATTCTCACTGAATAAACATTGCTTACTTCGGAGAAGTGGGAATATGGAAGCAAGTATACGGGTCTAGGACACTTGTTTGCCGCATCTTCATCGCTGACAGTTGAGCGCGGCAGTTAGAACGCTGAACTGTCAGCAATGAAGTATAACGCGGACGTTTCACCCCAGCTGCAGCTATGTAAGCGCTGACAGTTCAGCGCTGAACTGTCAGCTCTTACAAATCTAAAAGTAAAACGAAAATACCCCCCCTAATAAATGATTCACAAACCCCAATAGTAACACTAAACCCCAATACTAACACTAAAATTAACCCCAATACTAAAATTAACCCCCTAAACCCTAATACTAACCCCCGACCCCTAATACTAAAATTAACCCCTAAACCCTAATACTAACCCTAATATTTAACCCCCGACCCCTAATACTAAAATTAACCCCTTAAAGCCTAATACTAACCCCAATACTAACCCCTGACCCCTAATACTAAAATGAACCCCTAACACTAAACACTAAACCCCAATACTAAAACTAAAATTAACCCCAATACTAAAATTAACCCCCTAAACCCTAAGTCTAACCCCCTAAACCCTAATTCTAACCAAACTAAAATCGGTAAAATACTTACCTTTAGCGATGAAATGTCCCGCGATGAAATCTCCAGCGACGATCTGTCTTGTGCTGCAGAGTCGGCGGTGAAGCGGCTGCGCGGAAGCAGCCGCGATGAAGAGTCCCATCCCCCAAGTATACACCCTTCATCAACTGCTTTACACACACTTCATTGAATGTGAAAATGTGATCACTGTTGTCCGGGTGTCAGTGTAAATGATTGGAAGGGGAGTACATCTCATAGAACAGTGATGGCTAACCTTAAGCAGATGTTTGGGAACAACAAATTCAGTGATTCCAAATAGGACAGAAAGGCTGGCTAAGAATTCTAGGATATGTAGAATAAAAGTATATATATGGCAGAACCTTGGATGGCAGGCACATGGACAAGGCACAAGTTAGTATGGCAAATTTTGTATTCCAGTAGTTGTGGCCTACAGTGCCAATAATGGCTTGGCTGAGCACCATGGGAAATATGGTTCACAGCAGCTGTACTAAAAAGGTATACCCAACTGCAATACATTCATAATGATTTCCATATAATATCTTTTCTGCAGTAAATAGGGCACTGCAGTGTTAAATCTCTACCTGATGTGTTATTCTCATCCTGTAGCCATGCAGTAGTGGTTTATCGTAATAAGAATTTTATTACATGAAATTGGTCTTTTAGGACAAGGCTCTGAGAGTCACATGATTCCTAGTTCATAGGGAACAGTGTGTTGATGATCATTGCATACAAATTAGCACAACTGGTCCAGAATGTTGACATTACCTAGCTGAGGGGTCAATTCACTGATAGCATCACGAGCAAGAGTGGGGAAGCAAATTGGGACTTTTTTTTACATGAAAAATGCCTGAAGAATTTTACTTAAGATATTTGTAGTTGCAGAAGTAAATTTTAAGTGTACACGCTTGTATAAAGAAAGCTTACAAATATCAAAAGCTCATTGTGCATTTGTTTCTTTAGATTAAGGTTCTGTTTTAAATTAATATTTTTCCACTGAGCTGTAGATAAGTGGTGCTGTCTTTCTGGCATTGCTTCACATACTGCCCATGCATTTTATTACAGCTCAACAATGGGAGCCCTGTTTTCTATCTAGGTCACAAGAGGTACTGAGGAAATAAACACCTTTATTGCCAGCCCTCCCACCCAAAGAAGAATGGTTTCAGGAGAAATAACATATGTCACAGTCCAAGATGCTCAGTCTCCTCAGGACCATGTCATGCTTCTGTACCAGCTCCATCCAACTGTTACACAGAATCACTTGTTATAGATATTTAGAAGTATGCTTTTAATATATTGAGAAATAACACTTTTTTTTTTTTAACAAGATAATGTTTGGAGTACATCACTGCTTTCACCAAAATCTAGAACAATATAATAGATCTTTATACCCTCCTCATGCATATTTGTACCCCTTCCTACACTTTTGTTTGGAGGCTTCACTTACAGGACACTGGAGGGACATAGAACCTCAAATTTGGCTTCAAGTGAGATGTGCGATTTGCATGAGCACCACACTTGCTGTTCTGTGGCGGCAGATACTGAAGTTGGGATGTGTGATATTCTGTCATCCTAATTCCATATTTTCTGATGAAGTTGAAACAAAACCCTATGGAGCAGTATGGAACTTTTCTAACAAGTAACAGAGGCAACATGCGACCATAATAAATTAAACCTAAATCATAGGTTCAACCTTATGGGTACATAAGAGGTACTGGGTAGCTAGGTACTGAGACTGTGCATGAAAACCAGTGCATCATCGTGGTGATAGGGTTCAGTACTGCCTCTGTCATAGAGAGGGGATAAAATGTTGCCCCAGCACCTAACAACTCCCAAAAAAAAACACACACCAAAACAAGATGCTCTTTGAAAATATTTATTGTATACCACCTGAGCCTGTCTGGCCATAATGTTTGCCAGAGCTCATCCTGGGGTTGCAAAGAAAATGAAAACATTATTAAGTCCAGGACTTTCCCCCAACACCTAGATTTCCACTCCAGACCTTGCCCCAACACCCACCTTGCACTCAGGACCATGCCCCAACACCCACCTTGCACTCAGGACCATGCCCCAACACCCACCTTGCACTCAGGACTTTGCCCGGCGACCACCACTCAGGACTTGCTCCAGCTCCCCTGCCTCGCGACCAGTACGTAGGACCGTGCAATCAGCGTGCTGCCTTTTCACTGACCGTCAGATGTCACGTGACACCTGGCTCTCAGATCATTCAGTGTGACACTAGGAGGCAGAGCAAGCATCCCCCGCGCCACGCTCCCACTACACAGAAAAAAAACAACAGATACAAACAAAAGCGCTGCAGGGAAAAGTCAGCCCTGGGAAATCAACGTTTTTGTCATAAATGTACCCCGCAAATATCCAATAAAACATAATTACAACCTGAAAACGCTCTATTTGGTCTACTCAATGAATAGAGAATGAAATGAGATTGGAATATCAAACTTTAGGTCCAAAGTAGCAGAGTTGGAAAAATTCTCCAATGCAGCTGAATGGATGTTTCAAACTCAGCTAGTTCGGCCTAAAGTTTGAAATTCCCATCTCTATTCCCTGCTGTTCTCATTTCATTTAGTAGACACTTATGGGGGTGATGTATACAAATCGTCACATTGCAGAATTGACCCTATAAATTGCTGATTTTCACTGGTGACAAATTATACTGCTAATTCCTGACAAAAAAATGGGAGTTTTCAACACATCCACCAAACACAAACTACCAGGTTACTACAGTGCTTGGATGGCTTATTAAAAAAAAAAAAAAAAAAAAGTGGTTGGCAGAAATGTGACCTCAACCAATACAAGGGGGGGGATGTATCAAAAAAAGGGTTCAATTGCGGTCACACATCAGAAAATACACATCATTTTGCTCTCGTTAGACTTTATCCCAACTAGAAATACACTACCCTCTACATGTGAGCTTGTTATATGGTGTACAAAAACAGGGCTGAACCAGACTACCTGTTATTAAACTGCTGAATCTTAACATTTCAAAGAGGTCATTTCCTGTTTGAAATCCTACATAGAACACACTGCAAAACAGTGATCTGGCTTCAAGTTTCACCTGAAGAAGAGAAGTTTGACGATGACACTGAAAGCCATGAAAATATTAATAGAAGTGATTCTTGGGTTAATGAGGTGCTGCTTGTAAACAGTGAATGTCAGGTGCTGTCTGTTGGACCATAGCAATTTCAGATCTGCGCGGAAGCCTTGCTAAATAGCTCATATGAAGATTTTTACACAGTGGTTGGAGGCAAAATGATGACATCTGGTCTTGATTTGTCATCCTCTATCACATACAGTATCGATCACTTCTGTTGGTCGGGCATGGTCCTTCTTACACAGCCGGGCCTAAAGCTGCTTTACCCTTTGAGTACTGGAAAAAAGTAATTTAAATCTATATTTATTGAGTGCTTAGAATTTCCTGCAAAAAATAGCCTTATAACTCCATGATAAATACCTGCCATGTATAACATTAACTGAAATGTGTCAAATGCAAGCAAAAAATTATTACAATGACATATGATATACACTGTAGTTTTTTAAATGGCCCAGTAAATTGTAAGACATATTTTTTCATCTTACCTGCTGTGGAACATTTTCTGATGGATTATATGACCAAAATAACCAATCTCCTAGTATAATTTCAACACACATGGTAACACCTCTGAAAACTAGGATAACCACATAGCAGATTTGCCCAGGAATTTTAACTGTTGGTGAAAAAAAAACAAGTTATGTTAAATTAAAACAGTGCATCAGTGTAGGCGTTTGAAATAATAAAAATAAAGTACCTTGTTCAGCCCTCCTTGTTTCTGCAGCTCTATTAGGAGGCAGACATGTTGGGTCAGTTGAAGAAAGATCTGACCCAATATTCTAAGCAACATATCAGTCTTCTGATAGCAGAGTTGCCAACATCGGCCATGTTTCCAGGGACACATGTTTGTTCACAATGCTACAGAGATATCATGCAAAGTGCAGCCCGGCAGTATGTAGGATTCACATACGCCCAGACACAATCCAATTAATTAATCATGGTAGGTCCTATGAGATCTTCTCCCTGATTAATTAATTGGATTATGTCTGTGCGTATATATCCATCCTACATACTGTAGGGCTGCACTTTGCATGGTCTTTCTGCAGCATGTGGAACAAAAATGTGTCCCTGGAAACATGGCCGATGTTGGCAACTATGCGATAGGTCTACATGGAGCAAAGAGAGCTCAATAAGGCACTTTATTTGTATTTAATTTAAGAATTTCTATTTAAAATGATGAAACTAGATGCAATCTTTCAATTAAACATAACATTTTTTTGTGTATGAGTTGATACAATGCCATCCTGACGTATGCAGACTATTCCAGACAGAAATGGTGATATTGTCACCTTAGTTATCATTTGACAATATGACAGGTATTTACAACTGAAAATAAAAAGTCTTTATGGTTAAAGGGACTGTATCACCTAAACATTGCTTATACTGGGAACATAAGGGGGGGGGGGGGGATGAAATGATCTATACATTGTTTTTCCAGAATTGTAAGCAAATGCCCAGATGTGTTTTAAATGTGTCTGTGGAGTCTCCTTCTTATGACATCATCTGTGGCTTGATATGCAAATTACACATTTTACATTGAAAACCATTTGCATATCAAGCCACAGGTGATGTCAAAAGCTGGAGACTCCACAGACGCATTTAAAACACATGTTTTCCCCCTAAAGTAGGCATTTGCTTGCAGTTTTGCTAACACAATGTGTAGATAATGTTTATGCACAGTTAAAACAGTGTTTAGGTGATAATGCGCCTTTAATGATCCCAACACAAAGAACTTTTACATTCTGTCATGCAGTGTATAGAATTTTAATGTGTTCAGAAGGAAGGTTTATATGGGAGCCCCATCTCAAATATTTCATTGGTTTCTTTTAGATGCACGTGAATTCTGCAGCATGTAAAAGCTCTGTCCAGGAATAATTGATCTGGCAGCACACTAAAGACATGTTTTCTAATCCAAATGATTTATGAGTTACATATTGCGTGTTTATTTCTTGTACTACAAGATTGCTAAAGTGGAAACAATCTTGCAAATGGAAGGTGTGGTCATCAAATTGCTGAAACTAGATATGTTCCATTGTTAGATGTAGTTATTTCCTGCTCTATTGCATGAACACCCATTTAATAGAGCTATACACAGTGAGGGTTTATGAAGATAGTCTGCAAAGAAAATGCTCTCACTGTGGATTATAAAACAAATGAACGGGCGTGGCAGCCAAACAAAGATTTTACAGCCACTTGTTAAAGGGACACTACCACTTACATAAGATGTAACTAGATAACCTGGTCCTTTAAAAGAAACACATATATAAATCATAGACCCCTGTTATATATATATATATATATATATATATATATATATAATTGAATTAACTGGATATAAAAGGAAAAATAACATTTAGGTGTTTATGTCCTGGCTCCATTTTGTGAATATTTCCCATGATGCAATACCGTCCAAAATCTTCCAGCCAGTCTCACTTTACAACTGTTTCTAAAGCCTGCATGATGATGTCCTAAGATACACCCTTGCTCTTTTACTGGCTCCTGTGTATCATATTGTGCAGGGCTAGGTGGATGTGTACAACTTTATTTTACCTGCCTTCCAACACAAAGAGAGGAGATTAACCTGGTCAACAGGATCATAACTCTGCCCCCTTGTGATGTAATAGTTACGTTACCCTCCCATTCAATTCAGAATTCAGACTTATAGACTGATTCCTGTGTCCCTTGATGGTACCCACTATATTTCACAAAATGGCCATGCCCGGTAACACTTTTTTTAGTTACAGATTTTATTAAAATAATCACTGCAGGCATCTATATATTGCTAACTACAGCCCTAGGGTGTACATTTATTACAAGTGTCCCTAAATAAAATGCCAATAGGATCACCCTGCTCTACAAGGCTACTCAAAAGGAATCTGTGACTGTGCAATACCAGATAGATATTGCAGTGTATAGAAGTCATATATGACCAAAAGGAAATCAATTAACTAATCATAATGGTTCTGTGGGATCCCCTCCTTGATTAGTTAATTGATTTCCATATGGTCACATATGGCTTCTACACATGGCATAGCAGTAAGTAAAAGCTATATGTGGCAGGTAACAAATGTCCAAGGTGGCAATACTTGACATAATATTTTAAAGCTGGGATGTGTTTTTTTTTGTTTGTTTTCTTCTCCTTCTCCACCATTTTCCATACTCAGCCTCTCCTCTTCTTTGCCTACGTGCTCCAACTTAGCACATCGTTTTGTATCGGGACAAAAAAACAACTTTGGTACTGATAGATTTACCAATGTAGCTGAATGTCTCAATTCCCTGCAGTTCTCGCTTTATTCATGAAATAATGAATTGCAGGGAATTTACCAGGGAATTTCAAACTTTAGGCCATAGTATCAGAGTTAGAAAAATGTACTAATTTCGTATTGGAACAGTATTCCAATTTGGTCTTATGTTTGGAATTCCCTGCAATTACCTCTTTCATGAATAAGCCTTAACTAAGCATCGTCATAAATACCATAGTTTCCATGGCGATTGGGCTTGTCACTCTAGGGGGCCTTGTAGACCCTTGCTGAGACGATGTGTTATGCTGCCCGGTCAGGATGCATGTTAGCATGCTGAGAGGTACAGCGCTCAAGACAGAAAATGACATCACATGCTGCATCTATCCATTCAGCACAGCACACTCTGGGCAACAAGACTCTGAAGGAGTGCCCCAGACCACAGATCACATAAGTAAAATAAAAAGTACAAATACTCTGTACTCATTTGGGGAATATGTATTGTACTGAATGGAGATGAGGAGGAATTTGTATGGCACTGGTAAACTGCTTGGGGGTAAGGCTGGCACTGGCAAACTGTCTGGAGGACAAGGCAGGCACTGTGGTGGTCTTGAATTTTCTGGGATGTTGCTTGGTGAAGTTTGTGGAGGAGCCCTTGGGCAATTTTCACACCAGGCCCCTGTAGTTCCTAGTTACACCCTTTAAATGTTTATGAATTTTGCTTGTGTGTGGTAATCCAAAGAAACACTTGATTCATGGGAATTGTTGCCTCAATGTAGATGTATCTTTATAGCCCACAACAAGTTTTGCTGTTGTGGCGTTTTATTTTTTTATTGAATTTTTCGAAGTGCTTTTTTTTTCAGTGTTGTAGACCTGTGGCCTGACTTACAAACTGACAAATTTTGATGGGAAATGTGTGATTTGCATATCAAGCTAAAAGACTATACCATAAACAGGAGAAACTACAGTCACATTTAAATTAATTTCTTTTTTTCTCTTGCACAGGTGAAATTTAGAGATTACCATTTCATTTAATGAACATTAATCTACTTCAGGGCTACAATCAGTAAAATGTATGCTTAATTCTATAGAATTCAGCCCTGGAGTATGTGCTATTTATGGGTTTCCCTGAATAATACAGTACTGCGGTCATGCTAATTCTTCTAACACAGTGTATGGATCTTTTTAATATATTCTCTACGTTCACAGTATAAAGTATATTTAGCTGACATTGTCTCATTATTAATCGAGGTAAACCATATGGGATTTCCAATGCACACATATGAATGGTACATAAAACATGGCAGCATGTAAATATATCTACATATGTATTATATATGCGCCCCGGGGGAAAATGCTCGATCTGATAATGCTACTCACATTGCACTGTGTCCCAGTATACACATTTGCACAGTTCAGTCAATGTATAATCAAACAAGTTTTGTCCTCCTCCCCCTATACTCACTACCAGGTGACAAGCATCATCTTCTAGATATTACATGCTGTCTTGAATTACACATTGCTGTCAAGCTGTACAGAGAGGCTCATCTCACATAGTTCTTCAAGTGTTTCTCGGATTCAAAACATTTGAAACTGGTGGATCTAAACAGTCATTTGAGATTGAGCTAACTAGTTATTATTCATTAATGCACAATTTTCCTAATATTGATTGGCAGTTCCTGTCATAGCCCATTAATTATCCAGATTCCAAATGACAATGGAACTGAGAAATACAAATTATTTTAATCCACTGTCTGTGTACAAACAGTTGGATGGCTCCAGATAAATATAAGTGTGACTGAATAATTGTCTGGACAATAATCTCTTTTGGTTGCTCGTCAACCCAGTGTTGTTGAAGTGTGGTTTTGCAGATAGATATCAGTAATATAAATGATTCTCTTCCTCTCAGAAAAAAAGTCAGTAGTTGTTGCAATTTGGGTCAGTATGGTAATTGTCTATAGTCACACAGGTTCATGCCAGCCAAACTGGATGATCCCATTGTCCTTTTTATTTAATATATTTGTTATTGATTTTGGGGAGTAGACGGGAAATGAGGCAAAGGTTTAGTTCAAAGTAGAATTACAGACACATTTCATTACTTAATTGCCTAAAGGTAATTCCCCACTCCTTGTCCTCACCCCAATTCTTTCACCTAAAGAAAATAGGCATTTTGTAGGACAAACTAAATATTGTGCATCAAAAAAATATTATTTGTATTGGCAGAATTTCAAGTAAATGTATACATTAAAAGAGCATGTTGTTTAAATGTCTGGTGTCTCCTATTTATGACATCACCTGTGACTTTGTATGCAAATGACATGTTTTATTTTGAAAAGAGGGTAATTTGCATATCGAGCCACCGGTGATGTCATAAACAGGAGACACCAGATATTCACTTAAAACATAGTTTTCTCCTTATTGATGCATTTCCATCCAATTCTGGTAACACAATGTATAGAGATTTATTTTTATATACTTTGCATTCTCAGTATAAATAATATTTTGATGTCCCTTCAAGTTAAAATATTGCTGTCTCTTTAAACCCTCTACATAGGTAGGGCACCTGTCAATTACCCTACACTCCTATTTACCTTTCAGTAAGTGATGATTAAATAATGTAAGGGCCGATATTTCATGACCATGGGTTATGACTCAGGTCACTTCATTAAAGAGTGGCAAGCTTTTAATGGTATTTAGGCCTGCATTATTTGAGTCATAATGTCACATTAATTATGTGGAATAAACATTGTGGGCTGTTAATTAAGGATTCCCAGTGTAAAGCTATTCGGTGCCTGTTCTGGAGTGAAGTCTTTCATCTATTCACATATTCCATTTGTTTTTCACATGTACTAAGTTGTCAGACATCTGGGAAGTGTATCTGAGTTAGATGCTGTCTGCCAGCTCGGCAAGCTTTGTCCGTTCGCAGGAGTCAGGTTCACCAGAGAATAGACAACAGAAGCTGTCAACTCCTTCCCTGCCAGGGAAAGCAGCAGACCAAAGCTTGGCAGTGTGTACAGGACTAAGTACAAGTCCTTGTAGCAGACCAGTCAAACACAGCCTTAACTGCTTCATGGCCAGTGAATTGTTACTGTGAGTCATATGTTGTTCATACCTCTCAGGCACTGACACATTCCCTCCCTGCACCCTTGATATAGTTTACTTAGTGTGCATAAAGTGATCCAATAGTACATGTATCATTTGGAACAGGAGAGTGGGTCCATTCAATAAAGAGAGTATTACAGGGAACTGAGATGGGGATTTCAAACTTTAGGCCAAAATAGCCTTGTTGGAAAAATTATCCAATGCAGCTGAATGGGAGATTTTTTCCAACTCGGCTACTTTGCCCTTAAGTTTGAAATTCGCGTCTCAATTCCCTGAAATATTATTTATTTATTTAAAGTAGACCCTTATGTGCCAGTGTAATCTCAGAAACTAATGATATTTAACAAGAAATGTTGATATGGGGGGGGGGGGGGGGGGGTAACAATCTATATGAAAGATTTATATGAGGATTACTTGGCTTGGAATAAAAGGAACACATAAGTAATGATTGACAAACCTTGTCAAATGGTTGGCTGAGCAACAATAGATGGTAATTTGCTTTAAACAAGCAATCAGTTGTTACAGATAATGAAGCAAGTTAATGATCTTGTTTTATCCATGATTGTAGGTTCTCTTCTTAGGGGTGTATTGTGACACCTTATCTGAGTGATTTAGGCACCGCCTACTCCTAGATGACGGTGATATGAGTGTATAGACCTCACTAAAAAGTACATCTATTTGAAGAGTTTACAGAAAATGCCTTGTTGTTCAAAGCATTGGTGGCTAACATTTAGCACCCCAGGAGTTGTAGTTCTCATGATGTTCAGCCAGCCATGTTGCGCTGTGGTAATGAAGCGGTTACATTTCCCAGGCGAAGGCATGGATCTGTACACAAGGGCAGTGTCATTGTAGTAGTGTGCTGTGTTCTGACAGAGGAAGCATTGTTGACTGTGAAGCAGGCTGGCAGCCTAATAAGGAAGTACTCTGTGCTTTGCATGCAGATTCAGCCTGTGACCTAACTGCCCAAAATCTCCAAATTCCAGTCGGATGGAGGATTAACTGGAAGGAATTTTAAAGGCTGTGATTTCCAAACGGGTCTCCGGCGGAGTGTTCTCTATCTCTGGATAAAGGTTAGTCATATCTCGGTAAATAACGTTGTTCCTTTGTTTCCTTGTTACAAGCGATGTATGGCTGCTGCGGACATGTGGTGTAATGCATATGATCAATGTACGATCTGTGTATAGAAGTGCATGCTTGGTGTATCTTTTGACTGTTATGGACACTATGTAGTAACTGAGACGGGGGTGGATGTGGGATAAAAGTTGGTAAAGAGTCATATTACCCTGTATTTTAGCATCTTAGCTGACATGTTGCTTGCTCTGGGCGATTATCAGGCTGTGACTATTTATCTTCTAATGTATTATAAATGGCATATGTTACGCATGTAACTTTTTTGTAGTTTTTTACCGTTCAGTAACAATTCTAGATTGCTGGGGCAAAGCTCCATTGGTTTCTATGGTGACTGGACCACGTCTAGAACTTTGCCTAACAGTGAATGAATCTTCTCTTTCTAAAAGAGGGTAAGGCATAAGTGCTGGCAATAAGGAGAAATCCTGTCTATACCCGTTCCACATCCTTTATTGTAATATCTCTTGTATAATATGTATTCTACAGATTTACATAGTTGGAAAAAACATTTACTATAAGGTCATTTCCAAATAGGTGTGATTTTCTGTATGAGGACTACATTAATGGCATCCAAAACGACTGATATCTCACACACCTCTTTCAAAAATGTGATAACAGATATCGGTTTTCTCATACATTAGAAAATCCATGCAGCATTTGAGACATTGTGGACAGTCAATATAATGTATAAATGGATGCAGAACTATCATACATCCTAACCTCTCTCCCTTTAATTTTACTGTGCTTAAAGTGTACACAGTCTCTTAAATCACACAGGACTCTGTCTGAAATGTGTCAAATTAAGCAGATTGTACAGTGCAGCAAAGTAATGAAAATATCCACATAGAAAATGGTTAGATAATGAATTGAAAGGGAGAATGAAGCCCAGATGGTGTTTTGTCAATATTAATAATGTACAGGTTGCACCGAATGACATCATTAAATGCTTGTTGTTTAGGTGAAAAAAACATTTTCACAATCACTTCACCAAAATGAATTTATTGGTTCCCATTAAGGGATAACTGTCAGCAAAACTGAAAGATTGCATCAAGTATAGGCATATTACATACAACTGTTTTTAATAAAATAATACATATCTAATCGAGCCCTCTGCTTTTATGGCTCTTATGCATCTTTATGGTAGGATGGAGAAGGATTCACATCCAGGAGAAATGTTACGTTTTGTTTTAAAGTAAATATTTGTAAAAACAACTTTTCCTTTTGATAAACAAAAATGGCTGGGATATACACATAGTGTATTTATTAGGCAAATCTATATGGTTTGTAGGGTTCAGAAAAGGCCCATCAGTGTGTATATATGGTGTGTTTGTGTCTGCATTTTAAAACGTACTGTGCAGGATTTCGTATGCTATTTTGAAATTATGCTTGTGAAATAATCAGATTAGTATTTATAGCATGGGTAGATTGTAAATAAATGACTTTCTTATGTAGATGGGTTTCAAACATCAACTCCTCATACATTAAATAACTGTTGGTATGCCCTCTTATCTTTACCCTCTACTAATGGAGATGGTAAATAAACAACATTCAGTGTTGTCCCTTGTTTCATTTCAGCCCAATGTTTGCTGATCGTTTTATCAGTGATCAAATCAGTTCTGGGATAAATCTACAGATCTAATTACAAGTTACTGTCTCAAGGACTAAGGACAATTCTTTCTCCCATTCTGACTATACAATGTACTTTTGTCAATTCCTTGCATTGAAAGTTGAAGTTTCACAACATACTGTGTACTAAGTACTGCCCGGGCCTGGAACATTGCAAGCGTTAAGAAATAGGTGATGTCACAAAGGTCGCTGGGAAGAACAGTATTTCCCTTGCGGAGATGCAATTTCTGTACTCCAAGCACAGAGGCACAAGTGATATGTCTGATCAGGGTTTTTCATGTACCATTATTGCCATCTTGCATTATAATAGCACTTTAACCATTGATGTGCCACACAGTAAACCAGAGACTGTGCCATGGTGAACACCTTGCTTGGAGTTATTGATGATCCAAAGAGAGAACGAGTATGTTAATTACAAGCACCAATAAAATAAGATACAAAAAGATAACGTGGAAAAGAAAATACATTCAGTGGATTCACAGGATACAAATGAATGTTTCAGGATTGAGAACCCTGCAGTTCACAGCAGTTTATGTTTAATTATTACAGGTATAATAATGTGTGAGATCAGTTCCTGATAATAAACCACTGACTGACTGACTGTGATATTGTCCTAGAAAGGTGCGTGACTGATGAGGTCAGATCTATACTTGGAGCTTTGTTTCTTTCGTTATAATAATGGGTTTGTCATTAGAGGCGATATTGTGTAGTCTTCAGCTTTTTCTTCATAACACTGTACTATGTGCTCACGGCACCTCTTTGTAACAGCCCAATGATTAATATTTAGACTTTAGGATATAAATCTGAGGTCACTTATTTATTGTAATGGGCACACTTCTTTGTAGGAGACACATGGCAAAAAAATATGATGATGATGGTTATCAGGGCCGGTGCAAGGATTTTCGTCTACACAGACTAAGGTGCATTTTGGTGCCCCCCACCTCTGACCTGCCACGCCTTCCACACCACCAACCCTCCATATATTTATATATATAAAAGTATAATGTTTACAATAAAAAATAAAAAAAAACATCTAAATATTCAACTCGCACGCTCTAAGTTTGTCACACATTGACACCCTAACACACATTAAAAACCTTAAACACAAAGACACCCTTGCAGTCACACACAGAGACACGCTTACCACTTACACACACACACACCCTTACACAGACACAGTGACACCCTTACACAGACACAGTGACACACATACACACACCTATACAGTGACACACTTACCACTTACACACACATCCTTACACTGACACAGTGACACACTTACACACACACACCCTTACACTGACACAGTGACACACTTACACACACTTACACTGACACAGTGACACACTCACACACACACACACCCTTACACTGACACAGTGACACTTACACACACACACACACACCCTTACACAGAAAGTGAAAAACTTACACACACCATTACCACTTACACACACACACACACACACACAGTGACACCAACACACACATAACCTGAGACACACTATTTTGCCCCTCAGTATGCCAGTATTTTCCCCCTCAATATGCCATTCTTGTGCCATTTAATATGCCAAGATTTTGCCCCTCAATATGCCCTCCAATATGCCAGGAATTTGCCCCTCCAATATGCCAGGAATTTGCCCCTTCAATATGCCAGGATTTTGCCACTAAATATGCCAGGATTTTACCCCACTAAATATGCCAGTATTTTGCCCCTCCAATATGCCAGTATTTTGCCCCTCCACTATGCCAGGATTTTTCCCCTCCGATATGCCAGGATTTTTCCCCTCCAATATGCCAGGATTTTGCCCCTCCAATATGCAAGGATTTTTCCCTTCCAATATGCCAGGATTTTGCCCCTCCAATATGCCAGGATTTCCCCCCCCCCCCTCCTCCCCCCCTTCCTAGTACTTGCCTCCTTGCTGCTCTGCAGGTCTGCGGCTGTTTTAAAAGTTTGTTTTTAAAAAAAAAAATGCTTCCCTCACAGCCGCGCGGATCTGCAGAGCAGCAAGGAGGTAAGTAAACCCCCTTACTGCGGGCCGGGGGTGCGGGCGATTTTCCCGCTCCCCCCTTGTGGCGCCCTAAGCCACCTGTGCCTTACGGTAGCGCCGGACCTGGTTGTTATGTCAAAGGTTTGTGTGGACTAAGAGGTGGAACCAGTGGATTATGGTGTTTTTAAGTGAGAGGGCCATATGTTTATTTGGGGAGGTTGATTTTGAGTGACTTTAAGGCTTGAAAGGGAGGGAGAGAGTTGGATGCATTGTTCATAGATAGGACAGCTTTATAAAAGCCTCACAGGCACCTGTGAGAAGGTTAAATTTCATGCAGTGACCAGAGCAGTAAGGTATGTTGTCAGAAATTTAAATTTGACCCATGAAGGAACAAGAATCCAGTGGAGGTCTTTACCAAGCAGAATAGCACCTGAGGAGCAGTGGGCGAGAAAGATGAGCATGGCAGCAACATTTTTGCACGAGCCGTCATTGAGTTTTAGGAATGTTACTCCAATATTACGAGAGAACGTGTTAAGTGAACTATGATTTTTTGAGGAGTAAAACAATCCCCCCTCTTCCATTCAGTGACCATGCCATTGGTGCATCAGCCAAGTAAATCATGAATGAAGAAGTGGACAGCACTCAATCTAATTATTCAAATAATAAACAAACACAGATGATGTATAAAACCATATGAAATAATTTTAATGTAGTAAATTTATTAAACCATAGTCCATTTGCACATATACATATATCAAAAAAGCGCATATATAACTTGAATAATATTTTCAAAAGAAAGTGCATATAAACCCTCAGAGAAAATCCTGTAAGTTACTGAATAACAAAGGAATACAGGGGTGCAGCAGTACTAAATAATGTAATAAAAGACAGGGATAAAACTCACTCTCTCACACACTCTCTCTCACACACTCTCTCTCACACACTCTCTCTCACTCACACTCTCTCTCACTCACACACACTCTCACTCACACACAGTCTCTCTCACACACACACACTCTCTCTCTCTCTCTCTCTCTCTCTCTCTCTCTCTCTCTCACACACACACACACTCTCTCTCACACTCTCTCTATAACCTTTAAAGCATTTCGGGGAATCCTTTTTCAAGCGGGAAAGAGTCTCCTCATTGTCTGTGCCGTAGTAAATCATACCATGTAATTATGTGGTCTCTGTTTTCATCTCCATAACATAAAATAATAATAAATAAAAAGTTAAAGAATAAATAGTTTACAACTGCTCACTGTTTAGAATATGTATGTGTAAATACCCTGGCAACAAATATGGATATCTTGAATATCTCTGAATGTCTCAAGGGGGCGAGGTAAACCAAGTTCTGCTTGAATCAACCTAAATCTAATACAGCTTACACTCATGTAGAACTTAACATATTGGGGTAGATGCAATGCTTCCCGGTATGAAGAAGAAAAAAAATACTGCACCAGCTAAAAACCTCCATACTTTCTACGGAGGTGTAGCAGAACTGGTAACAATTTAAAAAAAAAAAAAGCTATTAAAACACTGTGATTTAATGGCAGCCGTAAAAATTAACAGGCAAATTTTTTTTTTAATTTTTGCCCGTGAATTTAACAACAACAACACAAAAAACATGACTAATGCAGCTGCCAAACATTTTAATCCTATCATTGCTGTAGGGAACACAAACAGTTCTCCCACCTCCACCCCAAAAAAATAATTAGCCCCCTGGGGCCAGCTGTGCTCCAAATCCCTATTTCTAAATAAATACTCCCATGCCTATTCCTGCCCTCCCCCGTACTTGACCTTAAATTAAAGTCCTGTTTTAATATAAAAAAAATACGCCTCCCATCCCTCCTTGTGCCATGAGCTGGCCAAATCCTGGCACAATAAATAAATTTTTACAGGTCATTTCACTGCCCACCCTCATGGTATTCAAAATATTTTTTTGTTGTTTTTTTTACATGTATGGGGATGATTTGAGATCGAACCCCCGTCTCCTGTCCCCAGCTGTGCAAGATTGAGGTAGGGGGGACTTTCTTTTATTTATGGTGAAAAGTGATTCAAGACATGCGCCAGAAGAAAGCAAAGGGTGAGAAGCAAAAAGCTGGAAAAAATTCCAAAAAGCTGGACAAAATGCCTATTAGTTATTCCCGGAACTCAAGGGAGAAGATGCAAATGGATAAATAGTGGTATAAGCGCTGAGAAAGAAGGAAAGTCTTCAAACACTGGTCAAAAGTATAGTACAATGGATAAAACTAAATAATAAAAACACATATACAAGTAAAGGTTACACCGGGTATAATGTTGTAGTAGAACATTGTTGGCAAAAACTGGAGCCCTGATGCATTTCACCCTCAGGCTTTCTCAGAGGGTTCCAATTTACAATGGTGAAAACACTATTTGCGTGTGATTTGTATATATATGTGTAATAGACTGGACTATATTGGCAGGATAACCGGACCCAGATGCCTGCTGACTGTAATACAGCCCAGATTTGGGCTGCACAGTGTAGTTGTAGTGTGTTGGGAAGCAGCTCTAAGTAACTACTGCTTGCAGGTGCTGTCTGGCCAGTGGATAGTAGCAGTCTGCTCCTTTTTTTTCCCTCTTCTGTGTGTGACTGGGGGTATGGCACCGCCTTTAGTCACTAGGGGGGGGTAAAATTGTGATTAACTGTGTTTTATGTTATTCCCTTACCGCAGTACCAGTGCTTTAATGCACTGTATTTCTGCAGCCCCTGTTTCTGTTGAACATTACATAACATTGCATCTACCCCATTATAAAACAGATTGCAAGCTTTGCATTTGTTCATGGGCTCTGCTTTATGCAATCCGTTATAGCTTGAACAAGACATCTTTGGTGTCCACTGTGGAATAAAAATGTAATTTCATCCTGTGTGAGACTCTCCTCTGTAATAAATTCCCAACAATACACATGGGATGCCTGTTTTAATTCCCCCTACCACGTATTAGATGACTATAATTGAGTAGTTAGGTCTTAAGAAGCGCTAATAATCCTGAAGCAGACAATGAAAGAGATTTACTATCGAGCTGCATTTTATTATACTGTAATATTTGTTCTCCAGTAATGCTCTTCTTGCAAGATGACTGTAAAATATAAGTAATGGAAAAGTATTCTTCTGTTTGAAAGAAAATGTGTATATTTGAAAGAATTTTTTTTTTCTGTACTTGCAATACGGTAATAACATACAAAATTCAGATACACAATGAAGGTGGATATCTTTATTAGATAAAGTCTGACATGGTACTTCAACATACTCCACAATTTTTTTTTTTAAATATTTTGTTTAATATTAAAATATGTGGAAACCTGTTTTATGTAAAAATCTTTTTTTCTTCTTTAAATAAAACATGATGCATCAGCTTGGAGAAAATATTTTCGCAAATAAATATATGAATATATTTTTATATTGTATATATATATATATATATATATATATATATATATATATATAATATTTATAAATTGCATACTTGGCAGTGTAATATAGTGGATATGCTTCAGACGTGACCAGTATATGACCAGTATACGTCCCCAGGACATACTTGAAAACAAGAGAAATCTCAATGTATTCTTCCTGGTAAAACCACTTTCTAAATAAATAAATAAATAAAATATATGTTTGTTTGTTTTTCTTTTACATTCTCATACCTCCCAACATGCCCCAACAGCCGTGCAGGACACTTGTGGGTGTGGTTTATGATGGAGAGTGTCAGGCCTACGTCACACATGAAGTACTCACTGCCCAGTATACCGGAGGATGGAGGTTGCAATAATGCTCCCAAATCAGAAGTGAGACAATTTGGGGGTTGTGCGATCTTTTATCATTTGAAAGACCCCAAGGGTCTTTGAGGAATCATTTTAGTATCCAATTGTGAATCGAATATAAATCTGTTAAAGCTAAAGCCACTGATTCGATATATATGGCCATGTGTATTCTGGTAAGTATGTTCCATACAAAAAAAGTTATTTTCCTGTAGTGTTTTAATGTATACATTTTACATGGCCCACTTTAAACCAGGAACATCTAGATGAGAACAAATCCGAGCAGGATCAAAGCCGCGATTGTCTTTGGAGTTTGTCTGCATGTCCTCACTGTCTTTTAAGCGTCTTGGCATATACTAACTTCCTGAATCTGACAAAGAGCTTAAATAGAGACGGCATCTTGTTGACCGTGACCAAACATAATGAGCATATTCATTCAAAAAGATTGCGGAAACTGAACTACTGTCCTGAAAGCTGCTCTGTGTTAATAATGCCAGCTGCTCTGTGAGGCCTGCTTTGTATTCCGACTCCTATATTTCAGGCACTTTGGGGTCTATTCAATAAAAGTGAACTTCAAATATAACACATTAATAGTGTAGCTGCAAAAATCCTCTGACTTGCCCATCGTTCATATCCACGATTAATTGCTGGTTTTTGCAGTTCACTTGTTTGGTTCAATTTTTATTCACTAGACCTCATCTTCTCTTGGAGTTCCTGTACAATGGTCTGTGTGTCTATCACTTAAAGAGAATCACTACCATTATTATTTTTTTTATTCTAGCGCAGTCTTAAATAGCATTATAAAGGTGGATATCTATATTTCTATCCGAAAAACCTCATTAAGAAAAAAAAAAAAGTCAAATTTGTATTCTTACTCTTATTCTACAGACAGGGCTACCATCAGTGGGTGACAGGCGATACACCTGTCATGGGGCCAGAGGGCCCGCTTGGGCCTGGGCCCCTTTAAAAAAAAAAAAAAACATTTTTTTTAAATGCTTGCCAGCTGCGGAGGTCAAAACATCTCCCCTCACCAGCCTCTCTGCGGTGAGCGGGCAGCAGCACAGACATTGATTTATAAATGATGATTGCAGAATTGCAAGCAAATGTATAGATTAGTAGATACATTTGTTTTTAAATTTGACCTACACTGTCACCTGTTTATTACATCACATCTATACATATTGACCATCATAATTCATTTGCATATAGTTCCACAAGATGAGGTCATAAGTGGAAACCAACAAAGGTACATGCAAAGCATCGTATAGATGAATTACATATTTCTGTACAGTCACGGACATCAGCGTCTCACAAGTAAGGACTTTGGTCTGAAACACATCAAGTGGCTATTTTAGCTTTCCATATCTTGCAATGTGATTTGCACAATACAATTCCTCACATGCAGCCCGTTCTTCTCAGTGGTGTAGCTAGAGCTTTTGCTGCCTGGGACGGCCCCTGAGTTTGCCGCCCCTCTCGCTACACACATTGTACTGACTGTACAGTGCCGCTGGGAAGTTCAAACCTTAGGTCAAAGTAGCCGAGTTGGAAAATTAGTCTAATGCAGCTGAATGGGATAATTGATCTAACTGCTACTTTGGCCTTAAGTTAAAATTCCCTCTCAAGCCTGACATCCACATAAATCATTGGGCGACCAAGCTATCTGTCTGACTGGTTGATCTATAATAGTGTGACTGAATGGTATGTATAAAAAATAATTAGAAGTTATAGAAGAGCGTGGAACAAAACAAATGGGGCAAAATATAATCTGCTACATGTAAATGTGAGAGGGGAAACATATAGGAAATAGACAAAAATCTTTTTTTTTTTTTTTTTTTATAGTTTTGGTTTGTTGGTATGTTTTGTTAAATGAACTCATTAATATATTTGTTACAGGGTTGCTATACAAAAAGTAGAGTTAAAATGATACCAGTTATTGGCTAACTGAGAGTTTTACTGCAAGCTTTCATAACCAATTTGCTAGTTCCTTTGTTAGTCTGTTTTAGCTTCATTTATGCCTATCTTAACTATAAAGCACAACATAAATACAGAGGTATTTCATTAATTTCGTCTGGTAGAGATCTAATAGATAAGTCCAGTGAGAGCATCATAGATCAGTCTACTCCAAAGTCAAGGGGGGCATAAACTCCAATGTTTGCAGTTATATAGAAATAAGATAGTTGCAGCAATGTTTGTAAACAGATTATAAAATTTTACTGGGAAATAAATTCTATCTAGCATTAGACCGGCATATCAGTTTGGACCCACCCCCCATATATTTCTGTCCCTCTGGGTGCAGAAAACAAAACAGTACCAAGAGCTTCACATCCTGTATGTGGTGTCCAGGTTGACAGAAATGCAATCCAACAGGTGCATCAGTTGTTCTGATTGATAGCACGTCTGTGGACATTAATCTGTTTATGTAAGGCTTGGCCTGTATACCCCACATGCATTGCTCTTGGGCACTTGTAAAGCATGATTCAGAATAGCACATTGAATGCTTTTGTATGTTTCTGTGCAGGGGGGAAGCGATGCCTCTCCCACAGAGCCTGTTGCAGCTGATCAACTATGAGTATGTGCAGAAGTTGCATGTGTGCTGACTGCAGGCAAGCGGCTGTGGCTGTTGGCAAGACAGAGCAAGAACTATAAGGGACTGATTGGCACATCAGTAAAATATCCATTTTTTTTGGGGGGGGGGGGGGGTGGAAAACAATAGAGGGAAACTGTTTAGCAGAATAAGAGAATTAGTCTAAAACAGTGTATCACTCATTTTGGGAATAGTGACGACTGAATTAGGCTGATTTTGTATTTTTTCAGTACCCCATTCCAGCTAAACCATGGCATCCTGCCCCGATCTCTTCTTCATTCTTATCTCAATGTAACAATAACTCTTGCTTCTATTCAAGAAGGATATTTTAAATGTTCCATTGTGTTCTCCAAGTCTTCATTTTAGCCAGGACTATGTTAGTTGTGTTTTTGTAACTGTTTTGTTTATTTTTTTTGTGTGTTTTTTTGTTTAATGTGCAGAACTTATTGCCACCAATAGAACTAAGTTGCAATATGCCATTCAGAGGATTAATGCTATCATTTCCTGTATATTCGAATCAAATATTTATAAAAATGTGAAATATCAGATTTGCAGCTTCTGCTGATCCTCCCACTCATCCATCAGCAGTAGGCTGGCTTATGGGAGGAAAGTGTTCTTCAGCTATGCTTGGAATCCGTAGGATGGGTTAAGGTTAGATCCCTTAAGATTAATAGTGAAAAGACTGGAGCAATTCAGAAGGTGTGTACAAGAGGAATGGTTTCTTCGAGCACAAGTAATAATAGAATGGAATAAAATGTCTTGGAGTGAGCCTGTAAAGTTCAAATAAATTACTAAATAGTCTCAGAAATGCAATGTTACAGCTGTCCTATCAAACCAGGTTTGTATGTCACATTTTATACCTCTTACCTTGAAATATTGTCACCGGTGGTAGTTTAATGAGTGCAATGAAATGTTATGTGGCATTTAGAAGGTAGACTGGAGCCTCCTGATAGCACTGAGAAATTGATTACCACCAAATCCAGCCTTCTGCAGAGCCTGCACATGTATTTATTTATGAAAGTGGATAGTCCCACAGGGTTTGTTAGGCTCTGCATTGTCACATATCTCTATTTTATGGCAGCCACAATTCTGGGCATACAATAGAATATATATGGAAAAGTGTTTGCTGCAGTGAAAGATGTCTATTTCAGGAGTTTAAATTGGAGCACTATTATTTATTTAGATATCTATCGATTGATGCATATAGGAAGATAAATATTTACAGTATTTTCCCAATTTAGAGACCTCTGCATTTTTGTTCATCTTGGAATGATGGGTTGGGGGGGGATTTGGGGGTTGTCCTTTTAAGAGATATGTAAACTGTAAGCTATATAATTGGGTTAGGTCTATATATTTAATTTAGCTTTTGTAGAGCTTTTTAATCCATGTTGTGCTGTTAAGCGTTCCATTGGGACAATGTAACCAGGATTAATACAATGTGACTTTATCAGCCTAAACATAATGCATATTATTTGTTGACCCTGCTTTCTGTAACATTTTATGGGAGTTGTATGTACGTTAATATTTTCCCTTCTCTGTCAGATTCCTTTCCTTTTCTTCAAATTGTAAAAGTGAAATTCAAATCCAGAAAGTGGTATTTTTAATAACACTCTTGATTTTGCACTATTGCTTATAGATAATAGGTGTCTGTAGATCAGGGGTAGCCAACAGGTAACTCTCCAACAGAATGTCAGCTCACATGATTCCCAGCCAAAAAGTGGTTAAGCATTTTGTAAATCAAGAATAGTTGAACAATGTCTGTTGCTGTGTCAAAAATATTGTTTTGGGGGAAAAAATGGTTTTATTTCTAACATTTTATTGTTAATGTTTGCTGGATTTGCTTGCTTATTCATTTTAAATATGTATATATGACTGGTGTAGCGGGGTACAAACTGACTGATGCTATTCCTGCTTGCAGTCTAGAGCGAGTGGGAGACCAATGAAACCCAGTGTGTGTATTATAATTATAATACATCACCTCAAGAAGCTCATAGCACATAAGTGGAGATGGGAGAAATGTCTCATTATTAGACGAATAGGACTGCCACCTTTTTCTTCAAAAATATATAGGCCATGCTATTGTCTCTACAGACATAAAGGACAGCTGCAGGCAAAGGTAATGTTTTTAAGTTTAATTGAAATATTGCATCAAGCATAGATGTCCTAAGTAGAAATGGTTTAATAAAGAATACAAATAAATGATCTTATCAAGCCCTCTTTACTCTGAATAGCTGTAGCAGGAGGCGGGCATTTTTAGAATCTTGGGTCATCCACTTTGCGTTGGATGAAGGAAGATCTGACCCAAGATTCTAAACAACATGTCTGCTCCCTGTTACGACTATTTGGAGCAAAGACGAATACTTGTATTCTTTGATTCATTCCTTGATGACTGGACTGGTTTGTTCATGTTGTACCATTCATGAAAATGGCTATTTTAATACATTTCCCCCCGGTCTTGAATTCCTCTGTCCCATCCTGTCAAAAAGTAGGTAAGAGGTAGAGCTCAGTGGGACAGCTGACAAAAATTGCAATGGAATTTGGTCATAGTTTTAGTCCCATTAACTTGATTGATTTTTATTTAGTTAATCTATAGTTTTCATCACTGAAAACATGCAGCTGACTAAAACGATGACAAAAATGTTTAGTCGACGAAATTAACTCTGGTTGGAGATATGGTTTAGCTGTAATTTTCCTCTTTCTCATTCACTGTACACATAGAAACATTTGTTTGTTTGTTTTTGGGGGGGGGGGGGGGATAAGACGGGCTTTATCATTATTTTGATCATGTCACATAATTTACTATAAAAAAAAAAGTAATAAAATATAATGGAAAATTGTAAAACAAATATGCTAACTTGTTTTATTTTTGTAAAAAAATGTTTTTTACATCTGTAAACAGTAAGAAAAAAAAAACTGCTAGATAGATAGTGGTCTGTGTAGAGAGACCCTCTGCTTCCTCTACTGCACAAAGGCACAATTAAACTTCTGCTCAGTGTGCTGGTTGCCATGGAGACACACGTGCATGCGTGTCTCCTACACAGAAAGAGGCAGTTCCCCAGCTTCCAGGAGGGAGGTGCTGGGAAATAAATGACGCGTGGTGTGCAGTTGGCATCTCTCATATGCTAGGGCACTACCTGTGCTTAAAGAGGGATGATCACTGGGAGAGGAAGTGGGGTATAAAGGGTGGTGCATACATTTGATTATCTAATTGGCTTTTTCACGTCCCCTTATTGCATGCTGGTTAATAGTCACCTATTAAACTAAGATTTCTATAATTTATTAATGCTCATCTACACTCCCGTGGGCCAACAAATACTCTTACTGAATTCCACTTACTTATTTCTATGGGTAATAGTATACCTATCCATTGAAGCTACGGATTTGGACAAGCCCATTATTAATGTTAAAGCAAACCTGCCTCTTGAAGGACAAAAGTAAACATTAACTTCCATTAATCAAACAAAGATAAATAAAACTGTCCATCTTATCAGTGTTTAAAGAGTTAAACCATTTTTGGATGATTTTAATATTCCATTAGTTATATTACAGATAAAAGTGTGTACATTGTGCACAGAATGGTTTAGACTTCCTTTTGTGGGAGGGACTAGTTAGATGTGTTCAAGGATATTATCGCCATCTCTGTACTGGCGCAAGATCGCAGAAAAGTGTGTGTTTTGCTCTAAGTTGTAATCTGCCATAAGGCAGAATAGTAAGTGCTGTCTGCTTTTGTCCGAGTTCTACCCACTTATTTTTAAACTACTTTAGCTCAGGTGCCATAGACGTCTGGCACTACAAGACAAGTTAGCTAACCTTTTGACAGTCCAGTTATTAGACCTTTGCCATGACCATGTAGTCACCACTTCTGTACCCACCTGAGTCCGAGGCACTCCAGCCATGTCTCGGAGGCTAGCCCCATCACTGTCACATCTGAGCTGTAACACAAATCGTTGGGCAGGGAGAGACTAATCACAACATGGGCAGCATGCCTTTTTATTTTTTTATTAAAAACCTATCCCTAACCATACATTTAGTGCTAGGGTTACAATGTCATTAAAGGTAAAGCTTCAAAGAACAAATGGTTTGGAAAAGGAAAAAGTAATCCACTTAAACTCAGGGCAAAAATTAGAATCTAATGATCAGGGTTTTTTTTTTTTTATTAGTGTTTGTAGATATATAAAATATTTTTCAATAAAAAGTTAGAAAAAGGTTTGTGTTTTTTTAAATTTTCCATCATATATATTTTTTTTTATTTTTATAGTAGGTTATATGATTAGAATAATGGTAGCTAAAGAAAGCCATTCTTATCCCCAAAAAATATATATAATATTTGTGTGGGTGCAGTAAATAAAAGTTTCAAAAGGCTCACTAAGTAACGAAGGTACTCTGCACTTCACAGAATAACCAAGAGTTTCGGCATTTCACTGAATGACAAAGATACTCGCCACTACACTGAATGACAAAGATAGTAATTGAAGCCCCAGGATCTCCTGATCTCTCTAGCCATCACTAGCCGAGACTTAGTGCAGGATGAATAATAATAACACTTTATTTGAACAGAAACAGAGTCTTATATACAGACATAATCAAGTTAACATAACTCAACCCACATATTAACATGCAACGCAACATAAACCAAACGGTAATTAACCAACATTGCTACAGATATAGAAAACCACATCATAATCAGTTTAACAGTAAATTAATACAGAACAACATGAAGGAGTAAACTACCAATCATTCTCTCCTGTGACACATTGTAAAGTTAATGCAAAGTGCAAACTTAACCACTTTACCCACCTCCCCATAAACAGAACCCCTTTTCAATGCCAGGGCCCATAATCTATAGGTAGGAGGCGGGCCATTATTTCTGTCCAAGAACCCCAGTAATGGAGGGCTCCGTCACACTCCGCACTTCCCTGAGCAACGCAGGCGCTCTGCGCTTCTTTTGTAAACAAATTTTGTTCCACTGCAAAAAGGAAAGTGTGTGCATCCTTACAACTTCCTATATTTTCTGGCTTGAGATTACTTGTTACTGGTAAAAATTGTTTTTTTTACTCGTCTCTTTTAGTCTGTGCACACTACTGTACACTAGGATTATGTCATGTGTGTGTGTGTGTGTGTGTGTGTGTGTGTGTGTGTAGAATGACAGAGAATTGTGAGGCCTCCAATGTTTCACTGCCACACAGTAGCCATGGAAACAGTTATATTTCGAAACATTTGAAGTTGTTGCATTAAAGTTGTTTTTTCTTTTATGAAACTTGGTGCCACTTCTGAGATGTAGACTACAGCTGCACACAGGATTACATTCAGCTCTTATTCTCAGCAGAGACAAAGCTGAACTAGATGCTGTGTCAATAGGCATTCAGCCTGTACATGTTTCTGGTTGCGGTCTGTCTGCTCCCACTGTTTCTCACTGCTAGTGAAATCCATGGCGATTTCTTGTAGCGCCAGCCATGCTTCCTAGTGAAGTATGGTATTGTAAACATTAGTATCTTTTACAATAGATGCCAAACTGATAATACACGGTGCCTGTATGTGATAAAGTGAGCAGCACCAACACGTGTCACTTGAAAAAGCCTCACTGTAGAGGCGAAACGCGTTGTGTGGAGAGTGGATGAGTCGTTTGCGTGGAAGCACAGTGCACATTGTTATGAACTTAGCTTTTGAAGCGTTTGAGGCCTAGTAGAGGCTTAAATGTACATTGGACTTGATTATTTTCTTATGTGGCAGAAATTGTCTAAGATTTTGAACTTCCCCACAGCTGGCTGAGAATCATGGGACATGTAGTCCACTACATTTCCATGGCTGTATTTTCAAAGACTAGCCATCCCTAGCGCAAACAAATTTAAAGGAAAACGATTGGGGGGAAGAAAAAACATATTTTGAACTGAAAGGTTGCATCGCGTGTAGGTATTTTAAATAGAAATAACTTAATGGGACATTCCAACTTGTTTAACAATTACTTCCTTCAAGGAAGCAAGGGTTAAACAAAACTTGTCCCAGTCTTTGAAAGTAATCCCGACGTGTATCTCAATAGATACATGTGGGTTTACTATCTGCTGAGTCTCACATGCGAGACACAGCAGTTCCCGGTTGTCGCTTGCTGACGTTTGCCTGCCCCGCTCTGACTGCTGAATGCGAGGGTCTCTCGCTGCTAGTGCAGAGAGACCCTCGTTTTTGCATGTGATCAGCAGGGGGACCTGGTTACACTTGATGCAATCTTTCAGTTAAAAATAACTTGGACACTATTTTTTTTCCCATAACATCTTATAATTGGTGCAATTAACAGGAAATTTGAGGTAGTGTAGAAGTTTTCACAACATCCTGAATTTCACTGCAGTCTGACACGATTATAAAATTGCTGAACCATTTAAGAAATCAAGTTACCCAATGTATGATCTAGTCATGTCTTTTTTTATTTATTTACTTATTTAGGCAACAGGTCTAATAGAACAGATGTAACCACAACTCTAAAGGGTCTATTTAAAAAAGAGACTTGCTGGGAATTGAGATGGGAATTTCAATTACCTGCAATTCTATCTCTATTGAGTTGACCTTTAAATTTGGATTAATTTCAAATAAACACCTTCAAAAGCTCCATGTAGACACTATTGTGTCTTCTCATAGATGAGGCATTGCCTGGTCACCTCTTGGTAAACCTTTTTTTCAAGTTCATAAAGTTGTAATAAACATAGCTCTATACACCGAAAACAACTGATTGCATTGACCTTTTTATTTGTTATATACATGAAGTGAGAATACAACACATTTGTTAAAGTTTTTTAATACACAGGTTTATTACTGGATGAGCATCCTAAAACATGAACGGCAATAGTCAGTCCTTAAAGGATAACTGTAGCAAAAAAATAAGTTGTGTTTAATTGAAAGATGGCATCAAGTGTAGCCATTTTATTTAGAAATGCTTTAATGAAAGAATACAAATAAAGTACCTTATTGAGTCATCTTTACCCCATATAGGTTCACCAGGAGGCAGACATTTTGTTTAGAATCTTTGTTCAGATATTTGTTCATCTAAAGCAAGGTGAGTGAAGAACTGACCCAAGATTCTAAACAAAATGTCCGCCCCCTGAGAGAACTATATGGAACAAAGACAGCGCAATACGGCACTTAATCTGTATTCTTTCATTAAAGAATTTCTTTATAAATCATCTACACTTGACACACTCTTTCAATTAAAAATAAGATAATATTTTGCTATAGTTTTCCTTTAATAGCAGGATTGCAAAAACAAGCAAATTGGAGAATTTGTCAACCTCAACTATTAATACCTAATTTTTGCAACTCACTTTTTAGTGAATAGAACTCCCTGTCCTACTCTGGAGTCTTCTAGTGGGAGAATGCTATCTATTTTAGGTTTTATTTTATAAGTAAATGTGACAGGAGATTTAACAAGGGAAAAAGTGGGCCAAAGTTAAATGACATATAGACTATAAACCCAAATAAATGCCTAATTGATCCTATCTTCAATCATGATATAAAGCCGTGTAGCATGATAATGCTACATTATGGCCTTACCCACCATGGAGTCCCTCCGATAAAAAGATCCGAACCATGGAATGTATCCCGACATTGAATAAAACAACTGCTGTAAACCACAGTTAAGAAATCTGAAACATCAATCTGTTTATGTTGCAAGATTTATTTACGTGTCAGTGTGGCACAGACAGGAGGATGAGATTTCTGCTTGATTGCATTTATTAAAGCCAGAGAAACAAAGCTTAGCGAAGCAATGCTTTCAGAATGTGGATAGTATCGGGGCTGTACTTTAATTCACCTGCTCAGTGCCTGAGATTATTCTTTAGCCTCAAGAAAACCTCTTAGTGTCTACATACAAGACCATGATTAATGCAGCTGTTCCACACCACTCCAGATGCTCTATTCCTTACTCCCAATATTGCAAATGGCTAAGGAGCACCATTGTCAAGTCTAGCCTCAATAGTTAACAATATTTTGATACTGGTCTGTACATATGGTCCTTTTTACAGGTTCTGATTTACTAATAATATGTACTGTTACCAGCCAACATTTCCTTCTCTTTTTGTAAAAATGTATCTCTGTGCACAATAGCAGAAAATTAAAATGGGATTGGGTAGAAGGACATAAATACACACACACACGCACACGCTTTTCTTTAGTCCATAAAACACACAGTCTGCCAGATAGTGACAAGTCTTAGATTGATGGCAGCTCTTTTTCTATATCTCCAATGAGGGTACAGCAGTGAAGTATTTGTGATGGATAGATGGGGCTGTTAACCTGAAGAACTTATTTTATTATTGGGAAAGAATCCATTTAGCAGGAGCAGAGAGTTTATCAGTATTGATGTTCTGGAGCACGTAGGAGATCCAAGCCGCTATTCTTTTTGAATCTACTAATGTTGGAATGTCAGATGGGGGGGGGGGGGGGGGGGGAGAGCTATTTGAGGTGTATTAAATAGGTTATCCCCACCTTCAATAGGTTATTTAAGGACTTATTGTCCAAGTGGCCGGATGAAAAAAAGAACTGCAGTGTACAGTGTTGAGAAATACCATTTTACGCTGACTAGGCCTATGAGTGGCCAAAATGTGCATCTGTGGTTGCTGTGTCCCTCATGCGGAGGAGACTTGTCTGGACCGCCATGATGGGTGGGACCAGTTTGTTATTTTAATGAAGAGGTCTCCTCTATAATGGTGCACCTGAGCAAAAAAACAGTGATGCCTCACCCTGGCAGGTACCATCCTACAGGGCAGGATATTTTAGCACTGTTGTTTTCAGATGTGGCTCCCATTTCTTTGCTTTGTATACCATTTACTTATTTTGTTGATTTTTTTTTTTTGTATTGTTAAATTGCAGTTCTATATACATTGATTAGGATGTTATTATAGACAATGCAGACATTTTAGTTGTATTAATACAGTCATTTTATAGTGTGCTATGAGCTTGACGGGAATGTGGCAGCACTACAAAATGGAAAATACAGAACAAAACAAAAATCTTAATTGAAGTAATTGCGCTTACTATATGTTCACCTCCAGCTTTATGCATATATGTCATTTAAGGTTGGATTAAATGTCATACTGTTGGCATGCTTGATGTCACCGTCATACTGATCGGAGCAAATGGAATATAAATGACAAGACAAGCTAATTAGCTAACGTAATTTAATTAATGTCTTCGCTTTCCCTTCATGAGCTATACAATTACATTTTCTGTTGCATTAATTTGAGGAAGATAAAGCTGATTTTCGCTTTAGATATGATTTATCTCCACACTATATGCCTACAGGTTTTGGGATTTGGTGCTGCTTAATATTCGCTCGTTAATAAGAAAAATGATTGCCTCACATTTCAGAATATGGATCCTTTTTACTTCTTTGCTCTTCACTGAACTTAAATGTTAAATGTAAATTTCTACTTTTTTTTTTCAATAGAATTAATTTATCTTCTTGTGATCTCTACAAGCCAATGACAAAGACTTATTGTAGGTCTATTTATTTCTTTGGGGAAAAATATTTAATCTTTTTTTATATAGTTCTGCAGGTTTGTACATAAAATGTACAAATATGAATATAACAATTTAGACAGACATGAACAAAATGTGACCAAACAAACTTATAGTTTAAAAGGAATATTGTAAGGTGCACAGGAAGTAAAAATGCTTCTCAAGCCATTCTCAAGTTGGGTATCTGAAGGGAAGATGGAGGACCAGTTGTTTCAGGCCTTGCTTGACATGAATCCATTTATAGGTAGTTGTGTGGTTAGACTAGACAATTGAGCTCCAGCTGATGGCCAACAGGCCAGAAGTGGGCCTTGAGATTTGTTTTGTTTTTTTTGGTTAAAAAACCCACACGTTCTTTTGTATTACTTCATGGTATTAAAAAATGGCCAATCCACCAGCTGGTATGCTATGTGGTTCTCTGCATAAAAAACTGGGACAACACTTTCCACCAACGTACTGGCCACAAAGCTTTTTAATTCATGTGCTGTGTTTGTGACTTAACATCTGTTATGTAAATGTGACCATCACTGGACACCCAGAGCAATACAATGCCTTATATTGCATAAACAATAAATTACCTTGGGGATGAGACCTTTCATCACAACGGTTTCCTCGCAGCCACTTCAGTATTGAGACTTAGTAGGGTTCGGGGTTAATATTGGGGCTTAGTATTAGGGCTTAGGGTTTGGGGTTAGTTTTAGTGCTGCATGTTTGTTTTTAGGGTTGATATTGTTGCTCAGGGTTAGTTTTGGCGGTTTTCTTTATTAGGGGGTTTTACTACTGCCTAATTGTACTGTCTATAACTGTGCACTGACAGTTCAGCACTGTGAAACGGTGGTGCCATCATACTCCTCTCACAGTTCAGCGTTGTGAAAGGGTGGTGCTGTCATACTCCTCTGATAGTTCAGCACTCTGAAAGGGTGGTGCGGTCATACTCCTCTGATAGTTCAGCGCTGTAAAAGGGTAGTGCTGTCATATACCTCTGATAGTTCAGCGCTGTGAAAGGGTGGTGCGGTCATACTCCTCTGATAGTTCAGTGCTGTTAAATGGTGGTGCGGTCATACTCCTCTGATGGTTCAGTGCTGTGAAAGGGTGGTGCGGTCATACTCCTCTGATAGTTCAGCGCTGTGAAAGGGTGGTGCGGTCATACTCCTCTGATAGTTCAGTGCTGTGAAAGGGTGGTGCGGTCATACTCCTCTGATGGTTCAGTGCTGTGAAAGGGTGGTGCGGTCATACTCCTCTGATAGTTCAGCGCTGTGAAAGGGTGGTGCGGTCATACTCCTCTGATAGTTCAGCGCTGTGAAAGGGTGGTGCGGTCATACTCCTCTGATAGTTCAGCGCTGTGAAAGGGTGGTGCGGTCATACTCCTCTGATAGTTCAGCGCTGTGAAAGGGTGGTGCGGTCATACTCCTCTGATAGTTCCGCGCTGTGAAAGGGTGGTGCGGTCATACTCCTCTGATAGTTCAGCGCTGTAAAAGGGTAGTGCTGTCAAATACCTCTGATAGTTCAGCGCTGTGAAAGGGTGGTGCGGTCATACTCCTCTGATAGTTCAGTGCTGTGAAAGGGTGGTGCGGTCATACTCCTCTGATGGTTCAGTGCTGTGAAAGGGTGGTGCGGTCATACTCCTCTGATAGTTCAGTGCTGTGAAAGGGTGGTGCGGTCATACTCCTCTGATAGTTCAGCGCTGTGAAAGGGTGGTGCGGTCATACTCCTCTGATAGTTCAGTGCTGTGAAAGGGTGGTGCGGTCATACTCCTCTGATAGTTCAGCGCTGTGAAAGGGTGGTGCGGTCATACTCCTCTGATAGTTCAGCGCTGTGAAAGGGTGGTGCGGTCATACTCCTCTGATAGTTCAGCGCTGTGAAAGGGTGGTGCGGTCATACTCCTCTGATAGTTCAGCGCTGTGAAAGGGTGGTGCGGTCATACTCCTCTGATAGTTCAGCGCTCTGAAAGGGTGGTGCGGTCATACTCCTCTGATAGTTCAGCGCTGTGAAAGGGTAGTGCTGTCATATACCTCTGATAGTTCAGCGCTGTGAAAGGGTGGTGCGGTCATACTCCTCTGATAGTTCCGCGCTGTGAAAGGGTGGTGCGGTCATACTCCTCTGATAGTTCAGAGCTGTGAAAGGGTGGTGCGGTCATACTTCTCTGAGTTCAGCGTCATACTCCCCTGAGTTCAGTATGAGGACTCTATAAAACGAGTAAAACTGACCATCCGTTTGGTGAAGCTATGTAAGAGTGTGCAAGGCTGTTTGCCACTCCCAGGGGTACACCCATGCCCATCTACCCAACCTACCACTGGACTACACCACCATCAGCATGGTAACTTTTTCACATTAGCCTAAGGGAATATTTATAATTGTGTTGTTACAAGAATACAACAGAAGACTTTAGCGCCAACACCTCATGAGAAACAGAAGTGACTTCCCAATTTACATCAAAAAGCAGAAAAAAGCGAGAGTGCACTAGTGCAGAATAAACAAGATGATGCATATACAATCTTAAAATATATACGCAATATCTCAGTTTATTCAAACGTAAAACACGTATATGGGGGGCGAGGGGGGGGGGGCGGGCGACAAAATTAAATCCAAATAGCAGCTTCCACATGAGTATATTTTCCAGGATGAAAATGAATAATTGCATCTCTGTTCCTCTGTTCATGCAATGTGTTTCTCCTGGATGAAGCTGTGTTTTGGAAAACTCTTTGCGTGACTAGAGTTGCAATCATTCCTTTGTATCCTGGAACTCATGTGGAAGTTGTTATCTGGATTTTTAATTTAAGATTATAGATACAGTTTGTAATAAATATGTTTCATTGACTAGACCTATAACTTATTTATGTTTTCCATATATATCCTATTTGCTGGAGTGTGTCTTGGAACCTGTTATTGTGAAGTTTCACTTTTTGCCATAGTATTTGGCTTATATTAAGGTTTCGCATACTCCTCTAGCAGATGAGTGCAAGATAGTGACTGCACTTGTTCTGTTCAGAGGTTACTACACTATGAGATTGCTGTCCAAATTAAAGTTGTATATGCAACTTTTATTCTTCACTAGTACAATTTCAAATTTTTTATTATTATTGTTGCTGTATTTGTTTACTTGTGTTGAAAAACCCCCATCTAAAACAAAATGTAATTTTCTTTGTATTTCAATATGCATATTTTATGTTGCATTAATATCTGACAAAATAAAAATTATGATTAAAAAAAATTCAAAACAATTAATGGTCTACTTCATAAAGAGGAATTAAGAAGAGGTTTTCAAACTTAAATCCAATGTAGTCGCGTTGGAAACATTATTCAAAGCATGGGACAATTTTTCCAACTTTGGCCTTATAATTCCAGTCGTAATTCCCTGCAATTCTCTCTTTATTCAGTTGATCCTTTATTTTTGGCCATTTTTTAAAATGTTAAAGCCTAGTTATCTTATCATAGGTCCCCTACAGTTAGTTACGCTGACATGTATTCCAGCACCATTTTTAATACTGTGTGTGCAAGGAAAGACCTTTAAATAGACTGAACATCCATTTTTATGCGGGGGTTTCACAAAATCTGACTAATGAATCTGCTCCAGTTACAGACTAATCTGCGGATTATTCTTGCAGACTGTTCATGTACAGAGCGTGTTATATGATTCTTGGGGTTGCTGTTTTGAAAGTGCCCTTGCGGTGCATCGACACCCAGGATAATCTGGAGGGGAAACCTGTTTTTCATTAGCTGCAAAGATTTTGCAAATTGTATTAGTTTCAGTTCATTAGATTGTATAATTGCATTGGCTGTGTGGCTTTACAGCAAGAAATCTGCTTGGAAACTCCCAGGGGATGTCAGATTAGCTTTTACTGTACTGGTCCATTGAGGCAGAGGAGAGTTGTCTGCTGCTAAGCACAAGAAAGTAGGACAGTGTAACACTGCAAAATCCAAATACAGTCTGCACATATTAACAATTTCTCCCAAGGCAGAACATGGGATTAGTTTATCATAGTGTGTGCCAGAAGCAGGGGAGGGCTGGCATCTTTTGGTCCAGGGAGCAAAACCAATTTCGTGTCCCATGGTGCATCTTCCTCCTCCTACCTGTTCTCATCAGAGACACGGACAGACAGAGAAGATATCGGGATTGATGGAGAGACAAGACAATTGTATAGAAAGGTAGAAATTGCTGCACTCTGGGACATTTAGACGTGAAAAATATGTGCAGGCCATGTGTATTAACCATGTTAGAGGGCAACCTTGGGGACAATTGCCCATCAGCCCCCCTTGTCAGACCTCCTCTGGCTGAAGGTATCTCTAGAACCACTATAAAGATAGGCCGATTTATGTATCTGAAACTTGTATTGGTGCCGTTTTACATATTGGATAAAAGGGACATAATATTTCATGAGAACAGATTATTCACTTTTCATTGTCTATGTGCTAAATGTTACTAGTGACAGCAAAACTGCTTTGGGCTTTATTAATGAAGGAGAGAATTGCAGAGGTTTCCAGGGAATTCAGACACGAATTTCAAACTTAAGGCCAAAGTAGCAGAGTTGTAAAAATTCCCCCATTCAACTAAATTGGAGAAACATTGTTAAATTAGGAATATTTAGCTCATAAAACCTCAGCTGAATGGGAGAATGTTTCGAACTCTGCTACTTTGGTCTGAATTTTGTAATTCCCCTGTTAATTCCCTGCAATTCTCTCTCTCATGAATCAAGTCCTTCATGTAGCCTCATCTACACACTCTGACCAGAATACCCTGGGGTTGATATATTAGTTTGTCTTGTTCAAGATTACCACTGTCCATTCCGGCCATACTGTTGCCTGTTGGCCTGAAACCAATCTTGTTTACCAGCCAGCTGATAAATACCACCCAGTTGGCAATCCTACCACAGCCCACTATATTGGTTTGTCACGTTTAGCTAACCTTTTTACCTCTGTGGGGCATATTTCTTGTTTTACATACTCAACTTACAATTAGAGCTACCTCCCTGCTGGTATTGGCTAAGAGGCCACTGTTCAGTGTATAGAGGTAATAGATAGCATGGCTGGTATTTTTATTTATTTATTTTGAAGAAAAGTTGTCAAACTACTTACACGCAGTCATTTTTTTGGGGAGTTAATATTGTTTTTTTTTTTTTTTTTTTTTTTTTAGTACATGCCCCTCGTAGTGTCTAAAAGATTTAAAGGAATTGTATATCATTGTCCAGTTGTAAGCAAAGACAAATCACGATTTGCTTAACATTATTACCAAATAAATAAATAAAAACATGCTTGATCTAGACTAGTGTTGGCTACCCTTAGCATTACAAATGTTTGTGAACTACATAGCAATAATGCTTAGTCCTGTCATACAGCTAACTGAGCATCATGGGATATGTAGTTCTCAAACATCTGCAGTGGCTCATTTTGAACAGAAACTGCAGACAGTATATTTTCATATCCACCATCACCTCTGTATAATTATTAACCGCTAAATGCACACACATCAATTTAAAGGGACATTTTTTAAGAGACGCTTCACAAGAAATTACTAGTTATAATGAATGTGTGTATATATATGATCTATTGCAGCCACTTCCCTCTTCTGTGACTTATCGTCCCAGGGTTAATATGATTATATTTAACACATCATGCCGTCTGCCATGGGAAAGTAACCTTCTTCAGGAAAAGAGCTTTCAGAAAACTCTTACTATTTCAATAAAGCAATAACTGACACTGGAGCAGAATAGGCTGGTATGTAATAACCTTAGGGAACATTTCTACGTTCGTGTATGCAGTCCCAGAATGAAAGATTGATTTGTATTGCTGCTGCTGGCTATATATTACTTGACTATGCTGTAAAAGTGAGTGATGATGTGATGCTAGTCTAGCCAATCAGGAAGAAGCAATAGAATGCTTTACCTCACTAATAAAAGAGAAGAGTTTTTATAGGTCATTGTGCTTTAGAAAACATTTGTGCTTGAAGACTGTTGCGTTCTTTAAAAACATTTCCAGGCTGATGGTTTTCATTTTCTTTTAGTCTCGTTCACATACTTTTTTTTTATACTTAGCAGGTTCTGGACTTTATAATGGTATTTCTTGTCCTTTTTGTAAAGGGACTCCATCTAACCATTGTATATACTGTAAAAATAAAGACTAACACATGATCTATAAGATATGTTGGCAGAATTTCCATAAGATGTATGAATTGAGAAACACTGTGTGGCACCTCCTGTACTTGACATCACCTTGTAGCGTGATGTCATCAGAGATTTATTTACATGTTTTCACAAACGTTACTGTCCAGTGCAATAGGAATAGAATAGCCATGTTTTTTGCACTCTTTGCCGTATTGGTGCACACAGTAAAGGTCTGGGCGATAGGTGGCCCTCCAGCCGCTGCTGAACTAAAATTCCCATCATCCAAGTCTCCTAACTTTTAGTTCTGCAACATCTGAAGGACCATATGTTGCTCGACTTTGACCTAGTGCAGGGGTGTCCAAGTTTATCCTGAAGTGGGCCACAAGTAGTGATCCCACCCAGCTGTTAGTTTATCGGCAGAACAGAGATAAACTGGCTTTAGGCCAATGTTAAATCTAATGAGGCACCAGAAGAAAAAGTGGCAACATTGTCACATGTTCAGAAATGCACATATATAGTGCTAATGAGAATATGGGCAGTTATGTCAGACGGGCCACATTTGGTCCAGGGGCCACACATTGGCCATCCCTGACCTACTATGCCCACGCACTTCAACACTTGTGTCTGTCCTTCACTGGCCCCATCAATGGTCCTGATAGAAGTAATTGACCCTTTTAGGACAACCTTATGCCACCTTTCTGACGAAATCCATTACAATCTCTTCCATTATCAGAAGGATTGTGGTTCATTTATTCTATTTCATTATGTACACACCCTCAAAGTAATAGTATGTAGAGAAGCAGTTCTGTAACACCAATATGTACAGCTGTGACGTGAATGAACAGTGGTCCATAATCTCAACTAGTGTTAAATTAGTATTCAAGGCCCAATAAGAATTCTTTTTCATAAAAAAAAAAATCTACAAAAATCAGTGTTGCCTATCAGATGGTCGATTCAGGTACATTTTGATATGACATTTATTTCTCCAACAAGACAGAACATTAACAGAGTGCTCATATTACAGTGTAGCAAATTTCTCAATAGTGCCAAATATATAAACATAACAGTACAATTCAGTATTATTTTTCTGCAGCTCTGGCAACCAAGTATCTTAAGCCTAGCAGTGGCTTACCTTGTGTCACATGACTATAGGTTAGACTTGGTAAAACTAAAGAAATGTATAATGATACCTTCATAAACAACCTAATAGAACTATGTAGGGCTTCTCTTGGGAAATGCCACTTAACACCCTTCCAATAATGGAAAATGGGATATAATGTGCATAAGTCTAACCAGTCTGTTTTATTAGAAGGGGGTTACTGGCATGCAGTGCTCATCTTGTTCCACTAACCTTTTAAAACATATTGCACTTTATTCAATGATATAAGTTCTCACTTATTACTATTTTTTTATTTTTTATTAAACTTTTCTATTGTAGTCTATGGCTTTCAAATGTGCAATCAAACTGGTTTCGTGTTTTGCTATTAATAATTAGTATTGCAAATCGGCACAGAAAATGTCTGCGCTTGGAAAGTAAGCCATGCGATAATGTTGGTAGATGTAAATGTCTAGGTCTACCAGGCTTTGATTGGGTTGTGTAACAGGGTTGTGAATCTTGTGTATTGGAAGCACTATATCCAGTGATAGATTACAGTATATGCAAGGCTTTTAAGAAAGCATTGCTTTAGAGTCCCTTGCTACTGCAGACACGTTATCACTACAGTGCTGCCACCTTGTGGTCATATTTGTAAGTATTGCTATTATTGTTTTTCACTTCTTTATACAGTACCATCAGAGTCTTCAGGGTTTAATATTGTGGGAGTGAATATACATATCTGATCAATTAATACAGGTGGTATAGAGTGCAATGATTTAACATCTGTGTGTGTATAATCTCTCGCTCACAAGCTACCATATAATTAAGGAGCGTACATACATACATTATATTCTGAACACGTCCACCTCCAGCTGAAACACTCTAATGTGATGTTTACATTTATCTATCCGGGTGAAAGGACCAGGGAAGATTAGTCTATTGATTTTTTTTGTTTGGTGTAAAACAGAGAGAATCACAAAAGTGAGGCAAGTGGCTTCAGTGGTCCAGTTCCAGAAGAATGGAAGGTCCCTTTTCTAAAATTCAAATATCGGAAATGGATTTAAAGATGATTTGTGAGATTGAGCGAATTCATTCCACATCTAATGGTTGTGTTTTTGAACATGAAGAGTGACTGACTGTAAATGTAACATATTATGTTTCTCATTGTAACACACTTCCCTTCTTTAAATTTACAGCTGTTTGTAATAATTCTATGTTTAGGAAGTTACGTGAACGTGCAATACATAGCCAGCAATATAACACAAGTGAAATGATCTATAGACTGTAGTGAGAGGTCTCTTGCTCAGAGGGCTTGCAATCTAATTATCCAGTGTTTTGTGATGTGAAGTGCACTGATCACAGAATAACATCATGTATCATTGGTACTAGCCAGATAATTAACCACTTCAGCTTACTGTGTCTTTATCTTTATTATTTGCAGAGATCCAAGTCCTTTCATACAAATGAATCCATTCTCTGAGCAGATGTCTACTCTTTAAAAATGGCTCCATCTCTGCAGGATATTGTGAGATCCAGCACTGGAGGACTGAGCACTGAACAGACTCTGTATCTAGCATGGGGCGGGTTAGCAGCAGTTTCAACAATTCTGTTCATTACGGTCCTCCTGCTCCTGTGCTCTAGCTGTGACCGGTAAGAGCAGATGACGAACATGTTGCTAATTTCCTGTTAGAGTTGTATCCATCATCAGCCTTATATTAGGATACATCACAGCTCATGTTGTAACTAGACTTACCCAGCCTACATGTGCACAAGTGTACAAGTGTCCTGTAGCCTGCAAGAGGAGTGGAAGTGGTCAGCGTTCACGTCCATCTCTCTGTTGATAGACAGCCTCTAGAGGCAGTCGGCAACACTGAAGAAGGGGGGAGAGGGGGGGCGGAATCCCAATCTAAATTAACCCTAGTAATAGGGTTAAGGTTACAGAAGGGTTAGTGCTAGGATTAGATTTAGTGTTGGGGTCAAAAGGTCACTGCAGGAGAAAATGGTTAGAAAACAAAATCCACAATTTGGGGTTATTGCCTTATAACTTGCAAAAAACATGTAAAGAGTGGTATTTCTAAACTCAGGACAAATATTAGAAACTATATACATGTAAATAGTGCCTTTTTACCATTTGTAATTTAATAAAAAAAATTCAGGTGAAAGTTAGAAAAAGTGTTTTTTTCTTTTTTTCATAATTTTTAAAAATATTTTTATAGTAAATTGTATGCTATGAAAATTAATGATTTCTTAAGTATACCCTTCTTTTGCTGATAATATAGAATATGTGTCTTACATGATAGAGAAAAATTACAGCTAAACACAAACACTGCAGAAGTGTTAAAACAGCCCTTGTCATGAAGGGTACAACCATTTTCAAAACAGTCTGGTCACTAAGGATTGAAACCCTGTAGTGTAGAATTTGAACCGATAACCCCACAAAGATTTAATCAAGGAAAGTTCACAACGTGGTTGTGTATTCATGAAGTTTTTGACTTTTTATCTTGATCTGTGCCTTAGAAGTAAGATAAGACCAGTTTTGTCTGCTGCCGTACTGAATTTTGGACAGTAGTTTCTCTCCATTCAATGTGTCTCAAGAATTAGATTGAACATCAAGCCAAGCCAGGGTTTTATTAACATATGATATTTCACTGAAATACTCAGCAAACTGTTTGTATTTCACAGTGTATATTGTAAGTGTTTTACTTGTAATATCCTATTGGTTTCTTAAAATGTTATGTACCATGGTGTCCTTCAAACAGACATGCTAGCCTAGTCTACCTAATGTGGGATCCAGTCCTAATTTGACACCTCAAGCTGTAACACACCACTGGATAATAAGTGATCAAATTCAGTGGCGCACTGAGGTAGAACACCCTTCCCAAGGTACCAAATACACTAGGTATTCCCCTGATCAAATTTTTGTTCGATTTAATGTTATGTACAAATAAATCCATGTATATTATTTTTCTTTCATTTTCAAAGAGAGAAGAAAACAAAACACCAAAATGGGGACCATGAAAACCTGATGAATGCGGTAAGACCACTTTTATCACCACTTTTTCTTCACAAACCACATTTTTCTTTAATTCATTTTGTGGGGCATGTGTAACATGCTCCACCTCCTAAGTTAGATATGTAGAACTTGAGCATACAGCTGCATGCGTATGCACAGTTACCTAATATCAAGAGAACTGGGCAGCTCTTTGGAATCCCTCATCTCAGAGATGCCTGTGGACACCCCTTCCTGGTGATCTACTCATGGGAGAATCAATCTCTGGGCAAAAGCCTGCAAAAAAACAAAACAAAATTGAGGCATGCATTTTTTGTTTTTCAAGAGTCTGCCCTAAATTATGCATTTATTAATAAAATCCCTATGACCCTAGTTAATGTATATGGTCCAAACAACTCCCCGATCAGTTTTGTCACTGACCTTCTGAAAAAGGTAGAGAAAATTAAAACTAGGATCTCTCATGTTGATGGGAGATTTCAGTTGTACCTTAAATCCTCTTTTAGATTAAAAAAAAAAAACGCTGTAAGGAGCTATATCAGTCAAAAAAAACAGACTCACAATCTAGTGTATCTGCTCGAATATAAGATTACCCTGATTATAAGACGACCCTCCAAACTTTGTATATTTCTTTAGGAAAAAAACTAAAAGCCTGAATATAAGACTACCCTATAGTAAAAAAGTTTAACTTGTATATATTCACATGTAAATTGCTTTTTCTTATTTAATAAAAACTTATGATATAAAAAAAATGCATTTCTTGTTTTTATTTACCTTTTATGTGCAAATGCTGCCCCTACCCTCCAGACTTACCCAATGCTCACCCCAACGGTGTCTGTCTCTCTCCCCCACCCTCCCGCCACCGTTGTCTGTCTCCCCCTCCCTGCCACACAGCATCGCGCAGACATCCACCGGCTGTTAGCGAGGGGGATCCAGGTCCCCTGCAGCTCTGCGGGGGACCTGGATCAAAGTCTTATAGTCTGACCTCAATTTGAGGTACGATTATAAGACGACCTCGAATATAAGACGATGGTTCTTTTTTAGAGCATTTGCTCTGGAAAAAAAAACCTTGTCTTATATTCGAGCAAATACGGTAATATTCCAAAGGCTAATGGATAACTATTTCCTACTAGACATTTTGCTCATCTGTCACACGACAGAATTAGACTACACGTGTTTTTCAAAATCCTACTCGGCCTATTCCAGGATTGACCTAATAATGGGAGAAATATCTATTCCCAACTTAGTAGAAAAAACAGAGAGAAAAGACTGGTCAGATCATAACCCGGTAATTCTAGACCTTAAGGGAAAGTTTAGAAAAATAAGAGCGGACTAGCGCCTAAATCCTAATTTAATCAAACATCAAGATGATGTAGACCACATAAAATGATCAACTCACTACTTCTTCTTCAGAGAAAACAAACTGACTGAGGTTCCTCCTTTGAGCACGTGGTGCTCATATAAATCTGTTATGCGTGACACATTGATCAAAATGTGCGCACAAGCTAAAAAAAAAAAGAAGAGGAATGGATCTGACGGACCTATATATTAATCTTTACCAGGTATCAAACTCTAACAAAACACTACCAACAAACGAAAAAAGTAATAAAATAGTAGAACATAAAACAAAAATAAACAGAAAATTAATTGAAAAGGCAAATAAGAACTTAGCAATTCTCAAATGTAGGTGGTACTACAAAGGAAGGAGGGCAGACAGACTTTTCTCAAACATGCTTAAAATAAAAAGAAAAAAAGAAAAAAGAAAATCACAAAGTTATTGCATAGGGGAGAAGTCTGCCTAGCCCCAGAAAAAATAGGACAAATCTTTGGGGATTATTACCAGTCCCTGTATAACCTTCACAGAGCATCAGTAAAATCTAAAATAGAACAATATTTCAACGATAAGAGTTGCCCCGCACCATCAGGTAAAGCCTTAAACGAAATCAATAAGCCCCTTACACTTGAAGAATTCAGACAGAAAACTTGAAAACAAAAATCGTGAAAAGCACCCTCCCCAGATGGTTATGACACCCTTTTTTACAAAAAAATTATGAACAATTCGCTCCTTATCTTTCAGAGGCCTACACTGAAGCATCAAAAGGGGCTTTTTCCCAGCTCAAATGCTACAGGGAAACATACTACCTATTCTGAAGCCCGGGAAAAAGCAGGATGATGTCTTGAGTTATCGACCAATCTCTGTGCTAAATCTTGATAAGATATGTGCCTCAATATTAGCGGATTGAATGAGGTCATAGGAGAATTAACTCACCCCAATCAGGTAGGATATGTACCAAATAGATCATCAGCAGGACACATCAGAAGTCTCAAAACTATATACCAACAATCTTGCATGAGAGGAGAACCCCTGCTAACCCTGTCATTATGCTGAAAAAGCATTTGACAGGGTCAGCTGGGAGTTCATTGGAGAGACATTGGGATTCCCTGTCCCAATCATGGCTCTTTATTCAGGGTCATAGGCTCAGGGATAAGGTCACCCTGGTTCCCTCTGGTGAATGGCACCCGTCAGGGATGCCCTCTGTCCCTGACCCTGTACCTATTCTCTTTAGAACCCCTGGTTAGGGAAATAAGAGAGAATAAAATTATAAAGGGATATTTGGGCTTGGATTCTCAAATAGTAAAGATGTATGCAGATGACATATTGATCACTGTAGAGGACCCAGTAGTGTCTTTAGATGAAATAATGAAGCTAATAAAAATCTATAGCGAAATATCAAATTACAAGCTAAATGTAACAAAAACTATAGCTATGCCGCTCAATATGCCCAATTCTCATATCTCATATTTAGACAAAAAATATTAATTTGTCTGGGAAAACAAATGTGTATCCTATCTGGGGATTAATATCTCGCAAAACCCAGCTGAGTGGATGGAAAGAAACATAGAAACATAGAATGTGTCGGCAGATAAGAACCATTCGGTCCATCTAGTCTGCCCAATTTTTTTGGAATACTTTTATTAGTCCCCCGTTCCCGGTCTTATATCTAGGACAGCCTTGTGTCTATCCCACACATGCTTAAAATCCTTGACTGTTTTTACCTCTACCACTTCTGCTGGCAGGCTATTCCATACATCCACTACCCTCTCAGTAAAGTAATACTTCCTGATATATAGAAACATAGAATGACATACTGCCAATGATAAAGGAAGTAAATAGGGATCTAACCAAATGGAAGAGTTTATCTATTTCTTGGTGGGGCAAAGTGACCACAATAAAAGTTTACGCTTTGCCCAAGTCCATGTACATCTTTCGAATGTTACCCATGAAAGTACCATACGCATGGCTTCAATTAATTCAAACCGCATTTGCAAGATTTGTATGCTTTTGGGCAGACTAGATGGACCGAATGGTTCTTATCTGCCGACACATTCTATGTTTCTATGTATGGGCGGCAAAGAAACCCCGCATTAATTCTCTTATATTATCAAGACCTCTAGCACAGGGTGGTTTAGGTTTCCCTGACATACATGAGCAAGCAGAAGCTGCACTGATAGCAAAAGCTTTTGCTTTACAAAATATACATGCCCCAAAAGAAGAATGCTTTGAATTGGTATGCCCTTGTTAGACCCCATTAAATTGACAGCAACCTTCTTGATTTATAAATAAAACTGTATCAAGAAGCATATCGCGGGATCCAAATATATTTTTAATAAATATCATTGATATGTGGCAAAAAGTTAAACTCAATAGGATTAAAAAATAAATTAATCCCAACTCTCCCAATAAAGATACTGAATGAGATAATGGAGAACATAGATCTCTCAAACGAAAAAGGTATACATAATATAGAAGATGTATGTGAAAACAGCACAATCAAATCGTTCAATGTATCACGAGATCAGTATGATTGATCAAGATCCGAAATATTTAAATATCTAAGGATTATAAAAGGATTTCTTGTTCAGAATTTATATTTAAACCAAGAGCTTAAACCATTAGCATTAGTAATTAGAATGCTAAAACAAAAACATTATTTAAAAAAAATGGTATCCAATTCCCTACAGCTAATTAAAGAATAACAAAAAAAGTCCCAATTATAGCAGTAAAAAAAAAATGGGAAAACAGATTTACAAACAGAGATAGAAGAGGAAGAATGGTGCAAAGCCCTAAAAAATGTTTACAAAATAAAATCCCAAATCATCCATTAGTGTCAAATGGAAAGAAGCATTGAATGGCTAAACCAACAGAATAAAGAAGAGATTACCTATTGGGATAATTGGTTGGAGTTTTTTTGAAAACAATACATTTTAACTAGCTGAGAGTGGGGGAGAGGGAAGAGGGAGTAGGAGAAAGAAAAAGGGAAATGCAAAAAAATTATGTTAAATAAATAAAAAAAATTATAATAAAATAGTCTTTAGCGCATTCCGATTTTCGAAACAACATAATAGCTAAATCTAATCCACATCTTGGTAAAAGTTAAGTAAGAATCAGGAAGTACATGACCACTCTCTGGATGTCAAACCTCCCAGAAACACCTGCCCATTATTGTCTTGTTATTGTCATGTTATACGGATAAGAACGATGTAATAAAGGAAGTGGAAGTATTCTTTGAAAAAAAAAAAATGATTTAAGATTGTTCTGTGATTGTTCTGCATACTTTCCTCAACAATGAATTGATAGTATATTTTTAGATTCGTCTCGTTAGTATGTCTGTCTGTATGTAATGTATGTATATGTGATACTTTCATAATAAATATAAAAAAAAAAATATGCATTTTTTATGGTACTTCATTTTTGTTTTCAACACCGATTTGCTTGGATGGGTAATGGATAGAGAATTTAATAAAATGTGTGTGTGTATGTGTATTTAACAAGCCAAAAACTCTAAGGCAGCTCAGTACGATCTATTGTTAACTTAACTTTAATATGCATTTATGTATAAAATGCAGAAATATCCTTGAACTGTAGGAATATATACAACACCAGAAGCTAGAATCACATGGTCCATATAGTAAGTACAGCAAAGAATAGAGGGGGAGAGAAAAACACCTTATGCGTTTCATGCTGGAAAGCAGTTATACATAGTCTGTGATGCATAAAAGAAGAAAATGATAGAAATATATTTTTACTTTATGATAAATAGTTGGTCTGCCATCATCTTCATTGAATTTTACACACTGATTTAATATAAAGACAATTTAATTGAGCTTGAAACAGACCAGAGACGGGCAAGGCAATTAATAAGGAAGAGGGGGGATGTCTTCTGCCAGTTTTGCGTCCATTAGAAAAAAGAAACAAGATTTATGCTTAAAATCAAATTTATTTCAAACAATAGCAACCACTACATAACTGTGATATTTTACAATGCCATCTGTGTAGTTTTGGACATTTAGTAGGATAATCAGTGTGGCTGTTTTCAGGTTGCTGCAACATACATTACATTGTTTAATATGTCACCAACAATTTACACAGAGCTTTGGTAAGGAGTTATTAAAATTACATTAATTCCCTTAAAACTATTGGGCGTAAACAAACAGATTGCATTTTTCTTGTGCTGAATATTAATATACTCTATATCCTTGTGAGCAAGGTTGGCAACTACTTACTACCCTCTTTGGGGTAAAATATCATACACAATGAGTAGATGGATTTGTAGCAACTATGTCCATATCCCACAATGTTGAAGAATTCTATATACAGAGTGCGAACAGTATGGGAACAAATTCTCTCATTCAGCTGCATTGGATAATTTTTCAAACTCCTCTACAATGGCCTAAAGTTTGAAATTTCCAGCAGTTCTCTCTTATTGAGTAGACCCATAAGACTTTCTTAGAAAGCTGTGCTAGCCGATGGATGTGCTTTCTCATCAATAAAAGATTCATATTGTACTACATTTTTTGATTAATTTGGGCTACTTTTCAAAAAATTGGATGTTCCTTCTGTTGGACATATATGTTGACATTCCAGGCGTGTATTAATGGTCCCTATGGATACATAGGTCTAGTTTTCCAATGGCCACACTTTTTTTCCATAACACAAATATGTTTCTCCCATATTTTAAATAACGCAAGCTGTTGACGACTTTTAGGGCACTTGTGGTTAATAGTAAGGTGCTTGTATTGTATTGTATTGTATTGTATATCAATTGCATTTGCTTTGTACTCCGCAAACCAAAATTCCCATTTTCTTTTCATAATAGCTATAACAATAGTTTTGTCAAGCCCTACTGCTCCTCTTAGTAATCCCGCTATCACACACATTTTAGTTTTTCTTAATGCATGTGCTTTGTTTATTAATGATCTGCGTCCTGCAGTATTGTCCACGTCCAATCTAAACATACATAGATGTGGCTGGGTGGTCAGACATTATTCATTTTATCACATAATACAATACAACCTATGGGCTTTTCAGCCAAAAGAAGGATCACACCAAAATCCTTGAGGGCCACAGCCATCTCATAAATAGAAAATAGTCCCAGATCCGCACAAGATATAAAGTCCCGGTGCACGGACTTTAAGATGTCTCCCAAATCTTCAAATATCAACAAAAATGAAAGACCAGCACTCGGTTGTAAAGTGATGAATTTTTAATCACACATAGGCAATGTTTCAATCCTTGCAGATCTTTCTCAAGAGGCTTGAAAAGATCTGCAACGATTGAAACGTTTCCTATGTGTGATTAAAAATTCATCACTTTACAACCGAGTGCTGGTCTTTCATTTTTGTTGCTTTTTACAGCCATCCCATAGGCCGTCTGTTTAAATAATTCCATTTTTTTCCATTTTTAAAATTTTACCATTTACTAATGTTTTTGTGTCAAAAGATGCTTAATCAGTTGTCTTTGTTTAATAAGGGTTTATAAGCGGTTTCATTTAGACTTCTAACAGAAACATATAGGTAAATGGATTTCTCTCTATAGCCCTCAGATAAAGAGACTTTCAGCCACTCCATCACAAGCCTGGGAACAGAACCACCTCCCAGTTATCAGAATGGTGCCGTCAGTAATGGTGATGGTGAGTCAATTACTGTGATGTGGGCCACATTTTGTGTTCATTAAGCAACAAATCATTTGAAGATCTTTCACTTTAGGAAGTATAGGCGTTAGTTGGAAATCCTGCTTATTAGTTATTGGGTAGAATAAATGGGGGATGTATGTTATCCATGAATGCCAACTTGCAACAATCCCTTCAAACAAATGTCTCTACAGTTCCTGCAAAAACAGTGTTCAACAATAAAATAAATGTGTAGAACATGGTTGGGGTAACTTATAGACTAATTTGATTTATTGTGTGTAGCCCTGATGTAGAATACAAACCACATCATAGAGAGAGAAATGTTCCTTCTGCTTTTGTATCTGCTAACTAAAAATGTACTTTATTCTAGATGGGTATTTAGTTGTTTTTGTTCTTTACTTATTTTCATACTGTTTTTGTTCATGGTCTTTTTATTTATTTGTTTGATAATGCATGGTTCAAGCTGATGGTGATAATACCATGTTGATAAATCAGACTATTGTTGTTTTGCAGTTTCAGAAGATAGTACAACAGCCTGCATCCAACCCTATGAAGATGTGCAGAGCTCCCTCCCTGACCTTTGTGACCTCCAGGACTATGTTGGAAAATCAGCAAAGTGTCACCAGAGCAGAGAATTGCCCAGAATCCCACCAAACAGTAATGTGGAAGCTGCTCTTTCATCAGAAGAAGGGGAAAGTGATGCACCTATTGCAAATGAAGGACCATACGAGGTTCTAAAGGACAGCTCATCCCATGAAAATATTATCGAAGATTCTCTATATGAAACTGTAAAAGAAATAAAGGAGATTCATGTGTCGCCCAACACAGAAGAAATGAAGAGTGATCTGGATACTCCCAAAGGTCATCAGGCACCTAAAGTGTGCAAGATGGAAGCTGGTGCAGAATACGCCTCTGTAGACCACAACAGAAAGAGCAGGCAAAGCATCAATACACAAAGTGCAGCCAGCACCCCGACCTCTCAGGATGATGATGTTCCTCCGCCCCTGCCAAAGAAACTCCTGGATGAAAATGAAAATGTGCAAAGCAAAGAGCTGGAGGAGGATGTGGGGGGACCACAGGAAGATCTAGAAGCAACAAGTAACGAAGAGAAGGTAATAGACGGGAGATCATTTCTTTTATATTCACACCAGTAAAATTACCATTATTTGAAGTGATGTATCTTTTTATGATTGTCTCTTTCTTTCAGATCTCCCTGTTTATTACTTTTTTTTATTATTTTTCTTCTCACACCTCTCCTCCACTCCTGGAGCATTAGAGCTACTTTGAAAACCATTGAAAAATACCCATGCATTTTTAAATGTTCATTAATTATGAAAATCATTTATTTATGAAAATTTGAATATATGTATTCTAAATTCAAATCCTAAGGCCAGCAAAAAAAAACCAATGAGCTCAAGGGATTCAATGTTATGGGGCCTTTTTAACCTGAAACCAAACCTGGAACAATGGGTGACAGCACCCATACATAATCTTAGGTTGTGTCTCTCCTGAGGTAACGGCCATTTGAAGTTATTTGTAAGCAAGCCTACATAAATGTAAAGCTGCAGTAGAAACAATGAAGTTGGAGTTTGGTGCCTTGTACTACACTGGTAAAAAAAATAAAAAAGATATTGTACGTTTAAATTCTAGAGAGTTAAGGAAGGAATAAATCACTGCATTTATTTAGAGACGCATATTGATCTTTTTATCTTCCTTGCTTTTTAGAGACAAAGTTCCCTATCCTACAAATCCCGGGAAGAAGATCCAGGTCTTACGGAGGAAGACGTACGTATTAAGAGTTTATACCTAGTAATGGTCAGTAAAGCCCCATATATTTTGCTTTCTTTTTACGGGGGGGAGCATTTCATCTTTTTCAAGCAAATGCATTTATTTAAAGTAACTTTTCGCTATTTTCCATTTCTTTATTTTCTGACCTATTCTTAGCCATAGTCAGACCAGAGAAAGCTGACATAGAAAGAGCTTTGGTTAGTATGCACCTAATCTTATTAAAGGTTTTCATGTTGGTTTCAGATTTCGGCAATGTATTCCAGTGTGTCCAAGCCTAGCCAGTCCATGAGATTTGAAGAAGAATTCTCCCATTACTCGTACATTCAAGATGTTACAGTTGACCTATCGCCAACCACATGTAACGGCACATACGCTACTGTCAGGGACTTTGATAAAAGCCCCAATATTATTGGCTTCTCCCCATCAATAGACCACATGAATGGGGAGACTGACCCAGAATATGAAGCCATCTCAAGCCTCCATAGAGAAGAAGAGGAAAGGACTATACCTTATTCTCATACAAGCCAAGCCGTTCTTCCACATGGAGAGAGTGACTATGAAAGTATTGGTGATTTGCAACAAAATGGCGATTATACAAAACTTTAAGGAGTACAGATTATTATTTTTTTTTTTATTTTTTTTTTGTGGAAATAGCACATTACCTTTTTTAAGGCTTGTGATCTTAAAGCTACTGGTGGATTGATTTCATGAAAGAAGCACACATCTGCTTACAAAAATAACTGTGCAGCTGCATGATAACATTTATTTTCAACAAAATCAAGTTTTCTTTATGTTGGTTTTGTTTGTTTTTTTCCCATATATTTTTGCGGAGTTATTTTTTTATACACAGTGTATTATTATTGCCAAATAGCCAATTGTATTAAATCAGACCTAGTGTTTAGGTACTTTTTATATTATAGGTACTTTTTATTTTGCTTTTTTTGTGGAAGTAGTTTATTTTTAGTAATATAAATACTTTTGAATTTGTATCCAGTTCTCTGTAGACTGCTAGGAGCTGCAGCGTCTAACAAAGTGTTAGGAAATTATTAAATTACAATAAAAACAAATCTAAGTGCTGGTGAACCCTATAATGATTTAAAATCATACCTGATATGAATGAGTGAGTCAGCACAAGCAAAAACTATATTTTAAGTTGCTCCCATTCCGAGAGAGAAGCAGCATGTTCTTCACAAGATAAATGTTGCTTCTCCCCACTATTTTTCACAGCTGAACAGATACTCAAGTTGTCAGAACTTCACAGAGGGACTTTAGTGAGAGAACTTCTTTTTTTATATCAAGTTGAAAGAGGTCAGCCAGTTAGTATTCTGAATATGACATAAATAATAGCATCACTCACTGCAGGAACAGTGAGTGACAGTCAGTGACCAGATCAACCTGGATAGTCCAGACTGAAATATCCAGGTAGGGAGGAGAATTCCCAACCTTTAAATATCTAAATTATTAGAAATTAGGTTCTTTAAAACTCTCTTTTCTCATTTGACTGAACAAGAATTTTCAAACTGGATTAAAAAAAACTTTCAGAGCAAGAGACGATTATATAAGAAGGTCACCAGCCCCCGCTATGGTGCATATCTAACAAATCCTAGCCCTGGCTCCCTTTTAAGGTTGATGTAGAAAATGTGGCCAGCCATCTCTGACTAAATCCTGTTTGAAATCTATGTAACCTTTGTTAAGCTTGGTAATCTTCCCAGGTCTCCTCAGTCACTAGACAATCCGTTCCATATTGCTGAATGTTGTGTTTACATTTCTGCCATTTTAAAGGCCAGAATAATGACTAGTTACATGTCAAACTAGTAGGTGAGCTCTAGCACTGGCATGTTTCTCAGGATTTTCTTTAGACTTTGTTTGGTCAGTGACATGTTAAATTCAAAGCTTTTATGACCTCTTTTAGTTTTGTTCTTTTTTTGTATACTTTTTATTATTACAGATGTCTAAATCAAAATCTGAACACACTTGTTAAGGAGAAATTATTTATAGAGCCACATACTCGGAGGCTTGCACAAATATGGTTTTCTTTACTGTTCCTACTATTTTGTAATGAGGACAAAGATGCCATATTGAAGCTGAAAGAATTAAATATGCTGATAGTAGCTGTATGGCTTCTGAAGTGTTCTCTCTTTTATACATCTGACATTTGCAGTGAGATGAGGTGAGGTGAGAATGTTAAGAGGAGGTAGCATAGCATCCCTTGCCTTCCAGAGGTCTGTGCCTTACCTAGTACAGATCTCTGTAGTGACCATGGGAGGACATATAAAGGTCTCTGCTTACTTAGCTCCATTTGTTTATTTTTTTTTTTCCCCATTGTATCAACACAGCATTCCTGGACCCTAATATGTTGATTGTGTTAAGATTATGGATGTTATGCTATTTTTTTAAACAAAAACATGTATTTCATATTTAAAGGTACGCAGCATAGAAACTATTTTTAAGTGATATCGATCAAGCTTGTTCTTTTAGAGAGGTTGCCTTGGATTGTTCGAAACCATCATAATTCTTGTTTTCGTACAATGGCATGTTTAATAGGTAAAGGTACCATTTATTTCGATTTTTTTGTTTATTTCCCTTATAATGGGAAGCGGTCTCTTAAATATTGTTTGTGTTGTTAATGTAGAAGATACAAATGACCAAAATTGGTCTACATATTGTGTTGGCATAACAAGATAAAATGCATTAAGTAAGACTAAAAATGTTTTAAATGTGTCTGTATTGTCTCCTGCTCCTGACATCACCTAGTGGCATGATGTGCAAATTACACATTTCCTGTTAAAAAGAAAATGGTTCATTTGCACATCAAGACACGGGCGATGTCCAATGCAGGAGACAGTACAGACATTTTTGAAACACATTTGTCTCTTTATGTATTTGCATGCAATCGGATAACACAATGTATAGATAATTATTTTTTCTTTTAATTATTCTCTATATTCACAATATAAACCATGTTAAGGTCTTTGAGTCCCTTTAAAGGTTAAACAGTGGAGACCTGGACAAATAGTATTGGAAATCTGTATACATATATAGAGATATATATGCTCAAAGTTGGAAAATGTTTGTTTTTTTTGTTATGGGGAAAAAAATCTGATCTGTGTACCAAAACATAACAACCCTCTTCGTATAAGTGTAATGCGAAAAGAAATCTATTCTTGTATATAAAAAGGTAGACTATTATTTTTGTATCATTTGTTTCTACAGGTACAATAGGATGGCAGTGTTTGAAAACTTGCCATTCTGTATCAAGGAAGATATTAGTCATTAGAGTTCTCAGCACAAGTCTCTCCTCTCCACTGAACTGTGAACAGGTAGAGGTATACACAATAAATACAGGCCAGTTATCTTGCACAATTTGATAGAATTGAAAGGAATTTGTTCGTAACTCTTTCAATACTATAATGTACAACACTTCACACAAGGATACAGATAAAAAGTATATGTCGTTTCCAATATGTTATTCAGTATAGCACCTTGTGTTGGTTAAAAAATACTAGGGTCTATGCAATAAGCTGTGAACTGACAAGGGTACTGCAAACATCTGGTATTAATCGCCAAGATTAGGTATAAAAACATGGACTGTGTCTGCAGATAAGAACCATTCGACCCATCCCGGCTTCCCATAATTCTACCTGCTGAAAAATTCACCTACTCTTTGTTCTTGGTCTTCTCTTATGTTCAGGATAGTGTTATTTTAACTCATGGAGTCATAAAGTCCATAACTGCATTAAGTAATACAACTTCTGCTGGAAGGCTATGCCATGTTTCCACTACTTTTTCACTAAAGTAATATTGTCTTATATTACTGGTACTATTAAAACTCCCTTTTGGTACCGGGACAAAAATGGGCGGAGTTAAATGGTCACGTAATTTCACGCAACATTCTGTGACCCCGGGAGCCTACCTAGTACAGACTACTGTCGGGAGTTCAATTCTCCTAGTTAACACTGTAAGACATACACCGTTTATACACAATGCTGCCTGTGCACAGTGCTAAGCACTGTACATAGGTAGGAAAAATACGGGACATACCCAAATTTGTTGGCACAGGACCCCATCAAATCTGGGACTGTTGGCCACTATACATAGGCATTATGAGAAGGTCACAGTCCTGTGTATATATTACATAATGTACATACAATCAATGCTAGGGATTCAGATGGGCTAGACATGTGCAATCTGGCGAAATGTTAGTGAGCTTAAATTTCTCATTGTTAATTTACAAAATTCACATAGCTATTTATTGGATAGAGTCCTTGCTGCCCATTTAAGGAGCATTGTCTATCTATAGGTAATATGTATCATTAACCATGTTAGTGATGGTTTTTAAAATCCCTTTGAACAAAATTCTTTCTACAAACGATCAGTCATTGTATTGAAAGGGACTCCGTCACCTAGATATTGTTTATACTGTGAATGTAGAAATGAAATGATCAATAATTACCTATATGTTGTTGTAGCAGAATTGCAAGCAAATTCATAAATGAAGAGAGAGAAAACTATTTTAATATGTTGTATCCTTCTTATGACGTCATCTGTGACTTGATATGCAAATGAACTGCTTTTTAATGTAATAGGCGTATGTAAAAAAATTGCATATTGGGGCACAGGTAATGTCATAGACAGGAGACAGCAAAGACATTTAAAACATTGCTTTTCTTTTAATTTATGCATTTGCTTGCAGATTACAAGCAAAATGTACAGATCGGTTTTTATATTTTCTATTCTTTGCAGACAGTATAAACAATGTGTAAGTGACAGACCATTTAACATGGCCACTAGCCTTTTTTTTTTTTTTTTTTTTCTTTACTGGACTGGAACTAAAATACCTGTAACAAGTAACTCTTGTGGATCACAAGGGTTGCTTTACATTGTATAATTGTAGGTGTGTAGCTGTTTCAACCTGCAAGAGAGCATCTCCAGATACTCATACAGAACCGGTATATTACAGGTGTGGGGTGCAGGTTAACCACAGGTGCCAACGTTTCTCTCTCCCTCTGTTGTGCATATCCCTTGGTACAGGCCGTTTTTATGGTGTCGGTTCATTGATTTAAATAGATAAAATGCCGGCCTGCTCTCAGGTCATATAGTATAAGGGTCTGTTGAATGGTAATGTTACAGTGTTTCTCCTATAGGTGCCTTGTAGCTAAAGGGATTATGTCACCTAAACAATGCTTATACTGTGAATGTAGTAACGCTCAAAAATTCGCATATTTTCCAACTCTGCTACTTTGGCCTTAAGTTTGAAATTCCTGTTTCAATTCCCTGCATTTCTCTCTTTATTGAATAGACCCTAAAATGTATAACCTTTGGCTACGGGGCACCCATAGGAGAAACTGTGTAACACAGTCATTTAGGTTGAAAAAAAAGTCCTAAGTCCGTCAGGTTCAACCCTTCTATCATTCTGATCCAAAAGGAGGGCAAAAAACAAACAAGTAAACTATTTAGAAAATATAAATGATTATTCTATTAATAGCCCTGTATGTCCTGATTTTCTAAAACAAATAATATCTAGACCCTTTTTGAAGGAACGTATTATATTTGATAGCACCACCTCTCTTGGCAGCGACTTCCATATCTTTATATCTTTATTGTGCTTACCATAATTAATCCCTTCCTTTGTTGTCTATTAAATCTTTGTTCTTCCAGTCTCAGGTGATCACCTCTTGTTGTTTGTACGTTTCTGTTAATGGTGAGTGAGAGTTGGAGAGTTGTTTTATATTGGCCTGTAATTTCACAATAATTTATAATAATCAAGTTTGCGCAAATTACTATGGCGTAGAAAGCTATTTGGCTACAACACATTTTGGTAAATAATGGCCTATATGTCCAGGAAGTGTTACAGCTGAAATCTTTTGAAGTTTTTTTTTTTTACTTCACAGCATTGCAAAAAATTCAGACCAACATCTTATGAGTAGGTATGTAAGATGTGTATTATATGTAGTACACACCCCTAGTATTGTACATATTTAATTTGAATTTAGTCCAACGTATGAACCAATGCACAATACATGCAGCTATGTAAAAAAAAAGGTAGGGTTTTCCTGATCTTTCTTGCACTGATTTGGGGGGGGGGGGGGGGGGCATTTAATTTACCATACACAATCATTTGGCATTGTCTATCTGTGTCGGCTTTCCTTTTACAAGAAATAATGTAAGATATGTCAGTAGAATCCTACCCAGGTTTTTTTTTTTTTTGCATGATTGAAATAATAGTGTTTAAACTGGAATGTGTTACATAAATACAAGTAATTCTCATTGGCAAATAAAATAAAACATTCCATCACTTTGGGGTTTGTTTTGATTTTATGCAAAATCTAGATTGTGTATCTTGAAAGGGTCATTGCCTTTAAAGAGGTTTTTATTTGAAATGTGACCTGTGTCTGGGAAAAGTACTTTTTCAATGCTCAGTGAATGTCCTGCAGGGATATGGTTGGCAGTACTGAAAAGCACATATCAGCCCTGTCTGAAACATATGACAGACAGTATGAAGTGTTGGGAAAACATAGAGGGCTGAACAAACGGGAATGGCAGAAATGCGCTATTAATAGAACATTGTCCAAATTAAAGGCGCTCTATCACCTAATCATTGTTTTTTTTGTGTGATGGAGGAGAACAAACATGATTTGAAATTATGTATATATTGTGTTGGCAAAATTGAAAGCACATGCCTAAGTTTGGATAAGAATGTGTTTTAAGTGTTTGTGTGGGGGGGAGGGGTGTAGTCTCCTGTTTATGACATTATCTATGTCTTGATATGCAAATTAACTGGTTTTGCATGGTAAATGTGTACACACATTTTTCTCCTCATTTAGGAATTTGCTTGCAATTCTTTTTACACAATGTATAGATAAAGTAGATCCTAAAAAATGATTAAATCATTAACAGTCTTAAAAATGTTCATGTGACAGATTCCATTTAATTGTTTGTTTTTCAAACTTGGCTGTTATTGCCTCACTTTTTCTGTTTTACTGACTGGTCCACATGAAGTTAAACATGATGCTATAAATTAACCTAGTGGGATGTATATATTTCAAGACACCCCATTAATGGACAATTGGCAGGGAAAAAAAAGTTCTGTTTAACTGAAAGATCACATCAAATGTAGGTATTGTAACCTCTTTCTCACATTGGACGTTGCAGGTACGTCATCAAAAAAATGTCAACAATGGATGTACCTGGTACTTAAACTGATCAATGTCGAGGCATCATGCAGCACCGAAATTAGCAGCATACTCCTGGGCACAACGATAACCTCATGTGGTGATTGGCGGGTGCCATATTAGAAAGGAGCATTCTCCTCCAATATAGAGCTTGCCAGTATCCTCAAGATCAACGGAAGTGATCAGAAATCACTATCACTGCCCCTAGAGGCAGTCAGCAACATTAAATTGAAGAAAAATAGGGCAGAACTAACCATAGTTCTAATATATCGAGATCTAGGGTTAGGGTTCCACTTACAGATGGGTTGGGGTAAAAAAGTCTCTGTAGAAAACAAAAACACTACTTGGGGTTATTGCCCTATAACCAGGGCCGGTGCAAGGATTTTTGCTGCCCAGGCAAAATAAAAATTGCCCCCCACAATATGCCAGCCAGAACTTAGCCACCCAATATGCCAGGATTTTCCCCCACAATATGCCAGCCAGGATTTAGCCACCCAATATGCCAGGATTTTCCCCCACAGTATGCCAGGATCCCCCCCCCCCCTTCCTTACATCCTTGCTGCTGCTCTCCCGGTGCTCTCATCTGCCCGTCTGTGGCTGTGAGGGAAGCGTTGTGCGCTCCCCTCCAGCCAATGCGTATTCAATAAAGTTTGTTTAAACAAACTTTATTGAATACGCATTGGCTGGAGGGGACCGCACAACGCTTCCCTCACAGCCACGGACCTCCACCGGAGACAGAGCAGCAGCGACGAGGTAAGTAAGGGGGAGAATTATTTTTTTTGACACAGGGTTCCGGCGCCCCCAGCTAAGATGCGCCCTAGGCAGCTGCCTAAGTCGCCTTACTGGTGGCGCCGGTCCTGCCTATAACTTGCACAAACCCAAAAAACATGTAAACCTGCATTTTTTTTTTAAAATTTGGGACAAAATTTAGACGGGGTCTTTTACCGTTTCTATTGTGAACAAAGATTTTTCAAGTCAAAGTTAGAAAAGGTGCTTTTTTTAATTTAATCACGTTCAATGATTTATTTTATAGTAAATTATATGATATATGATGAAAATAATGGTATCTAAAGAAAGCCTTTTTATGGTGATAAAACCTTTTATATAATATATGGGGGTACATTAAACTAATGAAGAAAATTACAGCTAAACCCAAACATTGCAGAAATGTTAAAACAGCCATTGTCTCGAAGGGGACAAAAATTTCATAAAAGTCATGTAATTAAGGGGTTAAATAGAAACGCTTAAATGAAAGAAAACATATAAAACCCCTTTTTAAGCCCGCTCTACTTGTATAGCACTGTCAGAGAGCAGACCCCTTTGGTCAGATTTTTCTTCATCTGATCTAAGATTCTAAACAACATGTCTGCCCCCTGTTAGATCTGTAGTGGAGAGGGCACAATAAGGTACTTTATTTGTATTCTTTCATTAAGACATTTCTATTTAACCTTGGTGACGGGACTATTTTCGCTGTGTCTTACCCTTGGAGAAAGAGCCGGTTTTATCACTTCTGCTCTGCAGTGTATGTGTTTAGCTGTATTTTTTCTCTCTCATATATTGTGCACATATATATATGCTGTTTTTATCTGCATAAAAAGGGCCATCTGAAGATACCATTATTTTCATCATATATACTACAAATAAAAATTCACATGAAAAATCTTTTACACCTCTACAAATGCTTAAAAAAAAAAAAAAAAACCCTGCTAAATAGATTCTAATATGTGCCCTGAATTTAGAAATGTCCAGTGTTTACATGTTTATTCTGTTTTTAGCATATATAAGGCAATAACTGAAAGCAGCATTTTTTCCCCCCTAACCATTTAATCCTTCAGTGACCTTTTGACCCTAACCCTAGCTCTAAGGCTAACCGTTTGTTTGTTTTTGTACTGTAACGCCACTCCCAAAGCTCTTACCACAACAGGCATGCTGCTTCCAACATGGCACTCACGATCGCTCTGGGGAACGATTTCTGATCAATAAATGTTCCACAGTGCAAGCTTTGCCTGTGCCACAACTGTCCCCAAACAGCTTATCTGTGCCATATTTATTTGCAAATGGGTTGTCTGTGCCATGTTTGCCCCAGAAAGCTTGTAAGTGCCATACTTGTCCCTAAACATAATTTTCTCTGTCATCACTGAACCCAAACAGCTTGTATTTGTCATCTTTGACCCCAAATAGCCTGTATGTTCCATCTCTGTTTCCAAAAAAATCCTTCTGTGCCATCTATATCCCCAAACAGCTTGGTTGTGCCATTTCTGTTTCCAAACAGCTTAGTTGTGCTATATTTGTCCTCAAACATCCTGTTAGTGTCATCTATGTCCACTTATAGCTTGTCTCTGTCAAACAGCTTTTTCCTGTGCCATCTTTGTCTCCAATCAACTTTTTCTGTCATCTTTGCCACCAAACAGCAATTTCTGTCCCCAAACAGCTTTTTCTGTGCCATATGTCCCCAAACAGATATGTGCCATCTATATCCACAAACAATCTGGGAAGGATTTAGAGCTAGGCATTTTAGAAAATATGTGCAAAATGAAAATATAACTCTGCTCACTTTGTATGTGAAAATACCCTTATCCACACTCCAGAAGATGTACATAAAGATAACGAGCGCTAGAAAGTGATTAATTAAATAGAAAAAATAAATATAAAATAATATACTTACTAAGAAATGTATTGGCGGAAGTTGCTCGCAGATATCAATCCAAAAAAATCTAAAATAAAAATAGTGCTTTCTGTAGTGTAAAACAATAGCCTGCATTTTCTGTGTCATATCTGTCCCCAAACAGCTTGTCTGTGCCATATTCCTACTAACTAACATATTCCTACTGCCACAAGTTCCTAAACAGATTCAATTTGCCATTGTTGTTCACAGTTTTACATGCTGTCTCTGTCCCCTAAACAGTTTTTGTTTCTGTGCCATCTCTATCCCCCAAAGAGCTCTTTATTACAGGTATACTTTATATAATAATAAATGATCATATAATAAACAAGTCAGATTTTTGTTTTAAACCACATTGGCACATTTTTGGGGTACTTTGGGAAATTGGGGAAATTAGTTGAACGCCAAGACCTAGGCAGATTTCATTCCAAAAATAAGGTAAACGGAGAGTTTCTATCAGAGGTTTTGTTCTTAGGGAGACCGCGTATTTCTTTAATGAATCTCTAAAAGTCTTGAACAACCTTAGATCCATAATAAAATCAATGGAGATCTCTTCCCACGGATGTGAAGGAATAGACTGGTTTGAAAAGATCCGTAGGTTTTTGGTGTAAACTCCACATACGAGCACAGTTGACTTGTCAGAGTTTTGTCCACCAAAATTATTTCTCGGTCAAGTCATACTTTTCTGAAAACTGCCACGTCCTGACAATGGAGAATCATGGAGTGTATCAAAAACTTGTAGTCTAGCTTGAGGTTGAATGAATGCACTGGAATGTTCTGCGATTACATGCTAGATAATAGAGTTTGTAGCCAAAAGATGATTTGGCTGAAGGATGTTTTTCAAACTTTCACAAGAGCCAGGAGGGTCATGGATTCTTGATAATGCACAGCCTTAACCTTGTGAAAACCAAGTTAATATGTAATAAGAAGATTGAAATGCGAAAAGAAGAGGACCCAGCACTTCTCGTAAATACTCAAGGTTACGATGGTCTGTGAAAACCATAACTGTGTGGACAGCCCCTCTCCAATAGTTGGCGCCACTCTTTGAATGCGAGTTAAATGGTCACAATCTTCAAAATTATAATTCCTTTTATATTTTGAAAGTTTTTTTTTTTTTTAAATAAGATACTGTGTGATGGGAGTAATGTTGCCATATTTTTGAGAAAGAATGGCACCCACTAGTTTCAGAAGGGTCAACTTCAAGGAAAGTTCAAAGGGTAAGGTTGGCAATAACTAAACTTTTTGCCTGGGCTAAGAGTTTCTTGAGAGTATCAAAAGCCTTTTGTGCTGTTGTGTTAGAGCTGTTATAGGTTTGATGATTTTGAAAAAGTATTTGATAAAGTTTCTGTAAACAGTAGCAAGACCCATAAATCGTTGTACAGTTTTGACAAAAAAAGGGCATAGGTCAGTCTAGAATGGTGGCGATCTATTTGTGATCCATCTTGGTACTGCCTGGAGAAATGGAACCTACAAAATCCACAGACAACATCAAAAGATGCATTTCTCAAGTTTGGTGTACAGGGGGTGAGAACGCAGGTGAGACAATAATTTTTTTTTTTTTAACACTGAGGATGTGTTGATGAAGCAAATAGGAATAAATGAGGATATCATCCAAGTAGACAATTAATATGGTGTCAACTAATAAAATGATGGAAGGTAGAGGCAGCGTTGCATAATATGAAGGGCATCACAAGGTATTTAAAATGACCATACCGTAATCAAAAAAGCCATCTTCCATTCGTCCCCTTCCCTAATTCTGACTAGTTTGTACGTCCACATAGGTCAAGCTTGGTAAAGTATATAGTGTATTTGAGATGATCTATAAGTTCCAGGAAGGGAGTAGCAATTCAAGATTGCTATTTTTTGAGATCCAAGTAACCAATACAAGGAAGAAATACTGCCACCTTTTTTTTTTCAGCCCGTATTTAAACATAAACTGTTTTATATTTTGCCTGCTGTGGGTAATGCATTAATATGATCATGAGCATCAGAGCCAGATCATGTTTGAAAAACAAATACCTGGTCTCTGGTCAGAGCTCAGCAAATTTACTATTCAACATATATACTGATGTGCCAACCACTGTGGAGACCTGTCACTTGAGTGATAATTAAGGGTTTCCTAGTTTAATCTGACTAGCTGTGAATGCAATTTGTCTTGCATTTGGACATAAAACTGTCACCAAAGTAAACATTGAAATATAGCAGCAACAATAAACACATAATAAGTGTAATTTGGTAAAAAGGGCAGCGAAAGGGAAGAGAAAAATAGGAGAAAGTAGGGGAGAGAGGAAAAGGAGGAGAGGGAAGTGAAGGAGGGGAAAGGAGTGAGAAGGAAGAAAGGAAAGCATGGTGGAGTAAAGGTGGTGGTGACAGCAGTCACGTCCGAAGGCATCTAAGTGCCACGTAACATTGATCAGATTGTCACATATGTGGCCAGTAAAAAATCCTCACTGACTGAACTAGCAGAAAGTGGGAGGATGTTGAAAACAATCAAGATCAACAATTTGCATGAGGTAGATGGATTATGGGTCAAATAGGGTATTGAGAGGCCCAGAGTCAATGTTAATAAAGTTTAAGCATGGGGAGGTTCATATATTAGAGGCACCTGAGAGAAACAGACATACGTAAAAGTGGGATGCATTAAGGATAAAACACATTAAACCCAGGAAAATGATATCATGACTAGATATTAGAAATAGGCCTCTATGCACTGTTCTGAATGATGAAGGTCACAGTCCCTTATGCACAAGCTCCCTCCATTCAGGACGTGTCCCATGGGATGGAAGGTCTGGTACATCTTTTATGGGTAGCTGAGTGCCAGTGAAGTCTATGGTATGTTACTCATGGAGAACCGGGGCAGAGCTAGCTGAAACCTGATGTCAGCGAGATCAGCAGAATGTGGCTGGGACTGTTCTGTCAGCCTGGTCAAGTTTAAACATGGCTACCCATACTCTCCTTAAACAGGAGGAGCAGGTCTGGTCCGCCATAGGGTCCGAAATTAATTGTCTGGGTAAGATGGTGATGGAGTTGGCACGTCATGTATGTTGAGATTAGGCACTGTTAGCAGTATCTGAACAGCCTGAAAAACAAATGCATCCAGGTCCAGGGGTTCACCGGGGCTAAGTGTAGTTTATTAGAGTAAATTTGGTGATCTCAAGTATGTTGGGTAAAGTGAAGCAAGTGTGATTGAAGGATTATGGTCTGAAACAGCCAAATCTCAAATAGTTTGCAAAAACCCACTAAGTGGTGCACTAGGGGTTCAAACAGGTGCACGGGTAAAGGCAGATGTAGAGTGGCGTTGGTGGTTCCCCATGTAGCAGGGTTGTATCGATAAGGGCCTAGGCAGTAGTCATAGACTTATGTTGAAACGGCTGTAGTTTGGGTGTCCAGTTACAGACAGGTTCATGCACTAGCATAGGATACCGTGGAGGATGATCCCAGTCCGGTACCTGAATATCCGAATGATGGAGGCATTGTAGAAATAGCAGAAGATTCATTGGGTGGCACAGCAGGTAGTATTTGCCATCCTGTCTTGCAGGCTCTAAAGTAAGTGATATTGACTGTACAGAGCACAAAGTCCTTCTGGTGTACAGTGTGTCAGGAGAGATGAAGCTATCCATGTTTTTGTTTGCATCAATTTAAAATTAGCCAAATGTTACCATATAATACGTTCCTGTCTATGAAACACAGAGTAGCTGCAAAAGGAATTAGCAACTCCCTGAAATTATTAATACAATTTAAAATCATTACATTTTGTACAATATAATCTCTAAATCTTATTTTTTTTTACCCAGAACAGGAATAATCAAACTCTGGTAGCTGGCCTATGAATATAAATGAATTTTTGCTGACTGAGTGATATGGGAGTTATATAGTGCATATCTTTGATCTAAATAAATATTTCAGAAAATAAAAATACCTACCAGAAATAGATAATGATACAAAAGTTATTATAAAAAATGTAATAAAAATGTACAGCAATAGCATTTAAGTTTGAGGGTTATTTGTTTATTAAACAGTGCAGTGTAAGCAGTTACTCCCCTCTCCATGCAAAAGCAGTCCAATGTGCTTCTAAGTGCCTGCCCTCTCTGTCACCTTCCATTCTAGCAGCTCCATTCCAGGTTTTCTTCCTCCTCTATATTTATTTGGATTTAGGGGTCTTTGCAAGTAATTCTCACAGCTGGGCTGACAGGGAATTCCTGGTGCTGGCTGTATGTGACATGGGGAGGTACTGAGAAGTGGGTGTGTGCACACACTCTAGTGAGTGGCTGCTCCTGTATTGGAACCTGAGGAAAGGAGGACAGAGGGCAATCACCAGGAGGACCATGCAATCTCGTCGCCTGAGCAAGAGATCTGTCCTGGGATGTGAGCTGAGCCCATGGGAGTCTGCCTGGGACATGAGGCCAGTGTTTGTGGATAGAGGCAGAGCTCAGAGAGAGGGAGGAGAAGAGGATGTTGTGGAGAAGGAACATGGGAGACCCACATGTAACGGAGAGAGAGATCTGAGGTGGCCATGCAAGGTGGGTCCCCTGGGATGTACTGTGTTGGGATGGAATGCATGCATTAATCAGCATCCATGGGGCATGTGCTGCTAATACTGAGCGCAGGATAGCCATGTGCAGCTGGCTGATGGATTGTTTACAGCTCTGCGCTTGGATAACAAAGGAAACAAGTTCACATCGCGGTGCAAAGCAGCTTTGTGTCTTTAAATGCAATGGTGTCTATAAAGAGTTCCCAAATATGAACACAGACGGGTCTTTGATGGAGAATACTAACTGTAGCCATCATTAACCCATTTTTCGGGCATAATAGCCCATTTAACCTCTTCACAAAGTTTGTGGGCACGATAACCTCATGTTAACAAGGGTCCAATGATAACCTGTATGTATTTATAAATGCTCCATAGAAAAAGATCCCCTTAAATTTGAGAACGAAAGACAGGCGCTTCTATTGCTGCGTGTGTGCTGTGTTCTCCATAGCACAGGCGAGGGGGGTGTGTCAGGCTGTACAGATACATTGTGATCCCACGTGTTTGTGTGTGGCTTTCATTGACAGTGTCGCCTCTCTCTAGAATAGCACTGCAGTAACAAAGACAAAGCGTGCAGATTATTACAAATACTACAGATTCTAAAAAAAAGAAATACTAGCAAAATGTTGTCATTGTTTTTCCCACCTACTCAACTGGTCTGCCTGTATTAACCATGTCATGTCAGGAACAACAAAGACATTCTTCTTCATGTAAGATGTTTTATGTATATACCTGATATTTCTAATTGTGGGTTTTTGTGGGAAACCGATCACATAGTAATTAACACTTCTTCTGTGTGATGCGCATATGTTAGAACAAAGGCATCAGAATAGCCTCCCGTGTTATGTATCCCATAAAATCTTCACTACAAACAAACAGCCATGAGGGGCGTAACTGATTTTGATGGGATGCTGGATCTAGTCAATATCCTTTTAGCACACAGAGAACAGCAAGTAGCCAGGGCCACCCTTCTCCCCCATTAATTATTGCACGCCCACATTAATGTGGGGGCTCTGGGTTGTTTATTTGTTTTCTTAAGAGAGAATGCCATTGCAATCGGGCATTATATGCAAAGTAAACAAAAATCAAAATTCTCTAATCTTTTTCTGTCTTTCTTTAACAGACAATAAAATAGCATCACTTTTCGGTGTTGACCTCTTCCTCATCTTCAGGTGTCAATATCATCTTTTCATCAGACACAACTGTGTTAGTGGGATACTTGCTATTAGTGTGCATACAACTACGAAGAATAGACTTATTAGAAAGCTCAGCCCAATTTTAGCACCTGTTCCTAAGCTGTGACACTTGTGTCTTGTGTCCAGGCATAAAGTGGTAGTAATATTTTAATCAATATTTTGATATTTATTTTCTTTACTACCCCTTTAATTAATTCCTTGGTATCCAGTTTATAACGGTCTACTCAGTATGCACCAATCCATCTCGAATTATATCCGGAGGATCGGGCAAAATAACCGAATCACACAAATCCCAGAAAAGCGGCTACTCAGTATCAAAGAATTTGGCTCCGAATTGGCTGTTGGGGCCATTAGGAAACCAAAGCATCGGAGGCCTTAGGATTGGGACAGTTTTGTCTACCCCCATATTTGTATGATCACCTCGAATACATTTCAATTTTCCTATTCTGAAATAGGGAATTGAAATTAAAATGTGAAAAAAATCAATAAAAATGTTCTAAAAACTCAAATTCCAATAATAAATGGGGCTGAGTTCCCAGCTGTAAAATAGTCCTGGTGGGCCAGGGTAAGTCCTGAACTGACTCCTCCCTCCATCAGAAATGGGTGTGGGAGCCAGCCAAATGCTTCTCAGCCCCTGTTACACACATGGGGGATCAGGGCAGATTTTCACTGCCCCAGACCCCACGGAGCCAATATATTTTGATATTATGAATCAGGGGAGCTCCAGTTATACAAGTGGCACACACCTCACAGACATCCAGTCAGTCAGTCACACACACCTCACAGACATCCAGTCAGTCACACACACACACCTCACAGACATCCAGTCACAAACACACACACCTCTCACAGACATCCAGTCACACACACACACCTCACAGACATCCAGTCACACACACCTCACAGACATCAGTCACACACACCTCACAGACATCCAGTCACACACACACCTCACAGACATCCAGTCACACAGACATCCAGTCAGTTAGTCACACACCCCTCACTGTTATCCAGTCACACACCACACAGACATCCAGTCACACACACCTCACAGACATCCAGTCATATACACTCACAGACATCCAGCCATATACACACACACCTCACAGACATTCAGTCATATACACACACAAACTTCACAGACATCCAGCCATATACACACACATACACCTCACAGACATCCAGTCATATACACACACACATATACACCTCACAGACATCCAGTCACATACATACACCCCACAGACATCCAGTCACATATACCATCCTCACAGACATCCAGTCACATACACCATCCTCACAGACATCCAGTCATATACACACATCTCACAGACATCCAGTCACATACACACACCTCACAGACATCCAGTCACATACACACACCTCACAGACATCCAGTCACATACACACACCTCACAGACATCCAGTCACATACACACACCTCACAGACATCCAGTCACATACACACACCTCACAGACATCCAGTCACATACACACACCTCACAGACATCCAGTCACATACACACACCTCACAGACATCCAGTCACATACACACACCTCACAGACATCCAGTCACATACACACACCTCACAGACATCCAGTCACATACACACACCTCACAGACATCCAGTCACACACACCTCACAGACATCCAGTCACACACACCTCACAGACATCCAGTCAGTCACAGACATCCAGTCACATACACACACACCTCACAGACATCCAGTCACACGCGCACACACACACACTTAACAGACATCCAGTCAGTCACACACACCTCACAGACATCCAGTCACACACACACCTCACAGACATCCAGTCACACACACACACCTCACAGACATCTAGTCACACACAACTCACAGACATCCAATCATATACACACACCCCACAGACATCCAGTCACATACACCATCCTCACAGACATCCAGTCACATACACCATCCTCACAGACATCCAGTCATATACACACACCTCACAGACATCCAGTCACATACACACACCTCACAGACATCCAGTCACATACACACACCTCACAGACATCCAGTCACATACACACACCTCACAGACATCCAGTCACACACACACCTCACAGACATCCAGTCACACACACACACCTCACAGACATCCAGTCACACACACACCTCACAGACATCCAGTCTCACACACACCTCACAGACATCCAGTCACATACACACACACCTCACAGATATCCAGTCACATACACACACACCTCACAGACATCCAGTCAGTCACACACACCTCACAGACATCCAGTCACATACACACAAACCTCACAGACATCCAGTCACACACACACACACCTCACAGACATCCAGACAGTCACACACACCTCACAGACATCCAGTCACACACACACACACCTCACAGACATCCAGACAGTCACACACACCTCACAGACATCCAGTCACACACGCACACCTCACAGACATCCAGTCACATACACACACCACACAGACATCCAGTCACACACACCTCACAGACATCCAGTCATATACACTCACAGACATCCAGCCATATACACACAAACCTCACAGACATTCAGTCATATACACACACAAACTTCACAGACATCCAGCCATATACACACACATACACCTCACAGACATCCAGTCATATACACACACACATACACACCTCACAGACATCCAGTCACATACATAAACCCCGCAGACATCCAGTCACATACATACACCCCACAGACATCCAGTCACATATACCATCCTCACAGACATCCAGTCACATACACCATCCTCACAGACATCCAGTCATATACACACATCTCACAGACATCCAGTCACATACACACATCTCACAGACATCCAGTCACATACACACACCTCACAGACATCCAGTCACATACACACACCTCACAGACATCCAGTCACATACACACACCTCACAGACATCCAGTCACATACACACACCTCACAGACATCCAGTCACATACACACACCTCACAGACATCCAGTCACAAACACACACCTCACAGACATCCAGTCACACACCACACACCTCACAGACATCCAGTCACACACACCTCACAGACATCCAGTCACATACACACACACCTCACAGACATCCAGTCAGTCACAGACATCCAGTCACATACACACACACCTCACAGACATCCAGTCACACGCGCACACACACACACCTCACAGACATCCAGTCACACACACACACACACCTCACAGACATCCAGTCACACACACACACACCTCACAGACATCCAGTCACACACACACACACACCTCACAGACATCCAGTCACACACACACCTCACAGACATCCAGTCACACACACACACCTCACAGACATCCAGTCACACACACACCTCACAGACATCCAGTCACACACACACCTCACAGACATCCAGTCTCACACACACCTCACAGACATCCAGTCACATACACACACACACCTCACAGATATCCAGTCACATACACACACACCTCACAGACATCCAGTCAGTCACACACACCTCACAGACATCCAGTCACACACACACACACCTCACAGACATCCAGACAGTCACACACACCTCACAGACATCCAGTCACACACACACACACCTCACAGACATCCAGACAGTCACACACACCTCACAGACATCCAGTCACACACGCACACCTCACAGACATCCAGTCACATACCACACAGACATCCAGTCACACACACCTCACAGACATCCAGTCATATACACTCACAGACATCCAGCCATATACACACAAACCTCACAGACATTCAGTCATATACACACACAAACTTCACAGACATCCAGCCATATACACACACATACACCTCACAGACATCCAGTCATATACACACACACATACACACCTCACAGACATCCAGTCACATACATACACCCCACAGACATCCAGTCACATACATACACCCCACAGACATCCAGTCACATATACCATCCTCACAGACATCCAGTCACATACACCATCCTCACAGACATCCAGTCATATACACACATCTCACAGACATCCAGTCACATACACACATCTCACAGACATCCAGTCACATACACACACCTCACAGACATCCAGTCACATACACACACCTCACAGACATCCAGTCACATACACACACCTCACAGACATCCAGTCACATACACACACCTCACAGACATCCAGTCACATACACACACCTCACAGACATCCAGTCACAAACACACACCTCACAGACATCCAGTCACACACCACACACCTCACAGACATCCAGTCACACACACCTCACAGACATCCAGTCACATACACACACACCTCACAGACATCCAGTCAGTCACAGACATCCAGTCACATACATACACACCTCACAGACATCCAGTCGCACACACACACACCTCACAGACATCCAGTCACACACACACCTCACAGACATCCAGTCACACACACACACACACCACACAGACATCCAGTCACACACACACACACCTCACAGACATCCAGTCACACACACACACCTCACAGACATCCAGTCACACACAACTCACAGACATCCAATCATATACACACACCCCACAGACATCCAGTCACATACACCATCCTCACAGACATCCAGTCACATACACCATCCTCACAGACATCCAGTCATATCCACACATCTCACAGACATCCAGTCACATACACACACCTCACAGACATCCAGTCACATACACACACACCTCACAGACATCCAGTCACATACACACACCTCACAGACATCCAGTCACATACACACACCTCACAGACATCCAGTCACACACCTCACAGACATCCAGTCACACACACACCTCACAGACATCCAGTCTCACACACACCTCACAGACATCCAGTCACACACACCTCACAGACATCCAGTCACATACACACACACCTCACAGACATCCAGTCAGTCACACACACCTCACAGACATCCAGTCACATACACACACACCTCACAGACATCCAGTCACACACACCTCACAGACATCCAGTCAGTCACACACACCTCACAGACATCCAGTCACACACGCACACCTCACAGACATCCAGTCACACACACACCTCACAGACATCCAGTCACACACACCTCACAGACATCCAGCCATATACACACACCTCACAGACATTCAGTCATATACACACACACCTCACAGACATCCAGTCAGTCACACACACCTCACAGACATCCAGTCACACACACCTCACAGACATCCAGTCACACACACCTCACAGACATCCAGTCACACACACCTCACAGACATCCAGTCACACACACCTCACAGACATCCAGTCATATACACACACACCTCACAGACATCCAGTCATATATACACACACACACCTCACAGACATCCAAACACATACACACACACCTCACAAACATCTAGTAAGTCACCTCACATACACAAACAAGTTACCCATTTTTTTGTTCCCTTAAATGTGATTAGTCTTTTTTCCAAGTGCCAGGATGTCACGAGACACCCGGCACTAGAGCACATTGTGCGAGGGGGCGGAGCTTGCAGTCTGTGCAATCCACACAGACTTTCCACCCTCGGGCTGCGCTTTAAATAAACCGGAAGCCAGCAGCAAGGGGCTACATATGGCTAACAGTACCCGGGCACCAGGTCTGATTGGAGATAGAAATGGTAAAATAGTGAAACTAACTATATTCCCTTTCAGGACAAGAGTGGTTCCCCGGTGGCGAAGCACCCTAGATGGCCAGCACAATAAAGGTTAAGCCTGGCCGCCTGGGACTTTCGCCCACCCTTGGCTTATTCGGAGAGCTGCTGATCGGTCGCTCAAGACTGTCGGCACGGATCCTATTGGTCGCTCTGGTTCAAGGGGGAAATAGTAGGCACCCATTCCATTGGCCAGGAGCTTAAAGGCCCCTACAATTAAAAGGACTAAAGGGACCTGGCCCAGCCACTCTTGCCTCGTTGGTCGCTACTTTTCCCAGTATGTTCCCATTGGTTCCTCCCTAACCCTGGCACCAGATTTGATTGTATTACCCATTGCATTGAAGTTAATCTTATGTGTGTATTGTTCGATCATCTGTTATCAAGATGTTTTCATGTATAAATGTTCTGTCTTGTCTATAATAAATTGCTGTGAAATCCTTGGTAGCCATGTCTAATTCTGAGAATTGCTATGAATCACATATTACTAAGGGGTGTTGACCAGGGAGCTGACAATCAATTGCGAATGATTGAGGGCTAAGGAGATAATGGAACCCAAAAATGAGAATTAACATCTGGCTACTGAGCCTTCTCCTTACACCGGCCATTAACTGATAATATAATCAGTGTCCCCTAATGTAATAACCTTTGATATTGGGAATACATATAAAATGCTTGATTAATATCTAATTAGAATGAATCACAGACAACAATCAGTAGGGAGCAATTAAAACTTTAATATGTAAGTGTGTACTAGAAATGAACAAATACATAAAAGTCTGGGCCAAGCTGTAGCTTGGACCTTTTAAAATCATGAAGCTCCTCTGGTGGACCATGGCTGGAAGGACTGCCCTTCCCTCTCGGCATTAAGAGGTTAATAAAACAATTACAACTGGTCGTTACATTAAATGATATATGGGCTATACCTGTGGTCTAGGATTTGACAACACCCGACCATGGCCATCTTCAATCCTGCATTTATACACATGAATATGTAGAAATATGTATATATACACAAATTACCTGATTTCTATCTTTACCTGGAAGTCCACCATCTTCACCTTTATTGGATTGAAGACGACTATCTTCAGATCTCTTTGCCGGATTGCCGACACTCTGCAGATCTTTTTGCCAGGGAGCCAACAGTTTGGAGATCCTTTTGATCTTCTTTATTTGAGTGACATTGAACATCTTCAGACCTCTTTGCTAGAATTCTGACACTCTGCACATCTCTTTGTCTGATTGCCAACACTCTGCAGATCTCTTTGCCACATAGCCAATATTTTGGATGTCCCTTTGATCTTTTTTTTTATTTTTTATTGAAGCTGACCATTTTCAGACCTCTTTGCTGGAATTCTGACACTCTGCATATCTCTGTGCTGGATAGCCAACATTCTGCAGAACTCACTGCCACATAGCCAATATTTTGGATGTCCCTTTGATCTTTTTTTTTATTTTTTATTGAAGCTGACCATTTTCAGACCTCTTTGCCGGAAATCTGACACAGGGAGCTGACAGGTTGGATATCCATTTGATCTTCTTTATTTGAGTGACGTTGACCATATTCAGACCTCTTTTCTAGAATTCTGACACTCTTCAATTCTCTTTGCCGGATAGCCAACATTCTGCAGATGTCTTTGCTGACATCTCTTTGCCGGACAACCGACACTCTGCAGATCTCTTTGCCAGGGAGCCGACAGTTTGGAGATCCCTTTGATCTTTCACTTGGAAGAAATACATCATAAGAAAATTTGGTAATTTGTATCTGTATGTGTAATGTATATAAATGCAGGGTGAAGATGGCCACTGCCGAGTTTTGTCAACTAAACATCTCTAGACTTTAATGTTGAATCATTTTTGTAACAGTCGAGACTTGAGTAGTGTTTTTAGGAAATCACTATATGATTAGACGTCACTGATCCCTTTTCATGTAAACCCATCTCCCTACAATACATTAATCTCTTAATGCCCAGAGGGCTGGGCAGGCCTTCCAGCCATGGTTTCCCAGATGACTTCCAGGTGGTTTCCACAGGGGTTTTTTCCTCTCCTGAGAGCTGAAAGATAACTTTCTGTGAGTCCAGTGGGTAGCTTTACAGTTTGCCTCTTTGCAGTCATATCTTATATTAAATCTCAGAGCACAGGTATACTCTATATATCATTTAATGAAACAACCAATTGTGATTGGTGCAGCTGACCATCTTCAGACCTCCTTGGCAGAATTCTGACACACTGCAAATCTCTTTGGTGAACCAAAGGGGACATTCTTTGGTTCTTTGCCAGGAAGCTGATTGTTTAGAGATTCCTTTTATCTTCTTCAGATGTCCTCTTCTATAAATGTATTGCCAGATACATTTGCCTCTTCTGACCCTCTTCAAATCACTTTGCTGGGAGCCATATCTAATTCATGTGATATGCCATCTCTGCTATTTATTTTATTTATGATTTTCCTGATCATCTTCAGTTCCTTGTGTATGGATAATTTGTGTTTACATTTGAGAAGGTCAAAGATGGAACGAACGTTATGGAAGTCTTACATGTTTTTCCAATTTGAATGAAAGTTCTCCTACTTTTCACAACTCATTACATCTCCTCAATGGATTCCGGTTTGAACGAAGAAGCATCTTGATATTAATAAGATAAGTAAAATAGCTGTATTTTAAAAATATCCAGCCCTATAAGAAAGGATTTCATGAAGATGATTAGAAAGACATATAAAATGACTTGGCTTACAACAGACATGCCTATACAACAGTGGAGAAATATTATTTTTTCTTTCTCTTTTTGGGATAGTTCAGGATCAATATAGGGCCGAAGTAGGGCTAGAGAGAGGGAGATAGTTTATTATTGCGTAAGCTATAGGGTCCAAGGATTCTCAGCCTAGGGATAAAGCTAGGGTTCCCCCCTCAGTAGACAGTGAGAGAGGGTATAAGTAGGGCTGTATAAGGGATATCATGTGTCAGATTTTGAAAAACAAATTGAGATAGCAATAGGGTCCGTGTAGGGTGAGGTAGGGGCAGTCTAGGGATACTGTTAAGACAGTTTTGGAGACTGCTCTCAGAGCCTAGATCCAGGATAGGCTCTGTTCTGTTTTATGCTTAAGCCTATTGCCTAAATGGGATCGGGCTAAGGAGGGCTAGAAGAGAATGTGGAGAAGGGGAAATATTTGGATTAAATGATCTGGATTGAATGAGTAATCTGTATGCTTGCTTTTCTTTATTTTTTTGTATGCAATTGCCAAGTATGAATAAAAAGAAATGAAATAGAAAAAAAAAAGGCAGAACAGAAAAGGGGCTTATACCAATTTAAAACATAGTTACCTTTCTGAGAATGTGTAAACTGGATTATGTAACAAATAGCAAAAAATATTTTTTTTTGCAAGTCTATTCTGCAGTCCTCTCTGGACAGGGAAGTAGTTTAACATTATATTACACACAGAAGGATTATCCTACGTGTGGGTAAAAGTTACCTTACTGACTTGCTATACATTTTAACTCTTCAGGAGAATGCTCTTCTGCATTTTAGAGAAAAAACGCTAATGAAAGAACTATAGCCTGAAAAACAAGTCTAAATCAGAAACTGGAAATCAAAGCTGCATTCCGATTGGCTGCTTAGTGTTTTGCTCCAGTTAGAATGCTGGTTACATCGAAAACATGGTCAGTGACCAGAACATACACAGTTTAGAATAAAATCATGGTAGACGCCCCTAACTGCTAGAAATGCAGACTTACTAGAGCTATAACTTATCACTTTTATTAATTAAAAAGAAAAATCTGTAGATCTTGTGACAGTGTAAAAGGTTTGGAGGACCCAAAGTCATCCACAAACTATAGCAGTGATGGCGAACCTACGGCACAGGTGCCGCAAGTTAACTCTGAGATGGCACTCACCAAGTGCCTACAGTAACCACCATCAGTTATGTAGAACCCAGTAAATCCGCAGCTGTGTGGTATGCCAGTCAACGGGGGGCTTTCCCTTGTCTGTAGCTCTAACTTTTTTTTGGGGGGGGGGGGGGGTTCAGTTGAACCCACTATGCACCCAAAGGACTTGCAATTCCAATGTAAAAAAAAAAAAAAGACAAACAAATGCACCCAAATGACATGTCAATGCAATAAATTACCAAGGAATTTACAAAAATAAATATTTTATTTAAATTAGCGATATTAACAAAAATTAAAATGTCTCAAGTAAATTTAAATGATTCTATTGTAGTCTAAGTAAAATCTTACACTAAAAAATGCAATGTCCAGTAATTTCTTGAAAAATTATTTTCACAAAGTGCACTGTGCTTCCAATAGCAGACAATCCCACCTCCTCCTGCACAACGCATTTCGCGTCTTCTGTGAGGCTTTTCAAATGTCGGTAAAAAAATTGGCATCAGGCCAATGTTAAGTCTGTGAAGACAGTAGCAAGGCCGGTATTTTTCTGAAGAAAAGATGGCAACCCTAGGTGTGGTAGTGATTTTAGCGCAATGATAAATACTTTGACCTGTCAATATAGCGCATAATGCCTTTTTTTCATTAGCGCACTCCATTGAATCTTCCCCAGGCATTGTTGAGGGGAAAAAAAAGAAGAAAGATCTGTTTCTTTTTCTGTACGATACATGATACAGTACGTACTTTAAAAATATTTGTTTATGTCATAAAAACTGATCATTTATATATGAAAAACCGTTTTATAAGGCTTTAGTCCTTGTGGGAAGGCCAGCATGGCTGCAGGGGGGGGGGGGGGGGGTTGCTTTTTTGGGGTGGAGTTAGGTTGGGAATACATTATTTGTAACGTTGTAGCAGGCAGTATTTCCAAAGAAAACTTGGGACCCAACCTCCAACCCCTCCCAATAGTTTTGCATTGTAAACTGTTGTTGTTTGCTTGGTCAATTTTTACTGTCACAGCTCTGGCGAGTAGAGTTTTCCTGTTAGCAGTGTTTGTGGTAAAGTATATTCCTGCTTGTATCCTGGAGTTAGTCAGGCTGCAGCTTAGTATGTGTGAGAGCAAGGGTAATTATCAACTTGGAAGCCAATATTCCTAGTAAAGAGGACTTTATATCTATGGTAATGCTATATTAATTTGGTGTGTATAAATTTTTATCTTGCAGGGAGCATGTGCCAACCATGCGCTGGAAACTACCACCAGCCAGAAAGTTACATCACATTTTAAAATGGCTGCAGAGGAAGCAATGGGGAAGGAATTTGACCTCGGAGGTCTCAGCCATGCTTTTGAGAATGAAGCGGAAATGAAACAAGACTACAGACGATCCATCTGCCTTCTAGAGGAGAAACGCAAGGTGGTTTCATCTAATATTGAGATCCCTAAAGCCAGGTCAGTAGAGAAAGCATGGGATATTCAACTCGAATTAGAGACCTGAGGTGTGTGAATATAGCCCTCACCTTTGTTTACAGAGTCCATTATATGAAGTAAATAATAACTCCAGTTATATCTGGTGTTATACATTCTTGGAGACAAAGTCCTGCTGTGGAAAGTTGCAGAGTTATTATTCACTTTATTGGAATGAGAGACCTGAAATATATGCACATCAAAAAAATATTCTTTTCACTGCCTACCCCGTCACCCAAATAGTGGGGGGTTTTACATGTGATCGGTTTCCCCTCCCCCCACACCATCTAGGCCAATTTATTATTGGGCCCCATTTATTATTAGGGGGCAGGGCAACTTGCCTCCAAATAGTACATTTGGCTGGCTCCCAGCCCTGTTTATCATTAGGGGGGCTAGGTACCTGCCACCCCAAATATAGGGCCTCCAGATGGGCTTATTTAATCTTTTTAACTTTAGGAGGACAATGTCTATTTTAGCAATAGTCCTCCCAAAGTCTTTGTAGGAAGATAGAGGCTCCTATTTCGGTGAACTGAATTCCATTTTTTTATTGTGGCCACATTTTGGCATGAAAATTGGCCACAATGAACAAGTTTTGTGCCAATTCAGAATTTTTGAGTAGCCCAAATTCATTTGCTATTTGGATCACCGAAGTGGTCCGCAACTCAAAGCTCTGATTTTCCATGAGAAAATTGGAGCTACCTGAGTTTTGTTCCATCCTCTGGGAATATCAGGAGCTCCTGCCTCCCACCATGCACCAGGTTTGCTTAGCACAGGAGGAGAGGCCCTGGCTCTGCATATAAATAAAATGTTTGCGTAAACGAATACGACAACATATTCAAACATTCCACAAATGTGCAAAATAAATTATTTTGGTGATGGTACTCATAATATGTCTCATAGTATGTCATTACTCTTAACGCTATAGTGACAGGACCTTTTGACCTTGTCATTCCCTTGGTGACATGGGCCGTTTTGACATTTATGGGGTGTTTGTGTTTAGCTGTAATTTTCTTCTTTTTCACATACTGTACCCACACAAATTATATATTGTTTTTAAGAATGGCTTTCGTTAGTTACCATTATATTCATCATATCTTATAATTTGATACAAAAAAAATCATAAAATATGATGAAAAAAACACTTGTTCTAACTTTGACCTAAAGAATTATTTACAAAAATACAAACATTAAATAAGACCCAATCTACATGGGAGAAGGGATGGATACAGACTAGAAAACCTACACACTGTCTTTATCTACAAGAGATGCAGTTTAAACTAACATTCAGATGGTATTGGGTTCCATTAATCATGAATAAGGTCGATGCCTCATTTAATTCAGAATGCTGGAGGTGTTTAGGCATTAGAGACACCTGGGATAAGATCTTCTCTGTCCTGTCTGATCTGCTCCACTGTAATATTACCCCAAATGCAGAGAGCGCTACTACATGGGGACCTCGATAGTCATCAGGACCGAGGGAAGAAGCTGGCCATCCAAATGTTTCTAGATATGAAGTTATGTATCGCTCGCAGCTGGAGACAGTCAGGACAAATCGGCTGAAAAGCAGTCAGAAACCTAATGAGTCACTTCAGGGAGACGGAGAAAGGCTATTTTAAAGTTAATAATAAGCAGGTTACAAATAGACCTATACTATTATATGAAACAAACCTTTTAAAGAACTGTTTTCACATTGGAATTCAATGTATTTTATGTAATTTATATTTGTATCGTAAGATTTTCTAATAAAGAGATTTGTAACCTAAACATTTTTTTAAAAAAAAACCCCCATCTAAATAGTTTCTAAATTTTGTCCCAAGTTTAGAAATATGCTTGTTTCCATGTTTTTCTGCAGTTTTTGTGAGTTATATGGCAATAACCAAAAATAGTGGTTGATTTGTTTTCACCTACAGTGACCTTTTGACGCCAACCCGAACTCAAAATGTAACCCTAATCCTAAATGTAACCCTAACTCTAACCCTTAATTTCTTCTAATTTGAATTTAATTTTAACCCTAGCCATTATTCTAACCCTAATTTAAATGTAACGCTAACCATTATTATTTTTAGCTAATTAAGTCTAATTTAGCTAATTAAATTTTTTTTATTTTACAGTGCAAAGTTGCTGACTGCGTCTAGGGGCAGTCTAGCAACAGTATCAGAGCGACGGAAGTGCTCTCCAATATGGAGCCTGCAAATTGCTCCATGGAGCAAATGCAGGTGCCCTAGGCACCAGATTTCGGGGATGCTTAATGCATCACCGTTTTAGTATCTCTTAAAATAATCACATAACACAAACTGCTATTACATCTAGGTCTTCGTGACATAATCTTCATTGCAAGGAGTACTAGTAGTTCATACATAACAAATTTCCCAATGTGAAACGGAAACAGCTCTGAGCATTGACAAATGGTAAGGTGTTCTTGTATACATGTGACAATGATTTGCAACACTTAGGTCTATTCACAAAAATTTGAAAATAGCTTGAGGATGTCGACATTCATTTTGAGAGAAGTCAAATTCAGCAACCCAGGTTCGACTCTTCCCCAGTGAAAGTAACGGGAGGTGAAGTGATCGAAGCCATTTTTGAGTCAAACTCAGGTGCCAAATATGACTTAGTCTCAAAATCGTCGATTTCCAAAGTCAACCTCCTCGAACTAGCCTAGAATTTTAGTGCATAAACTCCAAGAGTAAAATGTAACCACACTGTAACTTGTAAGGTTTCATTTTAAGGCCCAAGCAAAAATCATTTATCATTTTTGTGTTACTTGTACCCTAAGTAGACGTCCCTCTCAGTAATACTTTCTGAACTGGTATCATTTTCATGCTATTCAGATTCCAGCATCAGATGGCCAGAATGACCTACTTACGGAACGAATACACCTTTTGCATACGGCCCTGCCGCATGGATAATTCAACTGGTTTTATAGGAAAATGAATCAATCAAGGTAGTCCCCATAGTATCACATCATTGTATAGGCTCCTGTGCAATGTATAATGATCATTTTGAGAGACTGGAGTATTTATTTTGAGATCTCTGACAACCAAATGCTGTATCACTGAGTGGGCGGATATTTGGGAGTAAATTAGGACCCAGCTTTTTGTGTGGTGATGTGCCAGTCACTTCCAGGCAGAAAGGAGACATGTGTTTGTGCTTGGGTGCCCAGTGAAAATACAGCCTTTACTAATGACCATTAACTGACTGTACTGGACAGCACTTACGAAAATGTGTGTGACCCCAATTACAATGGAATAATATTATTATGCATTGCTATTGTTTGGACATAGAAGGTGACCACTGCAGGTGACCACTGCACTTACAAGTGATGAGTGGACAAAGCTAGTATGTGGATAGTGGGGGTGTATTGCAATGATGGTATCATGTGGTGATGTGCTATGTGTTCAGAGGGACACGTGACAATCTTACCACCGTGGTATGGTGGTTTCTATTCATGCCACTACCTATGGTAACTTTTCATATATATGATAGACGTTGTATTATGCCGGGAAGGTACAAATAACGGTGATGGTGAACAATAACCGGCAATGTCATGCCAAACTAAAACTGCCATAAAATCATTAGTATTGTTATACTATAATATCTGTTATAGCAATGTGTTAAATATATATGTTATGGTATATACATATAGATTCGTGTGACAGACCCCTCTGTCTTGGAACTATACTTCTATTCTGTTGCCTTCGTCTATCTTTCGGTTAATTGCCTGTCCGTACCCTCCGTTCATTTATTTCACAAACTAACGAATAAACTACTGGGCAGAATTGTCTGATTCTGAAAAAGCTATGTTTTAGGGGAATGTGATGCATATTTTGAAAGTTATCAATATTGTTAGTTAGTCACATTCTGTGAGCATATTGCTTTACATGTAATGTTTAATTCTGTGAGTAGACCACACTAAAGGTTTATAATGTGTCAGTGACAATCCTGGATAGTTTACTCCAACATCCATTGTTCTGTATTAACTGGATTCACTGATTATGTTGGGTTCATTATGTCTCTTACTGTGTGTTTTGCAATTAGGTCTACTCACTGAATGGTAATTTGGTTGCAGTCTGAAAGTCTAATGTATTCCTAGCCCCAGTTAGTTGGAGAACTATGTTTAGTTCCATCCCCCTCCCCCCCCCCCTTGTATACTAATGTCTGTGATGTCATGTTTATGTCTTTTTATAAGTCTGTGTTGTTACACAAATAAAGTAGATCTCTGTTTAACCCTCAACCCGGAGCTTGGTCTCGTACCTGGGGGTATGGGATTCGTATGATTTACTCGTGCGGCTGTTTGGTTCCTAAAGGGTTTCGTATGGTTCCTTTTCGGCTAATTGGAACTGCTGTCAGCTGCTTCTTCATTCGGAAAGGGAACGTCCTCAGCGGTATTAACCTCTCCTATACCGGGGTGTACAGTAACAGAAGGTACAGGATGATTCAAATAGTCAATGTGTGGACCCCCAATATGATCCCGAATCAGCCCAGAATTTGGTCACCCTAAGTGGCAGAGGTGACCACTGCACTTACAAGTGATGAGATGGACAAAGCTAGTATGTGGATAGTGGGGGTGTATTGTAATGAGGGTATCATGTGGTGATGTGCTATGTGTGCAGGGTTCAGAGGGACACATAGACACTTACCACCGTGGTATGGTGGTTTGTATTCATGCCACTACCTATGGTAACCTTTCATATATATGGTAGACGTAGCATTATGCCGGGAGGGTACAAATAACGGTGATGGTGAACAATAACCGGCAATGTCATGCCAACCTAAAACTGCCATGAAATCATCGGTATTGTTATACTATAATATCTGTTATAGCAATGTGTTAAATAATATGTTATGGTATATACATATAGATACCTGTCAAATCCCTAGTTGTTATTGGGGTTACAAAGGGACATATGAGATACGTGTGTTTTATTCTGAGATTTTTACTGCATTCAGTCCTAATTGGGGGTATTGGCCATTTAAAAATATGGGAAGTCCTATGGATTTCCCAGGCCAAGTTCCCCAAAATGAATGGGGCTGAAATTTCAGACTTAGGTAATTCGGCAAAAAATTGTGATTTTATGAATAGAGTCCTAAAGTTTACCAAGTGACATCTCTAGCTCTGGCAATATTTCGGCTGGGACCCACATGGTCTGTGCCGCTGTGTCCCTGGCTCTCGATCAGTCTGTGCTGGGGGACAGGAACACAAACTGCCTAATGGTATAAACAGGATCTACCTTGTTCCAGAGTCCTGTCATAAATCAAGCTTCTAGCTTGTGATATTACTTTGTAGGACCCCAGGTTGACACCACTTGCATGTGCATTTGTTTTGAATCAAAATGTAATGGTGTTATTGAATGCCTATTTGAAAAGCACAGTGACAGTTACCTATACTTCAGCAATGTATATTTATTATTGTTAGAAGATGTTGTACTAATCAGCCTTCCAGGCATCATGTGGGAGATATCAAGTTGTTCTTAGTAGGTCCTTATCCCTGCTGTTCCTGTGTGCAGGCAGAAGACAACATAGAATAACTCCAATTAATAATGCTTTGGAAAGTGCTAACTCAGGATATAAGCAAATGGCAACAATCTGTCATTAGTACACTTTTCAATAGCTATTCTTCCCAGCATCAATATACGGTGCTTCTGAGCGAAGAGCCCCTTATAAATTATGTATAAAGCAAATTGAATTCTCCAGTGGTGACATGAGCCTCAGAAGCTGTAGATTATTTGGAATTCTGTGAAAGCAGATTAATGTTTGCAATTCTCCGAGAGCACTAAAAAACTAATACAAATATTTTCAATTTATACCGTGTGAACAATATTGAGGGAAGGCTGGTTATGACAGATACAAAGGTGATCATGCACACAAAGAGCTATATTTACATGCCAGGCCCTTCCAGGCAAAAAGAGCACAGGTTCCACACATTACATAGCAGAGGAACAAATTACACATAGCATGGCATAGAACAGGCTAAATTTTAACAAAGCTTTACTTGCTTCTGAAATTCTCCTTAAAGGTGGCCACGGTCACATCTTTCTTAAAGCAAACTGACTGTGGCATATGTGAATGACAAAGTGACTGTGGCATGTTAATTGGTACCTGACAATGGCTTATTTTGATTGGCAAAGTGATGCTGTAGCCTGTTCTGTTTGGCAAAAAACATGCAATATCGGGGAAAGTGACAATGTGGCTTGTTCTGCAGGGACTGTTCTGTGGGACAAAGTGACACTGTGGTATGTTTGTTTGACACTGTGGCATGCCAAATTGTGTGGGTGCAATATGAGTGCAAGCTAAGTCCTGTGGGTGCAATATAGGTGCATGGCAAGTGCTGTGGGTACTGTATGGTGCTGTGGGAAGAAATAAAAACAAAAAATGCAATGTTTCAATAACATTTTTATTACTTATACAAATAGTTGAATGTGATATGAAAATAGTTGCATATAATATTACAAAGTTTACATTTACTAACAGTTTTTTACAATGCGACTTTAGAAAAATTGGGTCAAGGGGGGTCCACCTCTAAAGACTTTGCCCAGGGCCCACTAGGGTCGTAAAGCAGCCCTGTGATGCAGGCATGTGATGGTGACATGTTATGGGGACATGCATTATGTATGTAATGTGGTGAAGGGGGCATTTAATGTGGGTGATGGGGCATGTCCTGAGGTGTGCAGCGTGGGTTATTTGTCATGTTGTGGGTGTGCAATGTGGGAAGGGCAGCACAAAACCTAGATACACTACTGCTGCCTTTATTAATGGGGATGTTCCAAAGTCAGAGGGAGACAAAAATATGGGAAGTGAAATCAATGCTCCAATTTAATAGCTTAAATGATGGCCTCACGCCGGATACAGAATTTCTCTTACATTATCACATTGGAGATGAGTCTGCACATCATAAATCTTGAGTGCCACTAGAAGTGTGAATATCTCCAACATGTCTCACACACTTCTTCCACTCACAAAGATATGTGCAAACCTGTCTCTCTCACACACATACTGCCACTCACTCACAGAGAAGCATGCAAACCTGTCTCTCACACACACATACTGCCACTCACTCACAGAGAAACGTGCAAACCGCTCTCTCACACACATACTGCCACTTACTCACAGAGATACTTGCAAACCTGTCCCTCTCACACACACATTCTGCCACTCACAGAGAAACATGCAATGGTGTATCCTTTGTGTGTGCTAGGTGTATCCTGTGCAGTATTTTAGGGATTTGTGTGCTCCTAACAGACAGCATACAACTCAGAAAATATACAAAATAGTGCAGTTAGAGTCACTCTGCTGCCGATTCGACCAGCATGAAAAGTATACAAAGTTATTTTCATATGCTTTTCGCCATGTGAACCCGGTGAGCTCAGAAACACCAAAAGACCCGGAAGACCACGGAAAACAACTGTGGTGGATGACCGAATAATTCTTTCCCTGGTGAAGAAAACACCCTTCACAACAGTTGGCCAGATCAAGAACACTCTCCAGGAGGTAGGTGTATGTGTGTCAAAGTCAACAATCAAGAGAAGACTTCACCAGAGTGAATACAGAGGGTTCACCACAAGATGTAAACCATTGGTGAGCCTCAAAAACAGGAAGGCCAGATTAGAGTTTGCCAAACAACATCTAAAAAAGCCTTCACAGTTCTGGAACAACATCCTATGGACAGATGAGACCAAGATCAACTTGTACCAGAGTGATGGGTAGAGAAGAGTATGGAGAAGGAAAGGAACTGCTCTTGATCCAAAGCATACCACCTCATCAGTGAAGCATGGTAGTGGTAGTGTCATGGCTTGGGCATGTATGGCTGCCAATGGAACTGGTTCTCTTGTATTTATTGATGATGTGACTGCTGACAAAAGCAGCAGGATGAATTCTGAAGTGTTTCGGGCAATATTTTCTGCTCATATTCAGCCAAATGCTTCAGAACTCATTGGACGGAGCTTCACAGTGCAGATGGACAATGGTTGCTTTTGCAGTATGCTTCGGGTCAAAGAGTTTCTTAAGGGAAAGAAGTGTAATGTTATGCAATGGCCAAGTCAATCACCTGACCTGAATCCGATTGAGCATGCATTTCACTTGATGAAGACAAAACTGAACGGAAAATGCCCCAAGAACAAGCAGGAACTGAAGACAGTTGCAGTAGAGGCCTGGCAGAGCATCACCAGGGATGAAACCCAGCGTCTGGTGATGTCTATGCGTTCCAGACTTCAGGCTGTAATTGACTGCAAACGATTTGCAACCATGTATTAAAAAGTGAAAGTTTGATTTATGACTGTTAATCTGTCCCATTACTTTTGGTCCCTTAAAAAGTGTGAGGCACATATACAAACTGTTGTAATTCCTACACCGTTCACCTGATTTCAATGTAAGTACCCTCAAATTAAAGCTGAAAGTCTGCAGTTAAAGCACATCTTGTTTGTTTCATCTCAAACCCATTGTGTTGGTGTATAGAGCCAAAAAGATTAGAATTGTGTCGATGTCCCAATATTTATGGACCTGACTGTATGTGCATCCCCTCCAGTAGACTGATTTTTCTCTAGTACATTAATTATTATTACATTTGTGGGGCGGGATACATATGAGAGTGTCCTAATTTTAGATAGCGCTCCTTGTTGGGAATAGTAAAGCGTTTGAGCGGCACTCTGGCGCCTCTCTGGCACTGCTGCCCATGCACCTCCCTCGGCGCTGCTCTTTCTAAAACTGTCTGCTGTAAATCATATCATGGCAGTTGCTATGTGATTCCATTTTTGCTTAAATTGCATATAGTCTTACCTATGTGACACATTTCCTATTCCAAGATACAATGATTTATTTGGAGTACTGTACATTTTATATCAGTTATTCTTGAGAGCATTATCTTCCATTGGTTCTTATGATGCAAAATTCCATTTAGATTGCGGCGGAGTAATAAAAATTGATTCTATTTTCTTACACCAAACTTCTCAGAAACCCCTTGTAAGCAAATCAAGATAAGAGTTATGATCTATAAGAAGTACCACAATAATAAAGTATCAGCTGGAGAAGATTATAAAAGTGTTCAGGTTTTTTTAGATTTCTATTATAGTAGAGTTGAGAAGCACTGTGCAAGAAGAATACTAATGCAGCATACTGATGTTAATATTGGCTTTAGTCTCTTGCCTAAAAATCCTACTGATAATGAGACTTCCAAGAATTTCTTTTTTTTTAGCAAGCATTCACAGTGTGCAACATGATTTTATTTCTATGTGTTGATATTTTTATAGTACATATCTACCACCCAGGAGGTGGTTCTAATTCGGCCAGGATGTAACTCGGATATTTCTAATGATTTTTTCTGTGTGTTTGTTTTCCACTTTTTCCATGGTTGCATAGGCTGGAAAACAAGACTCTAGTGGATATAGTTGAGTGTAGAATAGCACTGGTTGATTCACAGTGTAGATCAAGTCTACAAATTTAAAGCTAACATTTATTTTCCCGTTCTGCATCTCGATCTTGGTTCAGGAATTAGACATTTTCTGGAATCTTTTCAATTAACAGTGAACTGCGGTGAACTGACAAGTGAATTGCAGTAATTGGGCTAAAGCAACTGAGTTGGTAAATTTGTCCAGGGTATTGCACTGGTTTCTGAAAATCACTTCTCATTTCACCACAGTTCAGCAAATAGACTATGGAGTAATGTAAGGAAGTGAGCTAATCGGTAGAACTTTGTGCCACAATTGACCATTGCGTAAAAGTCGGTAGGGGAGGTTGTATGTGCATTAGGGCTATGGTACTTTACCACATTTGTATAGTGTAATGTCACCACACAGAGGACAACGTAACTTCATCAGTGAGGACAGCATCTACCCAATCTTTTTTCATACTGACTATGATAATGTTTTAGAAAACGTTCTAGCAAAATTGTCAGAGCTATGGCAACTAATGTTTAATGTGGATAAGTGTTTAGCTGTAATTATTTCAGAGGACTTAAAAGTGAGTAGACAATGTAAAAGAGCAGCAGGAAATGCTAGGAGAATGCTTGGTCGCATAGGGAGAGGTATTAGAAGTAGAAAAAGAGAAGTGCTTATTCCATTGTACAGAACACTGGTGAGACCTCATGTTGTATTTTCCCCCCCAAAATTGAGGAGAGTAGAGTCCATATTTATCAAGCCAAAACTGGTGCTATTTCAGGAAAAATTACTAAAATAGTATTAATTGCCATGGAAACCAATGGAATGTTATGGCAGTGTGCTCCTAATTTAGCTCTTTTTTTTTTTTTTTTTTAAATAGCACCTTTTTTGCCTTGATAACTCTGACCCTAGATGGGCTGAATGGTTCTTCTGCTGACACATTCTATGGTTCTATGTTTAACTTATGGCAACAAGGAGACAATTTGGATCAGGCCCATATGTTTTTTGTAATTAAAAATAAAGTGTCAACATAAATTAAGGTAAGTAAAAATAAATGTTTATAAGATATATATATATATATGCAACTTTGGAAATTATTCGGTGGAGATTTAGCGGAACTCTATCTTTGGCTGGATTTGAGGGATTACATGAGATGATGTGGAATTTACCAGGGGCAGTCACTCATGAGATGGTTTCCTTGATGGCATCTAATGTATGATGCTTTGCAGCCATAGAAGCATATTCATTAAACAGTGAAGTATGGTGAACAGACAAATGATCTGGAAAAAATAAGGACAAAATTGCTATTTAGCTATTTTGGCCTGAATTCTGCAGCTGGATGTCAGTTAATGAATAATGATGTGTATGTTCATTTGTTTGCTTGAGCAACATATGTGAAGTTTAAATATTTATCAATTATTTGGCCATTCATCTACCCTAGTATTTTCCATTTCAATCTGAAATACAGTAATGTAAATATTTTCCATTTTATTTTAGAAAATGTGAAGATGAATTCGATATGGATAAAGTGACGGCTGCCATGGTACTCACCAGCCTGTCTACTAGCCCTGTGGTCCGCAGCCCACCCCCTCATCTTACCGGTAATGAAATAGTATAAATATTGTGAGAGATCAGTGAGCATTGTTCTAATTTCAGTAAAATGTCTCCAAAAGGCTTACAAGTGATGGATAAAAATTCCGTTCAAATGAGCATCCTCCACTATCACTCCTAGAGACCAGTGGCAACGCACATAAAGAGAACTGGCCTAGATATATCAGAAAAGCATTTCCATCTAAAGTGCACAGAACATACTGCATCATGTAAATAAAGAAAAATTAAAAAACAGATCTATCTTATCAGTTTTTCTGATAACTGTGTAATAGATGTATTGCGTTGGCTAAAGCAACAGAACTGCCTGTCTCCAAACCCACCTTATTGGATATCATTCATGGACTTTATTTTCAGTGCAAAACTACAGGAGAACTGTAAATTGCTTTAAAGTATCAATACATACAGTTCACATACATTAAAACCAAGTATAAAAAACGTCCGCTCTAGGATAAAAATTAAAATGATTTAGCGTACAAAGTCGTGCAGTCCTCGGCCCCTCCCTATATAGCCTCCCTCAGTAATTGATGCTACCCTGCAAAAACTCTGCGTTCCTCAAATAGACTTTGAGGCTCTCCTCTAAGCTCATCACCTCTTCTCACTCACTGGAATGGGAAGCTTATAACTCATCCAATTAAACACACATAAAATAAATCTCTGTCTAAACCCACCTATCTCAAACCATCCCTAATACTGTTACTACGATCACCTTGCCTTTCTCTGTCTCATGTAGCAGTCTGTTCTTGTTTGGCTAACCTAGTATGTAGTCCGCCTCTATGCTCTCTGTACCAAGTGCTATTGTTTGCGCAATATAAATAAATGTAATTTAATGTACAGAAAATAAGATAGATTGGACTGCCCCTTTAATATGTTTGAATACAAAGGTGTATATATGCCTCGTGGTCATTTTGGTTGATTGGATCTGCTCGAATGATCATCTTGGCATATTACTCCCACCTCAGATTACAAACCATGTTGTGTATTTGCCTTGTCTTGTTGACAGATATAAACGGCTCTTGGAAAGATGTAGGGTTTATTCCTTCCAGCACTAGCAGTAGTGACTACTGGAGCTGGGGCACACCTAGTGACTACTCCAATCCTTCTACTCCATCCCCACCATTGTGTGCAGACAGCTTCAAACATTTCCAGTCACCAACTCTCCAGGACAACAGTGTTGAAGACACAGAGACCAGCAGCATTCTATTAGATGAGCCCATTCCAAGAAAAAGAAAGGTGTGTTATAATCTACCAGTTTACTGAAAACTGAAGCTATGCAATATAAATGTTTAGTTTTATGTATATCCATTTGCCTTTTATCACTGACACAAATAGAGTTTTAATCGGTACAGCCTATTTGTTATTAAAAAAAAAAATTGTTTATAGGAGGAACAAAGGCCCGTTCTGCTGATCCCACTTAAAAACGAGAGTCTCTCTTTGCATGATTGGGCTGGCTGCTACATGCGGATGCGATCAGCCGAGATGGGGACAAACTCTCGCTCTGATTGACTGGGAGTCAGAGCTAAGAGTAAACTGGAATGTATTTCTAAAGATTTACTTAGGAGAAACCAACACTATCTTTTTACTCTAAGAGTTAAAAAAAAGTTTTGTTGCCCTTTAAGAATCACAATGTAGAACCCTTGGAAATAATAGAAAGAATTCAGGACTTAAGTGCTAGTAATTCAATATAAAAACATCAGAAATTGTAAATTGAGAGTAGTGTTGCCACCCAGACCGGTAAAAAATGAGCTTGAGACCAATGGTAAGTCTATAGAGGTAATAGCATGGCTGGTATTTTTTGGGAGAAAAGGTGGCAACCCTGATAGAAAGTGATGCCAATGTTTTAAACCAAACATTAAATAAATCTTGCTTTGTTGATTTATACACTAAATTATTTTTCTACAAGTCTCTTTTAGAAGATGTCACAGATATTCTAGGGAAGAAAAACCACTGATATTATAGTGTCTTATTCTGGGCATTCATATTTTGGGGTTATAGTATTTTTTTGAGTCAATTCTGTCACTGTACTGTAATGCAAAGAAATAGGTCCCAGGCCTCTCTTAACTAACAAAGCTACATTACAAACACCGCTAATGTTAGAGACATGAGTAACGCTTAAAATGTGTTGCCGATAACATTACCTTATTAATTGGTTGCAAGATTAAAAATATCATTAAAATGTTTTTATTTATTCAACATTATTTTCATCTCTTTGAAAATACTATTGATTTAATAATAAATAGCTATTTACAGTTATGGGGAAGGTGTAGTAAATCCCATGAGGATGTTATAAGGATTGTGAAGTAGGAAGGATACACCTTATCAAAGATCCATACATTACGCAGAGATGACAAGGGAACAGTTATTGATGGCAGTGTCTGTTGGTTTATAATCTGGACACAATTTAATTTATGTACAAATGCTGTAAATCCAATTGTACCTGCTGGACTCTGTTTGTGATTTGTTTAATGCTCTAGCAAGCGCAGGTTTCATGAATAATGGATTATAATCTAGCGCCATGGCTAATAGGTTACTTTGTGATATTCGGCTTACTGATTCTTAAGTCATTCTATACAGCAAGGACGACCTTCAGCATTGAACCAGTCAGCCTGGAACATAATATAAAGCGTTTAAAGAGTTAGAGGCACTCTACCACCTAAATATTGTTTGTACATGTGTTGGAGAGCTTATAACCCTTGTGTCGTCTGGTTGAAGCATTGCCTTGCACCCTCATCTCCCATTTAAAGTATTGTCAGAAAAGCTGTCGGATATGAAGTCTGGCTTCTACCTTATGATTGTACAATGGAAACTTATCTCTTCCTGGTGTTCACAGCTTTGTTTGTAGTATTTGACATTACTTTGTTCTAATAATTTGTGTTTTACATGCAGAATTCCATGAAGGTGATGTTCCAGTGTCTGTGGAAGAAGTGTGGGAAGGTGTTGAGCACAGTGGCTGGAATAAAAAAGCACATCCGAACTATTCATCTGGGGTAAATGACTTTAACCTACTAACTTAACTGCAAATCACATTACTAATACGGGATTGGTTGTTGAGCTTCATAGGAGCTATAGCACACACTGACTGGCATGCCAAATTTTGATTATACACGCCCATTTATTTCAGCTCATGCTTCAAAGAGATGATAGAGCCACCACAAATAGGGAATCCTTTATATGTCCTCTCATTTTTATATATCCAGTATTATAATGGCAAATCAAAATATTCCATAATGTTACAAAGTTGTTCTTTTTCTTTCTCTGTAATCAGGCGTGGTGGAGAATTAGATGATAATGAGGGAGAAGAGGACTTTTACTACACGGAGGTCAGGCTGAACAAGGATTCTTCTGAAATTCCCAGCAACCTTTCACCTGTATCACCTGTGTCATCACCTCCTTCCACATCACATTTCGCAGATGCTCCAAATGATGACACTTTTAGCACCAAAGCAGAGAATAAAATGAACACACTTCTAAGCAATTCGTCTCCCGCCACCTTCTACCTCCTGACCTCTGATCATGCTTACCAGGTAAATGCTAAATGGATTGTGTGCTATGGGGAGTATGTGACCATTGTGCTGCAAGCTCTGTAATGGGTAGATAAGCAGAATAAGAATAGAGGTTTCACTATTATTAAGGACAATAAAGTTATGGAACTCACTGCCAAGAGAGGTAGTGCTATCAACCACAATAGATGCATTTAAAAATGGTCTGGATGTTTTTTTTAGAAAAGCAGAACAGACTTGGCTATTAATAGAATAAGCATTAATAATAGAGCTTATTGATCCAAGGAGAAATCGGATTGGCCTTTGGAGTCAAGAAGGAATTTTTCCCCCTGGGAGGCAAAATTCGAAATAGCTTCCTTAGGTTTTTTTGCCTTCTTTTGGATCAAAAGCTGGAATGATAGGTAGAAGGGTTGAACTTGATGGACATGTGTCTTTTTTCAACCTAAATTACTATGTTACTAAAGGTTTGCGGTAGATAATACGTTTTATTATAGGTTACACTTCTGCAGCTGAGAGGAACCGCACTGCTTTATTAGCAGACTACAAACAAGGAACACACTGCGCTAATGTTAGAGATGTAAAAGGTATTTTGTCCGGTACACCTCAGATCAGTTATCTTCCAGCTTATAATTTCTACATAATTGTTCTGTAAAAGAAAGTCTACTAAAAAAGGAACATGGTTGACTGATTTAATTTTGAAATATTTCTACTTAATCTGTATTCATCAAAATGAATAACAGTAATAAATAAAAACTATAGACATTTGTAAAGTGAAGTAAGTATGCATTTTGAATATAGTAAAAAATTGAGCCATGTTTAATTTAAAGTGTAGACATTTTAAATGAAAACACTTAAATGATACAAGATGTATAAAGTACCTGATTTAAGCAGTGAAGAGAGCTTCATAAGGTACTTTATTTGTATACTTTCATTAAAGCATTTTTATTTAAAAGGCTTCAGTTGATGCAATCTTTCATTTAAACATAACTTCATTTGTCCTAAATAAACAAATCAAAAATCTAAACAGACATGGTTTTAAAATGTTTCATGGTGCCTCTCCTCTCATACTAAAAGAGGTGAAGAGAAGTCCACAGAGCGAGTTCTTACAGGACAACTGAATTAATTTAGGTTTAATTGAAAGATTGCATAAAATATAGATTTTTTTAAATAGAAATGCTTTAATGTAACAATATAAATAAAGTACCTTATTGAACCCTATTTGCTCAAAATAGCTTAAACAGGGAGTGGACATGTTTAGAATCTTGGGTCAGATATTGATTCACATTGGATCAGGTAAAGGAAGAGTCTAAACAACATGGTTGCTCCCTGTTAGCAGTATATGTAACACAGAGGGCTCAATAAGATAAATGACCTAAATCTACAAAAAAAGCTACATTTAATGCAGTCTACTATTTTGACATAAGTTAAGTTTTGCTACAGTTGTCCTTTAATACTCTTGTTCTAAATCTCACCCAGGGCTATGTAGAATTATGGAATAATATAAAGTAGCAATTCACCCTGAAAACAATACAAAAAACTTTGCAAGAGCTTTTGGTCATTATTATATATGCCTAGTTTTACGGTTACCCAACACACCTTTTACCTCCCATAGAAGAGCAAATGGGATCTATCTTACACAAGTCAAACATTTATGGGTTTATGTTTAGGAAGCATAGCCAGCAGCCTGCTGATAAGACACAATTGTGCAATCATAATTGATGATATATATATATATATATATATATATATATGTGTGTGTGTTTTTTTTACTGATATACTAGCGTTATATATCAATTTAACCATGAGTGAAGTTGGAGTTTATAGCACTGATTCAACACTTATTAGAATATATCCCAGCCACACAATAAACAAACTATATAAAAATGGAAAGAACTAGGAACCAGTTTTATTTGTTCATTGTCAATCTTGAACATTATTTTAGCATTTAATTAGCTCTCCCTCATATCAGAATTCCCTCAAAAGCATATTTTCATATTGTCATCAAGTACCATTATCTGTAAGATGTCTTCCCACAAGGTATTTTGTCCTTCCTCTGTTTTATCTTTCTAACTCCATTTCAAAATCATGTTCGTTTTTTTCATGTTTCTCTTCTATGTTGTCTCCCAACCCTCTTGTTCTACTTATTCCTTCTTAATCCCTTTTCCTAGTCCACCTCAAAATCCCTCTTTCCCCATGTTTCATGTCTCGTTTTCTCCCTGTATCTCATGCACCTGTTCACCCAGCACCCAGTTATCGTACTTGTTATTTGTCCCCTTCACTTTTTTTGTAAGATCTGTCTCTCCAGAAGAAAACAAATAAATATCTAGGGACTCAACCTTGGCCAAATTAAATATTTTATTTTGTCAATATTCAAACAGTAACTGTATGCACTTTTAACAGCTACGCTCTAATATCCACAAGGTCAAGTCAAAAATATAAAAACAATATTTGGAATTGATGGGTCATGCAAATTAAATGTATCACCTGTCTTGCTTTCTAGTTTTATTTCAGCTGGAATTAGTGCATTCGTACTGAGAACATCTGAATATTTTGTGAGGGTGATCATATAGCCAATATTGTCAAAAGCACGTAATATAGTGTAATAACATTTTCAACACAGTCCTATATATAAGATGTCCCCCCATTCACAAAAGGTGATCCCTATTGGACTAGGCTCAAGGCGGTAAGGAATCAATATCGCGAAATGATATCTATGGTAGCAGTAGGTGTGCTTCCAGCCATTATATGTTAACTCACATATTTGTACACCGCAAACCTGAATACTTTCCTCACTCAGTGAGCTTGGTCGGTCGTCCCAAGATCTCATTTGTAACATCTTAAATAATGTCATTACACTGGCCATTCTCCTTTTTTTGTATATCTTATTACTCCCATTTCATCCTGTAACATTTGTTTTTTAAACTTTCTTCTTATCTTTTCCATCCTCAAGAAGTATCTTACCTCCTCTGCTCTACCATGTGGTCTTCTCCTTGTCATCTCACTTGTCTCTAAATCACCATCATATTCTTTATACCGTCCACAAATATGCTTATTGGGTCTCAGGTTACCATCTCTCCTTATATTAGCCCAATGATAATCCGCCCACATTATTATTATTGACATATATCTCGTACGAGGGCTAGAGGTGTAAACCACACACTACACACAGAATAAGCTGAACAGACAGGCCTTGTGGGTAATTACAATTTACAAAAAAACTAATAATGTGGTCTGATGATCTTTGGTGTCAGTCTGATCATTGAGGGAAAAGGATCAGGAATGAGGACTCTCTGAATTATATTAATGACAACTGATGTATTTTCACTCAACATGACAAAGAGGAATTTACACATAAAAACAAGTTAAGATGAGATCCCAGCTCCGTAATTCCATGCATGCATGTACACACATCATATTAGCTTCACGGATATTTAGTCACATGTCTTCTGAACATACCCCATCCAAAAACTTTCAATAACAATACAATCATGTATTCTTCATAGTTGAATCCTACCTGGCCATAGACGACCAACATTGCTTTCTATGTCACCTTGCTCTGGTCCTTCACATTATCTTGAGTTCTCAGTCTACCAAGACATGGTTATCGACTGTACAGGCAAGATGATTGTTTCAACGAAACTAAAAGGATCGCAGACACAGCTGAAAATGAAGGTTCAGATTAAGATCCAGATCCCTGTCAGGGGGGTTCTGATGCTGGGCAACTCAAGACCATGATCAAGCTGACCAAGATAACCTCAAGAATGCTGGAAAACCTGTTGGATAAATTTAGCAGATTCTAACAGAATCTCAGGTAATTCTTTGAATATTTTGCTGTAACTCTGACTCACTGTCGAGTGTTGGTTCCATAGGCTTATCACAAGGGGGTCTCTGTTACAATGTTGAGTGCAGAATGACAAATCATTCCTCTTGGATCGATAGAAGGTGCTTCTGCGGTTTCATCGTATTACCCTATTGCCGGACCTTGGATGTAGCTCAGCCAGGCACAGGAATTGAATCTACAATTTTAGAGGTAAGCCCTGGAGGTCACAGATCTAGTCCTTGATGGACACTGTGCCTCTCCTACACAGCAGATCTCAGTTGATCATTATGGCCCTCTATATGGGCTGACCGATTTTGAGAATTGCCTTTCAGGATCTTTCGGTCTTGATTCTCTCACCAGCCACGTTGGCACAGTCCTCTCCAGAGATTGATTGCATTCGTCCCAGCACTTATACCTGGAAGCTAATTGCAAGGCAGTGACCGGTTTGTGAGAGTGATTTCATGACTTCATGATTCCTTTCTTTACTACACAGGCCTCCTACCTGGCAGGTAGTATTATTCCCTTAACACATCATGTTCAGTCAGCAAGCTCGTTGTTTCAGGTCTTACCAGTATCTCAACCAATGAAAGGTTGGTAAACACAAAGTGGTCATTTCTACTCCAACCAGATCCACCTCTTGCTAATTAATGGAACCATTTGACTTCAACTGCTGCACCAGCGTGTGTGACAGAAAGACGTGCATGTTCTAGTCACCATACGTAAATAAACACAATGGTTATCACACAAACCCAAAATGGAAGGATGGTCTTTCATTTCCACATGACACATCACACTAGTATGTTTTGCCTTCTGACATTACAATCAGGTTAAATGTCCTCATGACTGAGCCTGCAATGCTAAAATAAACTTACAAACTGGTGCCAGTTCTTCCTATTATCAATGTTTAACTGATAATTTGAAGTAAAGTGTCATTAACAATCAACACATTTATGACCATACACTAGGAACGCACTAGGACAGGGGTAGGAAAACTGCGGCTCTCCAGCTGTTCCAAGACTGCATCTCCCATAATGCTCTTTCAGCTAAGAGGCTGGGGGACGGGTATGAGAGATATAGTCTTGGAACAGCAGTTTGCCTACCCCTGCGCTAGGCCACATCCATTAGCAGTAAAAGTACTCTAGAAAGTCAGTTGTTATGGCTGTATATTACCCTACATAGGCTTGGCTGCTTTCTTTCTGGAATAGAATTACTGCTAATTTAAGAAGTAAACATAATAGAGAAATGTGGTGGATAGATATTTGGCAGTGATATTAGATTGAAGGCTGCTGCTAATCTGAGCTGGGCGCACATCTGAGGTAATATTCTCAAATATCAAGGTAAATCCACACACACCTTAGAAGGGTCTCCCAAACATCTGGGTCACTGCTGAACATAGGTAATGGGACTTAAATTTGGTAGCACTGCTTAACAGCAAGGTAAATAGTTAATTTCCTAAAATACAGCAATAGTTACCTAGAGATGTTTTAGGTTCTTAAAGTGACAGTGATGTAATGTACCACTCTGATATTCTTTGGGTCATTGATTTTCAGAATGCCTGTGAATGATTTAATAATACTTAAGCTCGGCTAAAACTTGTATTTCGTGCATGGATAGTTACAGTTCTATCCATAGCATTAAAAATATCCATCACAACAGAATATGCCTCTGGTTAGATAAATACGGTAAATATCTGTTATAGCTACCAGATAATTCCCTGGGTTACACATTTGAGAAACAGTTTACTAAATAATACTTGTTACTGGTGGGAAAGCTCTCTTCTCCATGATACCTCTTGTATCTCTCCACTGAGTAGAACAAACTTCCTATCTTGTTATCAGAATTCAAATTGATGTTCCAACCCTAACATATCAGCTGGTTTTTTTTTTTGTTTACTTCTTTTATTGATATTTTTGTTCTCATTTTTTATTATTATTCTATTCATTATCATTGATTATATTGTTTTCAATTATTTGTATTTATTTATCAGTCACAGTGTTATCAGCAAGTGTCTCCACCACCTTTACTCTTAGTGTGCCCATTTAAAACCTAGGGTGTCTATCATCCCTTTTTCTTTGTCATGTATGACCTTTGATTATTTTATATTTTTCTACAGATTTCATATCCAAGAATCTTGCCCCTTGCAAGTGACACTTTGGTGACACTGCCCTTTATTACTCTCTGGTTACATTTGTAGTGGTTGTGGACACCACTTTCTGAGTGCTGCTGGGTATTTTCTCACTATATACCCCACTGACACTATTTGGTGCTAGTTATTCCACCGTTAAGCCTATTGTTCTTTATACTGTCTGTGTGGTGACACATTGATGACTTTAATGAGTCCACAAAATGTCCACGAACCTTGTAACATTTTACAAGTAAAATATTAAATTAGTGCTTTTTTCATAGGTTTCTTCACCACTTAATATTCCAGGCTCCAAAACTCTCCATCTCAATGTCAACAATTTGAGTACTTTTACTCGTACTACAGTAAGTAACAAAAATAAACCAGACCATCTTCAATGCAGTTTATCTTTTTTCATCTAATATCTGTTTAAAATCAAAAAGCACATGTTCCAGGGTTAAATTGCATTCTTTTAGAGTTGGCAACCTTATGAGTTTAGATGCCTACTAAAATTGTAACTTGTAAGGCAAGGTATACTGGTAAAACACTGCACAGAGATATCAGTCTATATAGAGACGTGTAGTATGCCCAATCCTTACTTAACCCCTCCAAGTTAAAGTGGTTAAACTGCCATAAAACATTGCTGCACATGTTGGTATTTGTAGGTATTTTACTACTTAAAGACTGAGTATTGTCAGCCACTTCCTATTTATTTACGTCCCATCCCACAGCATAGGCAACCCCCTGCTTAGTTAGTCCTACACATTTCACACATTTGTTTACCAGATCCTTTGCTATTCTGAACCCCATGGAAGCTTATCATTTGAAATGGAATCTACTTGTTTATACATTTTTTTTTATCATGTAATCATTTTATCAATAAATAATGATGTACAATGCTTTTACTAATGGAACAAAAACATCAATATAATTCTAGGTTTCGAGAGTCTGTTGTAACAGCTCCGAGGAACACAAACAGTGTGTACGGACGGTGATATCATCTCCTACAAGAGGAATGGGAATGAGGTATGTTAACAACGAACAAGGTACAGGCAAAGGCTCTGTACAAGGACACCAATGTTTGTGGAGTTCCATAGAACATCATTCAATTGTCCATCTCAAAGTCCAGCACATGTCCACCATGAACCATGATGGTGCCTACCGGTGGTTTATTTCCCAATAGGCTACTGATTACATGTGTCTTAGGGACACAATAATATCATGCAGGGTGCTGAGGAGGTTGGCTGGAGGGCAAGTGCAACATCCTTAAATTTGGCACTGGAACAATTATATGAGCTTCTTTACTGCTCTGCTCTCCATTAAATTAAACTTTGGTTTGGAAAGGACAGGGTGCCAAGGGTTGAGTCTGCAGTCTACCATGTAGGACCCATTCAGTACTTACAAAGAATTATATATAATTACAGTGGATATAAAAAGTCTACACACCCCTGTTAAAATGTCAGGTTTCTGTGCTGAAAACAAATGAGACAAAGAAAAATAATTTCAGAACTTTTTCCACCTTTAATGTGACCTATAAACTGTACAACTCAATTGAAAAACAAACTGAAATCTTTTAGGTAGAGGGAAGAAAAAATATAAAAATAAAATAATGTGGTTGCAAAAGTGTGCACACCCTTAAACGAATACTTTGTTGAAGCACCTTTTGATTTTATTACAGCACTCAGTTTTTTTGGGTATGAGTCTATCAGCATGGCACATTTTGACTTGGCAAGATCGTCCACTCTTCTTTGCAAAAACACTCCAAATCTGTCAGATTGCGAGGGCATCTCTTGTGCACAGCCCTCTTCAGATCACCCCACAGATTTTCAATTGGATTCAGGTCTGGGCTCTGGCTGGGCCATTCCAAAACTTTAATCTTCTTCAGGTGAAGCCATTCCTTTGTTGATTTGGATGTATGCTTTGGGTCGTTGTCATGCTGAAAGGTGAAGTTCCTCTTCATGTTCAGCTTTCTAGCAGAAGCCTGAAGGTTTTGTGCCAATATTGACTGGTATTTGGAACTGTTCATAATTCCCTCTATCTTAACTAAGACCCCAGTTCCAGCTGAAGAAAAACAGCCCCAAAGCATGATGCTGCCACCACCATGCTTCACTGTGGGTATGGTGTTCTTTTGGTGATGTGCAGTGTTGTTTTTGCGCCAAACATATCTTTTGGAATTATGGCCAAAAAGTTCAACCTTGGTTTCATCAGACCATAACACCTTTTTCCACATGCTTTTGGGAGACTTCAGATGTGTTTTTGCAAAATGTAGCCTGGCTTGGATGTTTTTTTCATAGGAAAAGGCTTTCATCTTGCCACTCTACCCCATAGCCCAGACATATGAAGACTACGGGAGATTGTTGTCACATGTACCACACAGCCAGTACTTGCCAGATATTCCTGCAGCTCCTTTAATGTTGCTGTAGGCCTCTTGGTAGCCTCCCAGAACAGTTTTCTTCTCGTCTTTTCATCAATTTCTTGGTAATGTCACTGTTGTGCCATATTTTCTCCACTTGATGATGACTCATCTTCACTGTGTTCCATGGTTTATCTAATGCCTTGGAAATTCTTTTGCACCCTTCTCCTGACTGATACCTTTTAACAATGAGATCCCTCTGATGCTTTAGAAGCTCTCTGTGGACCATGGCTTTTGCTGTGGGATGCGACTAAGAAAATTTCAGGAAAGACCAACTAGAGCAGCTGAACTTTATTTGGGGTTAATCAGAGGCACTTTAAATGATGGCAGGTGTATGCTGACTCCTATTTAACATGATTTGGAATGTGATTGCTTAATTCTGAACACAGCTACATCCCCAGTTATAAGAGGGTGTGCACACTTATGCAACATCATTATTTTATTTTTATATTTTTTCTTCCCTCTACCTAAAAGATTTCCGTTTGTTTTTCAATTGAGTTGTACAGTTTATAGGTCACATTAAAGGTGGAAAAAGTTCTGAAACGATTTATCTTTGTCTCATTTTTTTACAGCACAGAAACCTGACATTTTAACAGGGGTGTGTAGACTTTTTATATCCACTGTACATCAAATATTACATTACATTGTATATTTCTCTTCTATAACACTGATGGCCAGCTGGTGGCCTGTGGACCAGATCTTGCCTCCAAGGGTTGTCGAACAGTCCCTCTGTTGGTTATAATGCAAAGCCAATACATTCCATTGTGTTAAATTATTATGCCATATAAGCTTCTGCATGGCTCCACCAGGGGAACGCACCAAGATTGTTCATGCCAGACATTTTCTGTGACCTACAATGTAATGTTCACAGGCCTTGCCATAGACACTTTTCCTATCCCTGTATTCCACATTACTTTTTGATTGAAGCTAAAGATGGCTTTAAGTGATCAACATTCGCACAGTCAGCCAATGCATTAAAACAGCTGTCTTTTTCTCTGTTAGGAAGCCCCGTGGTGAAAACAAGAAGTGTCGCAAGGTATATGGAATGGAAAACAGAGACAAGTGGTGCACTGCCTGTCGCTGGAAGAAAGCTTGCCAGAGGTTTCTCGACTGAAACCTGACAGAAGTCTGGATGTGATATGGTGGTTTTCACGTTGATTCATTTAGGAAGATTTAAGGTTAATTCATCAATAAGGTTCCATGGAATAACTTTACATTTTTCAGGTCAATGTCAGTGAGCACCATTAGAAAACCTTGAAGCGGATGCACTTAATTCTAAAAAATATTCACAAAAATGTCCTGTTCCTCAAAAGCAAGCTTACATCAGGTTTTGTATAAAAGTGCAAGATAGATAATGAACCAGAAAAGCTAAATAACATTCAGTGCATCGTAATGAACATGGAAGAGAACAACAATTTTTTGAATTTTAGAGGACGAAGAGGTGGATCTTTTTTATATTACTGATTTCCTGTTCTATGGTTTTTTTGTTTACCTTAATGGAGATCTTTTAAGTCCAAGAAGTCTCGAAGATGTTTTGCACTTTGAAAAAATCGACACAGTTTGTGGTACATATTGTATGATCGGTACACTGACAACATGATGGAATTTGTTTTATTTGTTTTATGGTGATAACCTAGGATTAATATTCAGCTCTCACAGGAAGGACCTAAAGGAGCAGTTATAGAAGATACATTGATGATTATTATGTAACTGTGAGCACTTGGACCAAAACTCACTGTACACAAACTATTTTTTCTTAGGAAGTAATTTCAGTGGCATGTTAGTGCTCTGTGTCAAATCATTAATATCATTAGACATTAAATACAATTAGCCATGCTATATGATCTCATAACTATCAACCAGCTGCTATAACCTCAATATCAAGCCTAGTGATTATCAGAAACAAATTCCAGATAGATAAAAAAAAAATCAGGATTTTTAATAGTTCATATTGTAACATTAATATCAAGGTCGTCCTTATTCATGATCTCTAATTACTGTATTGTCATAATATCGTCATGTATTGTAGGATTTCATGTGTGTATATATACATATTTATATACAGATTGAGTATCTCTCAAAAATACTCCCGGGTTCCGTAAATGAAGAGCCAGGGCTCATGGGAAATGTAGTTCCCAGAGCTCTGCAACGGGAGGGAGGGACTACACGCAAAGGACAGATCATCTCGGCAGCACTGTGGAGCAGGTAAGTTCACCAGCTCCACTGCTGGAAATGGTCTATATTACCTAAATTCAATGTGTGCAAGTTGAGGGACGGTAAATGTGTGCAAGTTGAGGGACACTCAACCTGTACAACAGGATGTGTTATTAGTTTTGGATAAGGGACACTCAACCTGTACAACAGGATGTGTTATTAGTTTTGGATAAGGGACACTCGACCTGTACAACAAGATGTGTTATTAGTTTAGTAGCGGTAATTATGTTGTTGCTTTCATCGTTGCCATTGATAATCACAAAGGCTACTCTGTAAAACTATCATGTTGGCCTATGTGCATAACCTGGGACTATTCCAGTGACATGGCTCAGTGGACTAATACACCACCTAAAGAATCTGTTCAATCACCATGGTTGCAGGTTCAATTCTTGGTGAGGTCAACTCATCTTCCATTATTCTGAGAAGATACAATAAGTACCATTGATTGCATAATGGCGGCATCTCCACTCTCCAGAATATACAATATTATTCTGCATTTCAAATTTAAGCATAGCAATGTTATTTTTGTACAGCTTGGAGAATAAGTTAATGAGTGTAACCCAGGCATAAATAAGCTTATAATGAGATGTTGTATGTAATGCATAAATACATTTTAACTAAATATTTTCTATTCCGATTCAGAGAACCATAAACTGAGTAAAAGACCATGAAATGATTTACCTTCAGGGAGCTTGAGGGAATAAAATAGTCTAAAGTTAATATAATATCTCTTTCCTTTCTTTTCAGTGACTGATGATACATCGTATATTTTTTCCTTTTTTTTTTTAAATAACTTGTACTTGATAACCTATGAACTAATTTACAAGCTGACTGAGTGTAACTGTTTTGGTGGGAAAATACCTGTCTGGATTGTGCATTGCTCTATCTTTAAGAGTTTAGGTTGTTTAGCGTGTATATTACACTCCTTTACAACACTAGAGCTATGTGTGACTAAACAGCAGTAAATAAATGTATAAATCAGTATAAAATGATTTTGTAGTAGGTGTAGGGATTTTCAACTCCACACTTGAAACTCCTTTTCCTAAAAAAAAATAGGGTAGAACAGGGATTTCTATGCATTTTTATACTATGCAGAAATGGTATCCATTGGAAATGAAGGAAAACATTTCTGTTTTCAGTAATGTACCGTCACTTTTGCCACTACCAAGTTTGGGAGATATACTACTCATCGGCATTAACCTTGTCTTTATAGTGGAGGTGTAGGACCAAAGACATTGCTGGCTGTCCTCATAATTTGATCCATGCCAGGATGGAATACTCAGCTGCTTTTCACTGGAACTCTCATTACCTGTTGGAGCAAGGTGTGATCTTATATGGATTCCCATGGGTCTCTACCAACATTGCTTTCTCTGTTGTGTGTGTCTCTGGGTCAGGAATCAGAACCATAGTGGAAATCTGAACACTGTACAAAATCCTAGACACAATGTGGACAGACAACAAAATAATAACCGAGTTTAAAGATCTTAAATTAAAAAAATCTAAAATGATACCTGCAAAAAGAGAAGAATGATCGCAAGATCTAGGTCAGTGATAGCTAACCTTGACACTGCAGATGTTTCAGAACTACATGTCCCATGATTCTCAGTTAACCTAAAGTGTGACTGGGAATCATGTGCTACGTAGTTCAAAAACACCTACAATGCCACATTTAGCCATCAGTGATCATAGTGAGCTAAGTGAGCTCTGAAGTGTTTTGTGAATTAGAGCACATCTTACTTGTTTGCTTGTACAGAATCACAAAAAGAGCTTAAGCTCTTTGGACATAGACAGTTTGTTTATGAAGGTAAATTGAACAGGACCATTTATCATCTTGAAACATCTTACCTGTGACAGATATGTCTGATTCATATTGTTAAATAGCTGACTGTATTTACGGTTACTAATTATATATCAACTTGGATTTCAGATATCTTGAGTGTTTTCTAATAGTGCTTGTCTTTTCTGTGGTAATGTACATGCTAATGTCATTGCATGAAAACTGAGCTTTGTATCATCAGAAGCTTTCATTCCTAATCGCATTAGCTTGGCTTCTTCAACTATGAAATGATAAAACATTTTAAGGTAGCATATAACCCCATCCTGCCATTTTTGTAGGCAGGCCCTTCAGTAATCGGCCTGTATACCTGTAAATGTTGCTTGGGGTCTGTGCCAGGCCGAGGGTAAAGGAGGGCTGGTTGTCTACTCTTGTAATAAATACAGTTTTAAATATCAATTAAGACAAACCTTTTTTTATGGTTTGTGCTTTTTATTATTATTGTGTTTTTATTACTAGCATGAACTTACCTGCATTAGTTACCACAAATGTCTTGCTCTGTTGCCATCAATATCCCCATCTGTGAAGGCATCTGGCGCAGTTCACAAGCCATTAATGGGGTAATGGCCTCTATTCAATAACCGGAGTTATCTAGCACTTATCACTGGATTTAACTCGAAACATTCTATTGTATTCTATGGGATGGCATTGAATGACTTGAGATAAATTAACTCAGATTATTGAATGGAGTCTAAAATCTCTGAAATATTGGAAGCCTCAACTTGAGAGGTAAATCATTGCCAGTTTCAAATGACCGTAGCGGCATGGCAATTAAATTATTATTACATGTGCACCAACAACCAATCTGCAGGTGTTTTAACATGTCTTGGGCCAATCTTGCATACCTCATGCACATAGTATATATCAAATGTATACTTTTACTAACTTGTGTCATCATGCCAATATGTTCGGAGGTATGTACAGGCACAATAAAGGTGGGGGTGGCATTTCCAATGTTTCCCTTTTATAACCTGGATTTCAAAAAATAAATATTAAGAAGAAAGTCTGGTTTTATGAAAAAGTTAAAATAAATCAAAGCAGTGAGAAGTCTTGGAGAGGGAGTTTTTTTGTTCTAGGGAAAAGTGGTTATGTTTTCTGAAATCCATTAGTGTCAAACACTAAGAAACCCACACTTTAGTATTTCATATGTGGATGTTACAATTATACAGTTAGAAATCATAACATTAAATTGGTGTAGTACCACACATTCAAATTGCAATGGATAGTTTTCACAAGGAAAATAACATATGTCCCTTGTATCCATTTACTGTTTTTCTACATTGTGTTATTAATATAAGCTTATGTCTTTAATAAACATTTTTTTACTGGATTATCTCAATATTGTGATGAGATTTGTGTCTATGTCCTTTGTTATGAATTGGGGTTTTCTAGTGTTATTCTCAAGGAAATTGTATTTTTGGTTTTATTGTTTTATCCTGGTAATGCCAAAAAAATATACTGACGGTGCTTTTATTTTGTGGATGTATCTATTCCCTGGCCTGAATCAAACACACACACAATGCATACACAGAATCAGACTTTCCCTAAGTACACCTGTTTGGTTCCATGATTGTCACCCTTACTATGCAACTCCTCATTATGGAGAACAACAGTCAATATACAACCCGTGGGAGGGGCTGTGAGGATATTCTGTTCCATTTATTTTTGGGGCCAGATCAGAGTAGTTTGGATTACAAATATTCCAAACTCACAATGCACACTTTAAGGGTTAAAGGAACAGGAAACTGTAAAAACTATTCATTGATAGCCCAACAGTGCAGTCTACAACTGTGTTTAAGCATTAATTGAGCTAAATCCGAACTTTTATCAGGAGTTAGCTGTGTACAAGAGGCACGCACTAAAAGCACTGCTATTAAGCATTATTAGCATGTGTGCCGCTCTCATACATACATGCAGTTTTGCACTTCTGTATATCATTGTTGTAAATTGATTGAGGGCCTGAAGAAACCGAACCATTCAACTCTAACCCACAGAACTGCCGCTCAATCCAAGTTTAAGTGTCTATAAACTCCAGAGACTGCAGAAGTTGTAAATTGTATCAGCTGTAGCCTGAGATACCGGACCCACCATGTGAGGCATCGAAAAACGAAACCCACGATACATGGATCATTCTTAAGGACAACAATAGATGAACCTCCTGACCATGTCTGCATGGTTTACATAATGAGTTAAAACCACAAATGCGCAGGTTAGTGCGTTGTATATTGGTCATTTATACTGAAATAACCTGTTATACAGTATTTTATTTATTTTTAAGGATTCTTATAATTTGCATACTTCTCACTCCCTCTTGTGGAATTATAGATTTACTACAACTACAAGTTTATAAGTAAAACCTCTCAATTGAAAAAATACAGAAACAAGTGCAGGCTTTAAAAAAATAATAGGTCAAATCAAGGATTCGGATATATATATATTTCAGTATACCTCTAAACTGCTTTACTTTAGATTCCTTTTTTTTCACTGAAATATTTATGTCTGCAGGAGTTTTTGTATATTTCCTGCACGTGCATTCTCTATCTGTGTGTGATGATCTGATTTTTCATAAGAAGGAAGCAATTGTCTAACAGTGACAAACAATCGACAAAACGTCACTGGCATTTCATTGCGGACAACGACGGATGAAATGCACTGTTGAGCAGCACACAGCAGTTGGATATGGACAGCAGAAGTCTGAGGACATGTGGTATATTGCAGCCACGTTTTTAAATGTTCTGTAGCTAGGGTTCTTCAAAAAAAATGGCGACCATGTAATAGCATCCTTTTGCCAATTTGGATATTTGAGCTGTCACACAAGACTCCTATCGCTCTTCCACCTTAGGTCATATTTGAAAAAGGCACTAATGTCAAAACGTTGAGAGGATCTCCACTCTTTCAGCTCCCTTTCAATATTTGTATTTTCTTATTCATTTTTCTCAATCATTATTTTGTGAGTATGTTCTCATTTATTTTTTTTTTTGGTTTTTGAATACATTTCTATTTTTACATCTATTCCATTTTGTGTGCACCTCCTATTTTACTAACCCTATCTGTAGCACATGACTGCAAGTGCAATTTTATTTGGTGTAATCACATTGTATATTTCATGTACTGTTACCAGTGCTTTCTTTACATGGACTTGTATGACATTTCTTTAGAAATACACAGATTTTGGAGTGTTCCTGTGGGAATGTTTGACCATTCATCCAGTAGAGCATTTGTGAGGTCAGACACTGATGTAGGACGAGAAGGCCTGGCTCGCAATCTCCATTCCAGCTCAGTGTGGCCAGTCAAGTACTTCCACATCAAGCTCATCCAAACATATCTTTACGGACCTTGCTTTGGACACAGTCATGCTGGGATAGTAAAGGGCCTTCCCCAAACAGTGAAGCATGATTCATAATTCAACAGAACATTTCCACTGCTCCACACCACGTGATGCAACGCTTGGCATTGTACTTGGTGATGTGAGGATTGCATACAGCTTCTCAGCCATGGAAAACCATTCTATAAAGTTTTTGTGCTGATACTAATGCCAGTGAAAGTTTGTAATTCTTCAGCTACGGAATCAGCAGAGTGCTGGCGACTTTTACGCACCATGCGCCTCACACTCGGTGACTGCTCAATGTGACTTTACGCTGACTTACGCTGGGATGAAATTTCACAAACGACCCATTTTTTTCACAAATGTTTGCAAATGCAGACTGCATGGCTAGGTGCTTGATTTCTTCCACCTGTGGCAATGGGTCTGATTAAAACACCTGAATTCAATAATTAATAGGTGTCTCCCAATACCTTTGTCCATATGGTGTAGCTAACAAAACCACCAACATGAATAAATAAATAAAAACCATACACAAATCATACAAATGAGGAAGAGAGTTGGTTGAAGTTTGTATTAACACTGGGTCAGTTGAGGTTTGTGTGAAACGTGTCCTGAGAGAGACGTCATAGTTTGTGGCCAGCTCTTTCTCCAAGGGTAGGCACTTTTTTTATTTTTTTTTAGCGCATATGGCTTTTATTATAGCATTTTGGTATTAATATTTTTTTTTTATAAATGTTTATATTCCATGATATATTTTTTTATCAGGAGTCCTGTCCCTTTTGTATTTTATGTATTAAATACTATGAGACTATGGCATGCACATTTTATATTACAAACACACGACGCTATGATAATTATTTTGTTCTCTTATTATGAACTCGTTGTGATTGGCGCCATTCTCACCTGATGAGCAATAAGGAACCTAGTGCCAAATTACCACCCAAATTGGTTGACCCTATGATGAGTTAACGGACCCGATCACAGTTCTGTCTCCGCGCATTTTAGTCACCACCACTTCCTGTACATTTTTTTCGATCTCGCCTATTTTTTTTCAGAACACCGGCAGAGGCGCTGGCTGGGGAGATCAAAAGATCATCAGCCCCCTGGGTGAGCAGGTGTTGCCCAGGTGGACAGTGATCCTCTGATGCTGCTTCTCACCATACCCACGTGTGTTCTGAGGTCAGCGCGTTGGAGGTCATGTGATCTGCCAGTGCTCAGACTCCATAAACCCGCGAGTGCGGAAGGCAGCATCCGTGCGCCTAGTGGTATCCCTGCTTAGCGAAAGGTTATTGTTCTTTGGGAAATGTACATTTATCCAACCCTTTTGGAAAGCAACATATGCTCATCATTGCTGTATCATTAATCATGCTGAATTCACACGCTGGTTTGAATCCACCGTAGAAACAGTCTGGGGAAAATGGGTTTTGTGATGGGAGTTAAGGTCCACAGCAGAACAGCTGAAGTGCCGAACGCCACAGCTCCGGCACAGTTATAAAGGAAACACATAAACTTTCAAACCCATCCAGCTTGCACACCTGCCATCGATTTGTGCTCTGTGTTCCTGAAACCAGAGAGAGGTCAGAGATAAATACGCCATATTTTCACTGGTCTCCTATTGGCAGGATACGTTATCTGTACCTGACACCCGAATAACATAGTTTGATGGTTAGGCGTTTTGCCAGTTTCTAAAATGGCCATACACGCGCTAGGTGTATCACGTGACGAGGTCACTATGTACGGTATCCATGGAGACGGCTGGGACGCAGTCGATGATAATTTCACTGGTTACACACCTGTCAGAGCGCAGACTTGAAGCATGTCTGGTGAGTGATCAAACCGTGGGTTAAGCACCGCAGTGACACGTCAAACCCAATATTAATTACAAGAAGAGTGATACTAACCTTTCACTTTCCATCTGTGGCTGAGAACCATGAGATTTGTAGTGCACAATAGCTTGACTGGGATGGGGTGCCATCACTGTCCTTGACATACGCAGGAAATGACAAAACATGTATCAATGTGCAAAATAAATCGTACTGGCGCCAGAAATGTAGTAGTGAGGTGGGCGTAGGCTTTACACCCGAAGCAAAGACAAAAATTAAGTGGAGCCTTAAGCTACTTACCCCTCTCTATAACTGCGTTGCACCATAAACAAGTGGGGAGCTAAATAGCAGGTAAAATAGCACATTGTATTCACTTCAGACACCACACCACTGTTTTGAAACTGTCTGATAGCTTGAGTGCAATGGCCAGCCTCCAGACCTGCTCTGTCTCTACTGTGAGACACTGCAGTGAGTATCAATTAAGTTGTTTAGATGGGTTTAGACGTGGGACATGTAAATCAAGCTTCCTTCAAGGAAGCAGGGGTTAAAAAGAAACAACTACTTCTAATCAATTACATTTAGTGATATATTTTTTTCTGCTTGTTTTTAATTCTTTTAGAAAGAGTGATTATTTCTGATGACGTATTCTATTTTTTTTAAGAGTAGATGCTGATCCCCAGCAACTTTGACACAATTTAGATGAGGACAACAACACTGTAGATTCAGATACACACAGCTGTCAAATTTCTCAAGTTCCTTCAAAAAGAAGATCGGTCTGCAGTAAAAAAGTTTAGAATCTCAGCAATCATAAATCACAGGAATTCAGTTCAAAAGCATTTTACACAACTTAAAGTGGCCTTTTGTTCAAGAAAGTTATTTTACTCCTACTATAAATTAATATATTTATATATTAATATAATATTACAACTGAGCATCTGATTACTTAGCATCAGTGTGTTGACTGTGAAGTCAAAAATAATAATACCTGGAATACTGCTGGCCTTTTTAATAAGTTAACGGGCACTTCTGATCACAGACATCAGCTATGCCAAAGTGAAATATCCCATTTATATTATTCAAGTAAATAAGCCATACTCTGCATGACTATATTTTATATCTATTCGTTTTGCCCAGAACTGGTAAATTGTGTTGGGATTTTTCTATTCTAGTAATATTTTTTTCTATGTTAGTCTCCTCAGTTCTTTTCTTTATTAAAATGTTTTGGATGCTGCTGTTTCAGAACTCCAGAAAACTCTTGGTTCAAAAGGTCTGAAGACAAAATTTGACTTGTCAAGCTTTAGGTAAGATCTCTTCGGTTAGTATGAAGATGTTGTTTGGTCCAGACTAGCTGGGTAGTTTGTTCTATTTTGCCATGTATATTAGAGTTAGTACTTTATTCTGATTGGGAGGCACTAATAAACTACATTTGTTCAAGGGTCATAAGACAGGTTGAGCCACTTAAATTCAGCCAGCCTTAAGTGGACAGTCTAGTCCCCAAACTAATATTGGTGCAAAGTGAAGACTACTGCATTGAATGCATTCTGCATAAATAATATATTTAATATTTTACTCAAGCACTTCCCCAGTGATTACTCTGCATGTATACTGAAGGTGTGGCCTCACTGATTATATAGACACTGAGGATAAACCTTTTGTTTCATTTAGTCACTTCCTGTGCTCCTTTATTAGAATATATTGTATGGACACTAAGTGATCTTGCTCTTGTATATAGTGGGATCTCTTAACTTTGGTCAATGAAAGTTAGAATTTAGGACATTATAAACTACAGGCCTAGCTTTGTTAATTTTTAATATTTTATGTAGTTCTATAGATATAGCTCCCTTCCTGGCTCCTCAAAAAAAAAAAATATATATTTTTTTTAAACATAAAGATTTTAAAAAATAAAATAACATAAAAATATGTTAATATGTTAGCTCCTGAATTCAACTAATATGTCAACCCTTCTATGTATGTATACAGTATGTGTGTGTGTGTAGCCTGCATAGTTCCTCTAGGTTTTGTTTCTACAGTAATCTTATAAAATGTGACCGTTTTTCAGAGGTAATAAGATCAACAATATATTGTCTGCATCTTATGTCAAGAAAACATAGCTCTTGGAAAATTATGTAAATGACTGAAATAAATTACTGCAGTGATATTTGGCAAAGGATCAGTCAGCCAACAAACTAATGAACATAGCTATCAATGCTGACTTGCATACTAACAGTAGCACACACTAAAACAAGGAAATAAGGATGCTTTTCAAATGTACAACCTTGCAATTCAATAGAAAATGTTTTAAATTCTACATCATTACAACAGATTCCACTGTTCTGTGTATTGTATGTAATAGTTCCCAAAAGATCAGAGATTGCAGACTGTGTCCATTCACAGTTCCAAAGGAGACAATAGATACTAAAGGTTCCAGAATCGGATATCCTCTGTAGTGTTAATTCTGTTTAATCTTCACATCTATTTACTGGCTTAGCCCATTCTCATCCTAATCAAACGTTATACTGAAATATTAGTGTCACAAAGGGAATCCTGACAGCCTGCATGACTGGGGCTCTTGGAGGGCCAAACAACTCCCTGTGGACTATGGACCCTGTCTTTGGATATGCTATATTTGGGGGGTACATACTTTGGGGGCACCAGTGACACACTGCTTCAATACAGCTTGACTTCAAAACTCAGGATGTCAGCCAGGATGTGTACCCTAGGAGGGCCAATCCTGTGTTTCCTAGAAGGCCAATCCTTTGTCCCATTCATTGTGTTTCCCCAAGTTAAGATTGTATCCTATCCTGCAAACTCCTGTCATTAAGTCACCTTACTTAAGTCACCAGCTGTCCGTCATAATAGACTGCCGTGTCGGGCAGCATGGAGGATGTCTGCACGTATCGTGCAGACATCCCCCAGGTGCCCCCACTAGCCACCAGGGATCGAGTTACAGGTAAGGGGGAGGGAGGGGGCAGAGAGACGGGGGAGGGAGGGGGGCTGAGAGACGGGGGGAGGGAGGGGGGCAGAGAGACGGGGGGAGGTGGGGCGGACAGAGCGACAAGGGGAGGGAGGGGGGAAGAGACAGGGGGAGGGAGGGGGCAGAGAGACAGGGGAGAGCAACAAGGGGAGGGAGGGGGGAAGAGACAAAGGGAGGGGGGACAGAGAGAAACAAGGGGGGGGAGACAGAGGCGAGGGGGAGAGAGACAAAGCTGGGGGCAAGGGAAAGAGGCAGCATTGGCACGTAAAATGAAATAAAAACAAGAAATGCATTTTTTGATATAATTTTTTATTAAAAAGCAATTTACATGTGAATATATACAAGTTTAACTTTTTTCCTATAGGGTAGTCTTATATTCAGGCTTTTAGGTTTTTTCCTAAAGGAATATCCAAAGTTTGGGGGGTCGTCTTATAATCAGGGTCGTCTTATAATCGAGCAAATACGGTATATGCCAGTAATATTTTGCCACTCAATAAGTCAGTATTTAGCCATTCAACATGCCAGTATATATGCCAGTATTTTGCCCCTCAGTATGCCATTCTTTAGCCATTCAATATGCCATTCTTTTGCCATTTAATATGCCAGTATTTTGTCCCTCAATATGCCATTCTTTCTCTATTTAATATGCCAGTAATTTCCCCCTCAATATGCCATTTAATATGCCAAGATTCTGCCCCTCAATATGCCATTCTTTTGACCTCAATATGCCAGGATTTTGCCTCTCAATATGGCAGGATATTGCTTCTCAATATGCCATTCTTTTTGCCCTCAGTATGCCAGGATTCTGTCCCTCAATATGCCAGGATTTTGCCCCTCAGTATGCCAGCGTTATGCTCGTTTGCCCCCTCCTCCCCCCCTTCCCCAGTACTTACCTTCCTGCTCTGTCTGTCTCCCGGTGCAGGTCCGCGGCTGTGAGGGAAGCGTTGTGCTCTCCCCTCCAGCCACGCAGCTTCAATAAAGTTTGATTTAAAAAAAAATGCGACCAGAGTTAGTCCACCTTACACACTGGCACAGCAATATATCAGTATTAGCCACTATACTTCCCTCACAACCGGCATAAACGGTTTTTTTTTTAATCCTGGCGTGACCCGGGCCCCCTGGACCCGCTGGGCCCGGGACGCCAGTATCGTCCGTCACCCCCTGATGTCTGGCCTGATCACTGGCAGACAAACTGTACAATTTAGCTAGCGCGGGAAGATACTTTGCACGTTAGTGTATCACTGCAGACAAACTGTACAATTTAGCTAGCGCGGGAAGATGCAAGAATTATTATATAATGTGACTTACAGTACTTTGCGGCGATTATGCGATAAAATACGGTAACACTGGATTGTACGCTACAATAATGTATAAACATATATTGCTACTAGAATCTTATTGATACAAACAGTCATACTTACTAGAGTGACTGACACGTTGCGCAGTAACCATGTGATAAGAAATTATCACATTGCTGCATTGACTACATAGCAGTATGCAGTAGACTGGAGAGGGTGCTGTTGCTTTAAACAGCTACTGTCACTCAAACCTGAAAGAGAGAAACAAACCTTCTCAGTATATGCTATCAGAGACCTGTTGAAATGCAGAGCCTAAGTAGGAGTTTCCATATGCAACCTGCAGTATACATGGACAACATTCAAATCAAAGGGAGATAACTGGAGAAACAGGTGCTACTGAAGCACACAGGACAATGAACAGGATATCACATCACTCATTTCTGACTGCACCTATGTGGGTTCTATAAATCAGGGTACCAGCAAGCAGTCATTAATCAGTGAGGTCGTAGAAAGCCAACGTTTTTCCGTTTGAAGAACCCCTCTAAGTGTTCACAATAGGGAATTAATAGGCTTTAATTACTGTTATGTTTGATGTTGTGCAGGGTGAGCCAAAGGATAGACTTTTAACTCCAACTCCCATGACACACAGTCATATAAAGACTGTGAAAGCATTATGGGAGTTGTAGTTCACCACCCAGTAGAGAGCTGTCTACTAGTTTTCCCTTTTCTTTTTACACATAGGAAGATCTGATAAACGGTTATATTTCAAACCCAGAAACAACCCATGGTCCAATCAGATTTTTTCTAAATTGGTAACTATATGCAATTGAGCTTCAACAGATCTATGATTATATATCATCCATTGAGGTTGACGTTAAATCAAGGTGCAAGTTAATGAAGACAGTGTGTTTCTATTAGTGTGGATTCATTTCAAATCACTTTTTAACAACTGTAACGGGACGCTAAGAGCTATGATGCCTCTTGCCCGTTGTAGGTTCCACAAGATTCCTCCTCAGGTCCCGGTCAGCACAAAGTCTCTCAAACGGGCTATAATCACTCTCAGCCCCGCTTAGTATTACCCCAACATAACGGAGAAGACCGGGCTTGTTAGGTTAAACAGAATGAGCACACTTTATTTAGTAACACACATACAGTATTTATACATAACAAGATCAGGTGAAAATAAATTGAACAATGACATTTACAGTTTAACTCAAAAATAGAAAACATAATTGAAATTGGTGCCAGAATATCTGTCTTTTAAGGGGCCAGTGATTACAGCTCTTCTAGGAGCTTTTGGCTTCTGACACGGACAAGGTCTGTAGGAGGCTTTCCCCCTTTGCCCGCCAGGGGTAAGAGTCAAGGTGGGTACCGTGACACATACAAATCATATGTGGGCAGATGATGTAGACCAAATTAAAAGATGAAGTGAAGTTCTTGATTATGCCATCTGTCAAGCATGGTGGAGGCAATGATGGTTGGGGGGTGGTCAAGTAGAAGATTTATACATGGTAAAATGGATCTTGAAGAAAGAATCACTCCATTTTGCAATGCTATACCATACCCTGTGGATAGCACTTGATTAGAGCCAATTTCTTCCTACAACAGTACGTAGTACTGGAGACCGTATCTCCAGAAGGATATAGATACTTTGGAGAAAGTTCAGAGAAGGGCTACTAAACTGGTTCATGGATTGAAGGCTAAAAACTTACCAAGAAAGGTTAGAGGATCTTAACATAAAGTAGGAGAGTATGTTTTAAATAATAAAAAGTACAACAACAATAGGACGTAGTCTTAAATTAGAGGGCAAAAGGTTTGCAAGTAATATCAGGAAGTATTACTTTACTGAGAGGATAGTTGATGCATGGAATAGCCTTCGAGCGGAAGTGGTAGCGATTAATACAGTGAAGGAGTTTAAGCATGCATGGAATGGGCATGAGAATACAGATAAAATTTGGAAGAATAGATGGGATGAATTGTTCTTATCTGCCGACATATTCTATGTTTATATGACCCAAAACACAGCTCCAAACTATGCAATAACTATATAGGGAAGAAGCAGTCAGCTGGTATTCTGTCAGTAATGGAGCGGTCAGCACTGCTATCAGATCTCAACCCTATTGTGCTGTGTGGTACGTAAGAAGTGACAAGGCAATCCAACTTTTGGGAGGTACTACATAAAGCATGGGGGGAAATATATTCAGATGACCTTAACAAATTGATAACATGATGTCAAAGGTCTTCAAAGCTGTAATTGCTCCAAATTAAGGATTATCTGATTTAAGCAAAGGACACAAATCTTATTTAAATTAAAAACCATTATTTACATCTTGACTGTATTTCCTATACATTTTGTCACTCATTTGATGTATGTTTTCAAAGAAATCTTTAAGGCACCCCAAGCTTTTGAAGGGTAGTGTACACATAATCCCCACCAGAAGTTAAGCCCCCAGAGACCGCTCCACAAAGGTAAGTAGGTGTGGGGGTACTAGTGGTAGGGGGCAGGAAATCATTTGATTGCTCCCAGGATTACACGTGTATTAATATAATGATAACTGATTGCAGCACATTTTCCACTCTGAGGTACAAGCGCGACTCATTTAGTGTTGAAGAGCTACGGGTGCAGTTTGAACTTGTTGGCACCTTGAATTGAAGAGGTTCAGGTGTAAATGGAATCACTAGCCATCTTCCTTTTTGTATATTTAGAAGGTTTCTTATGATCACTGTTGTAAATGTTTTTTTTACTAAAACAAAGTTACAGCCAGAGAAAAACATATTGATATTGCATAATAATTGTTTGTGTAATCTGTGAATATCTTGTAATTAATGTTCTGACTACAAAGCCTAAGCTCTAACTAGGGAGTGATCCATATCTAAGGTATGTGTGTGTGTTACAACAGCTAGCATCAGAGGTTTACCAAGCTGTTGGCAGATGAGCAACATCCTGTGTCATTGAGACTGACATCTGATTAGGCAAGCCTGACCTTGTATGACTTGTATCAGAATTTAGATTCAGGCACAGGAATTTATGTTTTGTGTCCTTCACTCTGCTTCAATATTAAACCTGCCAAAATTGCACTGAATAGCCTTCCCTGTAAATGGAAAACATATATAGAAAGGTTTAAAGAGTTATTAAAAACAACACTTGGGGGGCTTGACAGTTGTCCTTTAAAAGGACTGTAAAAGGAATTTCCTGTCTCTCTAGTGATGTCACCAGACAATATGTTGCACTGTTGGGAGATCCTACTGTGTACAAGAGCAAGGTCACTTAGAGTCCACACAATTTTATTGCAGCAGCACATGGTGTGACTAAATGAAACAAAACTTTATATTCTCATGCAGAGTAATCGCTGGGAGAGGGCTTGAGTTGTTTTCTTGTGTGTCAGACCTGCATCCTGTACATGTGCTATTACTTTTACTGATATCCCTTGAATACAGGTTTCATGCAGGTATCTATACGCCCTGTCAACCTCTTGTGTATCTGTTTAGTGATTCAATAAATGTTGCTGTGGCTGTTGCTATTTCTAATAGAGTGTGTGGTAAAGGCTATCCTGAATAAGTGATAGAAGTGTGATATTCATTATATGCAGATGACCTGGTCGATTTGTTCTTATCTGTCCCATAACACTAGTCTCCATGTTTAACCGAAAGACATGCTTTATTTAGCCCACTCCACGGACGCCTGTGCTGTATTGTATGATCTCATTATTGTAACTGTTTATATAAATATTATTATTTTTTTAGAAATATGGATCCATTTCAATTAATTGAAACAGAATATATAAAGAATCTTCAGAAACAAGTCAATCTTCTGGAGTTGGAGACATCGTTTTTATATCCTTACTGAATTATAATCCAGGCTTCGTATTAATTAGAATTAAAATCTTCTGTTAATTTGTGTATTAGGGCCATTACAATGATCCTTGGGTTTTATAAAAATGCCAGAGTAGTCTTCAAAATCTTAATATGTGAACTATGGACGGGAGCCATGGGCATCCGCAGAATTCTTTTCAGGGGGGGGCATAATTTTACCGTCATCCTTTCTGCGCCGCGCCTCTTTTTGACAAGTTATCATGCAGTGGAGGAGCTTTGTCATTATCAGTGAAGGCATGCAAAGGGTTGATAAACCCTGCACCAGATACAGATCCACAGCCCCAGATATAAACCAACCACACTAGATATAGCCTCACTGCACCAAATATAGATCCACTGTGCCAGATATAGACCCACAACACCAGATATTAACCCACGGTACCAGCTAAAAACCCATGACACAAGATATAAACCACAGCACCAGATAAATATCCAGAGCTCTAGCTGAAACTCCACAGCAACAGATACAACAACATAGCAAATATATAACCCCATAGCACCAGATACAACACTATAGCACACAATATAACCTCTCAGCACCAGACACAACACTATAGCACACAATATAACCCCACAGCACCAGACACAACACTATAGCACACAATATAACCCCACAGCACCAGACACAACACTATAGCACACAATATAACCCCACAGCACCAGATACAACATTATAGCACACAATATAACCTCTCAGCACCAGACACAACACTATAGCACACAATATAACCTCTCAGCACCAGACACAACACTATAGCACACAATATAACCTCTCAGCACCAGACACAACACTATAGCACACAATATAACCCCACAGCACCAGATACAACACTATAGCACACAATATAATCTCTCAGCACCAGATACAATACTATAGCACACAATATAACCTCTCAGCACCAGATAAAACACTATAGCACACAATATAACCCAACAGCACCAGATACAACACTATAGCACACAATATAAGCATACGGCAACAGATACAACACTATAGCACACAATATAACCCCACAGCACCAGATACAACACTATAGCACACAATATAACCCCACAGCACCAGATACACTATAGCACACAATATAACCCCACAGTACCAGATACAACACTATAGCACACAATATAACCTCACAGCACCAGATACACTATAGCACACAATATAACCCCACAGCACCAGATACAACACTATAACACACAATATAACCCCACAGCACCAGATACACTATAGCACACAATATAACCCCACAGCACCAGATACAACACTATAGAACACAATGTAACCCAACAGCACCATACAAAACACTATAGCACACAATATAACTCCACAGCACCAGACACAACACTATAGCACACAATATAACCACAAAGCAACAGATTCCCTAAACACCCAAATTCCTAAATCCATGACATTTCTTTATCTCTTTCCCCCTTTTTTATATGTTTTAGTCCTCCATGTTTGTCATCTCTTTCCCCATCATTTTATGTGTTTTATTCCTCCATGTCAGTGACCTCTTTTCACCTACATTTTATCTTTTCTGCCCCATGTCACAATTTTGTCTGTATTCTGCTCCAATCAATCACCTCTTTTCATCCTCTATTATCTTTTCTGCCCCATGTCATCCCATTTTGTTTGCAATCTGCTTCCATCTATCACATCATTTTATCCTCCATTATCTTTTCTGCCCCATCCACTTGTCACCATGTTGATGTAAGCAGACCCTGGTCAGAGTAGCTGCTCAGACTGGACAAATGGAGACCGCAGGGAAATGGGAGGGACCTCCCTGGATTTACCCCACTCTACCATGTACCTTAAAGCTATTATAAGCTCTTCCTACCTGTTACAGAGGCTCAGCTAGGGTCTCTGAGTATCTTCCCCTGTTTCCTCCATGATGTTGCACTGCAGGCTCTCTTCTGTCAGTCATGCTGCCACATGGAGGGCTGAGGGGCGGGGCTATAACTTCATATCCCCAGGCACCCCTGTCATTGGCTCTCCATGCAGCATGACTGACAGCTGCAGAGACCTGCACCAATGTGGATGGGAGACCAGTATTACAGCAAGCAGAGTTGCAGAGAGCAACAGCTTTGGGTGCCACCTCCTACCCCAGCAACTGGTGTGCAGTCCCCTAGGGACAACTAGAGGCTACATACTAAGAAAAAAATAATAATAATAAAAAATAAAAATGTATTATTATTTTTTTTTTTTAAAGGGGAATTGCAAAAATCCAGGGGGGGGGGGCAAGCGCCCCCCTTCGGACGCCCATGCTTATGACCTTGTGTATCTTCCAAACCTTTCAACTTTTTATGAACCATGTGATGTGTAGATAGATGGGTGTTGTGTGCCATGAAATAAACCAGAAAACAGACAGGTATAAATTTATACTTTTTTTTTATTTTTATTTTTTGCAGCAATAAGCAGATGTGCAATTAAAATATTGCTGCGATTTTAATATTATTTTTAATATCTGGTTGATCCAGAGGAAGGCAAAGAAAACCCCAGAGAAACTTTTGGCCAATTTTGTCTCACATGGGGAAAAAAAATTCCTTCCTGACCCCAAATATGGCGATCGGTTTTGTCCCTGGATCATTTCGTTAGTGTATCGAACTGCATATTGCTGGACACAATACATTTACACAGATAGGTTACAATCTTATAAGGATATAATACAGAGTAAAGAGGTTCTTGCCCTGCAGAGCTTCTTATCTGCACTAATCAACTCTGCAGAGCTTTACAGTCTAAGGTAAGTTATACAATACAAAGAAAATCTATTCACACAAAGCTTACAATCTAATAAGGATAGAATACAGGGTAAGGAGGTCCCTGCCCTGCAGAGCGACTCACCTGCCCTAACCAGCTCTGCTGAGCTTACAGTCTAAGGTAAGTTATACAATACAAAAATATATTCTCACAAAGCTTACACTCTAATAAGGATATAATACAGAGTAAGGAGGTTCCTGCCCTGCAGAGCTTCTTATCTGTCCTAACCAACTCTGCAGAGCTTACAGTCTAGGTAAGTTATACAATTCATAAATCTATTCACACAAAGCTTATAATCTACTAAGGATATAATACAGAGTAAGGAGGTTCCTGCCCTGCAGAGCTACTTATCTGCACTAACCAGCTCTGCAGAGCGTACAGTCTAGGTAAGTTATACAATAAAAAAAATCTATCCCCACAAAGCTTACAATCTAATAAGGATAGAATACAGAGTAAGGAGGTCCCTGCCCTGCAGAGTGACTCACCTGCCCTAACCAACTCTGCAGAGCTTACAGTTTAAGGTAAGTTATACAATACAAAAATCTATCCCAATACAGAGAAATGAAACCCTACCCTAACCCTACCCTCTTCTGAGCTTACAATCTAATGTGAAGCATAGTGTTCCAGGCGTCAGACCTCGCGTCAGCATGTATTAAACTGGAGCGCTCTGTCAGGGAGTCTCACACCTTCACAGGTTAGCAGGATCTGCTACTGCACCAACTGCTGAAAGCTGAGCTTGGTTTGAAAGTAATGCAGCTCTGCTATTGTGATGTCACGCACTGTCATAATTCTATTCTGATGTCATGTTACATATTTTTGTCTCCATATGGAAAAATATAGTTCACAGAGATATTTAATGCTGGGGTTTGAGGGTTTTAAAAGCACTTTTGTTTTTTTTACAGTTGCATTCATAACAGTCCTAGAGTCACAATTGCCATACAATTTTATTTTATTAGTTTGTTCCGTTTCCCCTCCTGCCCCTTATTTCCATCTCTCCCCTTGTTACCTGTATCAGGGTGAGGGGGATAGATTTGCCAGCCAGTATTTTGTCACCATGCTGGTTAAAAATTTGGTTTGAGGCCAATGCTAACTCTATGGGTCCAATATTATGGCTGTATTACAGCAAGCAGAGTTGCAGAGAGCAACAGCTTTGGGTGCCACCTCCTACCCCAGCAACTGGTGTGCAGTCCCCTAGGGACAACTAGAGGCTACATACTAAGAAAAAAATAATAATAATAAATAAAAAAAAAATTATTATTATTTTTTTTTTTTAAAGGGGAAACGCAAAAATCCAGGGGGGGGCAAGCGCCTCCCCTTGCCCCCCCCTGCGGACGCCCATGACGGGAGCATGTACACATGATTCAAACCTTCAAACATATTATGCCATTAAAGTCGAAAATATATTGTTTTTAAAAAAATAAAATAGGAGTACTAGAATAAGAGTGATTGGGAGTAAGATTGTAAGACAATGAAGGGTGATCTTTTTTTCCCCCCTGGTACTGAGAGTCAGGGGGTCTTTGTTCAACCCGGAGCAATAAAGATGAACATAAGACTATCCTGAACAATGTATTTCTGTAGAATATCATGAAGATGTTTAGTACTTCCTGTTTACATGATTCAGGGTTGTTTGATGTTTGCAGTGCCTGATTTCCACTTCAGAAAAAACATGGACGCCGCTGTCCAAGTGCATTATTATCCCTTTCTATCATACATAGAACTAACTCTGTCCCTAATATACTGAATTCCAATCCATGGGCCAGTTTTTCACATGAGCAGCTCATGACATACCGTATTTATCGGCGTATAACATGCGCCGTCGTATAACACGCACCTCATTTTAAGAAGAAAATTTCAGGAAAAAAAACTTACATTTCAAATAAAGAACTTTGAAGCCCAATATGCCATTTAATATGCCAGGATATTGCCCCCAATAGGCCATTTTAATATGCCAGGATATTGCCCCCAATAGGCCATTTTAATATGCCAGGATATTGCCCCCAATATGCCATTTTAATATGCCAGGATATTGCCCCCAATATGCCATGATATTGCCCCCAATATGCCATTTTAATATGCCAGGATATTTCCCCCAATATGCCAGGATATTGCCCCCAATATGCCATGTAATATGCCAGGATATTGCCCCTTAGTATGCCACCCTCCTCCCCCCCTTCCCCAGACCCCAGTACTTACCTTGTTCCTGCTCCGTCTCCCGGTGCTTTGAAGGTCCGTTGCTGTGAGGGAAGCGTTGTGAGCTTCCCTCCAGCCGCGCGGAACAATAAAGTTTGTTTAAAAAGAACACACTTTATTAACCGCGCGGCTGGAGGGGAGCTCACAACGCAGCCACGGACCTTCAGAGCACCGGGGACAGAGCAGGAACGAGGTAAGTTTTAGATTTTTTTTTTCCCCCAGCCACCGATCGGCGTATAACACGCATCATTTGCTCCCTATTTTCAGGGAGAAAAAGTGTGTGTTATACGCCGATAAATACGGTATTTAACCATAATTCTACAGTGTAATTTTTTTTAATCCTAGTGTTTCATCCAGCATCATATTTTTAAAGCACAGATTATTCCTGACATTGCACTATGAAGCCAGCGAAAGTCTATCTGTAATATTCTGTATTTACAGTCCTCGCTGCACTTAGCATGGTCACAGTTATTGGACCGACCATTAAAATGAACTATTATGTTTACAGCGATGTCGTTTGAGCAATCTTTTCTCAAACATGTCTGCAATGGGCTTGCTGTATTCTTAGTGGTACTGCAAATAATTTGATTTATTGGATTTTGTTTGGAAAGCGAACATTTAAATGACTAAAATAATTTGATACTGATTTAGTTGCATGTTTGTGCATGGCTGATAACTTTGATATAGATAAATATATGGCGATATACATATAGAACAAGAATGTACATTTATTTATAAAATACGCAAAGGAAAGGGAAATATAACCAGAGGGATTTAAATACCATGGAACCTAGCTGGTATATGGAGTAGCACATTTTAACATACAATGTCACTGTCAGGTTCTTGCAGATACACTTCTGTCATCTGGTCTGACAGCTTGCGCTCTAAAACCACTAAATTTAAATTTCCCTAGTAGTGTATATTAGATGAGTATGGAAATCTTTGGTTAGGAGCCAGTAATGCACTGCAGGAAGCCACACGGGGAGAGTCATATTTAGATCCCATGGCCCCTTAGGCATAGGATCCCCTCCCCCAGCCCCGCAGCTTGCACAGGATTTAATAGGAATGCACCCGTACACAGGAACTAACAAACATTTGGCATTTCTGAGAGGCTTAAGTATCCACTGATCCGGCCTATGTAGCTGACACATCTCCCCTAAAGCACCTTCCAACCTTCCTGCCTAACCTATAATGTGTCCCCACTGCCTGTGTTTAGTAAGCACGTTGGGTTCTCCCTGCCTTAGTTATATCTCTGTCTGTTTTCATTTAGAGGGGTTTAAAGCACCACTTTATATTATCTATCAAACCCAACCTAAACTGCAGACATGTAATGCTGTCACTGAATCATTGTTTACAGCAGGAATTCTCTTCTAGATTTAGAAAAAAAAGCTAAGCTACAACTCATCTGAGGGTGATGGGAGTTGTAGTACAACAGTAGGAGGCCTGTTGTGGCCCAGTTCCACTGTAGGAGCTGAAGGATTTTGAACCACCAACCAGGGTTGCAACATATATTAAAGCTGACATTAAACATTTTTTGTTGCTTTAATTAACCCATTTTGCACAGTTTCTCGCAGGGATTGATCGTTGCTTTTGCCTTTTTAATAAAATCCCCAGCAGCCCTTGGGAGCCAATCAGAGAGCTTTCATGGAGATGTATAGGAACTCCCATTGTGCATGTGTGTGACTACTTTCCTAATGGTACATATGACCCTTAACTTTATTCATAGTACATTAGTGCAGTACATACTAAAATATTAATCAATCTCAGAGTGCCTTTGTTTAAAACAAAATTATTTTCAGCTATTGCTCATGAAAAATGCTTCCTCAGAGTTGGAAACAAATATATATCTTAATAGACTCGACTGCGAAGGTAAGTTGATTGGTTTTTGTATTTGGAACATCAAATATATGTGTAAAATATACACACAATACATTCACAGGTGAACAATGCTCATATATATATATATATATATATATATATATATATATATATACTCTTTAGAAGATATATGTGTACAGTACATTACTCCATGTACAACTCAATACACACAATACATTATCACAGGTGAACAATGCTCACATATACTCTTTAGAAGATATATGTGTACTGTCCCTTTAAGTTATATGTTGAGTTATTTGCTACTACGGAGCTTCTGAAAGTGTGGAATGTGTCAAATGCTGTTGACTTGACTGTGGGGGCACTATATATGGACTAGCGGGTCTAATCCTTGTAAGGTCTTACAGGGTCGAAAAAGTGGTAGCAGAGAAGGCATTGCAGTCTGCATTAGTGAATCAAAATATGTTGAGTATTCTTCTAATTACTGTATATATTTTAAGATAAATTTGGCTAGTTATTCTAATGCATGAAGCCTTGTTCTTATATGATGTTAAATGGGCTATAGCTGCCACATGGCAAACACTAGAAGTGGACAGTCAGAGGAGATGACTCAATGTGTTGGAGACTGGAGCTACTATCGTTCAGTACATTTTGCCTGAATATATTTCTGACTGTACATCATCCGGTTCACCACTTAGCAAAGAAATCCAGTGTAGAGCTGTGGTTTAACTCAACAGACCTATGTATGACCTGTGAAGTTAAGGAGTACCACAATAATCTATAGAACAATGAACTACCAAGATGTATGACATTTGAATTCCTAGTAAACATTAATTAGAATTGCAGATAACTATTTTTGTCCCCTTTACCTTGACTGAAGAACAAAAATTTGAAGCAGGGAACTCTAACACTCCTATAGCATACTGTAACAGGACGCAAAGAGCTATGATGTATCTTGCCCATTGTAGGTTCCACAAGATTCCTCCTCAGATCCCAGTCAGCACAAAGTCTCTCAAACGGACTATAATCACTCTCAGCCCTGCTCAGTATTCCCCCAACATATTAGACCAGTCTTGTTAGGTTAAACAAAATGAGCACACTTTATTTAGTAACACACATTTATACATTACAAGATCAGATAAAAATAGATTGAACAATGACATTTAAACAGTTTAAGTCAAACATAGAAAATATAATTGAAATTGGTGCCAGAATATCTATCTGTTAAAGGGCCAGTGATTACAGCTCTTCCGGGAAATTTTGGCTTCTGACACGGACAAGGTCTGTAGGAGGCTTTCCCCCTTTTCCCGCCAGGGGTAAGAGTCAAGGTGGGTACATACAAATCATATGTCGGCAGATTAGGGGAACCTGTATTTGAAATTATTTTGTTTATTACCTTAAATAGATTATGCAGGCCAGAGTTAGGCAACAATTTATTAGAAAAATATCATAGAGTTGGAAAGACCATGAAGATGAATCACAAGAAAATAACAATTTAATAAGGGGGAAGAGGCGATAGATATGTTACTGGATATTGACAAAAGTTCATCCATGATTAATCAGACTACATTTTTACTCTTGAAAAACCCAATTACCACAGCCATTTTTTGGGAACATGTAAATGGGGTCTGCTAGTCTTTCTCAATGTGGATCAATCAAAACTCAAATATCCTGGAAAAGTTGCACTTAATAGATTTTTTTTAACCCTACTGGGTATGTGGTTGTAGGTGTCTTCAACACTTGTACTGCTGTTTGACATTTCCCGTTTGTACTAAGTAGTAAAACTCTATTAGCAATGCCGAGGGAAGTAAAAAAAAATATTATGAATATCTATATCAGATATTAGATCAACCACTTAAATCAATGTTCATAATATCATAGTGCTTTGGAGTGTATGCAAGTTTTAGGATCTATTAACTGGTAAGGTTACTCCCGAGACATTGAGAAGTGTTTAGAATCTCGCCATCGATTATAACCTCATTACTAGATCCACCATCAGGTCCTAAGCTCAGAGCAGAAGACTTCTAGGCCTAACCTTGAATTCCATTGACTTTCAAACGTGTGTCAAACTATCTGCTGGCTGGAGGTTGTTTATTTTAAATAGATGTTTTCTTTTAGATTTATCCAATGGTTGATTTGTATATGAATTATCTTCAAGATACTAAAATATACTAAGGCATTTAATAACAACCGTTACTGACTATATTCATACTTGAAAAGAAATGTAAGTTGAATCTTCCCTAACAAAACCTTGCACAAGAAATCAGGCAAGAAAGGCTGCAAACCTTCAGCCACAACTGACCTTGGAAGGTGAACATATGATATCCCAGATGAAGGTAGGTATATATTACATAAATCTGTACATGTATTATTGAATGAAAATATTTGATGGTGTTATGTTAAAACAACATGCTGCCCCGGCTCAAATGTTTTTTAATTTTTTTTTAAATAAGAAGTAACCTTGTGTCATATAGTTTTTAAGTAGTTTTTACTTTTATAATGAAAGAGCTTTAGTGTACCACTGATGGTATGAGTTTCTGTTGATATTGGATTAAACTGAAATGATAATAGCATAGGACTTATAAAAATCAATAATTTAATCACTTGAGTGTAATAGTTAAAATACAATATTTAAAAAAACATTTGTAGATGTGGTTTACACACACACACAAATACAAATACCTAGAAAAAGGAAGCATGAGGCAAATGCTGTCACGTTTGATGTGTTGTACTTGGAAGGGATCCGACGCGTTTTGCCACTGAGGCTTCTTCAGAGGTAGTATAAAAATAAATCCTGAAGGTGAGAAGAAACGGAAGGAAATTAGAGAAAGAAGGGCGTGTATAGGGTAAGTAGTATACCTATGACTGTGACTGTGTAAGTAGTATACCTATGTGTACTAGTATACCTATGAATGTGAATGTGTAAGAAGTATACCTATGTGTACTTGTATACCTATGTGTCCCTTGCTTATGCTTTTAACATTTGTATTGGACTTGCATTGTTCTTTAACCTAGTCAGCAGTAAAGTGTTAGTACCATGGACAGCGTCGCACAAGCCTGCACTGAAAACAACAAAGAACATCCTATTTCGTCTTATATAATCTACAAAATATTTTAAAAGCTTCTGTAAAATGTGCAGAAAATGACAGGTGTAAAAAAGCTAAAATACGGCACACATAGATGTTTTTTTAAAAGGCGCTATCATAGTATTTAAAAAGAAATACCTTTGCATTTGAGAAACTTAAGCTCAAAACAGAAATGCTTTCCATTATTTTTAATACATTTTAACACATCTGGATAGCTACACTGGAATTTTGTAACACCCTGATTTTATTGTAATATGCACTCTACACTATATTTCAGCATACAGAAGAATACGATACTTACTGATTAGATTTACTTCTGAAGAAGCCTTAATGGGTGAAACACATTTAGGTGTTTTTTGTACGAACATGAAAGACATGTTCCCTTCATCAGTGGCGTAGCGTGGGTTGTCAGCACCCGGGGCAAGGCAAGTAATTTGCGCCCCCTAACCCGTGGATTTTAGCACTCGAGTCTCTTCTACTAGATTAGTTAAAGAAACCCTTACCCCCCAAGCACATGTATTGTTTGTTATGAAAATACTTATGTAATTAAAGTAAAATGCATCTAAATACAAGTTTATTTTCCAACACTTTATTGAGTGCGAACATGCATTACACACATTCTCCACATTTTCAGCAGGTCTATGAATACAAATATACACATGTAGTAACCTAGCATGGGCCATGCTATTATATGTCGTCTCACAACCATCGTAAACGACAAACAATATCAAGAACAAAAACTAAACATCAAAATGGAACCATACCCTGGAGATGATCCAAGACTGGGCTAGATGGAGCCAACTTCCTCAATCCTGTACCTCTAATGTTACCCCCCCCCCCCCCCCCCACACACACACACACACACACACATATGCCATAATTGTTGTGCCATTCAGATGCCAGTAATATTGTAACTTTCGGATGCCAGTAATATTGTGCCAGTCAGAGCCCAGTAATATTGTGCCAGTCAGAGCCTAGTAATATTGTGCCAGTCAGATGCCTGCAATATTGTGCCAGTCAGATGGCTGCAATATTGTGCCAGTCAGAGCCCAGTAATAATGTGCCAGTCAGATACCAGTAATATTGTGCCAGTCAGATACCAGTAATAATGTGCCAGTCAGATACCAGTAATTTTGTGCCAGTCAGATACCAATAATATTGTGCCAGTCAGATACCAGGAATATTGTGCCTGTCAGAGCCCAGGAATATTGTGCCTGTCAGAGCCCAGGAATATGGTGCCTGTCAGATGCCTGTAATATTATGCCAGTCAGATGCCTGTAATAGTGTGCAGTCAGAGGCCAGGAATATTGTGCCAGTCAGATGCCTGTAATATTGTGCCAGTCAGATGCCTGTAATATTATGCCAGTCAGATGCCTGTAATATTATGCCAGTCAGATGCTTGTAATAGTGTGCCAGTCAGAGGCCAGGAATATTGTGCCAGTCAGATGCCTGTAATATTATGCCAGTCAGATGCCTGTAATATTGTGCCAGTCAGAGCCCAGTAATATAGTGCCAGCCAGATGCCTGTAATATTATGCCAGCCAGATGCCCAGTATTATTGTGCCAGCCAGATGCCCAGTAATATAGTGCCAGTCAGATACCAAGTAATATAGTGCCAATCAGATACCCAGTAATATAGTGCCAATCAGATGCCCAGTAATATAGTGCCAATCAGATGCCAAGTAATATAGTGCCATTCAGATACCCAGTAATATAGTGCCAATCAGATACCCAGTAATATTGTGCCAATCAGATACCCAGTAATATAGTGCCAATCAGATGCCCAGTAATATAGTGCCAATCAGATGCCAAGTAATATAGTGCCATTCAGATACCCAGTAATATAGTGCCAATCAGATACCCAGTAATATTGTGCCAATCAGATACCCAGTAATATAGTGCCAATCAGATACCCAGTAATATTGTGCCAATCAGATACCCAGTAATATAGTGCCAATCAGATACCCAGTAATATTGTGCCAATCAGATACCCAGTAATATAGTGCCAATCAGATACCCAGTAATATTGTGCCAATCAGATGCCCAGTAATATTGTGCCAATCAGATACCCAGTAATATAGTGCCATTCAGATACCCAGGAATATAGTGCCAATCAGATGCCAAGTAATATAGTGCCAATCAGATACCCAGTAATATAGTGCCAATCAGATGCCCAGTAATATTGTGCCAATCAGATACCCAGTAATATAGTGCCAATCAGATGCCCAGTAATATTGTGCCAATCAGATACCCAGTAATATAGTGCCATTCAGATACCCAGTAATATAGTGCCAATCAGATGCCCAGTAATATAGTGCCAATCAGATACCCAGTAATATAGTGCCAATCAGATACCCAGTAATATAGTGCCAATCAGATGCCCAGTAATATTGTGCCATTCAGATACCCAGTAATATAGTGCCAATCAGATGCCCAGTAATATAGTGCCAATCAGATACCCAGTAATATAGTGCCAATCAGATGCCCAGTAATATAGTGCCAATCAGATACCCAGTAATATTGTGCCAATCAGATACCCAGTAATATAGTGCCAATCAGATGCCCAGTAATATTGTGCCATTCAGATGCCCAGTAATATAGTGCCAATCAGATACCCAGTAATATAGTGCCAATCAGATACCCAGTAATATTGTGCCAATCAGATACCCAGTAATATAGTGCCAATCAGATGCCAAGTAATATAGTGCCAATCAGATACCCAGTAATATAGTGCCAGTCAGATGCCAAGTAATATAGTGCCAATCAGATATCCAGTAATATAGTGCCAATCAGATACCAGGAATATTGTGCCAATCAGATGCCCAGTATTATAGTGCCAATCAGATACCCAGTAATATAGTGCCAATCATATACCCAGTAATATTGTGCCAATCAGATACCCAGTAATATAGTGCCAGTCAGATACCAGGAATATTGTGCCAGCCAGCCCCCCCCCCCGTACTTACATGAAGCTGCTCCGTGTCCCCCGCCGGATGTCTCCTCCGTGCAGTCTTCCCTCTTGCACGGAGGAGGGAAACAGAAACCGGATGTGACGCGACGTCACATCCGGCGGCAGTTTTTTTTTTTTTTTTTTTCCGGCCGTCGCATCCATCGGATGCGGCTTGCCGGAAAAAAGCGTTCACAAGCGCAATGCGCTGTGAACGCGGCAGCAGGGGCTGGGGGCCCACGGGACAGCTGCCTTGGGGCCCCCCAGGAGTAAATGGGCCCAGGGCAGCTGCCCCGTTTGCCCCGCGTTAAAGACGGCCCTGGCGGCCGCAGAGGGCTAGTGCGCCCCCCCAGATATTGCGCCCGGTGCGGCCGGCCCCCCCTGCACCCCCCACGCTACGCCACTGCCCTTCATACATAATGATAATTATTATAAACCTGCTTTATGTTAGAGACAATAATTTAGACTCTAAGGAAAGTGAGTGTCACTCAGGTACTCACAAGGGTTAAATTAGCCTTTTATTGTATTTTCAGAGTCACACATGTTTGTTTTTGTATGTTATTAGTTTTTCTGACATTGATTTGGAGCAATCTTTGGGTCAGTACAGCTGAGGCCGGCTATAACATAGGGCTTGGGATCCATGGATTCGTCACAATACTAGCTGGATCGTGATGTGAGTCCTGAGCTCTTGCTAAACTTCCACTTCAATGTGAAAGTGAGATCAGTTTGCTGCACTTTATTTAATTGTGTTAAGTAAGCACATTTTTGGCCCCATGGCCACTCTACCAAGAGATGTAGATTGTAAACTTGCAAACAGGGCTCTGTACTTCATGTCACTGTTTGCCTAATGTAGTCTGTTTATTCCCTTTTATTTTCTGTAACACGTGCTGTATAAATTGGTATCTCTATATAAATACATGTTCATAGAAACATAGAATGTGTCAGCAGAAAAGAACCATTCAGTCCATCTATTCTGTCTAATTTTCTAAATAATTTTAATAGTCGCTGGTCTTATCTTATATCTAGGACAGCCTTGACCCTATCCCACGCATGCTTAAACTCCTTCACTGTGTTTACCTCTACCACTTCCGCTGGAAGTCTATTCCATACATCCACTACCCTCTCAGTAAAGTAATACTTCCTAATATTACTTTTACATGTTTGCCCCTCTAATTTAATATTATGTCCTTTTAGTTTTGGTAGTTTTTTCTTTTTTTAAATATACTCTCTTCCTTTACTGTTATGATTCCCCTTATGTATTTAAATGTGTCTATCATATCCCCCCTGTTACGTCGTTCCTCCAAGCTATACATGTTAAGATGCTTTCCTGGCTATCCATGGCAGCATTATATATGGGTAACTCCTCCCTCTCAGCTGATAGGACAGGAAACAAACTCACACATGATAAAAAATACGCCCCTTATCAAACCATTAGTCTTTTTTCCTGTCCTCTCAGACTGACAGGAGGAACTCCTTTTATTAAGGTTGTATTTGTATTTTTGGTTTACCTGGACCCTCTTGAGTCCTGCATGGGGAAGTTCAGCCTCTCTTCCCTGGAAGCTCTCAGCACACAGCTCCTATTGCAGTGAGTCTCCCTGGGAGTCCCCCCTTTAGTGACCAAGGGGTGAGCCATCATCACTTGCCTTAAGGTAAGAAGGCGCTGTTCACTACTGTTTGCTGGCTTTACATTTTCCTTCCCCAGGAATGAAGAACAATGAAGGCGTCCATCCACCTGGTCTGATGACTTTCCAGAGATGTGAGTTTATTCCTGGAGTCTAGTCCATACAAACCTGGCAGAGAGTATTCCCCGGATATGTCGTGGAAAGATGAACAGTCTTCTGGTCATGCTAATGTTTTTGTGGATAATACCAGTCCTTTCATCCCAGAAATCGTCAGTTCTAAAGGTGGCTTTGCTGCAAGTGTCAGTGCTCAACTTCTCCTCTTCTCAGATACCTGTGTTGCTCACATTCCAGACCAATGGGTCATTTCAATGGTAAGAAGAGGGTACATATTGGAGTTTCAAGACTGTCCTCCTGTGATGTCTTTCATCAAGACCTCCCAACCTTGGTACATGAGATCCATCAGGGAGATTGTACCTATTTTCCATATCCCCATTTTAAGATCGACAGAGGTTTATGAGATTTGAGCTCTTCCATTTCAGGGCCACTCAGGCTCCAAGGACATTCTCCAAGGTTCTGCTCTCAGTCATCACTTACCCCAGACTCCAGGGAATCTCTTTTTTCCATTACTTGGACTAAATCTGATTGTTGCAGATTCTCCTGAGCTAATTGCCATACACAGATGCAAAGTCTATCAAGGACGTTCCTTGAAAGGATGTGGACTGGCAATTGGTGGCCACAGATGACCGTTCTTGGGGATCCCGTTTTCGGTCCATAGTTCAAGATCAGTGTACTCTCCATATGACTTGTTAACCCTCCAATATCATAGAGCTTCCAGCTGTTTATATGGCTCTGTTCATTCTGGACCATCTTATGAAGAACTGTTGGGTTTGCATTTTGGATCCCAGAATACTCTAACTCTAGACTATTTTTTAGAAAGTTAAAGATGGGCCAAGCGGTAGGACAGCTGGTGCCACTGTTCTTTCAGTGTCTAATAAAGAGATGGAGACTTATGCACATAGATCTGATGTCTAAGTCGAACTGCCCTTTCCAGCTCCTGGAGTAGCAGTCTGGGTTATGTTTTTTTCCTCCAATCGCGTTGACCCTAGCCAGCCTTCAGAAAATTTGCAAGGATCAGTTGAAGGTGATCATTCCATTCTGGTTCAGATGCTACTGAAGAGATTGACAATGGGTCCACCTTGAGAACTTCCTCTGTCAGTTACCCTGCTATTCCAAGGACCGGTGTCGCATTAATCTACGGAATCCCTACCATTGTTGGCTTGGAGACTGAGCAGAATATCCTGCTAGCCATGGGCTTCTAGTGATTAGTGAACACCCCTTCTTTAAGCAATAAATCGGTCTACTTTGGCCACTTATTACAGGATCTTATCTGTACATTGCACTGGGTCTCTTATCAGCTATTCCCCTGGATCTTTTTCCTCCAAAGCTCTGAGCCTCCGTTACTTAAGAGTCCAAGTTTTGTATATTTCCAGAATCTTCAAGGCAGTTCTCAAGATCAGAACTCCTGTAAGGTAGTGTACGTACCGTGATTCAGCGCAGGGGGGACCCCAGTTGCAGAAGAAGACAATCCTTGCCTGATACCACCACTACCGAGGGCTACAGAGGAGGCAGACTTCAATAGATGGCAGCAGGCACGAAGGTCTAGAGTAGTCGAGGTGTAGTCCGAGTCGGGGAGCCAGAGAGTAGAATGGTCAATAAAACGATAGCCGGGTCAGGGAGAACAGAGAGCAGCAGAATCCAATAGAAAGCCAATTATTCGGGGCACAGACGAGAGAGGTGGTCAGGAGTAAGCCAGGTCAGGAGTCCAGTAAATCAGGAGAGCAAAATAATACTTAGGCAGCAAAAACGAAGAAGCTGGGAGCAATCCACGCTGAGCTAGCTTGAGAAATCTTCAAGCAAGTTTGAATTGCGCGCCCAGAAGATTTAAAGGGCATAGCTCCGCCCCCGTGACGTACGCCACGCTGCCCGTCGCCATAGCGATGATGAAGACAGCATGGAAAGAGCTTCGCGGCGTGCACACGCTTGTCTCCAGTTGCGGCCGCGTTCAGAGGGGGATAGTCGACGGTGACGAGATCCGAAAGTGCTGCTAATCGTTTTGTGAGGTAAGTGACGGGGACCAGCGGAGCGGACGTTACAACTCCTCTCCAGTCTTCTGCACCTCCATGGGATCTCCTTTTATTCTTTGGGCCTTCTCTTCTTGTCCCTTTAACCAACTAGAGGTAGCTTCTCTGTCTCTACTGATGCTGAAGACTATTCTCCTGGTGGCAATTAGCTTGGCTAGAAGGATGTTTGAATGTCAATCCTTCTCATGGCAGGAGCCATAACTTGTTTTCCAGCAAACCAAGTTTGGTTTTCAGGCCTTTACATCATTTCTGGCCTAGGTGGTTTCCGATTTTCATTTGAACCAGGAAGTTATTCTACCTTCCCTTTATCTGGACTCATCAATGAGGAAGATTCTATACTTCATTCTTTGGATCCAGTCAGAAGTCTCAAGTCATATATTCAGAGAATGGCAGACTGGACGGGCTCTTATTCTGTAAGAGGCATGTGGCCTCCTCCTCTACTCTGATCAGGTAGTTGGTGTAGACAATTTCTAAAACCTATGAGTCTCCAGGGGTTTAAGGTACTTTCTGGTTTGCATGCACATTAAACAGGGGCCTTATTATCCTCATGTGCAGTAGCAGCATAGGTTTACTTGAAACTATCTGCAGAGCAGGAACTTGGTCATCAATTTCCACCTTTGTGAAATATTCTAAGATGGATATCCATGCATGTTTTGATTATAATTTGCATCTATTTTTTCTTTATGATTTTTTTTTATAAATATTGCTTTATATATTGCTTGGGTATTACCCATATTTGATGCCAGGAAAGGGGGAAATTGTTTTCATACTTACCGTAATTTTCTTTTCCTGGAAAAGATCCATGGCGGCATGAAATTCCCTCCCTTGGGTCTGATTGATTGTTACGAGACTGATGGCTGAGGTGATTAGGGGCCTATATGTATCATGTGTGAGTTTGTTTTCCTGTCCTATCAGCTGAGAGGGAGGAGCTACCCATATGTAATGCTGCCATGGATCTTTGCCAGGAGAAGAAAATTACGGTAAGGATGAAAACAGTTTTCCCCTTTAACCTTTCTTGGTAAGTTTTATCTGTCAATCCATGAACCAGTTTAGTAGCCCTTTTCTGAACTTTCTCCAAAGTATGAATATCCCTCTGGAGATACGGTCTCCAGTACTGCGTACAGTACTCCAAGTGGGTTCTCACCAGTGCTCTGTACAATGGCCACACTACACTATACAAGTCTCTTCGCCCCAATGGGAACTGGATCAGTGGGTATTAATAGCTAAAAAAACATATTACATACAGAGTAATGTTAATTTTATCTAACCAAACAAATAGAACCTTTGCTGCAATTACCATGTGAACATAAGTCTGCATTAAGTATGGAGGTGGCCATCTTAAAATTCCATCACATTCTCCTCAGAGAGAGTTACTGTTTAAAAATAAAGCCATTGCCAATGGCCAATCAGAACCTGGGAGACCGGAAAATAAGTTTGCTACAAATCATTTTGCTCAGTTTAATTTAAAAAAATGCTTGCCAAGCTTAAAGACAAACGGTCAAGACCAGGTGCATAAATTTCTTTTTATAGTGACATACAATGGTATAAGGACAGTTTATTATGGCAGGTCTACTTCAGCATCAAATCCTAAATCTGTGACCAAATATAATTCCTATTCTCCTCTGCTTCAAGCTGTGATGCTGGCTGGTGCCTTTAACTAAATGCATATAAAATTCACACATATTGTATACTCTGTTGTTGTGTAGAATCATTGAAGTTGAATCAATGCAGAGAGTTTGTGTAAGAAAGAAAAATAGCCCCGTAAATATATTTTAGTCAAGTTCAACCTAAGACTGCTGCTCAAAGGGATAGAAAGAGAAGGTTAGAGTTTAAAGGATAAGGAAACAAATACAGAGTATGGTAAAGACAAGACAAGCTGCTGTGAACGTCAATGGGTCGTTCCGAAGGCTGCATAAGAGGAAGGGTAGATACAGGATATGTGAGCGCTAACAGACAACACACAATTGTTTATTACAGTTAAAATATTTAATTATATCATAAAACATGTTTGCCAAATAGTATACTCCTCTGTATATGCCATACTATTTATCCAACTTTTCCTATGATATAATTAAATATTTTAACTGTACTAAACCATTGTGTGTGGTCTACTATCTCTCACGTCAACATAGCCACTAAATATATTTACCGTAGTTTAGCTGCTAAGGAAGGCAAATGTGCATTAAAAATATGTGTGATCCTCATCTTCAGATATGAACAGGGCCCGCACAAGACATTGTGCTGCCTGGGGCGAAAAAACTAAATGCTACCCAGCCCCCCAGAAAAAAAATGTAATTTAATACAAGAGCATCTTTATATATGCAAAATTATATGAAATACTGTATTGGCCCGAGTATTGGCTGGCCATGATTAAAATGTGTTCCCTGAATGTTTGAGCATTTAAACTTAATGTACAATATTTGAACAAGTCATGTTATAGGTCAGTGGTCACATATTATTTTTTAGGGAATTGCACAGCCTATTTTCATAATAATGTTTGTTTTACCATTTTTTTTTCTTTTCAAAATGTGGGTGAGCTCTTAGAAATAAATATTTTATTTTTATATGCCCACTAAAGCACTTCTGATATTCATAATAAAATATTTTTTTCAAGGAGCTCACTCATAATGTGAAAAGAAAGTAATAGTAAAGCATTATTATGAAAATACCCTGTGCAATTTCCTAAAACATAATGTGACCAGTGACCTATAAAAACATCCAGATAGATTTATATTGACATATATAGGCAGTGTCAAATGAGTTAACCCCTAGGGTGGCTAGACAGATATAGGCAGTGTCAGAGGAGTTAACCCTTTGGGTGGCTAGACAAATATTGGCAGTGTCAGGGGAGTTAATTTCTGGATTGCCTGACATTTATAGGCAGTGTTAGAGGAGTTAACCCCTTGGGTGGCTAGACAGATATAGGCAGTGTCAAAGGAGTTAAACCCTTGGGTGGCTAGACAGATATAGGCAGGGTCAGAGGAGTTAACCCCTTGGGTGGCTAGACAGATATAGGCATTATCAGAGGAGTTAACCCCTTCATCCACTCACTCACACACATACACAGGCAGTCTGTCACTCACACATACACACACTCTCTCTCAGACTCACACTGACACACACACACACATTCTCATTTACACTGGCACACACGCACTCACTCACTAACACTGAGATATACACTCTCACTCACACTGACATACACACTCTCAGTTTTTACCTTACCTGGTACATGCATCTCTTGCTTTAAGCTCCTCATGTGAAGGAGGGACTGATCACTGGAGGCTTCTGAACTCTCAACCAATCAGGAGAGTGTAGAGGTCTCACCTGATTGGCTTCAGTCAGAGCTCCCCCAGACACAGGAAAGAAAAGAAGGAAAAAAACGCTGCGTGGAGCAAAGTGCCGCCTCTGCCAGGCTGCCACTGCCCCAGTCTGCCCCATTAAAGGGCCGGCTCTGGATATGAAGGCTGTCTAAAGGGTTATTTGTCTTTAACCTTTAAAGGAAAAACAAAGTGTAGCGGATGGCACCAGGCAACCCTACAAAAATACTGTATAAAGCTGCATCCGTGTATCTGCTGTATTTTCTGTGTATTAAAGCCTTCCATTGTTTAGTTATGTCAGCCACCCAGTCTGACTACCTTGCTTCTGGCTCCAGATTAAAGTGGCTAGATACTGCTTTACTGGTGATGTGTTTAAGTTTTCTATTGTTTAATCAAGTGTTATCTGATTGCAGTTTGGTGTATATAAGTCTGTGTTGTTTGTCAAATAAAGTAGTTCAATCTTGCTGTAAAAGGCTTGTCAGTTATGCTCCTGAAACTGTGTGTCGTCCAGTTATTGGGATTGCTGTTGGGATATTGCTGTATTTGACCTGCTGGAAACCCTGCCTTTGGATTTACTATTTACTTGTTCCTGAGTCTCGCTTGGATTATAAGCGGAGATAACCTGGGTAATATTGCATCTCCGCTACATTGGTTGGCAGCGCTGGGATCCAGACTCACAGAGGAACAAGCCTAAATGGAGTACGGATGGAGATTGATTTTGCCACACTAAAACGCTCCACGCTAAAAGACCTTCTGGAGGCAAAGGGTATACAAGCCAGCAATAAGACAAAAGCGGCACTTATCACTGAACTGATGGCGGAGTACCGAATGGAAGGCGATTCGGTTCCCGAACAGGGGAATTCGGGAGAAACACCGGAACAAAGGGAGTTCCAGAGGCAGGTACAATTTCGGCTGTCTTTCTATGGGGAACACCCTCCAACAGAGATTGTTTCCAAAACAATAACGGAGGTCCAGGAATTTATACTGAGGAGTCAAATAGCGGCCCCAGAACGCAGCTCTGCAGTAAATATGCCACATGAAGGTAAGCCGAAAATACCGTACCAGGCTTTTAAAACATATGTGGAGGCAGAGGAAGATATAGACGCTTTCCTGCAAGATTTCGAGAGACTGTGTGCACTGCATAGAATCAGCACAGAGGACTGGGTACCTATTTTGGCAGGGAGGTTAACTGGGAGGGCAGCTGAGGCATATCGGACTGTACCGAATGATGAAATACGGAATTACCACAAAGTGAAAGAAATTATATTGGCCAGGTATGCTATAACACCAGAAGCATACCGGCGGAGATTCAGGGATTTAAAGAAGGTGGAGAAAGACTCACATGCTGAGTGGGCATGCAGACTGCAACGAGCAGTCTTGGGGTGGGTGCAAGCGAGCAAGGCACGGTCTATGGAGGATGTATTGCAAATGGTACTGCTGGAGCAATTTTATGAAGGAGTAACCAGCGAGGTACAGGAGTGGGTAAGAGACAGAAACCCTACCTCCCTTACCGAAGCAGCCAGGAAGGCGGACGAGTACCTGGATGCACGCAGGCAGCAAAAACCTGCAGCTCCAAAAGTACCTTTTAAAACCTTTGGGGGAAATAACTACACGCCAGCTCTACCAAGGTCACTGCCACCACCACCACCACCCGCTGCACAGCCACGTTTCCGCCAGCCCACGTCGGGCCCTTGCCACCACTGCCAGAAGTGGGGACATTATAAAAGGGAATGCCCCCAGCTGCGGGACCGTTCCACCTGGATTCGACCCGGTCCGCCACCACCACCGAGAGCCGCCGCAGCCCATCACTACCAGGACATCGTGGCCACACCGTATGGTTCAGCAGTTCCCATCACAACAGTAGAGCAGTGGGAGGTACTGCACGAGGCAGATCCCGTCCAGGCTAACGCAGACAACCGCCAGCATCACAGGCAGACCGTGTATCTGGAGGGTAAAGCGGTTCAGGGGCTACGTGACTCAGGAGCCACCATCACCCTGGTAAAAAGTCACCTGGTCTCAGACCAAGCTAAACTTAATAAGACTGTGGCCGTCAGGGTAGCCGGGGGAGCAGTATACCGGCTACCCACAGCAAGGGTACATTTGCATTGGGGAGCGGGGGCAGGGCATGTGGAGGTGGGGTTGATGCCGCAGTTACCGGCGGAGGTTTTATTGGGGAACGATCTGGGGAGGCTCACATCTGCTTTTGAGCCCCAGACACCCACCACAGGAGAAGCTCACCCTGTGGTCACTCGACAACAGGCCCGCACCCAGGACTACAACACACTCCCGGAGGTTCAGGTAAGAGATCCTTCCCCTTCCCCTGACTGTGTCCCCTGGGCCCCTCCTAACGAATTTGCAGCTGAGGTAGTGACTGACCCCACCTTGCAGGTGTATAGGGACAAGGTGACAGCAGACACGCCTGGGGGGGAGGGCGAAAGGTTTATTTGGGACAACCAGCTGTTATATCGGGAGACGGATAAGCAGGTATCCGGGTCAGACCCGATTGTGATGAGGCAGTTAGTGGTACCTCAGCGGTACCGGGCGGAGTTACTACGGATAGCCCATGACATTCCGCTATCTGGACATTTAGGGGTCAGCAGGACCCGATACAGGTTAACCCAAAGTTTCTTTTGGCCGGGAATTAGCCAGGAGGTGCGCAGGTATTGCAACACGTGCGATACCTGTCAAAGGGTGGGGAAAAGGGTGGACCGGCGCAAGGCCAAGTTACATCCCCTCCCCATAATCGAGGAACCCTTTAGCAGGGTAGCAGTTGACCTAATAGGACCCCTCAACAAAGCAAGCCCGTCAGGTAAAAGATTTATCCTGACAGTAGTAGATTATGCCACCAGATATCCAGAGGCGGTGGCCCTGACGAATATACAGGCTGAGACAGTAGCCGAAGCCCTGATGAAGATATTCTCCCGGGTGGGACTCCCCAGGGAGATTGTCTCCGATCAGGGCACCCAGTTCACCGCCGAAGTCACGCAGCGCCTCTGGAAGTTTTGTGACATTAAGCCGGTCATTAGTTCCCCTTACCACCCCCAGACGAATGGGCTCTGCGAACGTTTCAACGGTACATTGAAACAAATGCTCCGAACCTTCGCAGAGACCCACAAGGACTGGGAGAAGTTCCTGCCACACCTCCTCTTTGCTTACCGGGAGGTGCCGCAGGAATCCACTGGGTTCTCCCCATTTGAACTATTGTTTGGCCGCAGGGTACGAGGGCCTTTAGATTTGATCAGAGAGCATTGGGAGGGAGAACGGAGCACTGACGGCACCCCCATCATACCCTATGTGTTGGCATTCCGAGACCGCCTTGAGGCCTTAACTCAGACGGTACGCGAGAATTTGCAGGCGGCTCAGACACGCCAACGCACATGGTATGATCGGGGCGCCAGGGACCGTAGCTTTCAGGTCGGGCAGAAGGTGTTAATCTTAAAACCTGTCCGACACGATAAGCTGCAGGCCGCCTGGCAGGGCCCTTATAAGGTGGTGGAACAACGGTGTGACACCACTTATATAATCGGCTCGTGCGTTGGTACTGGGGGGCGACGCATGCTCCATGTGAACATGATGAAGCCCTACCAGGAGCGCTCGGAGGAAGTGACCGCTATATGTGCGCCTAACTCCGAGGAGTTTGACAGTTTACCTCTCCCGGATCTGCTGGGAGAGGGTCAGTTATCCGGGGACTTAGGGGAGGTCACCCTGGGGGATCGGTTGAGCCCACAGGAGCGGAGCGAGGTACAACAGCTGTTGAGGGAGAAGCAGGATATCTTCTCTAATGTACCTGGTTACACTCCTCTGGCCACTCACCGAGTAGACACCCCAGGGCAACTTCCCATGCGTCAGACCCCGTACCGCATCCCAGAAGCGGTACGGGCGAACATGCGCAAGGAGATAGATGAGATGCTCCAGCTGGGGGTGATTGAGCCCTCTGACAGCCCCTGGGCATCTCCGGTAGTGCTAGTGCCAAAGCGGGACGGCACGACCCGGTTTTGTGTAGACTACCGGAGATTAAATGAGAAGACGGTATCGGACGCCTATCCTATGCCCAGGATAGACGAACTCCTGGATCGGATGGCGAGGGGGCACTATCTCACCACAATTGACTTGTGTAAAGGGTATTGGCAAATACCCTTGGCACAAGACGCCATCCCTAAGTCGGCCTTTGTCACCCCATTCGGCTTGTACCAATTTAAGGTCATGCCGTTTGGGATGAAAAACGCCCCGGCTACTTTTCAGCGGATGGTGGACCGCCTCCTAGATGGGTTCCAGGATTATACCTGCGCATACCTCGACGATATTGCCATTTTCAGCAATACCTGGCAGGAACACCTGACCCATATAGGAGCGGTCCTAGACAGGATTAGGGCCGCTGGTTTAACGCTGAAACCAGCCAAATGCAGCATAGGAATGGCTGAAGTACAGTACCTAGGTCATCGGGTAGGATGTGGCAAGCAAAAGCCGGAACCAGCCAAAGTAGAGGCTGTAGCTCAATGGCCCACCCCTAGGACTAAGACCCAGGTGTTAGCGTTCTTAGGAACGGCCGGATACTACCGGAAATTTGTCCCGAATTACAGTGCCCTGGCCAAACCTCTCACCGACTTGACACGTAAAAACCTACCCCGCCAAGTAACCTGGACCCCGGAGTGTGAACAGGCATTTCAGTTGTTAAAAGATGCATTGACAAATGCCCCTGTCTTGGCAGCTCCCAATCCAACTAAGCGTTTTCTTGTCCACACAGACGCTTCTATGTTTGGATTGGGAGCAGTATTAAGCCAAGTCGGGGCCGATGGCGGAGAACATCCCGTGGCTTACATCAGCCGGAAACTGTTACCTCGAGAAGTAAGCTACGCCGCCATCGAGAAAGAATGCCTGGCTGTGGTGTGGGCCCTGAAGAAATTACAGCCATATTTGTACGGACAAGCTTTTTCCCTGCTCACGGATCACAACCCGTTAGTATGGCTAAACCGGGTGGCTGGGGACAATGCCCGGCTGCTTCGCTGGAGTCTGGCGCTGCAGCCCTTTGACTTTAATATCCAGTACCGCCCGGGTAAACAGAATGGAAATGCTGATGGGTTGTCTAGGCAAACGGACCTAGAGAAATGATCCGTGAGCCTCCCCGGACATCCCCAAGCCGATCCGTGTTGGATCAGACTGTGTATGCCGGCTTGTGGGCAAGGGGGAGCAGTGTAGCGGATGGCACCAGGCAACCCTACAAAAATACTGTATAAAGCTGCATCCGTGTATCTGCTGTATTTTCTGTGTATTAAAGCCTTCCATTGTTTAGTTATGTCAGCCACCCAGTCTGACTACCTTGCTTCTGGCTCCAGATTAAAGTGGCTAGATACTGCTTTACTGGTGATGTGTTTAAGTTTTCTATTGTTTAATCAAGTGTTATCTGATTGCAGTTTGGTGTATATAAGTCTGTGTTGTTTGTCAAATAAAGTAGTTCAATCTTGCTGTAAAAGGCTTGTCAGTTATGCTCCTGAAACTGTGTGTCGTCCAGTTATTGGGATTGCTGTTGGGATATTGCTGTATTTGACCTGCTGGAAACCCTGCCTTTGGATTTACTATTTACTTGTTCCTGAGTCTCACTTGGATTATAAGCGGAGATAACCTGGGTAATATTGCATCTCCGCTACACAAAGTACTTGCAAATGTCATGTTTATTTAATAGAATGAAAAGTGTAAACAAACCGCAAAACTTGATCATTTAACAATTTAATCATAACCTTGAAGTGGCTTCTCTGCTTCCTGATACATGGACATCATCCCTTGGCTTGGCAACATTTTCCACCCTTGTGCTTTCCTTTCACACTAGAAGAACTTCTCTGGAGATGCCCCTTAACTGCCTCTAGTCCCCCTAGTTCAAACAAGTCTACAACTATTCAATGAATACCATCCTATCCTCAATAATTCCTCATTCACCTACTACATTACCTCTACTTCCACCCCTATGACTTTGTTTTTCATCTGTTTCCCCATTAAATTAAAGGACAACTGTCAGCAAAAATATAACCTGTTTAATTGGATGATTGCACTAGGAGTAGACATTTAAAATTAATGTTAAATTTAAAAAAATTAAAGTTACCTTGTTGAGCATTCTTTGCTCTGTATAGTTATAGGAGGCGGACATGTTGTTCAGATGTTTGGGTCAGATCTGTGAAAGCTTCCTTCATCTCACCCAAGATTTAGGAAGATCTGATCCAAGATACAAAACAACATGTCTGTCCTCTGGTTGAGCAAGTAGGGCTCAGTAAGGAACTTAATATTTTCGCCAGACTGACTCATTAAAATCAGCTTCATTAAATGATTTCTCCCAAAACTTTTTTTTTTGGGGGGGGGGGCTGCATAGACTGTGAGATATCTTTTAAATGCTACTATATAAAACAGGGAGAAATGCCCTTTCATGAATAAAATTAGATTTTGGGGTTTACTGCCTGTTTAAGCACTGGATGGACTGCTGGTGCTATATTTATAATAATAATAGCAGTTGACACTTTAATGCAAGTGGTATGTGGGTAATTTAAATAAAATAGTGGATTTAAAACAAGGTAGTATAGACCAGCTGTTCCCAGTTCTGTGAACACTCATACATACAAAGATTGAACGGCATATTTCCTGCAAGGTCGACTCTTCTGAGATACTCCTGTCTTCAGTGACCCAGCAGAAGGAACATAAAATCCACTTTCCTCTCAAAACATTGAACTAGGCTTTTTTTCATGATCATATGCTTTTAAAATGAGTACATAATGCACTGTTTAATATTTCAGGAGTTGCAATCTCAGATGAGTGCAATGCAGATGGAACTGGCTCTGAAAGAAGTCTCTATTAATGCAATGAAAGGAGAGAATGAGTCTCTGAGCAGACACCTCCGAAACCTCACAGGTAATGGGATCAAAATACAATCATACTGACGCTGCCATATAAAAGTGTGATTGTGCCAGGAAACCAACTACATCTACCAAATGAGACTACCATACCTACTAAGTGTCCCTATTTGTGAGGGACAATTCCTATTTTGCACCCAAACCCCCCGTCATGATTTCCTCCTCAATTGTCCCTCTTTTCTGGCCGCTCAGAATTTGTAGTTTGAGCTCCACAGCAATAAAACTCACAATAAAGTGAGTTTAAACTGCAGGAAATGTGGTTTATATTAATTTGTGTAAATAAAATACTTAATTCTAGTTCTAAATAACTTATCAAATTACATAGATAGTTACCAATTGGCCATAAAGGCACTGAAATAGTTCAGGAAAAGCCCCACCCATAGCCACACCTTCAGCCACTCCCACACAATAAAAATGTCCCTCTCCAGACTCCACAGACAAAACATTTACAACACATTTTTCTCTTGAAGCCCATTAAGCTGTGAAGCTGGGTGGTTCCAAATGCATAGACATAGTGTACTCTGTTGTGGTGTGGAGTGAATGTATCCATATCATAGTGAACTAAAGGACACAATGCACTGGAGTGAATAAACATTTATTGTGTCAAATTATTACATGCTTGTGCACAGGTTAATAAATAGTCTAGCTGAAGTTAAATAACAGCTGAGAGTTTCTATGTAAGATACAGAAACAATACTGTAAAATATTGGGGATGGGACGGTTCACCGCAAACTCTCGCGTGATGGCCAGTTCATCATGTGACAGGTCAATGCAAGACAAGTCATCACGGCACAGTTCATCTCGGGATCGCATTGAAGGTTAGTATTATTAGTATTAGGGGTTAGTATCAGTACTTAGTATTAGGAGTTAGTTTTGGGGTTTGGGTTTGTATTAGTCCTTAGAATTAGGACTTCGTATTGGGGTTCAGGATTAGTATTATGGCTTAATATTCAGAGTTTGTATTGGGGTTTGGGTTAGTTTTAGTGCTTAGTATTAGGAGTTAGTATTGGGGTTCGGGGTAAGTATTATGGCTTAGTATTAGGAGTTCATATTGGGGTACGGGATTTGTATTAGGGCTTAATATTAGGAGTTAGTATTGGGGTTCTGGGTAAGTATTATGGCTTAGTATTAGGAGTTCATATTGGGGTACGGGATTGGTATTAGGGCTTAGTATTAGGAGTTAGTATTGGGATTCAGGGTTAGTGTTAGGGCTTAGTATAAGGACTTAGTATTGGGTTCAAGGTTAGTATTCGAGCTTAGTATTCAGAGTTAGTATTGGGGTTCGGGGTAAGTATTATGGCTTAGTATTAGGACTTAGTATTGGGGTTAGTATTAGGACTTAGTATTAGGGTTCGCGGTTAGTATTAGAGCTTAGTATTAGGTGTTAGTGTTAGGGTGCGGGGTTTGTAATAGGGCTTAGTATTAGGACTTAATAATGGGGTTTGGGGTTAGTATTAGAGCTTAGTATTAAGACTTAGTATTGGGGTTAGTATTATAGCTCAGTATTAGTAGTTGGTATTGAGGTTCGTATTAGGGCTTAGTGTAAGGACTTAGTATTGTGGTTAGGATCAGAGCTTAGTATTAGGAGTTCGTATTGGTGTTCAGATTTAGTATTAGGACTTGGTATTGAGGTTTGAGTTAGTATTATAGCTCAGTATTAGTAGTTAGTATTGGGGTTCGGGGTTTGTATTAGGTTCGGGGGTTAGTATTGGGGCTCAGGGGTTTTAGGGGGGTTAATTTATTAGGGGGGTATTACTGTATTTGTTAAAGCTTACACTGCCGTGATGAAACAGCCACTGTGAACTGTCAGAAATGAAATGGCCAAAATGTACTGTCCTAGACGCGAAAATATTATTTATATACTAAATGACTTGAGTAAGGGGAGAGAAACGCATTACAGAATATGTCTTTGTGAATCGCTTTGAATAGTGATGCCCCATAGATGATACATTTACAAGTCAAGAATTACAAAATCTGGAACAGATAAAGGAGTATTTATTGCAATCGGTTGCTCTCCTCCCTGGCACTGCATGACCTAAACGATATATAATATAGAGACATTATCGTACTATCACACGGTTCCGTTCACTATCTTACTGACAATCTTTACTTAATAAGGCCAGACAACTGGGTGATATTAACTTCAAAGGAATAAAGATCTCGGTCTTTGAAGATCTGCCGTCATCTGTGGTAGCATTGCGCTGACACATGAAACCAGAGGTTCGGTACCGATGGGAGCCACATGCGGAGGCAAAATAATCACCTTATCTTCTTTGGAAACTGCAAAGGACTTCTTCTCACAACTGGAGCTATCACTTCATAACAGAAACAGCAGGAACAGGGAACCCCAGGAACTGACATTTCAGATCTGATTGTGCTCACCATCCAGATGCTGCAGGCTTTTCCACCATGTATACAGCTAGCGTAATCAGTTTTTATATGTTGTCCTGCACAATATATAATTCTTGTTGAGAGGGATGGGTATGGTTCACATTCATGGAAAATAGTTTTTCTGCTTGGATTGGATCTTTAACTTAATAAGATATGGAGCATCTTAATATGACTGGTATAGTGACATAAATCATAGAAATTATGCTTTTCTTTTAGATGCAAATATGCAAGAGAAGGAAATTCTGATGGAGGATGTTACACAACTTAAAAAGCTGGCTGAGATTTGTAACCAAGATACTACACGCAAAGAGGAAGAGCGAAAGAGCATTCATAATGAGTTGCATAGTACCATCCAGAGAGTAAAGGAAAAGGACAGAGCTCTCGGCCTGATGCACACACAAGTACTGTATTGTTTCAGTTGACCATGTAAATAGAGAGGAGGGTCAGCACTCCGGAGTTCTCTTTGTTTAGTTAATTTATTAGTGTAGCCAATATAAATAGTGTCATTTCGGTGTGGAGATAAAGCACACTTACCATGTATATGAAAACAGTCTAGAAACTCTGTAGTACAGCTGGACAATGATCGCTATAAAAATCTAATGGGTAAAAATGTATACACCTAGGAAATCTCGGGTGGGTAATTGGCCCTCAGTCCATCCACAATAATGAACAAATGGCTCCCAGTCCATCCACTCTAATGAACAGGGGAACTGGGGATGGCCAAAATGGTCTCCAAATCCAAGATTAAATAAGCCAACACCGGTAAATAAATAAAAGGTCCAGGGATTTGCACGGTGGGCAGTGATTTAATGTAGTATGATAACATGCACATAAATAGACACCTGGGGAGGTTAATGTTTTTTCAGATATGTGTATTTAAGGAATATACTTCATTAACGCTGAAGGTGATTAAGGTTACATTGTATCAAATGTTTTCCTGTTTTTTGATGTCAGTTTGTACTAATTTTTGCAAAAATCCCAACAAACATTGACAGATGGCAGCTCTGACTAGGAAAGACTTAGTGTTGTTCATCATTTGGGCAATATAAGGTCGCTCCGTGTGATAATGCACCATCTGTAGAATCTGTTTGACCCTCAGGGCTGATGGTTCAAATTCTATAAGATACTCCAAAAAAAAAATTGGGCAGACTAGATGGACCGAATGGTTCTTATCTGCCGACACATTCTATGTTTCTATGTTTCTATGTTTCTAAGATAAAATGAGTGCCATTAAATTGGGTAATAATAACATCCCCTGGATGTTCCCCAAAAGTAACTTGCCTTTCTTGGTTGGATGACATCAAACATTGTGTGACCCCCCCCCCCCCCCCCCATGAGACGTTCTGCAGATCCCCCTGCAGGGCACTGCAGTGGTATCCACTCTGTCAGGTGAGGCCACTTCAGGATATTACAGGTTCTCAATATTTACTAGAATCTCAACATACCTGAACCTTGTTGTTTGGGCACGCCTCTGTGACTTCACTCGTGACATTGTGAGGTCTCACAACATATGGGGCAGGGACCCACAGGGTCGATAAAGACCCTGTAAGGTCTCCGTGTCTGTGTCATCTCCTTTAGGATGAAAGCATCATGCAGCGTTAAAGGGACACTACCACTTACATAAGATGTAACTAGATAACCTGGTAATTTAAAACAAACAAATAAATAACTCATATGCCACTGTTTTTTTTTATATATATGATTAGATTAATTGCATATAAAAAGAAAAATAAAATTAGATGTTTATCTCCTGGCTCCATTTTGTGAATATATCATCCAAAATCTTCCAGCCAGTCTCACTTTTTAACTGTTGCCAAAACCTGCATGATGATGTCATAAGATATACCCCTGATCTGTTACTGGCTCCTGTGTATCATAGAGGGCAGAAATAGGTGGCTGTATACACCTTTGTTTACCTGTCTTACAACACCAAGAGAGGAGATTAACCTGATTAAACAGGATAATAACTCAGCCCCCATGTGATGTAATAGTTACAATACCCTCCCATTAAATGCAAGTCTATGTTCTAAATTCTGACTTATAGACTGGATTCTGTGTCACCAGACCGAAAGTGAGAAATTTGTGCTGTAAAGTCACTAGGCAGTGGCACCCAAAAACACTATATTTCACAAAATGGCGGCACCCAGTCACACTTGTTTAGTAAAATATTTGATTAAATACTGTCACATAACAAAAACCATAGACATATCTGAAATCAACAATGCAAAATAAAATAAAAACTTTTCATTTTTTGGTGGGAGTGTCCCTTAAACCCCTTCACGTCGGATGGTGCTTTGGTCCTTAACGACCAAAGCACCTAACCGGCGTCTTTTTCTTCCTGGACGCTGATCACTTTGCGATCGGCAGCCAGGAACATCCAAGCAGGGACCCAATCAGGGTCTCTATAGACCCTGTCGGTCCCTACCGACATCCCATGATACTCTGTGACGTCACATGTGATGTCACGGAGGCATGCCTGAACCCAGAAGTTCGTGCACGCAGGGATGCCAGAAATGTAGCGCACACTCGGTTTGAGTGTTTACTACATTTCCCATGTCAGACTAAGGCGACTCAAAGTGGCCACATCTGACACTGGGGATCCTTCTGCAAGTCTCTGCAGCGGGATCCGCACACATTGAGGGAGCCACAATGAGCTGTTTAATGCAGGACATTCTATGCTGTCCTATAAGCCTCCAGGCACTTAAAAGTAGGACGGCATAGAATGTCCTACAACTGGGAAGGGGTTAAGGGGTCAAACACTGTTATTGTGAATTCTGTATAGTTGTATTCATTCAAATCAAGTGATTGTTACATTTAATTATAATGCAATTTTTGAAATTTTATTTAATTCCATTCACTATTTAGCGTATACATAAGTAGTTGGCTGATACAATTGAAATCCGTACTACCTGTACATGTGTACATGCAGATAATAATATCACACAATACCATATATACAAAACAGCACTGTAACAAGCTGTCTACCGGACGTAGCAGACCCTCTGCTCGTTATGGGAAGATGCTCTGCTTGTAACAGCTGGAACAGATGAACACCTGTGGAACCTCCGCTATATGTTCGTGAAAGAATCACTCAGGACACAGAACAGCAGACAAAAGAACATTTTTTGGGGGATTTTTACAGCACATATATACACAACCACGATCAGACAATACTTGATTAGACAATAGAAAACTTAAACACATTACCAGTAAAGCAGCTATCTAGCCACTTGAATTTGGTGCCAAGAAGATCATGCACCAATCACTGATTCACCGACATGAGAGTGACCAATCAGACATGAGGGGTGGAGTTATGTGCTTTGTGTGACAGCATAAGCCCTTTAACTCGGGGACCAATGGGAAAAGCGTCAACACTTAGCCCCGCCCCCTTGGTTCTCCCCCCTAGTGAGCCGAGAGCTACCCAAGTGACCGAGTGACAGAGCCCCCTTCAACCACCGACCAATCAGAACAGGAGCGACAGTTGGTGCGGTGGCGGATGACAAGCACCTAATCTGGGATCACAATATCAACCAAAAGGAATAGAAACATAGAAACATAGAATGTGTCGGCAGATAAGAACCATTCGGTCCATCTAGTCTGCCCAATTTTTTTTGAGTACTTTTATTAGTTCCCCGTTCCCGGTCTTATAGCTAGGATAGCCTTGTGTCTATCCCACGCATGCTTAAAATCCTTGACTGTGTTTACCTCTACCACTTCTGCTGGCAGGCTATTCCATACATCCACTACCCTCTCAGTAAAGTAATACTTTCTGATATTACTTTTAAATCGTTGCCCCTCTAATTTAAGACTATGTCCTCTAGTTGTGGTAGTTTTTCTTCTTTTAAATATACTCTCTTCCTTTACTGTGTTGATTCCCTTTATGTATTTAAATGTTTCTATCATATCCCCCCTGTTACGTCTTTCCTCCAAGCTATACATGTTAAGATGCTGTATAGCTTTATATGCGAATAGCTGTCAAATGATGACATATGTACAGTATATACAGTGTTAAATTACATACAATCAAAGTGCAAATAAATAGAGAAAATGGCATAATTACCTAATAGTACAAAAGAGCAGGTGCTAAATTGACCCCCTCCCATGTTTTGGCCACCTCTTGCTCAAGGCTACTACATCCAAAACTGGGGGTCGATTTGACACGTGCTGCTTTGTATCTATAGTGTTTGTTGTTTAATAAAGATTTACCCCTGTCTGTATTATCTGCATCTTTACTGGTGCTTCTTGGGACAGAATCATCACAGTCTTTATTCATAGCAGTGTTTTGCTAATTTCCTTTATGACTGGTCTTGGTCATTTACATTTCTGATATTGTATACCGGTACCGGTACCTAACCATGTTGACATTATTTTATGGATAGGTTCAAGAACAAATAAGGCAGCATGAACATGTAGAAGCGCAGCTTATAGAAAAGAGATCAGAATTCCTAAGGACGCAGTCTGCCTTACATCAACTGGAAGAACAATATCTAACCACTGCTCAGTCTATTCAGGAGCAGATTGGCTCTGAACTCCGGTATGTACACAGCCAGCTGTGAGTTATCTGCTTCTTACTAACTTATTTGAAACAAACACAATTAAGTTCCTATTTGTTGTTGTCTACAGTAAAGAAGCAGAAAAACTTAGATATCAGCTAAAAGAAAAACAAATATCAGCAGACGAGGATAAATACTTGCGAAACAAAATGGCAGTGGATTGTGGACGTCTCACCAAAGAAAATGGTGTCTTACAATCCAGGCTACTGGAAGCAACCAAACAACTTGAAAAGGTGATGTTTCTCTGCTCTGATGCTTAGGTGCGAATTTATTCATAGAAGAGGGAATTGAGAAGGGAATTGCAAAGTTTAGATCAAAATAGTAGAGTATTGAATTAGAGTATTAGAGTGCAGCTGGTTGGGAGAATTGTTCCAAATCAGCTACTTTTACCTTAATCCTGCATTTACCCACTCAATTCCCTGCAATTCCCTCTTTCATGGTTTAAAGCCCATATAATTGTTCACAATATGTATACTGTATACATACCATGTATGTGTACTCTCAACATAAACAGAAATGGTCCTTCTCTCTATACATCTATCAGCACTTACAATGTATGTGCACAAGTAATGGAATGCCATGTACCATCTAACACAACTATTATGTCAATCTAATAGTACTGTGATCAGCAAGGAAAGGGTAAACTTGTTTTTTTTTTTTACAGGATACTATAAGTACCTGAAGCACAGAGAGTGAATTAGAGGCTTTGACTTTGCCACCTAATTTGCATGTTATCGCGGGGATTGAGTGATCACTGCGATCACATGGTCTGAAACCCATTGATCCGGTCCAGGAACTTTGCCTCGGATGCTGTTTCAGACGAGCTGGCGGTGTGCATGGAGCGCACTGCCGGCTAGACTTCATGACGAGTTAACTCGTCATAAGGTCACTAATGCTGTTGCTCTTATGACGAGTTAACTCGTCATGAGGTCGCGAAGGGGTTAAATCATCTGGAGGATCATCATAACATGCCCCACTGGCAATAGAGGATGCTGGGGTGTGGCTCTGAAAGGGGACTGTCTGTGATGTGGAGTTACCCTGTCAGTATACAGTGTGACAGTTGTGTGGCATGGAATATTCAGTTTAAATTGAAAACACTTATTTTAGAATATTGTTATTTTTTGTTAGCTGAATGCTGCCTCTCGCTTTGGGAGAGGCAGTGTTTAGAAGATAAAGAACTGTGCTACTGTAATCTCCTCCTTACATTTAAAGTCTTACAGAGATAGAGAGAAAAACAGAGCATGACTTAGCCAGTGCTCTTGCTCACAAGGCCATTTGCTATGGGCCAGGAACTACTGCTGCATGCTGGGAGCTTGCATAAATTTTAAAGGTTCGTAGATAGAGAAATGAATGTGTACATGCAGATAATCTTTTTTGACCACTTATTTCTTTACCAAATGTAAATTAAATATGTAAACATCGATCAGGCATCTCCATAAATGTGTCCAAAAAGTACAATCCTCCATTTCACATGCACATTGAGTTGCCAGGTCCACCATTTCCTGGAACAACATAATTTTAACATGATGCTCTGCAATATGTAGAATACGAATGTGTTCAGAAAGAAAACAATTAGTTAATCAGTGTGGTTCATATAGGGCCCACAATGTGATGAATTGAATCCTAGGACAATATGTGTTCTGCTTTCCGCAGCCATGCTATTGCCTCAATAGACCAAACATTGGCCTCAGTAAAATGTAGCTTATAAATAAAACATATAGCACCCTTGAATTCTGGTCCTTTACATTATTATTAATTAATGTATCTTCTCCAAAAATATGCATAAAAACTTTTTTTGCAGTGTCCCTTTTATATATCTGTTCACATGGGCTTTTCAAAACCTAAATGGTGTTGTACTATAACCCCACTTAAATGTATACACAGTGACTCCAGTATGTCTACAGGCATTGGCTATCCAGTCTTACCTCTTTATTATGTTCAGTTTACACAACTTGGGGGAAAAGTTGGAAAACAAGATTAGAGAAGGAAAAACTGCTATACATACTACTTAAATGAACACAAAAACAACCTCTAAACAGTTATGTAAATAAGAAACTTGAAAGACATTCATTATTTGATATTCAGCAACAAACAAGCTTCTAACCCCAGTATACAACAATGGATCATGCCTTTTATGTCATTTCACCTTTCCAATCCATGGTTCATGTTCTCACGCCCATGGTTTATCTTGTCTTGGGTGGTAGCACTTATCATGCTAGATTAGGTATACAAGTGCTAACTAACTCCTCCCCACAGATTGTCCTCCACATATTCTGTGTAAATGCCACAAGTATCTTCTCTAGACCCTGAGCAAGCCGTCTGCCTCCTGGTGACAATACAAAGGCTTAACACAATGTGCTTTTGTAAAAGCCTGTCTGTGGCGGCATATGCTATCGTTTAGCCTCATTCAGTGATCACTTAACGGTTTCTGCAAATTAAACATGTGGTAAAACATTTACTAAAGGGAAAGGATTAATAATGTAAGGATTTTCCCATCCCGGATTTTTGTTTACAGAGAATAATGTTCATGTTTAATTATATTTCCCCTTTAAAAATAATTGTCCTGCTATAAAACCCTTCCCTTTAAAGAAAATGATTTGTACGGTCTATTGTTTTAAAAGTGTCTGCCTGGAGTAAAAGCTGAATATTTGCTTTGAGTTTGGAAGTGTATAAGCATCTAGTTATACACATCTGTTCAGTTTAAAGCAAAGGATTATTGTTCTTTCCCATCATCCCTTGCAAAAAATATGCAGTGAGCCAAAATAAAAAATACTAATTAACATCCGGGAACAGAAATGTCTCAGGGAGATGTCTGACCTCACTCCTCCTAGTCATTATGAGTGGAAGAGGGGTGATATATTGATTGACATTACTTGTGATAGACAGAGTTGGATTAGATGCATGGGATCAAACCAGGTCCTGTGACAAGATTGCTGTCCTGCATCTCAAGAGCATTCATAAGATACACCAAAGTAGGAGATCTAGTTTCACATTAGTATTGAGAGCACTGCAAGCAGCACTGAGGGAATAGACGGAAAAGAGTGTCAGACAGAAAGATACCCCTATGTGTCTTGTAGAGTGTGTTCACTAACATTTCCTGTCACCTACTATACATTGTACAAGGACAACGAGGGTGATCTTCATCTGCCAGAATAGTTCATATGCCATGGATAACACCTTTAAAAATTCCGCACAATGCATTATTAAATGAGTGAGAGGAAGTGTTCATTTTACCTCAACTCATATGTAACTTACCTTTTAGTGAATAGATCACAGAGTAGCCTGTACATACTGGTGTAATGGAAAGGATGAATAACAAACACATTTAAAAAGGATTCTGTCAAACAAGACTAATTGCTGCCTGTTCAACACATAGCAAAAAGGAATTGCAAAACTAAGTCACTAATTGCTTAGATGTTAAAATGCTACTTATCTTTGCAATCCCATTATTAATGCCTGATTATGGCTATTCAGTTGTCAGCTTGATGCAGTTCACTGTTTACGGAAGAGAGCTCATTATATCCAAATATTATTTTTTTTAAAATAATTTACACCCTAAAACTTGTGATACACTAAAAAAATCATGGACTAACCTCTAAAAATAATTTTAATTGGCCAAAGGAAATTTCTGTCCAATTAAAACTGTCTTTTCAGTGGTGGTCAGATTGTGCACCATTGAAACGTTATTCTACCTTAGTCTTTGAGGACTTGGTAGGAGGTTGCTGAGACAGGCTGGTGGTGTTATGGTGTGTAAAATGTTTTCTTAACATAACTTTAACTTTAACTTTTTTTTTTTTAATTTTGCATTGTTGATTTCAGATATGTCTTGTTTTTGTTATGTGAGTTTATTTTATGAAATATTTTACTAAGCAAGTGTGACTGGGCGCTGACACTTTGGGGCTGGGTCAGAATTCTGATGATTTGCATTGAATGGGAGGGTAATGTAACTATTACATCACAAGGGGGCAGAGTTATAATCCTATTTGATCAGGTTAATCTCCTCTCTTTGTGCTGGAAGACAGGTAAAAAAAAGTTCGGCCCACTATGATACACAGGAGCCAGTAAGAGAGAAGGAGTCTATCTTATGACATCATAATGCAGGCTTTGACCACGGTGGTAAAGTGAGACTTGCTGGAAGATTTTGGAGAATGTTGCATCATGAGTATATTTCTCAAAATGGATGCTGAAGATAAACACCTAATTTTATTTTTACTTCTAAGTGCAATTAATTCAAACATAGAAGAAGAAAAAACAGTGGCATATGTCTTATATATGTGTGTGTTTTTTAAATGCACAGGTAATCTAGTTACATCTTATGTAAGTGGTAGTGTCCCTTTAATATCAATTGATTAATCTGCATACAAAAGGTGCCCAGCCCTGTACTAGAAAGTGGCCAGTGTAAGTGTTATTCTATGCAATTTGTCTTGGTGAATATGGTTATTACCAATATCTTCAAATGAGGTTTGAATTTTCTGGAAGTATAACATTTCTTAATGTATTTGATCCTGAAGGAGCAGCAGCTCAGAGAAGATGAAAGTATGAGTCGCACAAAAAGGATTTCTGAACTAGCATCAGGGAAAGAAAGTGAGAGGCAGCTTGAACTGATGCTGTCACACTTGAAAAGACTTGTAAAGGACGAACATCTAAACGTGTCGACTGCACAAGAGCAGGTACAGAGGTGTTATGGTAAATCTCTCTGTATCAGAGAAGTGAGCAGCTCTCTGGTACAGAACAGTTGGAAATAATGCATAATAATAAATTTTTTGACCCCCTAACACCAGACAGCGATTATGTGCTCCTAGCCCTGATCACAGAGTGACCCGTGTATTCCTGCTGAAAGATTGTGACGTCACTCATGACACTAACCTTGTCACAGGCTCAAATAGTGAACACAAGTAAACAAGGCCCAGCCAACCAGCGTGAGCCTGTAGGCCTTGTTTACACATGTATATCAATTAAGTCTGTGACAAGCTTAGCGCACCAACATCTTTCTTTTCCCTGCTTGCACATTGTTGTCTTTGTGTCTGTTTGCAGCTTGCTGTCCAGGGGTTAATTTGGAGAAGGATTAATTGCACCTCCTCCAACAGATTAATAAGGTTTTGGTAGCAGTATAGACTGCTTTGTGTGCCCACTAGCTAGTATGTGAGGTTAAATTCTCACCCTTGAGGTTGTGCCCTGACGTGACGGGTGAGCTTAATTATGCTTTACACAAGTCATAAATCCAAAACCTCTCATTTATATTCTGTTTATAAATATAATTGCTGCCAATGTTACTAGGGTGAGAAGTGCAGACATTTTTTAATTTTTTTTTAAATAGTAATTGTTCAAACAGACCGTCACATAGGGGAAATATGTTCAATAAAAGTTGCAGGTAAATAGATCTGTTATGATTTGAGTAAATAGGGGATTTCATAGGAAAAGATCATCACAGGAAATAATGTTTTATTTTAACACCTCTTATGATGAGTAGTTAACACTGCTTGTTGCTAAAACACTAGTGCCTAGGTTACTGATTAACTACAAATCCCATACAAAATTCCTTAATCCTCCAATAGCATCTACTGCATATAATCATGGTAGTTGTAGTTTAGAAACCATTGGACACCTAGGCACTAGTGCAAGCATAAAAATGTATTTTCCTGTGTTGTATTTAACCTATTTTATTTGAGTGAAAATAATGTATATTGTGTATGCGTAAGATAGATGGGGAAAATGTGAGTGATTAGGTTTAATGAAACTTACACATGCTGATTTATACTGGACAATGAATTTAGAATGAACTTTAAATTCATGACACTGGCCTCTTAAAGGACCGAAGACAATTGGACAACACTTTGCCAAGACTAGTGAATGGGAGTTTAATGTGATTGTTGTATTAATAGATGCTGCATGTACAACAAGGAAGGAAGTCTGTGGAGCTGAATGGAAGTTCCCTTCGGAGCCAGCTGACAGATTTAGAGAATAAGCACTTGAGAGTAAAGCAAGAAAACTCCCAGCTAGCCATTGAAAAGGCTAATTTGGTGGAACACATCGCTCAGTTGCATAAGCAGGTATATAACCTAGAATGGATTTAGTTTAAACCACAGTCTGAATCTGCTTTGACCAAACTGAAAATATGTGAATATGAGTCAAGAATGTGAGTAAAATAAAAGAAAAATCTACCAGTCAGCACAACACATACCAGCACTGAAGAAATAACTGGGTTTGTTACCCCAGAAATGAGGGCTGCACCGTCCATGTTTACTTATTTATTATCCTTCCCATCCCACTTATAGTATGGGGAAAATGGGGTGCAACCTAAATATAGTGTATTAACATTTTGAAAAAACTATTTCATATGGTGCTAAATAGGTCTTTAAAATAATGATTATTTGCTTATGGGATAACATTTGCACCAGACCTTTATGCATACAGTGATAATAATGTTATATAAAGTAAAAGCTATCATCTTCTAGTGTTTAATTATCAACTGTACAGGGGCCGCTGAGTGCAAGTATTATTTTCTGCATGCTCCCCCTGCTCCTCAATGAAGAGGAGAGGGTGAATTCTCCGACCCGCTGGCGCAGGCCCCAGTTACATTTAGGTGGCCGGGAGCCATTTTGGCAGCCTCTTGTCCCCTATATTCTTTTGGGGGCTCACAGCCACTTTGTCAGCCCCTTTAGGTTGAGGTCAACATGCGTTAAAAAAAACCTTAGACTTTCACTGAACTTAACAGCCATCTACCCCACTTGAGGGTCTATGCAATAAAGAGATATTTGCAGAGAATTGAGAGGGGAATTTGAAACATTTGCCCAAAGTAGCTGTGTTGGAAAAATTCTCCCATTCAGCTGCACTGGAGAATTTTTCCAATTCAGCTACATTGGCCTAAATTTTGAAATTCCCATCCGAATTCTCTGCAATTATTAATGTTATCGTTTATTCTCCCTTTCTCCCCAGTAATATGTAATTTTTTTACTGGAGTCAGTTGTTCTCTCTTCTCCCATCCTGTCACAGTACATCTTTCTGGAGGCGAGACCTTTACCTGGCCATTTTTTCCAACAGTGGTTTGAGGATCTAAAGTTAAAGCTGACAATTATAATTTGTTACAGCTCAAAAAGCAGGATACTTATATTTATTATGTTTATTTAAAAAGTAATATGTGTCTGTACAATGGATTCTTTAGGAACCATTTTAGTTATTGACAGACTGTTAGACACTATTGTACTGTTCTAATTTGGGTAACAGATGTTAGTGTAGAGAGCCTCAGGGTCTAACCAGATATGGCACAGGAAGCATTGGGTTGGCAAACCTGAATTTCTCTTTTCCTTCTATCTAATCCATGGGCAGCTGCTTTAACATGGGGGATGGGGTCTTCCTAACACAACCTCACCATATAGTCTAACCCCTCTTATTTAATCTTTATGTTATCTAAAAAAAACTACTCTCACATAACTCCTATCCATGTCTCCATCATTATAATTTAAGGTTCTGTCATTTTGAATAATGCATTTTTAGTCATGTGTTTTTTAACAATATTATTATTTAGTATTACATGTGCATTATTTCTATTTTACGACAACGTTTTTAGAGTAAAATGAAGTTTTATTCAGTTCTATAACTACTATAGCATGGCTTTAATGGTTTGTAAATCTTAGCAGTAAAGCTTATTGCTTTAAAGGGACAGCTCTTTGTATGTAAACTGACACTTCATATTTAGGGAAATGTTACAATGTCTTTCTTTAGCTGGAACATAGCCCATCAGTTGACATCTCCAGGAAAAAGAATTACAGGGGCAGGGTTATCAATCAGTGAAACGTTTCCTGAAAAGAAAACATAGTCACTCTAACATAATGTTGATTTTTCATAATTTACATTTTTCTGATTAAATTTAGCTTTATCATTTTCTTCTCTTAATGTTTTTGTTGTTATTGTTTCAAACAGTATTATAGTTTCATAGATAAAAGAAACAAGCAGGGTTAACATTATATAAAATATTGGCTGATAGTTTGATAGTAAGCTTTCAAGACCATGTTGCTAGGTCCCTTCCTCAGGCATAAATTAGGCTAAAACAAAATTCCTAACTACAAAACATAGTTAACAGTTTAAAAAAAAGCAAGAAAAACACAGGGTATTGAAGAATGTTCTCAGCAGTAAATCAGCCAGTTCTACAGAGATCCAACAGATAAAATCGGTATGGTCAGAGCATCTCTGATCCCTCTACTCCCTGGTTAGGGGGGCCATAAATAAGAGTAATTAAGCATCTGTGTTTTTTTGCTGTGTGTGTGGAAAGTCCTGTGTAGATGAGTAAAGGCAAAATTAATACTTTAGGAAATAGTACAAATGAAACATAGAAACATAGAATGTGTCGGCAGATAAGAACCATTCGGTCCATCCAGCCTGCCCAAATTTTTTTGAATACTTTTATAAGTCCCCCGTTCCCAAAAAAAAAAATTGGAATTCTTCTTCTTAATATAGACCTACGTAGAAACCACAGCAACATTTTCTATATTTAATAACTGTTAAAATAAATAATATTAGAAAAAGAAAATCATGTGAGAAGTGTGATTTTAACCCACGCCTCCATGTGGAGACCAGAACACCCATTATAGGTAAGAGTACACTCTTGAGTCTGGAAGATAGAAGATAAGTGAATGAACCCCTTACTGCCTGATGACTCCTTGGTCCTTCAGGACCGAATCGCCAAAATGGTATCTTTTTGCTTCTGGTCTCGATCACAGAGTGATCAGGATCCAGGAACACATAGGCAGAAACCTGATCAGGGTCTTTACAGAACCTGTGGGCCCCTGCGGAAATACCACAAGACTCTGCAAGGTCATGTGTAATGTTGCGGAGGCATACCAAAACCCAAAAGTTCGGGCATGTTGTGAATTGGTAAAATGTAGTCGGCGCTCACTTTGTGCGTCGGCTACATTTTACTCAAAGTGGCCTCATCAGACAGAGGGTATCCCGCTGCTGGGGTCCACGGGGAGGTGTAAAAATTATGACGTTCTATGCCGTCCTACAGGTGTAACACCACTGAAAACTAGGGCGGCATAGAACGTCCTACAAGTGGGAAAGGGTTAATATAGCAGGGGCAGATATGAATATATTATTAAAGCTACAGTACTGTGCAAACGTTTTAGGCAGGTGTAACAAAAATACTGTAAAGTAAGAATGCTTCCAAACATAGACATGTCAATAGTTGTATTTTTATAAATTAACAAAAATCTAAATTAAATCAATATTTGTTGTGACCCTTTGCCTTCAAAATTGCACCAATTCTTCTAAGTACACTTGGACACACTTGTTTATTTATAATATTTATTACATTTTCAAGAGAAGACATATAATACAATCATATAGCTTCTGACTACAGTAAAATTGTTGTTGATAAATATTAGTCAATTAACAGTCACTCTTACAATATTCTTTCATGGATGGCTCACTTCAAAGTCGGAGGATGCACTCGAGAAGTCCATATAGGAGGACTACAAATTATTTTTATATGTGTTTCTGGGAAGCCAAATGTCTCTAAACAGATCTGAGAGCTAGATAAAATCTATTTTCCATTATATATTGGTACTCATTTTGATTTAAAATCTCCAGCTAAAGGATTGATCCAGGCTTTTTGCAAGTCCAAAACATTTTAACTGACATAAAAATATGAACCAGCAATTTTGTTTGGGCTCTGGTACATAGCGGAAAACCTCCAAGTGGATCCTGTCTCCCTTTCCTCTCGTGTATCTGTCTCTCACCCCCTTTACTCTCTTTCCCAGTTGTCACTTTTCCTCTCCAGCTGTCTCTTTGCCTTTATTTGTATTGAATAAAAACCTAAAAATAAAACAAATATATAAAAAAGGTTCAGGAGAAGACAATCATACTGAGTATCTCACCAAGACACCTATGAAACCACTGTACAGCATAGTTTACAAGTATCATATATGCACTGGCAACAAATCATCCCAGTTTGAGTGAAATAAATCTCTCTTTAGAGGTTCACCATTTTTGTTGTATGTTTTATGATAAGTGCACACTTCCACACCAGATCCCCATGTTCACTTAAAGTGTCCCTGTATGCTTTCACCGTTCTACACATCAGTCATGTTTTGAATGTGAATATAAATGGCTTCTTTCTTCCTAGATTGCTGCCAGAAATGATGAAATCCATCGCATGCAAGGTCATGTGGACAGCTTGTGCTACGAAATGAATAGCCTGAAGCTTCAAAGAGATCTGAATGAGTCCTCTGAAAAGGAAGCCTGGCAGAAGCTCTCCAGCATCACACAGGGAGTACAGAACCTCGCCACAGAAATGACTCTGAACTAACCTCTAAGCTCTTGCTTTACACATATATCTGGCTGTTTGTTATTTGTGCGTCTGTCTACTGCTCACGTTTCAGTTACATGTTGGTGCTTTATTCACAAACTATAAGTAGTTTTACGGATATTCGTATACTTATTTTTTTATTTCTCAAATCATCTGTTTAGTTTGAACTATAAAAATATGCTCTTGCTGTTTTGTGGTCACTGTGTAGCTTTCTTGCGGGAGAGACGGATCCACAGTAGCAAGTATTGGTTTTCACCTTCACACTTATGACAACATACCCTTGGTTGAGCCGCTGGTGGCATGTCACCAAGGACTTTGCTGGAACACTTATTACCAAGTACCCAGCAAGAGGAGCCCGACCAGGATAGCAAAGGACAACAGGCAATAAAACAGGCTGGGTCATAGAGTAGAGAGATAGGGATAAGCAGGTCGCAGGCGGAACAGCAGGTCAAGCACAGTAACAGTGTCGAGGCAATAGCCAGCACCAAAATTTATTTTCTGGGGCACCCACGGAGCGATCGTGTGAGCCATATTGACGGAGCATCATGCTCCGTCAATATGGCTATGCCCTCTGGTAGTCTGAGCTTCGGAAGTGAAAGTAAATTCACTTCCGTCGCTCTGAATATGCTGCTTGACTGCCCCTAGAGGTAGCCAAGCAGCATAGCAATGTAAAAAAATATTTAATTAGCTTAAAACTGGTTCAATAGTTAGATTAGCCTATAGGGTTTAAATTAAATAATTTTTAGCATAAGGGATAGGGTTAAAATTAAATTAAAATATATTAAGGGATAGCATAAGGGTTAGAGTTGGGGTTAAATTTAGTGTTAGGGTTAAATTTGGGGTTTGGCTTGGGGTCAAAAGGTCAATATACTTTGTCCAACTCTAACCCATCTCATCAACCTCTCCCTGTCCTATGGAATAGTACCGTCAACCTTCAAGCAAGCCCAAATCGTACCTGTATTGAAAAAAATCTTCCCACGACCCTACTCTTCCATCTAACTACCGTCCTGTATCCCTTCTCCCCTTCGTGTCTTAGTTGCTGGAGAAAACAGTGCACTTGCGACTGACAGACTTTCTGACTCACAATGACCTACTTGACCCTTTTCAATCTGGCTTTAGACCCTTACACTCTACTGAAACAGCCCTTACTAGAGTATGAAATGACCTCCTTGCTGCCAAATCTAAAGGCCACTTCTCGGTGATGATCCTCTTAGATCTCTCTGCTGCCTTTGACACCGTTGACCACCGCCTCCTTCTTAATAGATTATCCCCGCTTGGCTTAGGTGGTGTGGCACTCTCTTGGATCGAGTCGTACTTATCTGAGCGCTCCTATTCAGTGTTGTTTGCTGGAGCGACATGTTCCGCTCTCTGTTGGTGTTCCGCAAGGATCGGTCCTTGGCCCGCTGTTGTTTTCCCTCTACACTACCTCTCTGGGAGAACTCATCCGCTCTTTTGGCTTTCACTACCACTTGTACACGGATGATACTCAGCTCTACCTCTCCTCCCCTGACCTCACTCCCTCTCTAGTGTCACGTGTAGCTGAGTGTCTGTCAGCCATCTCCGCTTGGATGTCTGATCGCTACCTGAAACTTAACCTCTCCAAAACAGAACTGATTATCTTCCCTCCCTCAACCGCTGTCCCTACACCTGATTTCACAGTCACCGTTGATAATGCTACAATCGTACCGGCTCACCGTGTTCGATGTCTTGGGGTCACTTTTGACTCTGCTCTCTCCAAGGTTCCTCAAATTCAGTCCTTGGCCAAATCCTTTCGGCTGCACCTAAGAAACATTGCACGCATTCGCCCGTTCCTCAGCGAAGAGACCGCCAAAATTCTAGTGCACTCGCTTGTGATCTCTCGCCTGGACTACTGTAACGGTCTTCTGACTGGACTACCTCTGGCTCGTCTGGCTCCCCTACAGTCTATCCAAAATGCGGCTGCCAGACCCATCTTTCTTTCACGTCGGTCTGATTCGGCTGCTCCTCTCTGCAACGCCCTCCACTGGCTTCCCGTCTGCTCGAGGATAAAATTTAAAATTCTGTCTTTAACCTACAAAGCCCTCCACTCCTCTGTTCCTATGTACATTTCCTCCCTTGTTAACCGTTACCTCCCTGCACGACCTTTGCGCTCCTCAAAGGGGTTAACACTGTCTTCTAATCTCATCACCACTTCTCACTCGCGTCTCCAAGATTTTGCCCGAGCTGCCCCCTCTCTCTGGAACTCCCTTCCCCGGAGCATACAGCTCTCTCCCTCCTTTTCAAACTTTAAAAAGTCCCTCAAAACTCATCTCTTTAGAGAGGCTTACTACCCAACCCACTAGATTACCAGTCACTTTGCCTCTAGCCGATCCCACCTAGCTGGAACACACACTCCCTCTTTGACTTATCCCACCTAGTGCCTCCCATCCACTCTGTTACTACAACTTCAATCCCTCTGACCTCTTCAATCCCTTAATTGTCTCATGGACCCCATTCCCTCTAGATTGTAAGCTTACGAGCAGGGTTCTCTACCTCATGTACCAGGCTATTCTAGTTTGTCTAACTTAGTATGTAGTTCCCTTCTATGCTCTGTACCAAGCGCTACGAGAATTGGTGGCACTGTACAAATAAATGTTAATGTAATGTAATATAGGAAAAAAACAAAAAACACTTTTTTTGGTTTTTGCCCCATAATGCGCAAAAAAATACCAAAAAATATGGAAACATGCATATTTCTGAACTCGGGACAACATTTAGAAACTATTTAGATGGGGTCTTTTTTAATGATTGTATTTCTGTAAATTATATTTTAGGTCAAAGTTAGAAAAAGTGGGGGTTTTAAAAAAAAATCATCATATTTAGTTTTTTTGTAGTAAATTATAAGATATGATGAACATAATGGTATCTAATGAAAGCCCTTCTTATGAGGATAAAAACAACATATAAATTTTTGTGGGTACAGAATGTGAGAAAGAAGAAAATTTGCAGCTAAACACAAACACCCCAGAAATGTCAAAACACCCATTGTCACTAAAGGGAAAGTCAAGGTGAAAATGTCTTGTCACTAAGGGGTTAAATACTCCTGGATGGCTAGCACACACCTCTGACCAATTTGGCAAAGGAGGGGTTAAAGTGTTATATAGCTCTTTAACTGGGCTTGTGCATTTCACATGTCACAGAACATGCGTCCTTATGGGGAAACTCACATATGCGTGGAGGGAGATGCTGAGGCTCTGATACGGAGCCCTGGATGATGGGATGGCGTCCTGAACTGCGATGGCGGCGGATCAGGTTGAATAGCGAGGTGGGTGACACACAGTATTCATTTTACGGGGAATTTGTTATAGGGTGACCACATTTTATTTCTGCCATTCAGGGACGCATTTTATATTATATAACCCCTTCATGACCGGACTGTTTTTGGAATGTTGTGCGTTAATGATCATGTCTGTTTTTACACTTCTGAGGTGTTTGTGTTTAGCTGTAATTTTCTTCTTTGTCATTTGCTGTACCAACACATATTATATATTGGGGGGGTTTCAGGGCAAGTCGGGCTTTCTTTTGATGCCATTATTTTGTTCATATCATTTATTTTATTATGAAAAAAATAGAAAAATCGATAAAAACAACACTTTTCCGGACTTTTATTTGTAAAATCATTTATTAAGCTACAAGAACAAATTTAAAAAAACCTGCTAAGTAGATTCTAATATTGGACCTGAGTTTAGAAATACTCAATGTTTATATATTAATTGTTTGTTTTGTAATGTTATAGTGTAATAAATACAAGTAGCACATAGCTGTTTAAAAACCATTTTTTCCCCAAAATTAGCGTTACTAACATTGTTAACACCTATATCTGTCAAGAATCGCTGAATCCCCCCGTATGTACACATTTTTATAAAGTAGACATCCCAGGGTATTCAACTTGGGGTATTTTGACACTTTTCATGCAGTAATTTTACCACCAATCTTTGGCGTAGTCATTTTTTGTGTGTTTTTTTTTCCCACACACACTTTGTATTTAGGCAGGAATTTAAAGGGGTTGCTCTGTTTTTTTTTTTGCCAAACTACACACAAATATATTTTCAACAACTTCCCCTGAGTATAGCGGTACCCCACATGTATAGGTTTTCTAGGGTTATATGGCAGGTACAGGGCCAAATTTATGATACGGTCATTGCAGTTTTAAAACGTGGATTTTATGTAATGCCTGTGACCAGCCAAAAGCGGCTTACCATCATAGGGAATGTAGTCTATAGTAGAAAGCACAGAATGTTGCTATCCTTACTATCCTGCAGCTGCATGGATGATATATCAAGCTGCTGCAGACCCCTATCTACTGCTGGGGGCCAATGCAAAGCACTGGCCCCACTAGCAGTCTTTTTTTTAAAAATAAAATATCCCTTGAGGACCACCGACAGACCTAACATGTCAGTGGTCCTCTATGGAATAACTTCTTATTTTTATATAATTTATTATTTTATTTTTTTTAATACTTTTTTGTTTCTGTATTTTATTTTATTTACTTTTTAAATTTATTTTAATGTATATTTAACTCTAACTTTAACCCAAGGGTTAGTACAAACCCTAATTCTAACTCAAGGTTTTTATTATCTCTAACCCTAACCCAAGGGTTATTTTAATTTATTAAACAAAGCTTGGGGGGCTGGATGTGCTTGGGGGGACCAGGGGAAGACTTCCAGCAGTATATTTAGTCTCTCCCTGAGCCACGATTACTGTGTAGCAGGGAGAGACTAAAGCTATCAAAGCAGGCAGATTTATAGTTCTTGAATACATTTTTAAAGGGGGAGGAGTTAGTATTATAGCCACGCCCAACATGGAGGGCACCCCCAAAAAATCCTGCACTCAGGTACCTGTGACCCTAGGATCGGCCCTGATAGGAAGCAGGAATACTTAGCTGACATGTTTGTATATCCACGGTTAAAAGGCATCCGACAATGATATTACTTTTAAACCTTCTCCCCTCTAATTTAAGACTATGTCCCCTAGTTGTGGTAGTTTTTCCTCCTTTACTGTGTTGATTCACTTTATCTATTTATAGATGTAGATTTTCTCCTGTTTCTTCTTTCAGAGAACACTGGCACATTATATTACTTGCCTGCTATGTAAATCATGACATTTACACTAAACACATCCAGCATGAATTAAACCCTAACTTGGTGGTTATTTTATTGTGGCAGTGTTTGTGGTGTGCAGCACGTGGAACAGGATGACTTTATTTTTACACCCAGTAATACATACAGATGTATGTGCTTCCAAATAAACCAAACAGAATAATAAACAAAAGTAAATTGTGTATTTTTTTTTTACAACAAAAGTACTTGCTCATGGTCTAAATTTCAATTTACTTAACCCCTTTTGTGAAGGTGTATTAGGATCCGGGTATGGGGGGTACATTTGAGACAGGCATCTGACGCAGCAGACTCCTGCCTCAAATAACGCACATTACTTAATAGTCAAGTAATAGGAAAAACATATGCTAAGGTCGCATGAACAAAATTATACAGACTATTATTTACAGAACCAGGATCCACTCCCAGATGGTAGGGGGGGACGTATCTCCCAAATGTACTGGAATCAGCACCTTCGCTTCGTTAAGCAAATGTCAATGATTACGTAAGATTTTGTACGTTTTTTTCCATTTGGACATATTGATTAATATGATTTTAATAGTTTTTATGACGTGTTAAACTTGAATGAACGCATTAATTGCACTCAATACACATAAAGGAAATTAATAAATAAAATGTGTGATGGATGCAACAGACTACCTGGGATCAATCTCCCCAAAAATCAGTCTTCCCATACCCTTATTTTACAGCCTTGCAGCAATGATGAGACATGCAGTAAACTCCAAATCTGCAATTTATGGACATACCTCTTGATAGTGAATTCTAACCAGATATGTCCCTTAGTATGTTACTATATACTAAATACTGTTCCAGAATATGTGAAAACAACCCATTATTATATCCTATTAGCCAGGTCTGGAAATTAACACATCTCAAATGGGGCAATGGACGCCTTTCCACTCCTGGATTTGAAATCCTCATTTTCAGGAGGGCCACACTAATTTTCCATATATTCAGTGGTGTCCTATATATAGATAATTTCCATACCAATATTCGCTTGTTTTCAAATTTGTAGCTACATCAGAGTACTGGCAGTGGACCTTTTCCATTGTTTTTGGTTCTGCTCACATTTTGCAAAATTATGGAAGAACACTGCCAAATTCGGTGAGCATGTTCGTTGTGTCGACAGACAACTAACCCGAGAGCTGGCAATTTTGGGCATTTCAGCGGACAATAGACAATCACATCTAAAGCATTTTCAGATAACCCTGGCAGCAGCAAGAGAATCAATCTTGCATCAATGGATACACCCTGAACCCCCACCTATTGCCCTTTTTAACCCCTTAGTGACAAGACATTTTCGCCTTGACTGTCCCTTGGTGACAATGGCTGTTTTGACATTTCTGGGATGTTTGTGTTTAACTGCAATTTTATTTTTTCTCACATACAGTACCCACACAAATTATATGTTGTTTTTATCGTCATAAGAAGGGCTTTCATTAGATACCATTATGTTCATCATATCTTATAATTTACTACAAAAAAAATCATAAAATATGATGAACATTTAAAAAAAAAAAACACTTTTTCTAACTTTGACCTAAAATATAATTTACACAAATAAAATCATTAAAAAAGACCCCGTCTAAATAGTTTCTAAATGTTGTCCCGAGTTCAGAAATATGCATGTTTGCATATTTTTCGGTATTTTTTTGCGAGTTATGAGGCAAAAACCAAAAATAGTGTTTTTTGGTTTTTTCCTATATTGACCTTTTGACCCCAACCCGAACCCAAAATTTAACCCTAACACTAAATTTAACCCCAACTCTAATCCTTATTATATCCCTTAATATGTTTTAATTTTAATTTAATTTTAACCCTATCCCTTATGCTACAAATTATTTAATTGTAACCCTATAGGCCAGGGGTGTCCAACATGCGGCCCGCGGGCCAAAATCGGCACTGCCTGAGATTGATGCGGTAACCGCACCTCCGTGGCACGCCTCCATATTTTGGTAGCGCGAGGGGTGCATGCTCAGCCCCCTCGCGCAGAAGATGAAGAGTGCCTGGTGCCTTGCGAGCAGCGCAAGGGGCGCTTGCTCCGCCCCCTCGCGCTCTGACACTCGTTGGAGTTAGCAGGGAGGGGGACAATTGGCACATGGGAAAAAAATTAAAGAAATGTGTGAGGGTGTCTGGGTGTGTGAGGGTGTCTGTGTGTGTATGGGTGTCTGTGTATTGAGTCCCTGGTGCCTGAACCATACCCAGGGCCGGCCTTAGGGGTGTGCGACCTGTGCGATCGCACAGGGCGCAACACTCCAGGGGGCGCCTGCCCGGCCGTTGAAAAAAAAATAAAAGTTAGAGGAAAAAAAAAAAAGTAAAAGCCGGTAGAGGCACTGGATGGGGAAGATCAAAAGATCCCCCCTCACCAGCCCTCTGCTCGGCATAGTGTGCTGTGTCCAGGGAGGGGGCGGAGCTAACAGGCTCAGTGGTGTAGCTCCGCCCCCACCCTGTGAAGCAGAGCAGCGTCTGCTTCACAGGGAGCCACAGAGAGCAATAGAAGGTGCTGCTCGGCTCCCCATGCTTAATGCAGGCATGGGGAGCCGAGCAGCACTTTCTATTGCTGTCTGTGGCTCCCCGTGAAGCAGATGCTGCTCTGCTTCACAGGGTGGGGGCGTAGCTCCGCCACTGAGCCGGTTAGCTCCGCCACTGAGCCGGTTAGCTCCGCCACTGAGCCGGTTAGCTCCGCCACTGAGCCGGTTAGCTCCACCCCCTCCCTTGAACCACATTTGCAGGCATAGGGAGGCAGAGACAACAGGAGGTGAGAGAGGGACAGAACAGGGGGTGAGAGGCAGAACAGGGGGAGAGGCAGAACAGGGGGAGAGGGGAGAGAGAGGCAGAACGGGGAGGGGGGAGAGAGAGGCAGAACAGGGGGAGGGGGGGAGAGAGGCAGAACAGGGGGTGAGAGAAGAACAGAACAGGGGGTGAGAGGCAGAACAGGGGGAGGGGGGGAGAGAGAGGCAGAACAGGGGGTGAGAGAGACAGAACAGGGGGAGGGAGGAGAGAGAGACAGAACAGGGGGAGGGGAGAGAGAGAGAGAGACAGAACAGGGGGAGGGGGGAGAGAGAGAGACAGAACAGAGGGAGAGAGAGAGAGACAGAACAGGTGGAGGGGGGATAGAGAAACAGAACAAGCGAGGGGGAAGAGAGAGAGACAGGAGGTGGGAGAGAGACAACAAGTGGGAGGGGGGGGGCCAGACATGGCAAGGAAGAGGAAAGGGACAAATACATAGGGGGGTGAAAGACGGGGGGGGGGCACCATGGGGGAAGCCCGCACAGGGCGCCGGAACACTTAAGGCCGGCCCTGACCATACCCCTCCCTGCATATAAAAGGTGACTGAGCAGGGAGGGGGACAAAAGGCACATGCAAATAGAAAAGTGTCTGTGTGTATGTGAGGGTGTCTGTGTGTGTATGGGGGTCTGTGTCTGTATGGGGGTCTGTCTGAGTGTGTGTGTAAGGGTGTCTGTCTGAGTGTGTGTGTAAAGGTGTCTGTAAGGGTGTCTAGAAAACAAAATACTTAGGACCCAGCACTCAAAGTAGTAAGTGGAAATATTTATTCTGCAGGCATGCTGAATAAACGTAAGGGTGTTTGTCTCTGTGTGTAAGGGTGTCTGTCTCTGTGTGTAAGGGTGTCTGTCTCTGTGTGTAAGGGTGTCTGTCTCTGTGTGTATGGGTGTCTGTCAGAGTGTGTATGGGTGTCTGTCAGAGTGTGTATGGGTGTCTGTCAGAGTGTGTATGGGTGTCAGAGTGTGTATGGGTGTCTGTGTATTGAGTCCCTAAACCATCCCCCTCCCAGCATATAAAAGGTGAATGAGCAGTGAGGGGGACAAAAGGCACATGCAAAAAGAAAAGAAATGTGTCTGTGTCTGTATGGGGGTCTGTCTGTGTCTGTAATGGTGTCTAGAAAACAAAATACTTAGGACCCAGCACTCAAAGTAGTTATTGGAAATATTTATTTAGCACGCAGGCTGAATAAACGTAAGGGTGTCTGTCTGTGTGTGTAAGGGTTTCTGAGTGTGAGTGGGTGTCTGTGTGTGTAAGGGTGACTGTGTCTATTCGTGTATGTGTGGCTGTAATAAGGTGTAAGTGTGGCTGTGAACAGGTGTTAGTGTGGCTGTGAACAGGTGTATAAGTGTGACTGTGCATAAATAATGTGGGGATTTTTTGACTGAGTTTTATTCTGTATTGTGATACAGTAATGTGCCGTGTGAGAGTGAGTTTTATTGCTGTGGAGTCTGATACACTCACACAGTGCACATTAATGTGAATTTTATATATAAATGTGAGCATACTCACACACACATATATATAAAATTCATAATAATGTGCATTGTGTGAGTGTGTCACAGACTCCACAGCAATAAATATCGCACTCACACAATCATATATAATTTTCTCTAAATTAAAAATGAATGTGGCCCACGCACACACACATTTCTGGAGAAGTGGCCCACTGAAAAAAAAACTTGGACACCCCTGCTATAGGCTAATCTAACTATATAACCAGTTTTTAATTAATTAAATATTTATTTTAAATTTTTTCCATTGTTATGCTACTTAACTACCACTAGGGGCAGTCAAGTAGCATGCTCCGTCAATATGGCGCCCACGATTGCTCCGTGGGGCGATCGTGGGTGTCCCAGAGCAGAAATTTCGGTGCTGGCTATTGCCTCGACATTGATCGCGAAAACCGCTTGATTCACCGCAGGACGTGCCAGGCATGTCCTTTGTCGTTAAGGGAGTTTCTCCCAGGACGTGCCTGGCATGTCCTTTGTCGACAAGGGGTTAAAACGAAATTAAATCTGGCGTTCAAATAGATAGGATGGAAACGACAGTGAATAAACATAAAAGCATATGTAAAAAAAAAACTACTTGGTCTCCATATATCAATCAGCTATAAATGTCTACCAATAATTTACTGATAAACACTTTTAAATATACTGATTTGATTAAGCATTGATTTGATTAAGGACTGTGAGCAAAATAGACCACCCACTAGATTGGCAGCTAGGGGTTAATTTTTCCATTTAATGTCCAGGGTAAATGGGCGATTATTTGGGATGTGGAGGAAACCTGGTTGGGAAGTTTAGATGTTTATAAGTGTATTTATAAAAGTGAACTTTTCTTTAATAATACTGTTTTTATAATAGTTTTGGAGGAAAATATGAAAATGGTATGTTCACATGTAAGTTGTTATGTTTCTAATGATCTAATACATTTTGACCTGTAATTTTTGAATCATTAGTTTGTTTTTATTATGATTTACTTATTGGATTCATGACGTAATGTTATAGTTATTATGTACTTCCTTCTCTATGTCAGACATGTGGACTAATAAACAGAAGTTAAAAAAAATTTGATGGATGGATTGTAGGTAGCAGACAAAAAAAAACAACTAACCTGAAAAAGATCGATGTACGTGAAATAGACCTCAGTGATTGTACCTTTTTCTATTACCGCCTGACACTTTGTGGGAGTTTTATATATATATATCCCTCTATATGCGCGCAGACATCCTCCTCTACCACCTGGCATCATAAAAGTCATCATAAAAGTCCCAGCGGAAGTGCCGGGCAGCAGCAGAGGATGCCCCCACTAGCCACCAGGGAGCAAGAGACAAGGGGAGGGGGGAGGGGGGGGGCAGAGAGAGAGACAAGGGGAAGGAGGGGGGCAGAGAGAGACAAGGGGAGGGTGGGGGGCAGAGAGAGACAAGGGGAGGGAGGGGGGGCAGAGAGAGACAAGGGGAGGGAGAGGGGGGGAAGAGAGAGACAAGGGGAGGGTGGGGGGGAAGAGACAGACAAGGGGAGGGTGGGGGGGAAGAGACAGACAAGGGGAGGGTGGGGGGGCAGAGAGAGACAAGTTTAGAGAGAGACAAGGGGAGGGAGGGGGGGCAGAGAGAGACAAGGGGAGGGAGGGGGGGCAGAGAGAGACGGGGGAGGGGGAGAGAAGACATGGGGGGAGAAAAAAGGGGAGGGGGGAGAATAAAGGGGAGGGGGCAGAGAGAGACAATGCTGGGGGAAGGGGGGAGAGAGAGAGGGACAAAGCTGGGGGAGGGGGAGAGAGAGGCAGCATTGGCACATAAAAGGAAATAAAAACAAGAAATGCATTTTTTTAATATCATAATTTTTATTAAGTATTAAAAAGCAATTTACATGTGAATATATACAAGTTAAACCTTTTTCCTAAAGGGTAGTCTTATATTCAGGCTTTTAGTTTGGGGGGTCGTCTTATAATCAGGGTCGTCTTATATTCGAGCAAATACGGTATGTCTTCTATCTGCAATCCATCAATAACCTGATTCATTTTGATTGTATTTTTATTAGGAAGTGATAGCCTTATATGAGTAACATGCAGGCAGAAATTGGTAAAAATAATGCTCGTAATTAAGTGAGTAGACAGGTTCCATAGGTTGGAACTCCACTTTCACACACATCAATTCATGGACTGGATGATAAAAAAGAGAAATGGGTTGTCTGGAGCAATCAGAACCAGATACAAAATTCTCACCGCAAACTGGAACCAATTTGTACAATCAAACGTTTGTCTTTATTGACACTGGACTGTGCATGTAAATGGAGAAATTCCAGGTACAAAGTAACGTGACACTTGATCTCCCAAGCTCCACCCCCTACATCCCAATTTTGCTGGGGGGGGAAGTGTTGAGATCTATGGATAACGCTAACTCCTGACACTATTGCAATTGCAAACAGTGATAGTGTTACTATTTAGCACTTTTAGCATGAATGTTGCTTTTATAAATAACCATTGCAGAATGTGTCGGCAGAAAATAACCATTTAGCCCATCTAGTCTGCTCATATTTGTAGCTATTCTGAAATGTAAGAATTTTTACCTGAGGTTATTGTAATATGTATATGAATAAAAGTTAGGTTTTGAGACTTCATATTTGTTCTTGCCTTTATGAATTTTACCCAAAAACCACTCTTCACAGCTATGTTGGTTGAATAAAGACTCACAAATTCAGTTACCACAAAGTCTAACAAATATAGAGTGAAAAGGGGTTTTTGTTCCCCGTCAAAGTCTGTTACCTGATTATCAGGATCTGGTATTATTTATCTGCTGCTTTAATATAGCTTCTCACAAACCCTTAAAAATATTTGTGCCTATCCTGTTCAGGATTTCAAGGACCAGACTTACCAGTCTATATTTTTAGCTGCAACTTGCAAATAAAAATAAAATCTCAGAAAGAGTGGAGAAATTGCACTCTCTACCAGTTTAATCCTTGACCAAAAGCTAATGATTAATGAACTTCAGGATCTCAGGTTTTATGGTTTACTAACTAGTGCTTGAAATGCACTTATGTGTTGCACTGAACCATGTCTTCTGCTACAAGATAAACTCCCATTCGGCTTTGTCCACAAAATTGAGGGATATTACTTGGGAGCCATTTAAACATGGGAAAATATATGTTTTTTACTCAGGGAAAGTCTGTGATGGATTACCAGCTCAAGGATTTGTTCTAACTATTCCACTAAATGATATTACAACAAATACATTTGTATACCTTGGACTGGTTTTTCATCCCACATCTTTATATAACTCACGCTCACCAGCATGGGCCTTCACAGGGGAAGGGGGGCAGGGGGAGGCACCTGGAAATTGGACTTGCATCAAGGGAGGGAGAAGCAGTAGTCTGTTAAGGTTAGGTTAACTAGACATATAGATCATGAAGAACACCTGTCAGACAGGAAATTGCAGAAAAAAAAAAACATTTATTTAATTATATCCTCCAAGGGTTGCCACCTTTTCTTCAGAAAAATACCAGCCTTGGTACTGTCTCCATAGACTTAACATTGGTCTGATGCCAATTTTTTACTGGCCTGCCAGTAAAATACCGGCCAGGTGGCAACCCTATATCCTCCCCCATCAGAATGGTTTGGTCTGCTCTCTCAGGGCATTTTTACACACTGCACGAGTTTAGGGCCCACTGAATCTGCTACTTGAGTCCTACAGTTTCTGAATCCTATTTTATTTTATTTTTTTCTTGCTTGCCAGGTTTGATGACATTATACTGGTTTATTATTTTCCTCACTCACAACTAAACCCCTTTCATTATGGTATTGCCCAAGTTTCCTTTGCTTATTCCAACTGCCAATGATTTAATTCACCCCATTGGCCACCAACTGTCTGTCACCCTATTGGCCACCAACTGTCTGTCACCCTATTGGCCAGCTTCCTTTAGATCCCTCCTTTCATCCTATTGGTCTCTCTCCTAGTCACTCTGACTTCCTTTACTTTGGGATTGGCTGTTTTCTGTTTATTCACTCTTTATGCATGTTTCCTCTGCCTGTGCAGGAGCTAGTAACTGGCAATAATTCATTATATTGTAACCCTTTTCATGCCAAACCAACCAGGGGGCTGGATTCTAAAAAACAAATTAGGTTAATACTCCAGCTGTTAAGACTACATTTCCCATGACTCAGCCAGTGTGTTAAGCATCATGGGAAGGAGATATTCAACAACTAGAGTGCCAAAGGTTAGGGATTATGGATTTGTACTGCAGCTGCTGGGGAATGCACATCTCATGATCCTCAGCCATCCATTTGGTTGGCTGAACATTGTGAAAAATGTAATGACAGCATCTGTAGTGCCAAAGGTTAGTCACCACTGCTGCATACCTACCAAGGGTCCTTTTTATCGCCTCTAAATGCCCTTTTTGTAATAGTTCCCAATGTTTGCTGTGCATCACAGAGCTGCGCTACACAACACAACATTAATTTTGTTAACTGCAACGCCCATGATGTTAAGTAAGTAACATTGCTTGTTGCTAAATGTGCATAGGGCTGTGTGGGCAGGGGCGATGATGGGCTTACAGTAAGTCAACAGTACAAACACTGACTACAATAATATTCATCCAGCCATATAACTAGTTTAACTTTACTGGATTTGTAGTTACAGACTGGGATTTTTACACTACACACGAACATTTTGTTGTCGACCGCAGCTCCCATGATATACAGCCAGCCCATTACTGTCTGAATACCATAGGAATTGTAGACTGGGATAATAGTGGCTAATCTTTACCACCCCAGCTATTGTAAACTTCCCAAGATGCTCAGGTATATGCTGGTCTGTTAGTTACTACTACCATGATTATTTAATTGTCCCATTAATGTCGTGCAGACATCCCCCGGCTGCCCCCACTAGTCACCAGGGAGGCTACGTTGCGGGGAGACAGATAAATTGGGGGGGAGGGAGGGGTGGAGAGACAGACAACATTGGGGGGAGGGTGGGGGACCGAGAGAGACAACTTGGGAGGAGAGAGACAGACACCGTTAGGGGGAGCATTGGGTAAGTCTGGGGGGTAGGGGCAGCATTGGCACATAAAAGGTAAATAAAGGCAGATGACTGTGTGGTGGGATCCATTGGCTAAATCTGGGGTGCAGATTGGCAAATAAAAGGAAATCAAGAAATGCATTTTTTTACATCAAGTTTTTATTAAATATGAAAAAGCAATTTATATGTGAATATATACAAGTTAAACTTTTTTTCCTATAGGGTAGTCTTATATTCAGGCTTTTAGTTTTTTTCCTAAAGGAATATCCATAGTTTGGGGGGTCGTCTTATAATCAGGGTCATCTTATATTTAAGCAAATACGGTATTCAATATTTTAAGCAATTCAAAACGTGTATTTTAAAATACTTTGAAAGCACATTAATATGCATTAATATTTGGATGATGGATTGTAGGCACTAGACAGTCCCTTGGAGTTTGATAACAATCATAACATTTATTCTCAGATGCAAATTCAGATGACTAAATTACAACTAAACTAAAATGGCATTTAAGTCAAATGACTATGACTAAAGCTAAATAAAAATTTGCAGTCAAAATGAACACTGCTCCCAATAAAAGGATAAACTGGAATGGACGTTAAAAAGTACATGGCAGTTTATCCTTGTCACAGTAACAGGTATAAGGGGCCAGCTTCCTCCCTAGAGAATATGGACTTTGTCCGCACGAGAAGCCAAAAGCTCCCGGAGGAGCTAATAATCACTGCAACCCCCTGGAATTACAAATGCGAGGCTGCCCGCTAGAGACTTCTAGGGGAAAGCGCTCTTGTGATTGGCTGCCCATTTAAAGGAAAAATGTAGCTTGGCCACTGACTGGTCCTTAAATCTAAACTGTACCCAAAATACCTATTTCCCCTGCCTTCATGAACACGAGGCTATGTGCAGCACTACCCAGGCACGGGAGCTTGATCACTGGTTATTGTGTTCCCTGATATCTTCCCATTCCCCGTGATTTAGCCCTTCTGTGTATACTTATTCTCCCTAGCGATGGAGCACCCTAAGCAGCTATCTGAATAAAGGTGAAGCAGGCTGCATGGGGCTCCCTTGCCAATTACACATGCATTGGTCTAAAAAGTTAAAGGGACATTTGCACTCCTCTGATTGGCCAGGGAGTTAAAGAGCTGGAGTTAAATGGATTAAAGGGCCACGACCACTCACCCCAGCTTGGGGATTGGTCACTCCTTGATCCAGCTCTGTTCTCATTGGTGGATTCAGTTTTAAGCACCAAATTCAATTTGTGTACAAGTTAAACTGTTTACATATCATTTTTAAATCTATTTTATCTAAATATTTTACTGTATAAATACTGTATGTGTTTAGCCAAATAAAGTGTGCTAATTTTGTTGAACCTAACAAGACCATTCTGCTCTATTATTTTTGTGGAACACTAAGCGGGGCTGAGAGCGATTTTAGCCTGTTTGAAAGACTTTAGGCTGACTGGGACCTGAAGAGGCTCAGGGGCTGTCCAAATGTTCCCGAAACCTTTTATGTTAAATGTCCCCCTTGGGATTCAGGGACTGGCAAATGTCCCCAAATGTCATAACATTAATATTAAATAATTATCTACCTACTCCAACACCACTACCTTGCTCAGGTGGGGATCAAATTGTTTTAAATAAAACCCACCCTTTTTTTGCTGGGGGCAGCAAGACCGCCCCTTGGTTATCATCTCCATAGTCCAAGGTGAATTTGAAGAAAGGGTAATGGCATTGTGGGTGAGGAAGGGGGCATGGACAGTGCCAGCTTTGCCCCCAAAACAGCTTGTCAGTGCTGACTTTGCCCCAAACAGCTTCTCAGTGCCATCTTTTTCCCCATACCGCTTGCCTGTGTCATCTTTGTCCCAATGCAGCTTGACTGTTCCACTTTTGTCTCTAAACAAGTTGTTTGCGCCATCTTTTTCCCCAAACTAAGGTTGACGGGGAACGATATTTTAATAATTGCATGCCTTTCTACCTGGGAAAGATATATGGGGGAACCAGGGGCACTTAGCCCAGTGGTGTATCTTAGTTTTGTGCTGCCCTAGGCAGGCAAAATTCGGGCACCCCACCCACCCACGTTGCCCATCCACGACATGCCCTTATCATCCACATTGCACACACATTAAAGGCCCAGTCACCCGATTACATGCCCCAATCACCCACATTGCATACACATTAAATGCCCAATCACCCCATTACATGCCCCCATCACTCACATTGCATACACACTAAATGGCCCATCACATACCCCCACCACGTCCATTATATGCCCCCATCATCCCAATTAATTGGAAGGAGCTAAAGCTTGCTGAACGTTGGGGGAGGGAGCGAAAATGTTTGAAGCACCATAAGAGTGCTTTAACACACTCTGGAAAAGTGCTGCCCTCTGGCAAAGTGCCGCCCTAGGTGAGTGCCTTGCGGAAGATTCACTACTGACTTAGCCAGCCCCATAATTATCGGAGAGGACTGGAAGACTTTTGGGTAGCCACTGGACCTATTATTAAAAGGGGGGCCAGAATCCCTCTGGCCAGCCCCTACCCCATTAAATTTAAGTAATTATTAATGGGCATCTTACAAAGTATCCCACACAGTATTGAGGGGGGTGAGGGGGGCGGGGGACATCTTCCCAATATTTATTAGAGGGCCTGGGGCCATTTCAGTAGCCCCTGGCATTTAAGGACAGGAGGAGGTACATTTTTGTCTTTTAATGGGTGTCATAATTTTACCACACATTAAATACTGGAGGAAATTGATTTCAATTGGGGAAGGTTTTTCAGACAAAGTATGCCTGACAAATTATGTTCCCCCTATGAAATGAATGGGAGGTGAGTTTAATCTCACTAACCTGCATCTAAAACACGCAAAAATGCTTAGCATTTCCCAAAGTTATGATGGGCACTTGAGGGGTGGCCAAATATGTTAATAGATGCTATGTTACACAGGTGTCTCCAGCCTAAAACAAACATAAAAAAAAAACATCACATACCACAAATCAGACATTTAATTTTTGCAGGCTTTAAGCACTTTCAAGGAACAGATCCCCTGTTGTGCGGTTCTTTGATGTGTCATGTACACTTTAATATGGCTCTTGATGGATCACTCATGGCAGACGTTTGACACTTCGGTTGTAGTACTACAGTTCCCATGATGCTTCGTTAGTTTGGCTGGGCATCATAGGACCAGTAGGTTATGACACCTATAACTGGATAACGCTTGCAGGTAACGTGCACTTGCTGTGTTATGATTCTGTATAGTGGGGGGCAGATATGTATGTTTGTTTGGAAACATTTCTGTGAGCGAGTTTGACCCTCGCAGGGTAAGGTAGAGTCCCTGCCCTTAGGCAGGGTGCAGTGCTAACAGTGGGGTGAGGCTGTTCTGTGTGTCTGTAAAAGGGGGAGGCTTTCCTCTGCTGCTCCCCCACCCCCCACCTCACCCGCCCCCCTGGCTCCCCCTCTCCGGACAGCGCCCCAGTGCATTGTGGGTGCAGGCCGTTGTTCATTTGCCATTCGACCTCGACAAGGGCCGTACCTTGGAGACACTTACTATCAATCTCACCTCCAGAGCTGGTGGCTACGGTGGATAAACGCTGCTGGCTGGTTGGGGAGGGGGGTTATCTGGTGACCGCTCAGTGACCGGCGGTTGGTGTTGCTCCCAGAATCCCACGCGCGGCTGCAGAGAGCGCGAGCTATCCACATATACACACAGCTCTGTACAGAGACACGGGCGGCACGAGGCCGGGCGCGTGTTGGGCCCGTGTAGGAGCTCGCGCCCCCCGGTCTGGACTTTTTTGGGGAGCCTTTCAACATGGCGGAGATGAACCGCAGGACCTTGGCCTTCCGGGGAGGCGGCGGCCTGTCCTCTGCGGTGGCCGCTGTGAACAATAACAACAACAATGGCGTCGGCTCGGGGGTGCTGTCGGTGGAAGAGGCCACGGCCTGGTCACTGAGGCAGCTTAACGGTGGCAGGGCAGGAGGATCAGCGGCTGGAGAAGAGGAGGTGGAAGTGGAACTGGAGGCCGAGGGTTTGCTTGAGGAAGATGAAGAGGAGGCCGAGGCCTATTCCGAGATGGTGCTGGCAGGTCGTGGGGAGCACCGGCAAGGTGTTGCCGGGGTGGCTGCTTCGGGGCCAGGTGGCTCAGTGAGTGTGGGTAGCAGCGAAGAGGAAGAAGAGGAGGAGGACGAAGAAGATGAAGACCCTGCCGGGCAAACAACGAGAGGGGATCAGCAAGGAATAGAGGAGGAGGAAGAGGAAGACTGCTCTATCCAGGAGGATACCCCACGTCGCTTTGGCCTTTTACCTGGTGCCCGTTCCCAGTCCTTATTGCCCAGTCTGCACTGCTCGTTCCAGGGATCCTGGTTACACGAGTTCCCCTGGCTGCACTTCTGCCAGGAAACCGGTCTCATGTCCTGCTCCTGGTGCCATAAGGACCAGGGCCAATCCGGACATGATGAAATGGCCAAGGGCACACGGGTTTACAAGAGGGCCACACTACTGCGGCACAGTCTGACTAACGAGCACCGTATGAACGACCCTGCAGCTCAGGTATGGACAGGTATAAAAAAATATGGCAGGGATTTCTCCTATCACTGCTGGAGCCCTGTCACTGTTACTGGCTAACACCAGGTACATGTAACAAATGGGAGTTTACCTGGCACAGCACGTCTCCTAACTTGGTATTTAAATATTGTATTTAATAACCAATTTGTGCACAATACAAGTGCTGTTAATAACTTTGACATTCCAGCTGATGTGAACTAAGTTTCCTATTATCCCAAGCTAAGCTTTTGTTCGTAACTGGAGTGCCACTGTTTAGCCATCTTTGCCTTGTGCTTTTTTGGTCTGCGTTTATCTGTACACCATTATCCATATTGGGTCATACCCATTCATGCTTGGAAAAAGAACCTCTCCTTCTAAATGGTTTTAATTGTGATGGATCATATAGGTAGCTGAGAATCATGGAAAATGTAGTCGGCAATACCTTGAGTGCCAAAAGACAACAATCACCAATTCATAGAAAAGCTATTTGCATTTACTTTATATATTTCCCATGATTCAAAAAGTCACGGTTCTGTGGAAGGAAAAGTGTATACATATTTCTATATGACATTGTATCATTACCAGCGGGGAATTTTGGTTTTTGAAATCTGAGGATTTTAGGGTCTAGTGATAGGGTACCACGGATCTGAGTCACGTGATGAACCACCCTTTTGTTGAGCAGATGTAAGCCATGTCCTTGGGGCTCTGTGGCTTTGCACCCCACCCTCAGTGTAAGCTGATTACTGGATGTGCTGGGGGAGGGGGGAGTCACTTGAGAGGCCTTGAGCGTCTCTGTCTAGCATTGGGAAGCAAGGGGTGACCTACATAGTCAGAGAGGGGCCTTAGCTGTTATGAGACCCAGGCCGGAAGTTTACTCCCCGCCTTCTCCTTGTCCCCCATCTTCTTTTCCTGTGCCCCCTCCCCATCTACCCCAGGTGGGCGCCGCCCGCAGACAGTCGCGGGGTAGAGACGTGTCGCTACGTGGCTCTTACCCAAACCGGCCCTGTCATTGCCACCGACTGTCAGTTTAACAATGATCGCTTGGGCGACGCTTTGCTTTAATCCTGTACCTTGTTAGGGTCACAACGACACAGGTTCAGGGAGTGTGATGCATTTCAGACACTAACATGTCTTTTTGCACTACAGCTGTTATTAGCATACTCTCCCACGATGCTCAGCCAGCCATTGTGATGATCATGGTCCCATCAGGAAGGGATTGTTTTTTTCTTTTTTAGAAAAAAACAACCCGTATTTGTTTAGATATTAGTAGTCCCTTCCAATGGTTTTTCACTTGGTTTCAGTGTTTTTTAGCAACGTAGTATACAATTTGTTTCATCTAAATGATGTGTGGAGGGTGGCTGGTAACTGTCCTTAGTGTAGCTTTAGGTTATTCATTTATACTCATTGGAAGACTAAGTAGGCATTAAAACGCAGTGCACTGTTACTGCTTGTCTTGCTTAGGTCTAAACCACACATTAGGTATGTAGGAGAATCCGTGATCTCCTACAGTTATACTCTAGGAAAACAATTCTGATACTTTTCTTTACTACTTGTCATGGCTGCAAATATTTTAGTGCTGTTTATGGAATTGCATAAAATACTCTGATTGTCCCTTTTGTAATTGTTGGACACAATGTTCTTATTAAAACTTATAACCCATTGAACTCTAATTGTCCCCATTTAAATACTCAAACTCTATCTTTAATCATGTTCACTATTTTGACCCGGTGAGTGCCAGATTGATATGAAGCATGTGGCACTTTAGTGTTCATGAGAGAAAGTTCCTCAGACCAGCCAACTTCTTAATCCGGCAAATATATAATCCAAAATGTGTTATTTAACTTTAAATGCAGCAATTTAAAAGCATAGTAAGCACCCTATTGTGATGTGCCTTATGCGTTTCACGCATCCAAGTAGTGTGTAATTATAGGCTCCTATGGATGCTTGCTACACTTGCATTACCGCATTTATAGTAACACATTTTGGATTATACATTTGCCTATTAAATTTTGGATTAAGGAATTGGCTGGTCCTAGGAACTTTCATGTTACTTGAGGTAGGAATGCCGTTCAGCCCTCTTACTGTGCCGTGCACCTTATTTATTATTTCTCATGAGCAGGAGATCCGCACTGCTGTGTACTTTAGTGTTCCTTGATATAGTTTTATAAAGATTCTTTATTTTATTAGTTGCCTTTTGCTAGATGTTCACATTCTAATATAAATATCAATGGCCAAGTAGCCAATCACAAACTTGTTCAGTGAAGGTAGAGAATAAAAGTATCTTTATATTTTTTTTTATTCGTATTGCATGCAAATGTATTGGTTAAAAAAATTGTTTTCAATTTGTCTGATACCCGGTGGGCCAAGAAACAAGTTAATTTCAACAGTGTGTAATTTACCACATGGTGATTATGTCTTGATCAAAAGATGCCATAGACACATTTAAAAAAAAAAAAAAAGTGTATTAATGTATGCATTTGTTTGCAATATTGCTAAAGAGAGCGCACATTTTTATTTTCTTTTAATATCGGGAATACAAATGTTTAGGTGACTGAATCCCTGAAGTAAGCTTTATTTTATCTTGGATCAAAATATTTCATGCTCTGATATAAGGCATCAACTGGGTCAAAAACAAACCTAAAAACAGTTTGCAAAAGTAAAAAGTACATTAACTCTAGTATGAGGATGAAATGCCATGGACTTTAGAAAATACATGGCGTTGCATCTCTATTCTTCACTGTAAGTAATGTAGTCTTCCCCAGTTGCTGACAGTCTCACAACTAGTGAAGATAAACCTTAATTTCTTGTCCCCTCAGCACTTGGTACAGAGCATATAAGGGAATTGCACATTATGGTAGACAGACAGCCGGGCAGATACAAGTATAGAGCCCTGCTCAAAAGCTTCAAAACTACTAGTGGGCAATTTAAAGAGGATGAGTCTGTGCTAGCACAGGAAGTGATCCATTCAGCGACCGCTGGCAGCATTGATACGATCTATGACTGATTAGCATGTGCATGGTGGTCAGGCATTTAACGATAAATAACTCATGGATTGGTCTATTCTAGTTCATCTAATATGCTCTGTACTCAACGTTACGTAACTTGTTGGCTCTATATGAATAAATGTTAATGTAATTTAATCAGTAAAAGTCCCAAAATATATTAACTAGACACTTTCATACCCTTTATACTGACCTGAGAATCACAATTTTACTTATTCTCCCCCAAAACCCTATTTCCCAGACAATTGCATATATTCTCTTACAAATCCAGTGTCATTTTGTATTCTAATGTGCAATTTTCCCCTCTGTAATGACACTCTGTGTAAAGCAAGAATGGCTATGCTCTGGGATGGGAAAAATGTAGTCTGTGCCAAAGGTTAGCCAACCCTTATATAAAGCAAATGTCGCCTAAATATAGTTTATATTTTGTATCTATTTTAATGCTTTACTAATGCTACAAATGTATAAAATGTTTTAAGTTTTAATTTTTTCTTTTTTATTTCCCCCTTCACCATTCAGGAGCCTCAAGTAAAACAGGAAGCTGCAGAGTCCTACAGTGAATATAGTACCAAGCCAACTGAGAATTCCTACTGCTACCAACTGCTACAAGAGTTAAATGAACAGAGAAAGAAAGGCATTCTCTGTGATGTCAACATAGTGGTAAATGGCAAGGTTTTCAGAGCTCATAAAAATATCTTGGTTGCAGGTAGCCGCTTTTTCAAAACCTTATACTGTTTTACAAACAAAGAAAGCCGTGACCAAACCACTGTTACTTACTTAGATGTTGTTGCTGTCCATGGTTTTTCCGTCATCTTGGACTTCATGTACTCTGGTAACTTAGTACTAACCAGCCAAAATGCCATTGAAGTGATGACTGTAGCCAGCTACCTACAGATGACCGAAGTTGTTCAGTCCTGTCGTAATTTCATCAAAGATGCCTTGAATATCAGTATAAAATCTGAAGCTCCAGAGAGCGTTGTTGTGAACTACAACAAAAGAAAGAATAAGGATGGTCACACACCACGTGATCAGAAAGCTGCTAGCTTCTGGGCCACCCGGAATCTCACTAATTTGGCAACTAATGTAAAGCTAGAAACTGATGGGTTTAATTTAGATGACACCCCAGCTGACCACTTCCAATCGCACGATTCCACATGGATTCAGGATAGTTCTCCGGAAGTGACGGAAATTGAACCACAAGCTCAGGCGAAGGTGTTTGTTTGGAATGAAATGGCTTCCAATTCAATTGGGATGCAAGAGACCAGTAAACCGCGAAGAAAAAACCTAACGACAAAGAGATTTGTTTATAACATCCCTCCAAACAATGAACTTCAGGTGGATGGTAACACAATGCTACAACATCCTATGCCCTACCAAGAGGAGGATGTACAGTGCTTCCAGGATGGAGCAGGTAACATTTGGTTTCAATGTGTTTTTTTTTTTATACTTTGGCAAGTACTGTGATTCTATAAAAATTAAAGTAAAAGGCCCCTTCTCTTTAATAAACTCCATTTGCTTTTTTTTGTCAAAGCTTTACATATATATGAAACAATGTCTACTTTCCCGTATTCTTATTTAAAAGGATAGTCCTAGGATTTCCATGTTACTTTGAAAACATTTTGCTTTGATTTACTGCCAGGTGTGGTTGTTAAAACAAGTGAGTCTGAAATGTTGTTTTTTTTGATATAATGGAAATTAGATTCTAAATCCTATCCGCTCTAGAATTTGACAAAATGGTCATCCCTTATTCAATTCCCTTTTTATGACCTATTACTCAAGTGCCCGATTGGCTGCATGGCATGAATGGAACACGACAAAGTTAAATCCTTTTCCCTTCTGATATATGAAGAATGCATTAGGAGTATATTCCTGCACACGACCCTGCTCTCTCCACCTTGGGTTTATTTACTGTATCTTATGAAAATCCGGTGGCTAAGTGATCTGAAAGTGGGGAATATGATATATAAATAGAATCAACACAGTACCACAACAAGACATCATTTTTAACTCTAAGGGGCAAATGTTTAAAAGTAATATCAAGGACTATTACTTTACTGAGTGGGTAATGGGTGCATGGAATAGCCTTCCAGAGGAAGTGGTAGAGGTTAACCCAGCCAGGGATTTTAAGTTTGCATATCATAGACATAAGGTTATCCTAGATAGAAGATAAGGATTAACCCCTTGCCACTTGTAGGACGTTCCATGTTGTCCTACTTTTTAGTGCCAAGATTCTAGTAGGACGGCATGGAACGTCCAGCACTCAACAGCTCATTACGGGCTCCCTGATGAGCGGTGTGTGGAGCCCGCTGCAGGGAGTGGCCTCACTCTGACACAGAAAATGTAGCAGACGCTCACTTTGACCGTCCTGCATGTAACAGCTCATCGTGGCTCCCCGCAATGGTCTGTACTGGGGATCCTGCTCCAGGGACTTGCAGCGGGATCCCCAGTGTCAGATGAGGCCACTTTAAGTGACGTGTGACGTCCCGAAGTATCTATACTCTATAGACCTGGTCCCTGGTAGGATGATCCTGGCTGCCGATCACAAAGTGATAGTTGCCCAGGAAGAAAAAGACGCCGGATGGTGCTTTGGTCGTGAAGGACCAAAGCACCATCAGTCATGAAGGGGTTAATGGAAGTATTTAGAAAATAGGGCCCACTAGTTTTTATCTGCAGACAAATTCTGTGTTTCTATGTGAAATGCAGTGAGGCAAACCATGATCCCGGCAATAAAACAAAAGATTGACTTACTGCTCCTTTTGGTACTTTGGTTTCATTTAGAAACAATCCACTAGCCTTTAAATACTGCTCCAGAGGAAAGTGTAAGTTTCTATTCCATCTATAAAATTATTTTCAATTACAAAGGGATAAAGGAATTGTTGGGAGACTAACTTAAAAGCTTGTTCAGTATTACAAATATGTCCACTGTACATTTTTTACTTTCTTAAAAATAGACACTTGTAAGTGTGAGCAATTGTTTATTAAACCTTAACTACACCGATCAGCCGTGACATTATGACCACTGACTGGTGTCAAGCCGACAGAGGCAGTGTGATGCTTTGGGCAATGTTCTCCTGGGAAACCTTGGTTCCTGCCATTCATGTGGATGTTACTTTGACGCATACCCACTGACTAAGCATTGTTGCAGACCATGTACACCTTTTCATGGAAATGGTACTTGCTGATGACATTGGCCTTTAAGCTGGATAATGCACCCTGCCACAAAAACGGTTCAGCAGTTATTTGAGGAAACACCACAATGAGTTCAAGGTGTTGATTTGGCCTCCAAATTTACCAGATCTCAATCGAGCATCTGTGGGATGTGCTAGACAAACACGTCTAATCCATGGAGGCCTCACCATGCAACTTGCAGGACTTTAAAAGTTGTTTTGGCTTCAAAAGGTGCTCTACACAATATTAGGGAAGTGGTCATAATGTTATGGCTGATCAGTGTATTTTTTTTTTTTAATGCATTTTTAAACCTATTCTGCTATGCTTTTACATGTGTATTACCACATTTTTGCAGCTTCTCTGCAATCAGCACCCTACCCATAATCTTCTCATGATCCTGGTATCACCAGCATCCATTTCTATTTCAATCAAGAGGTTTTTATAGCGGATGACTGAGTTTGAGAAGCAAAAGGAATGTACTGCATGTTCCTCCAGCATCGAACTGTAAACTCAAGAATGACAATGAAGAATAAGGAGAAGAACTTTTTTTTTGTTTTCTCTCTTATACACATTGTACTAGAATGCAAATTCTAGATTTCTAGCTATATGATTGTATGCAGTTTCCATGCTAGTTATTTGATGGAATGTCGCTTCAGGAAGATGTAGCACAATGCTGTACTAAATCTCCGTGTTAATATGGCAAGGGGGGCCCTTTGCAGCACATCCTATAAAATGTTGCTTGCTTATTAAAGAGTGCAGCGTACTCTGGTAGCTCACGGGTATATTCTAAAACACCAGTTTTTATGGCACTAGTGGAATTGTACACTCTTGTATTTACATTTGTATGTAAACTAGCTACCAGCAGTAAGTAGTGTGGTTCATAGTTGTGCTTTCCCGACATTTATTTTTCAAAGCGGGAATTGCTAGGGGGACACCCTTCATTGTAAAATATGTTTTATATCAGTGCTGTAGTTGTAGTGGCAATTTTCAAAATCAAGACAAAATGTATCGCCTTGTACAAGTGCATTTCTTAGGCGTTAAGTGTTTGTCCTAAAAGCTCCAGCAATATCTGAAACCACTCCCCCTATTTACAAAATGTTTTTTGTAATATGAGGTCTCCACTAAATATTTTATATTGTAGTGTATTTGTCAGATTTTAAAAGAAGAATTTTGTTGAATGATTTTAAGGGACATGGCATGTCACAATCTTTTGCAGACTTTCTCCCAGGACTGATAATGTTGATAGATGTTAATTAGGCACTAAAGAAAGCTATACAGCTTCATACTCCATGTAAAACTTTTGTCTAGGAGGTAGTACATTCTATATTTAATAAAACCTAAATGTATCCTGGTTACTTGGAGTAGAGCACACTTTTTCTTAGCAGGATATTGGTAATGGGTGTCCATAGAGCTTAAAAATATCCTATCTATCTATTATTCAAAAATGGCAATGGAGTGCTCACTTATCCAGGTCCATAATCTCATAAAAGATGCTATTGACCAACAATATACTACTGCATTTTTCAAGAATAGACAACTTTAAAACAGTATTATGAATGGGTACTTAAAATGTGATTTTTGATGGACATTCACCTAGGGCATGGTATGGAATTTCTATCTGGATTTCTGCTCTTCACCTCCTAAACTTGGACACAGTCCTTAACTCTGTAAAGCAGAAAGGCCATGGAAGGTCTATGAAATAGTGGCACTGATTCCAAAAAATAAAAAAAAGCTTTAAAGTACATAACATGACAGTCTGACTTTAATATACTCCTAATTTATTTTCTATATTTTGCTAGCCACGTGCTCTGCCTTGCAACTTGTGCCGCAGCTGCAATGGAACTGTAAAAAAATTAAACCGTACTAATTTTTTGTATAACCCACAATCCATTGTTTTGCTATTTTCTGTGGTAGCAATTATATACTTTAAATAGTATATACTAAAGGGACTTTGTCATTTTATGTATAAACGTCACTTACAGGGACATTACCATTGACATAAGCTGTAACTAGATTAACTATGCAGTAAAAACAAACACAGATGTAAGACATATGAAGATGTTTTGGGTTTTTTTTTTTTTTATTTAATTTTTTCTCAGTTTGAATTAATTGCATATAAAATTAGGTGCCTATCTCCTGAATCCATTTTGTAAATTTTACCCAAGATACAACATTCTACAAAATCTTCCAGCAAGGCTCACTTTACAACTGTGGCCAGAACCTGCACAATGATGTTATAAGATACACTATTTCTTTTTTTACCGGTCTTCCACAAGAGAACGGAGATTGACCCGATAACAGGATCTTAACTCCGCCCCTTGATGTATTCATTACATAACAATCACATTTAATGCGAGTCTATGGCCAGAATTCAGACTTGGACTACATTGTGTGTCCCCAGACCCATGGTGAGATACTAGTGCTGTAAAGTCCCTAAGCACCCAAAAAGATTATATCACTAAATGTAGGCTCCCAGTCACACTTGTTTAGTAGAATATTTTATTACATAAAGTCACATAACAAAAACAGAAGACCCATCAGAAATCACCAATACAATATTTTTATTTTTTTGTTTACATTTTTTTTTTTTTTAAATCCCCATCTTTTTGGTGGGGGTGTTCCATTAAGGGTGTATGCTTTTTTATTTACTTATTTTTTTTTTTTTTTTTTAGACATGCATTTTTTTAATGTACCTACACTCTATATACTTATCATAAATAGGGATTTCTTAAGATACCATTATTTTCCTCATATCTTATAATTTACTATAAAATCATAAAATATGATCAAAAATAGAAAAAAAACCCCACATTTTCTAACATTGACCTGAAATATTTTACAAAATTTCAATCGTTTTTAGAAATATGCCATGTTTACATGTATTCTATTTTTGTTACACATTATAGGGCAATAATCTAAATTAGCATTTCTTTCCCCCCAACCATTATAATTAGTAAAATATTGACTTGTCTGTAGTCACCCCCCCCCCCCCCCCCTTTTTCTATTTAATGCAAGCTACAGGCTTTTTGTATGCAATCTTGCTATAGATTTTGTCTTGTTAATGTAGCTGTTGTAATGTACCACACCTGGGGACTCTCTTGCCGTTTACCACTGTGGGGCTTACTTTTGGGTACACCACACCCTCCAGTATCCTAGTAACTTGATACGTTCATTTTAGACAAAGAGAACTGGAGTATCCTACAAAGGCAGTCACTTAATACACATCCTACTTTCCAGTATGTTCATACTGTATTGTTTGTCAGAAAGATTTTTTTTTTCTCAGCAAAGAATACACTCAAATTATTTTTGTGTCCAATGCTGAAGTCTCTTTAAAACCTTCCCACAAGATTTGTCTGTTTCCATAATTTTAACATGTTGGTAATACAGATGATCATAAAATATCAACATGAATATTTGAATGTAAATTAATCGCTAGTAGGGATTTTTTTTTTTTTTTTTTTTTACCTGCCTTCCAACACCGAGAGGAGATTAAACAGGATCATGACCTCGCCCCCTTGTGATGTAATAGTTACATTAACCTCCCATTCAATGCAAGTCTATGATCAGAATTCTGTGTCCCTAGCTCCAACGTGAGAAATTTGTTCTGTCTCTGAGGGGTGGCACCGAAAAACACTATTTCACAAAATGGCGGCACCCAGTCACACTTTTTTAGTTACATATTTTATTAAATACAGTCGTAAAGAGAAACAAGACATATCTGAAATCAACAATACAAAATAAAAGTAAAACCTTTTCATTTCATTTATGCAGTTTAAATAACACTGATTATGGGTCACAAACCACACTAACCTTTCTGTTGCTTTCTTTTAGGCACCTCAAATGAATTTAAGTTTGGTATGTTCCCTGACTCCTGGGCAAGAGATACTTGGGAAAATGGTAAGAGGCTGTTTTGTATATAGCTCACATTATACTATGGAGAGTTAATAAATGTATTTCTAATGAGCACTGTTAACACTTTTTTTTTTTTTTTTTAACCCCATTTAAACTTACTTTCTTTCCCCCTCCGCCTTTCTCAATTTTATTTAGGTGATGCATCTGCCGGTATAATGAATAAGTTGAAATGTCCGCACTGCAATTATGTAGCAAAATACAGAAGAACACTAAAAAGGCATTTGCTGATTCATACAGGAGTAAGATCTTTTAGTTGTGACATCTGTGGGAAGTTATTCACCAGACGAGAGCATGTGAAAAGGCATTCCTTGGTAAGATCTTCAGTTTTTTCCTTCCTTTATCTCATTTGTGTATGTGTTTGTTTTTTTTCTAAATTGAGGCAAGCAAGAGAGCAGTGAATTGTATAATCCTCTTTACTTAAACCGAAACAGTTCACTAAAAATCAATTTTATATGGAATACTGGCTAATTTACCCTACAAACCCCAGTTATAAAATGATTTTTGTAGAGGTCTAGAGTCTCCAGCATTCTGAAGGAATGTTTTCAGCACAAGCTTAACCCCTTCCCGCCTGTAGGACATTCCGTGCCATCCTACTTTTCAGTGCCAAGATTCTAGTAGGACGACCTTGAACGTCTAACACTAAACAGCTCATTGCAGTCCCCACTGTCAGGTGAGGCCACTTCGAGTGGCCACATTCTAACACAGAAAATGTAGCTGACGCTCAAAGTGAGCGTCTGCTACATTTTACAGCAGAAACCTGCAAAATGGCATAGAAAGTCCTGCATGTAACGGCTCATTGCAGCTCCCCGCTATTAGCTGTACTGGGGATCCTGTTGCAGGGACTTGCAGCGTGATCCCCTGTGTCAGATGAGGCCACTTTAAGTAGCCTGTGTCTGACACAAGACATGTAGCGAACGCTGAAACTGAGCAGCCGCTTAATTTCTGGCATCCCGAACTTCGTGGTTCGGGCACGCCTCCATGTGACGTCACAAATTATCGCGGGATGTCGGCAGGGACAGGGATTTGGTCCCTGCTTGAATGTTCCTGGCTTCTGCTCACAAAGTGATCGGCGCCCAGTAACAAAAAGATGCCAGATGGTTCACGACCATCGGTCGTGAAGGGGTTAAAAGGACACTGAACCCTAGATTGTGATGACAGATAATAATCAAATGGACCAAATAACACCCCCCCCCCCCCACCACCCATATTGCAATTATATGTTCTTCAGGATTGCCACACCACATTCCTAAATTCCTTCCTTTCCAATGTTATACAGCATGAGGTTCTGTTACGGCTAATTATATAGGAACAATGCAGGTCCAAACTGTGTTTCGGTTTTACACAGAACAAGTGTGAGGTTTATTTAATTTTAAATGTGACTATGGCAAAGAGGAAATTCAGCATTACTCATATTTGTAAGCTTTCCATTTAATGTTGTACTTAGGATTTTAGTTCTGATCGTGAACCTCTATGTACCTTCTTTACCCCCGCAAAGAAAGTATGAAACATTGATGTAGACCAAAAAGAAGTGGTTCATATTATGGTGACACGTGTGTAAAATCTGCATGTTCTACCAAGATAATATATCCACATTGGCACAAGCTCTACCTGTGTGTGAAAGCAGATTTTCAGTAGTACTGAGATGTCATGTTGTAGCGCTATATGTCATCTTTGTATGGATAAATGGGATGTGGGCGACGTCGATGATATCGATATAGATATATCAAGATTATATATCGGATGGCATGATATGTTTACGGACGCTTACAAAACCTATGTATGTATATTAATCTCTAATTTAACTGGTCAATTAACCTACAACTGGATACAGTTTCTAAGAATGTGGTCGTTTTGGGAGTATCCATGACTTGTAAGATCCCAAGGCTCATTCTTAATATTTTTCTTTTTAACGTGGGTAGCTGCTTTATTTATTATGTATATAATATGTGAAGGTGGGTTGGTATTATATGTATACCATTTACACTATAACACATTAGATATTAGACAAAAAGGGATTTGGAAATATGTTGTAAACCCAAACCACCATTTGCATCATCCATTCAGTCTGATTTTTTTTTTTTTTGGATCCAACTAGAGGAAGTTTGCCTGCCTGTCATTGCACACACCCAGTGAAGCCATTTAATGACTAATCAGTGCCTGAAACGGCTGGTTGTCTATATGGTCCACATTTGCAATGATATGCAACCTGACTTAACCCCTTCGTGACCAATGATGGTCCTGGACCGTCATGAGGAAAAACTCCCTTCGTGACCAATGACGGTCCAGGACCGTCATGCAGATCCAATCGCGGTATGCGCTCTGGCATTCCGCGATCGTGATTTAAACGGCATGGCTAAGTGTCTCGATATCGAGACACTTCAGCCATGTTGGCTGAGGCCCCCCCGGAAACATCCGGGCACTGTTACAGCCAATCACAGTGCCCGGATGTAAATAACTGTCAAAGCAGTTGCCTGCTTTGACAGCTATAGTCTCTCCCTGCTCCACAGCGATCGTGGGGCAGGGAGAGACTAAATATAGTGCTGGAAGCCACCCCTGGTTTCCCCAAGCCCATTCAGGCCCCCCAGGTTTTTTTTTTTTTTTTTTTTTTTATAAAAATTAAAAAAATGTTTTTATTTATATTTTTATTTTGCTAACCTTAACCCTTGGGTTAGCGTTAGAGATCATCAAAACCCTAATCCTAGAGTTAGAATTAGGGTTTGTACTAACCATAACCTTAGGGATAAAGTTAGTCTAAAATATTTAAAAAATTAAATAAAATTAATTAAATAAATAAATACTATTAAATTAAATAAAAATAAGACGTTAATCCGTAGAGGACCGGTGACATGTTAGGTCTGTTGGTGGTCCTCTAGGGATATTTTATAATAAAAAAAAAAAAAAAAGACTGCTAGTGGGGCTAGTGCCTTGCATTGGCCCCCCAACAGTAGAGAGGGGCCCGCAGCAGCTGGAAATATCATCCATGCAGCCGTAGGATAGCAAGGATAGCAACAATTTGTGCTTCCTACTATAGACTACATTCCCTATGATGCTACGGTCACTTTTGGCTGGCTGAGCATGATAGGAAATGTAGTCACAAGCATTACATAATAAATACATGTTTTAAAGCTGCAATGACCGTATCCTAAATTTGGCCCTTTACCTGCCACATAACACTAGCAAACCTATACATGTGGGTTACCGCTATACTCAGGGGAAGTTGCTTAACATATATTGGGGTGTTGTTTGGCAAAAAAAAATAGAACAACCCCTTTAAATTCTTACCTAAATAAGTGTGTGGGAAAAAAACACAAAAAAATTACTACGCCAAAACTTGTCAAAGATTGGTGGGAAAATTACTGCCTGAAATGTTTCAAAATACCCCAATTTGAATACCCTGGGATGTCTACTTTAAACAAAATGTGTACATGTGGGGCTGATTCAGCGATGCATGTCAAATATCGATGGTACAATGTCAGTAACACTAATTTTGGAAAAAATGGTTTTGAAACAGCTAGGTGCTACTTGTATTTATTACACTACAACATTAAAAAAACAAAAAAAAAACATATAAACATTGGGTATTTCTAAACTCAGGACCAATATAAGACTCTAATCAGCAGGTTTTTTTATTTGCTTTTGTAGCTTAGTAAATCATTATGTGTTTTTTTTTATACATTTTTCAACATATTTTTCTATTTTTTTTCATAATATAAATGATATAAACAAAATAATGGCATCAAAAGAAAGCTCTTCTTGTCCTGAAAAAAACCATATATCATATGTGTTGGTACAGCAAATAACAAAGAATAAAAAACACCTCAAAAGTGTAAAAACAGCCACGGTCATTAACGCACAACATTCCAAAAACAGTCTGGTCATGAAGGGGTTAAGCCTGCCAAAAGAATGGTGTAAATGGATGTTTTTCTCCCCAAGTTTTATCATATAATAAAAACCCAAGTAAAATGGTCGTAAACAATAAAAATATATATTTTAAAGAACCCTTAAGAGAGAGATCCCTGTTTAGCGTATTTTACAAACCTATACTAAACATGTTATTACTTTAAGACCCACAAGTGCTCATTTTACTAAAGCATGCCAAAGCTGATTTCAGCCATAAATCCGCTTTAGGTTATTCTGAAAGTTTAACATTGTTATTCTCCATAGAACATGATTCCTACATTTTTGCTTTTAATAGTTTTTATTCCCAAATAATCATTTTTATATTTCTTCCGTTCAGGTTCATAAAAAAGATAAAAAATACAAATGCATGGTGTGCAAGAAGATCTTCATGTTGGCGGCCAGTGTAGGAATCCGACACGGCTCTCGGCGCTATGGAGTTTGTGTAGACTGTGTGGATAAATCCCAGCCAGGACTTCAGGAATCGGGCGTTGAACAGGTAGCAGACCCAGACTTCCCCAGGGATGAAGAGTATGATGACAATGATGCTGTGGAGGCAGTTGATGCCGATGATGACCTTGCTGATGACGGAGAAGACCAAAATGATCAGTGGTCAGAGCAAAACGATCCATCACGTTGGGGAGAACAGAATGAACCTTCACAGTGGGAAAGACAGAAACCTCCACCTCGATGGGATGAGTCAGGAGATGTTTGTATGACAATAGATGACTGAATGCTAATAGGCATTTAAATCTCAAGGGTGCTGCAGCTGGACAGAATAAACATTTTTGATTGAAACATTTTGGATTGAAGGCTTGCTATACATGGTACCATGCTGGACAATAGTTGTTGCTGTGAAAACTGTAGGGTAAAAGCCTTATAGCAAAAAATTATTTTTTTTTCTTGGTTTTTATTTTTATTATTTTTTAATATTTGCACAGGACTGTACAGAATACAACCATTTGGTTGAAATATACAGAGTCCTCACATCTCCAATCAGTTTTCAAAGAAATAAAATGTATTTTTATTTATAGGATATAGCTATGTTGGTCCTATCAAAGCATAAAAACTACTATTGTAATGTTAATTCATGTATCATTTAAATTGTTAGAATGACCAGAAAAATGTTGATTTAGTGTATGAATGTGATCTAACCTTACAGTACTAGAGGTGTCAGAAACCTATTTATGTAACCTAGAAGCGTGTTGCTGGCCCTCTAACATTGTATGGATCAAACTGCCTTTGCACTGCTGTCCTATACTTTATGTTCAGTTGCAGGTCTGTATCTTTTGGGTGTGGGTGAGTTGTTGTGTTTTTTTTTTTTATTATTCTGCTAGCACGTCTATCATGGTTTGAAATCTACTTTTAATGAGCAGTGCTAGTTTTTACATCACAGATTCACTTTCCTGTAGAGGTTAGTTTCCCATTTTGAAATTATTCACTGTTATTGTATGTACCACTTTTTTTTTTTTTTTTTTTTAAATTATTTTATTATTATAAGAGATGAGACTGCCTCCCTGTATAATGCTCCCTGCCCCTGTTAATCAGGTCACGTTGGAGGTTTATCTATGTCACATGTTAGTGATGTTAAGAGCTATTGAAAGCTTCGAGAAGTGATGCATTTGAATGGTTGTAAACATGTGTACATCATATTAAAGGGATTACTGAAAAGCAGGAATACTCAACAAGTTGCTCTAGGCTGCAGATCTGGTATTCTGCTTCAGTGAGCTCTTTCTGTTTTGCTGCTTTCATTTTTTATTTTTTTTTACGTTCTGAATTGCCAGAATGTACTATTTATAAGTCCTGTTGTGTAGGCTCTTGTGTAGAATATTCCAGGTGTTGTACTAGATACCAAGTGTCAAATGATACAATACATTGTTTTATCTTCAGCTCATAACATTTTGTAGTTTGACTGCTTATATGGTAAAACATAGGAGATGTTTTGGTCGGTTGCATTTCTCATAAGTCACACTTCCATTCCTTTTCTGTAATTTGTATGGGAAGTGTTTGAAGAAAACGTTTCCAGAAGAGCACACTGGGTGAGCAGATAACACACAATACAAAGGGATTCTAGTTAATTTCCCCTTTTTAATTAATTTATTTTTTGTGGGTTTTTTTCTTTATCCAGAGGTCAAACAAATTTCATTTTGGCATTTAACAATCTATGAAGTTATAATAAATTATCCAGTTTTGTGGGTGGTTTTGGCATCTCTCTCCAGCGGGGATCTTCTTTCAAGATCCCTGCTGGATCCATTGACTGATTCCATTGACTTGCCTTTGATCACAATACACATTGTATTGATATTTACTATGGCTGATAGTTAAGTCACAGCTTTTATCAGTTGCACAGAGGATATGTCAAAGTAAAAAGTATGGCACTTGATCTATACAGCTTTCTAATTTTAATCAAAGTTTTGTCAGCTGTTGGGGGTTTGATATAGTCTGATACAGTCACATAAGTCTGAGTGTACAAACCTATTAAATACTTTGGTTTATCACCACTGCTTATAGGATTGTCAGCTTTAACCTTCATGTGAGAAAGTGGCCATCGCTTACCTGCACATAGTGCTGCAATTTTTAGCTAAGTAGTGCACCAAATAAAGTAACGGATCAGTCCGATCAGATTTTTTACTTTAAAAGACAACACTGGCAATCTTCTGAAAGCTACAAATAACAATTCTGACATTTTCCCTTAGTCCTTCTTAATGGATATTACTGAAGTCTGTGTGAAATGATTTTCAGTTTAAAACCACAGAACTGTAAATTGGTCTAAAGTAAGAATAAATGGATTTTTCTTATATTTAACACATGTATAACACAGAGAGAAGTATATAACTAGTCCTTTGACGTTATCAAGGCTACGATTTTGGATTATACATCCTTTTCAGATTATAACTTCTAATCAATCACCCCCAAATTTCAAATAAGGTTTAAATTATATTTGTACCAATGCTCTTAACAAGCAGTGGATGTTGCAAGGGCCATGTCATTGTTTGTTGGTTTCTTGCTTTACATCATTCAAGATAAATGATTCGTCCCATTGCAATCCCCTTTTAATGAATGCAACAAGTGACTTTTACTACATAATGTATGGCATTTCTGCTCACGCTAAACCTATTTTTTCTGAAATGCATAATACCTCCTTATTTTATTTTTTTTTAAATTGTGTTTTACATGTTTTTTTTTTCTTTTTAATATATATTTTTTGTTTTTCTTCATGGTGGGGTCCAAAGTAGATTTAGGTAAAGATTTAAAAAAAGATAAATGAGAGTATTTTAAACGTGAAAGTTATGTTCTGCTTTGTGAATATGTAAGTAGAGTATGTCTTATTTTATTTTCCCCCATCTCATCTAGTCCCCTATAAATAGTTTGCTCCTTGTAGAACTGTCAATATATGCATATATATAAATATATAATAATATATACATTTCACAAAAATCTGCTTTTATTAGGAACAAACTCACTCAATGCTTAGAAACTGGACCGGCTTTAAATTCTATTGTGCATTACTTTTTTCACAAATAAGATCTTATTCTGTTGAAACTGAATTCTTTTACTACTTCAATCATTTATGTATATTCGATTAAATTATGACCAAATGTGATGTTAGATTGCAAACAGTAAATTTAAATATACACTTGGTACACTACTACATTGTTGTGACTTTTATTCCTTACATGGCATTAAATGACTGTGTGCTTTAATCTTTTGTAGGGTGTAATTAATAAATTGGGTTTTGTATGCCCCTTGGGTGCCACGGATTCATACACCACCAAATCATCTGAAATAAAACATTTTAATGTTTGATTTTTCAAGGAAAATTGTCATGAAACAAAGTTTGTTTTGTGCTTCGTGTCATGTTTTTCAGACTAACCATTTTAAAGGGATAGTTCACAAATGGGTTTTTTAGGTAAGTGATGTGCAATGTTAAAAAAAAAAAAAGCGCATCTTTCTTCAACCCCTACCAGCCACCCCCCGCGATATCTTTTCCTATATCCTAAAAACTGCATATAGAGGTTAATAAATGTATTGCTGTTACTATAGCATCAGTGCTGGCTATCTCTCCAAACTCTGCCAACTGGATGTCACTGAAGTTATTTTTACAAGAATCTTTGGACCCCCATTTGTTTTTCATACTGCATATTTATAAAAAGCGGCACGAATGTTCCCCCTCCCCAGCAATGAGGTAAGGCAGCAGGGAGGGGAAACATTCGTGCCGCAGCCGATCTTCATGGCTCTTTCGGCTAAGTGCTGGGTTGTCAAGAGACGACACCCAGCACTCAGAAGTTAAGAAGGGAAAAAAAAACTTGTGTATGTTTGAGTTGTATATGTGAAGTGGGGGGGAGGGATGTATATGTGAAGTGTGGGGGGGAGATGTATATGTGAAGGGGGGGTATATATGTGAAGTGTGGGGGGGGGGAGGTGTATATGTGAAGGGGGGGTATATATGTGAAGTGTGGGGGGGGAGGTGTATATGTGAAGGGGAGGTATATATGTGTGAAGTGTGGGGGGAGGTGTATATGTGAAGTGTGGGGGGGGGATATATATGTGAAGTGTGGGGGGGAGGTGTATATGTGAAGGGGGGGTATATATGTGAAGTGTGGGGGGGGGGAGGTGTATATGTGAAGGGGGGGTATATATGTGAAGTGTGGGGGGGGGGAGGTGTATATGTGAAGGGGAGGTATATATGTGTGAAGTGTGGGGGGAGGTGTATATGTGAAGTGTGGGGGGGGGGATATATATGTGAAGTGTGGGGGGGAGGTGTATATGTGAAGGGGGGGTATATATGTGTAAAGTGTGGGGGGAGGTGTATATGTGGGGGGGGAGTTGTATATGTGAGGTGTGGGGGGAGGTGTATATGTGTATATGTGAAGTGTGTGTGTGTATATGTGAAGTGGGTTGGTGTGTGGGGTGTATATGTGACTAGGGTTGGTGTGTGTGTGTGTTTATGAATTGCGTGTATGTTTGCGTGATTGTCTGGCTCCTAAAATTTTTTGCTGGCTCCTAGAATAAAATTAAATTTGTCATGCCCTGGGCTACCCGATTGCTATTTCAACACCTTAAGATAAAGGTCTGAGTACTCGACTACAAAAGGGTCAACTGAATAAAACATAATTTTTTGAGCACTGGTTAATGTTAATTGAAAACTGTATTTTTGTACAACAAGTTTAAGTCACTGAAATAATGCACTGCATTAAAAATGTTATGTGTTTGTGATGATCATCTCACTTTTATTTAAAATCACCGTTAAAAAGTTCAAGAAAACACAAGTTAATATGTGAGTCGGACGGTAAATTATTCTATAATTCTCCTAATTGTACATGCAGTCCTCTGAAATGCATGAATCCTCCCAGTAATGAGGCAATGCATTTGGATTGTTGGTGGGCAGAGGCGGCTCTCTAATTAGGCGAGTTAGGCAGCCGCCTAAGGCCTCGCACTCACGGGGGCCTCGCGGCTGCCTAACTCACCTTATTACCTTTGATGTATCAGGGAGCTTAACGCTGCCGTTAAGCTCCCTGTTACACTAACCTGGGACGTTTCCTCCGTGCATCTTCTCTCTTGCACGGAGGAAGGAAGTTCCAATCGCGTATTTTTTTTTTTTTTTAAACTTTATTGAACCCGGGCAGCTTCAATAAAGTTTAAAAAAAAAAAAAAAAAAAACGCGACCGGAACTTCCTTCCTCCGTGCAGGAGGGAAGATGCACGGAGGAAACAACGGAGAGCAGCATGGAGGTAAGTACTAGGGAAGGGGGAGGAGGGTGGTACAAACGAGCAAAGACTGGCATAATGAGGGGCTAAATATTGGCACAGTGTGGGGCAAAATCCTGGCATAATGAGGTGAGGGGCAAAATCCTGGCATAGTGAGAGGCAATATCCTGGCATACAGTGGCAAAATCCTGGCATATTGAGAGGCAAATCTGGCATAATGAGGGGCAAAATCCTGGCATAGTGAGAGGATAAATCCTGGCATTGTGAGGGGCAAAATAGTGGCATTATGAGGGGCAATATCCTGGCATACAGTGGCAAAATCCTGGCATAGTGAGAGGCTAAATCCTGGCATTGTGAGGGGCAAAATAGTGGCATTATGAGGGGCAATATCCTGGCATACAGTGGCAAAATCCTGGCATATTGAGAGGCAAAATTGTGGCATAATGAGGGGCAAAATTGTGGCATAATGAGGGGCAAAATCCTGGCATATTGAGGGGCAAAATCCTGGCATAGAGTGGCAAAATCCTGGCAAATTGAGGGGCAAGATCCTGGCATAGAGTGGCAAAATCCTGGCAAATTGTGGGGCACAATCCTGGCATAGAGTGGAAAAATCCTGGCATATTGAGGGGCAAAATCCTGGCAGATTGAGTGGCACAATCCTGGCATATTGAGGGGCAAAATCCTGGCATATTGAATGGCTTAATCCTGGCATATTGAATGGCTTAATCCTGGCATATTAAATGGCTAAATCCTGGCATATTGAGTGGCAAAATTCTGGCATTTTGAATGGCTAAATTCCGGTGCTGTGAGGAAGAACAAAGTGCCAATCTTCTAGCAGACCGTGGTCTGTGAGACCACTTTCAACATTGAGCACCTTTCCTTCTGGCTGAGTGTTTCTCTTAGTGTGTGATTGTGTGCTTTCTGAGTGTGTCTGTGAGTGCTGGCTGAGTGTGATTGTGTGCTGACTGAGTGTGTCTGTGAGTCAGTGTGTGCTCACTGAGTGTTTCTATGAATGACTGTGTGATATGTGTTAGTGTTCACATTTAGGACACAGCAATAACAATGTGAGTTAGTCAGCCGCACACAATTTTATCTATACCAAATGTTTATAGATGTTTGTAGAATAATTATGAGACAAATAAAATTATAGGAGCTGTTCATTTCTAGAAGCTGGGATTTGAGTCTGATCTTGAAATATGCTATTTCTACAGTTCATTTTTATTATCACTTGCATATATTATTTAATAATCTGTGTCCGTGAGGGCCTCATGTTCGACTTTCGCCTAAGGCCTCACAAAGTCTAGAGCCGCCACTGTTGGTGGGCCAGTGTTTAAACCTCAATAAGCAAGACTTAGAAATTCATGATGGATTGTTTTTCCTACTTCATAAAAGGTAACGGTTACATTTGTATTATTTGTAATGCTTTATATTACGCCTAAGAATGCTTAAAGGGACTGTCTAGTGCCCAAAAGGCATCTTCCAAATGTTGATGCATATTAATGTGCTTTCAATGTACTTTAAGATGTATGTTTTGTGTTTTGCACTGCTTATAATATGAAATACTTGCAGCTAGATGAAATTGTGAAATTACAACGGTTTGCAAGATGCCAGGACTGCTCACACTAGCTGAGTAAAAGTACATTTTTATTTTTAGCTGCATTAACCAATGAGAATAATTTAATTCAAATGAATGGAATTTTCTGTGTTTCTAGTGATATCAGACAATGTGTTGCACTGTTAAGATATCCTACTGTGTACAAGAGCAAGTTTTTCACAGCCTACACAATGTATTTAATTCCAAGGGCACAGGAAGTGAATTTATTAATCTAGGGCTTGACAAATTTGATTTAAATCTAGGAGCCAGCTGAAAACTTTAGGAGCCAGTAGCAAACGCTTTGTCGCAAAGAAAAATGCTTGGGTCCCAGTCCATTAACATATAAAAATGACATGCACTTATGGATACACACCATTCACACATACTAATGCACACACAAACTATCACACATACTAATGCACACACAAACTAACACACATACATGCACAAAACACTTGCTCACCCACAAATACACACACATACCTAAATGCTGACACACACCAACACATGATTTCACTCTTACATACATGCACAAACACAATATCCACTTAAATGCCAACACACACACCTAAACAGGTCACACACACTGAGATACACTAACACATGCTGTCACAAATACATATATACACACACACACAAATATGCTGATACACTAACACGTGCAGACACATACATACACTAATATGCTGATACACACACACTAACACATGCATACACAAATACATACATACATAAATACACACACACACCCCAACATGCTGTCACAATTATATACACACTTTAATATGCTGATACAAACTAACACATGCAGACACAAATACATACACACTAACATGCTGTCACACAGATTCTGACACATTCATAAAAACAGGTACTGAACCCACACATTCACACATGCTAATACACACACTATTTACTTGATAGACTTACAGTGGGAAGTTGGAGACAGACCATGTATCAATGCTGGATAGGGCAGGAAGTTTTCCCTCCATTTCCAGGCAGTAGGAGTCTCCATATCCTTACTTCTACAGCTGTTGCCCGGTGAGCAGCAGGAACAGGAAGCGGGGGGAGGCGCTAAACTGGCGGCTGCTCTGTGCTACCTCTCCCACACTTTGCTCCTTATCTGATCGGTAGCTAACGAGCAGCAGCGTGTGGGACAGGGACAGGGACAGTGTAGTTTACTCAGAGTATTCCAGGTGCCAGAATCTAGTCGCCATGGCGACCCGGGTCCTGGCATTTGTCGAGCCCTGTAATCTACATGAACTCAGAGGCAATGTGTTTAGGGGTCTTTATTTCCATGTTGTGTCTAAAGTCTCTTTACAGTAGAAGCACTTTGCATTCTGGCACTTCCATGTTTTAAAGCACACTATTTAATATCTCCTTTTTAAAACTGACTTCACCCATGCCAATAGAGCTTTCATAATACACCAAGCTGTTAAGCCATGTTTTTCCAATGCTTGCCTTAACAGACTGGAGCGCAAAGCATCTTGGGTAAAGTGGGCATTTCAGAAGGTAAAAGATTTCTGTTTGCTTTAAATGCAGAAACTGCATTACATGAACTGATGGAAGATTGTGCAAAGCCCCTGGGACATGTTTTTACACTATAAGGGAGATTGTGCATTTTATTTATTACACTTTAATTTGTACAGATAAACTTCTGAGAATGCCATGTACATGGCTTGTTAAAGGTGCTGTTCCAACTGCTAGTTTAATAAACACTTTTAAAACTAAATGAAGCCTTACAGGTGTCATTCTTATAGTTTTTAATGTCACTGCATAGAGCAAGTTTGCTTGCTGAGAACATGTTTACCCTTATTATGTTTGTTTTAATAGGATTTGATTACCACTGTGGGGGGTTGGGTTGTAGTAGAACAGCTCCAAAAGCTTGCTAATCCCGTTTCTGTTTTGACTGATAGTTTTATGGTAGGTGATTTAAGGAAATTTATAAATACGTGTGCTCTATTCCTTTAAAATGCTACATCACTTATCAAATTGGTAGTGGAGCAATAAGCAGGAACATTCTGTTTGTTTCCTTCTGTTCTAGAACTTCACCTTCATTAGCAGGCTGTGTAGTGAGATTTAGAAATATGGCAAACCAGCCTGTGACCATTTGATCCATGGTGTAATGTCTTATTCTATATCTAAATGAAAGTCTACCTCTGTATAGGAAGATGCTGTGACAAAAACTCAACCACATTAACCTCTGCATGATTTCTTTCAAACCAAAAAAAATAAATAATAATTTGCCCAGACTTATGCATTGCAACACCTTAGAGAAGCCAGGTTTGCCAGTTTAAGACCTATTATAAAACCTGTCTTTTAGATGTACATTAACTTAAACAAATCAGGTGTGTACTTAAATCTATGTGTGTGTGTGTATATATATAAGTACATTATTGAGTAACAGTATCCTCGCTCCCAGGGTTTTAATAAAGTCTTAAGAAAATATTACTTGGATATGCTGTCAATTTGTGTAACATAAATCTAACCCATCGTTGTGTTATGGTTTTCATTTATATTTAGTATACACAACAAAATATCAGGAGAAAGCAAACAAGGGTACCAAGAATATTGGTTTACCATCCCCCAGCCACAAACAGTGTAGAGCAGCATACTAAATACTAGATTGTTAAATGTAATCACGTCACTAGGAGTATGTAAAAATACAAAGCTTTGTCCATAACAATAGTATTGAATACTGAAAACCAGATCCCCATAGCAGAGATAATGTTAAACCCACAAATACACATATTCATTTACTTCTTTTATCTAGAGCCCTCTGTAGGGTGATAAGCGATATATTGTGTTTCGTGTCCCTTCAGGGGTGAGGTAAGCTCTTTGTTGGCAGATTTTCGTTGGACTTCCGTTTTTGTTCCAGCTGTTGATTTCAATGGTGGAGAATACATTTGGAAGAATATTTTGGCTGTGTGCCTATATTGGCAGAGCTTTCCTTACCTTTTGTTCAAGCAGGTAGTTGGCTGGCATTATTATTAAATGTACCTTTCCAAGTCACTAACCATGATTTGAATTCTGGGTGTCACATGACTGCGGGAAATTCTTGAAGCTGCTCGTCACCATGGCATCCAGACAAAAGTGCAACAAAATTTAAATTAGAGAACAACCACTTGGCCTTGTTAGCTTCCAGACTCATTCTGTGACAAGCGTGTCTAGTGAAAACACCACATAATGCCCAATTCTCACATTTTTAAACAGTTATGTTTTTATTATTTATGTATAAAGTGTTTACTGGGGGGAAGATGATATGTATGTATGTGTGTGTATGGATATGTATACACACACAAATAGGAATAGTCATATGCATATATAAAAAAAATCTACATGTAGTGTACAAATATAATATCAATATCTTACATAAAAAAGATACATGATGATGATGGGGCTTGTCTGTTATTTATTTTACTGCTGTTGAAAGACCTGCATTTTAGAGAGGGTTGCAAGTAGGGATGAGTGCTATAGACACTCATAAGAAACAAAATTGGCAAAGTATCTATAAAAAAAAAAATTTAAATCCTAAAAAAACCTTTTAACCAACTTTCACATTTTTAATGCATTGCTAAGGACAAAACTGTTTGAAATTACTGGTTTTTGATTGGCCTAATTAGTATCCCATAATGTTCAGGCTGACTCAACCCTAATTAGATGTTTCTCACTCTGGTACCAACAAGCTTGAGTGTGCATCAAAAATATATATATATATATGTGTGTGTTAAATGCCTGATCACATGTGGCAGTGGAATGCAATGTGTTGTGGAGACCACTAGAGTTCTCAAAGTAGGTATACTTGAGCACAAGGGGGATGGGACACTTCATCGCGGCTGCTTCCGCGCAGCCGCTTCACCGCCGACTACAGCACAAGACAGATCGTCGCTGGAGATTTCATCGCGGGACATTTCATCGCTAAAGGTAAGTATTTTACAGATTTTAGTTTGTTTAGAATTAGGGTTTAGGGGGTTAGAATTAGGTTTAGTGTTTAGTGTTAGGGGTTAATTTTACTATTAGGGGTCGGGTGTTAGTATTAGAGTTAGTATTAGGGTTTAGGGGGTTAACTTTAGTATTAGGGGTCCGGGGTTAGTATTAGGGTTAGTATTAGGGTTTAGGGGGTTAACTTTAGTATTAGGGGTTAGTATTAGGGGTCCGGGGTTAGTATTAGGGTTAGTATTAGGGTTTAGGGGGTTAACTTTAGTATTAGGGGTTAGTATTAGGGGTCGGGCTTAGTATTAGGGGTCGGGGGTTAGTATTAGGGTTTAGGGGGTTAATTTTAGTGTTAGTATTGGGGTTTAGTGTTTAGTGTTACTATTGGGGGGGGAATCATTTATTAGGGGGGGTTATTTTCATTTTACTTTTACATTTGTAAGAGCTGACAGTTCAGCGCTGAGCTGTCAGCTCTTACATAGCTGCAGCCGCGGTGAAACGGCCGCGTTATCCTTCATTGCTGACAGTTCAGCGTTCTAACTGCCGCGCTGAACTGTCAGCGATGAAAATGCGGCGAAGAAGTGTCCTAGACCCGAGCACAAGGGCCTCATTACTTAGCATTGTTCACATATATCTTTCCTCTCATTTCTTTTATTAAGAGAGGGTTTATGTACAGAAGATAGATGATTCTTTAGTGAGTCAGTGCTTAATCTTTGCACTATGTTATACATGATTGCTGCCAAACCGATACCATTTTTATGAAATCACGTGTTTCATTTTAACAGACTGTCCATTTCTCCTAATCGTGCGTTGCACATATAACATGTTTATAATCCACGTTATCATCAAAACAATATTTAGAGCTCCTGAAAATGATCCATATTACCTAAAGACAATGTGAGCAAGTTGCTCACACTGAATTTAGGTAATGTAGATCATTTTTAGGTAGGGTTGCCACATTTTCTTTAAAAAAAATATAGGCAATGCTGCTGCTTCCATAGACTTAACATTGGGGTCAAGGCAATTTATTTACTGGCCTGTGGTATACTTGAGCACAAGGGCCTCATTGTTCTGATTCACATCTATGTCCCAAACGGGGCATTTCTATTATCAAATTCATGGGACTGGAATCTGTTTCCGTATAATCGAAAAGAGGCGATAGGACCAATTACAGAGACAAGACTTTTGGATTTACAAAATCACTAAAGATTTTCCTCTCAAACCTTTTCTGTAACCTTATTTACTTTAACTCCATTTACAAGGTTCTACGCATGTGTACGTATCTGGTAATATCAATTAACATGTATGTATATTTTCAGGTATTCTCTCTAGGTTAATAATACTACCTTTCTAAATGCAAGAATTGATAAGGTTCACTACTGCTTTAAATATAAGAATGACATGCAGCAATACTTATCACATCTTGAATTGTATTGTGTATCATAGTCATTACTAATACTACTGTAAATATAAACAACGAAGTGGGAGACGAACAGCGAGAACAGACAAAAGCTTAAATAGCCAGCACTATAGGATTAAAGTAACCCAAACAAAATTGAGGTGGTAGGTGCGCTAAGTGAACCACTTTTACAGAAAATATACCAGAATGTAATAATTGCCTGAAATGGTAGAATTCTGACACATAGAGATGGTCTTCAATGTCTTACTGTATATATGTTAAGAGAGGGAACAAAACATAGACCATAGTGTAGTATAGCTTGATGTCAGTATTGCAAAAGTAAGATAACGTTTTTCGCTCACAAACCCATCAGGTTTAAAAGGCTCTTCTAATATAGTGGTGTATCATCTTTGTTCCTCCTCCAATGCTCATAAATTGAGTAAAAGGATCAGTATATATCCAATTACTAGACATGTGCAAAACTAAATTTTTCGTTTCGTTTTCATCCATTCGGACGAATTTCGTTCATTACTGCATTCGTTTCATATGAAATTCGTTCATTTTTTTTTCGTTTCGTTTTATTCGTTCATTTTTTAGAATACGTGTAATACTATTGTCTTTCCATAAACCGAACGAGAGCCCCATTCATAAGAAATTCTTATGAATGGAGCTCTCGTTCGGTTCATAGAAAGGCAATAGTATTACACGTTTTCTATAAGCCGAAAGTCTATAAGCCGAAGGTAGTTCGGTTTATAGACTTTCGGTTTATAGAATACTCTATGTCTATAATAGACATGTGCAAAACTAAAATTTTCGTTTCGTTTTCGTCCATTCGGACGAAAATGTTATTTATTTCGTCTAAAACGAATTTCGTTCATTAGTGCATTCGTTTCAGACGAAATTCGTTCATTATTTTCGTTTCGTTTTGTTTTATTCGTTCGTTTTATAGAATACAATGTAATACTATTGGCTTTCTAGAAACCGAACGAGAGCCCCATTCATAAGAAATTCTTATGAATGGGGCTCTCGTTCGGTTCATAGAAAGGCAATAGTATTACTTGTATTCTATAAGCCGAAAGTCTATAAACCGAACGACTTTTGGTTTATAGACTTGCGGCTTATGGAATACATGTAATCCTATTGCTATTCTATAAACCGAACGACTTTCGGTTTATAGAATAGCCATAGGTATACATGTATTACATAAGCCGAAAGTCTATAAACCGAAAGTCGTTCGGTTTATAGGCTGTCAGCATTTAACTAATAAGAGACAGAGTCTCCATTCATAAAATTATGAATGGAGACTTTGTCTCCGCGTAGTAAAATGCCGACAGCCTATAAACCGAACGTTCGGTTTATAGGCTGTGGGCATTTTACTACACGGAGACAAAGTCTCCATTCATAATTTTATGAATGGAGACTCTGTCTCCGTGTAGTAAAATGCCGACAGCCTATAAACCGAACGTTCGGTTTATAGGCTGTCGGCTTATGGAATACATGTATTCCTATTGCTATTCTATAAACCGAACGTTCGGTTTATAGAATAGCCATAGGATTACATGTATTACATAAGCCGAAAGTCTATAAACCGAACGTTCGGTTTATAGGCTGTGGGCATTTTACTACACGGAGACAAAGTCTCCATTTATAATTTTATGAATGGAGACTCTGTCTCCGTATAGTTAAATGCCCACAGCCTATAAACCGAATGTTCGGTTTATAGGCTGTCGGCTTTTAACTATACAGAGACAAAGTCTCCATTCATAATTTTATGAATGGAGACTCTGTCTCCGTATAGTTAAATGCCCACAGCCTATAAACCGAACGTTCGGTTTATAGGCTGTCGGCTTTTAACTATACGTTTGTCTCCATTCATAATTTTATGAATGGAGACTCTGTCTCCGTATAGTTAAATGCTATTGTATTCTATAAACCGACTCTATTTCGGCTTATAGAATGCAATAGTACTACGAATGGACGAATGAACGAATGATTTTCGTTTATTAACCATTCGTTCATTCGGCTTTAGTTAGCTTAGCATTTTCGTTCTTCGTTTTTCGGGCGAATGGACGAAAATGCATTCGTCCGAAAACGAATGCACATGTCTAGTATATATTCACATGTAAATTGCTTTTTTGTGTCTGTCTCTTCCCCCCTTCCCTCCCCCTGTTTCTCTCTGCCCCCCTCCCCTTGTTTCTGTCTCTTCCCCCCTTCCCTCCCCTTGTTTCTCTCTGCCCCCCGCCCTTGTTATTCTGTCCCCCCCTCACCTGTTTCTTGCTCCCTGGTGGCTAGTGGGGGCAGCCGGGGGATGTACGCACTATACATAATAGACGGAAGTGTCGGGCAGCATGGAGGTTGTCTGCACGATTCGTGCAGACATCCCCCAGCTGCCCGATTCTCCCTGGTGGCTAGCGAGGCAGCGGAGGAAGTCTGCGTGATGAGCGAGACCTCCCCTGCTGCCGCCCGGAACGACCGCCAGGACTTTTATGAGGAAGCCGGAAGTACAGCAATAGCATTACATGTATTCTATAAACCGAACGTCGTTTGTTTTAAAGACTTTCGGCTTATAGAATACATGCAATGCTATTGGCTTTCTATAAACCGAAAGAGTCTCCATTCATACGAATAGGTCAATTGACCTATTCGTATGAATGGGAACTCAATTTCGGTTTATAGGAAGCCAATAGCATTACATGCATTCCATAAACCGAAAGTCATTCATGTCGGTTTATGGAATGTAGTACAATGCTATTGGTATTGTATAAACCGACTCTATTTCGGTTTAGAATGCCAATAGCACGAATGGACGAATGGACGAATGAACGAATGATTTTCGTTTATTAACCATTTCGTTTATTAACCTATGTATTCTATAAGCCGAAAGTCTATAAACCGAATGATCTTCGGTTTATAGACTTTCGGCTTATAGAATACAAAGAATTACATGTATTCTATAAACCGAAAGTCTATAAACCGAACGACCTTCGGTTTATAGACTTTCGGCTTATAGAATACATGTAATACTATTGGCTTTCTATGAACCGAACTAGAGTCCCAATTCATAAGAAATTCTTATGAATGGGAACTCTAGTTCGGTTTATAGAAAGCCAATAGTATTGCATGCATTCCATAAACCGAAAGTCGTTCATTATGTCGGTTTATGGAATGTATATGTAATGCTATTGGTTTTCTATAAACCGACTCTATTTCGGTTTATAGAATGCCAATAGCATGAATGGACGAATGATTTTCGTTTATTAACCATTCGTCTTTCGTTAGTTTAGCATATTCGTTTTTCGGACAAATGGACGAAAATGCTATTTTCGGACGAAAATGCATTCGTCCGAAAACGAATGCACATGTCTACCAATTACAATTTATTATAAAAAAAAAAACAATAGTATCAAATCAGCATGTAGATGCTTCTTAAAAACAAAAGAGAGATCTTGCAGCTTGTAGTCCCCCATTGTTTTCAGAGACAGCTTGCAGAGTGAATATAAAAAGACAAAAAGTCAGTTTTAAAAATGAAATGAAATCTGTGTTCTAAATAAAAACAGCAGTATTGATGATCACGCTACGCATTTCGCCTGTTTCCAGGCTTCCTCTAGGCGTGTCTAGCCCTATTGGATGTAACCAACTGAGAAGAGGAAGTGCTGTTTTGTTTTTTGCTTGTTTGCACCATTACAGAGGAAACCTCTCGATTACTGTATCAGACTGCTCCCACCCATAAGGGCAGTCTAGATCCAAATTGCCAGGCAGGTCTCTTCTGCACGAAGAACACATAGAAACATAGAATGTGTCGGCAGATAAGAACCATTCGGTCCATCTAGTCTGCCCAATTTTTTGAATACTTTTATTAGTCCCCCATTCCCGGTCTTATAGCTAGGATAACAATGTCAGTTTCCTGTGGGTAATTATTGGATTATTATTCATTATAAATCATAATCCAAAGCTCGTAATGGCAACCTAACATACAAATAGTAGGTCACATAACACTCTTATTCATACTGTGACTAAGGTTGAGGAGGAGCTGATAAACCATGCCTAAAGTGTATGAAATGTGGGGATAATGTTACACAGTTGGTAAACAATGCTGTCAGTTGATAGAGTATGGGAGAAAGCAGCTTTCCAGTAAACTTCATGCTCTGAAACTTGAAGCTAGTTTCAATGCCTTCAAAATACCCGTTAAAACGAATTTCCCTAAATGAGAGAGCAGATTTTCCCAACGGTACAAGTTGTTCCAGAAGACTGCTCACTAAACCAGAGGGGGCGTCTGTTAGCTATTAAGCTGCATAACAATGACTCCTATCTACAGGGTTAATTTGTGTTTGGGTACAAATGACACTATTTATGTCCAGATCATCACAATTTCCAAACACACAATTTCGATCCAACGTTCGCACTATAAGAAAAATAGTCCTAAGGTATACATAATATACACGTTATTATACTCTCAGTGGAATTGTGCCAGTTTGAACATCATGACATTAGTAGCATGTGTTACTGTAATTCCACTTCAAGGCACATTTAACGTTAGCCAGCCATTATGATGGAGAAATACACTGTTACAAAGAGATCACTATAGGACAGGGGATCTAGTTTAATAATAAACAAGAACATTCCCAGCACTCCAGTGTTCTATGCAGATCTATAGCTAGAGCCAGGGAATAGTAAATATAATTTAATGGCTGTTATTGAAAAAAGATAAATGAAATGAAAGTTACATAAATAACGAGAAAATGATTGATTAATTAAAAGATTCTGAGTAAATTGCTGAACAGATAATAAGAGGGATAGTGTATAGCTCTCAGATAATTTAGCTTCTATTAGTTTATAGTTAGCCAGGGTGGTATAGTAATGCTCCCATTAGTATATAATTAGGTGGACATAGATGGTGATATTGTGAAGCTCCCATCAGTATGTAGTTAACCAGATGTTAATGGTGGTGCATTGTTCACAGATAACATCTTCACCTGCTGTTGACTATAATTTCCATGAGGTTCATTCAGACATTCTGCTCCCAAGATGCTGTATTGTCCCAGGTCTTCTATTACTATCACTTGTGTGAGCCTGAGGTAAGTGCATCAGTAGCCTCACCCTTGCTGCTGTTCTGGTTCCATGTGTAGAATAGTTTTAATGGCTGCTTTGTAATAAGAGAATGCAGCATCTTCAGTCCACCTAAAGATATTCGATGGATCTGTATTATATACCGTATTTGCTCGATTTTAAGACAAGGTTTTTTACAGAAAAAAAAGTTCTGAAAAAAACTATCTTGTCTTATATTCGAGGTATTCTTATAGTCTGACCTCAAATCGAGGTTCTGACCAGTGCTGTATTTACCGCGAGGCATCCTAGGCGGATGCCTATGGCGGCAAATTTTGGGGGGCGGCAGCGCCCCCCAGCACTGGAAAAAATAAATAAAAAAATATAAAAAAATCTGGCCCTTTAAGAAAAAAAAAACCCCACCGCGCTTGCAGGCAGAGACGGAGGTGAGAGGGGATCGGAAGATCCCCCCTCACCATCGCTCTGCCTGCCAGGCTGCACGGGGTGCCGAACAGGCAGCACAGAGAAACCTCCGTGCTGCCTGTTCGGCTCCCCGTGCAGTGTGCCGACACGGAAGTGGCGACAGTCACGTGATGGGCGCGCTGACGTCATACGCGCGCCCGGTCACGTGACCTGTCGGCACAATCGCCGGGAAGCCGAACAGGCAGCATGAAGGGACCATGCTGCCTGCCTGCCAGGGAAAGGTAAGTGCTGATGGGAGACTGTGTGTGTGTGTGTGTGAGTGACTGAGTGTGATGGGAGTCAGAGTGTGTGTGATGGGAGTCAGAGTGTGTGTGATGGGAGACAGTGTGTGTGTGTGTGTGTGTGTGTGTGTGTGTGTGTGTGTGTGTGACTGAGTGTGATGGGAATCAGAGTGTGTGTGATGGGAGACAGTGTGTGACTGAGTGTGATGGGAGTCAGAGTGTGTGTGATGGGAGACTGTGTGTGACTGAGTGTGATGGGAGTCAGAGTGTGTGTGTTGGGAGACTGTGTGTGACTGAGTGTGATGGGAGTCAGAGTGTATGTGATAGGAGACAGTGTGTGTGACTGAGTGTGATGGGAGTCAGAGTGTGTGTGATGGGAGACAGTGTGTGTGACTGAGTGTGATGGCAGTCAGAGTGTGTGTGATGGGAGTCAGAGTGTGTGTGATAGGAGACAGTGTGTGTGACTGAGTGTGATGGGAGTCAGAGTGTGTGTGATGGGAGACAGTGTGTGTGACTGAGTGTGATGGGAGTCAGAGTGTGTGTGATGGGAGACAGTGTGTGTGACTGAGTGTGATGGGAGTCAGAGTGTGCGTGATGGAAGTAGGAGTGTGTGACTGAGTGTGATGGGAATAGGAGTGTGTGACTGAGTGTGATGGGAGTGTGAGCTTGATGTGAGTCTGAATGATGGGGCATGTCTTAGGTGTGTAACGTGGGTGTGCAGCTTGGGTAGGGGGGTGCCCGGATTTTGTCTGCCTAGGGCAGCACAAAATCAAGATACACCACTGGTTCTGACTATAACACTGGGATCCAGGTCCCCCGCAGAGCTGCAGGTGACCTGAATCCCCTTCGCAAGCAGTGGTGGATGTCTGCACGATACGCAGAGCGAGGGGGAGGGGGGGGGGACAGAGCCAACGCAAGGGGGACGAGAGACAGAGACAACGCTGGGGGGAGGGGGGGACAGAGACAATGCTGCGGGGAGAGAGAGAGACAACGCTGGGGTGAGAAAGAGAGACAACGCTGGGGGGAGAGGGAAACAGTGTTTGGAGGGAGGGGGAGAGAGAGACAACGTTTGGGGGGAGGGGGAGAGAGAGAGAGACAACGTTTGGGGGGAGGGGGAGAGAGAGAGAGACAACGTTTGGGGGGAGGGGGAGAGAGAGAGAGACAACGTTTGGGGGGAGGGGGAGAGAGAGAGAGACAACGTTTGGGGGGAGGGGGAGAGAGAGAGAGACAACGTTTGGGGGGAGGGAGGTAGAGAGAGGCAGCATAAAAAGAAATAAAAACAAGAAATGCATTTTTTTATATCATAATTTTTATTAAATGTGAAAAAGCAATTTACATGTGAATATATACAAGTTAAACTTTTTTCCTATAGGGTAGTCTTATATTCAGGCTTTTAGTTTTTTTCCTAAAGGAATATCAGAAGTTTGGGGGGTCGTCTTATAATCAGGTTCATCTTATATTCGAGCAAATATGGTATATATATATATATATATTTATTTTTTATTTCATTTTTAAATGAATCCAAACATTAATGCAGGTAGGGTTGCCACCAGGCGGGTAAAATATTGGCATTAGGCCAGTGTTACGTCTATGGAGACAGTACCAAGGCCGGTAATTTTTTGAAGAAAAGGTGGCAACCCTAAATGCAGGGAGCATTGATTTACTCCTTCTTTAAAATAAGACACCTCCCTCCCTTACTTTTCTTCCTACCAATTGTTTAGTTAACCATAAAACAGAAGAAAAGTTAATATTTTACTTTATATGTGATGTATTACAAAACAAGGCAGAAACACCCTGGGTTAGTTTGAGCTGCAGGATGCAGGCCTATACCCAAAGATACCAATTTCCTGCCTTGTGACTGAATTTATAAAGAAAAGGCCATGACATAAAAACTACAGAAACCGCCAATGCTTCTTTTTTAAACAAATACAGCTCACGAGGCCTGTTCCATGTGAGCGCCATTATCTAGCATATTACACTGTGTAAATATGGCATTCTCCTCTATATTTATTGTTTACACTATTTTATACATCATTTTTAGTGGATCCGAAAAATTCTGTTCTTCAAAAATTGATATATAAGAATATTGCAGTTGATCATTTTGATATGTTGTTAAATATCAGGCAGAAAAAAAACAATGTTGTACATAAGAAAACAATAGATTGCATAGATTAAAAAAAAGAATCAACCTAAAATGTCTCTTTCTTCTTCTTTTTTTTTTTTTTTTAAATATATATCAATCTTTATTAGTTTTCATTTCCTTTTTTCAATTCAATTTAAAAACGAGAAGGGTTGACATGATAGACAAGTTAATATAGTGTAGCAGCTGATAACTTATGATGGAAATACTTATAACAATAATACATAAATATAGCATAGATGCTTTAACAAACAGAATTCAAATTCTCTATCAAATATTAAAGAAAGGGAGAGGAGATGAGAAGAGAAAAGGGGGGGGGGGAAAGGAAAAAAAAAAAAAAGGAAGGCGGAGTTGGGAAATTGCTATTTTAAGTTAAGTAAATCAGCCAGCGTTCCAGTGTCATCCCGCCTGCCATGTCTAATACTAGTCTCTATCATCCTCAATATCTCAACATTCATCATTCAAATCATCAGACATACTTCTGAGCTAGGGGAGAGAGGGGGCCGACCATCCTCCAGCCGCGGAGGGAGTCGGGCAGGGCGACCACAGGTCTAGGCCATCTTATTTCCAAATCAGCACTGGTGGCGAGGACAACTCAAGGCGTAAGCGATGGAGAAACATTTTCTGAGCAAGAGAGGGATCTGGGTGTGTTACTCTCTTTAGATAATATTTCGATCCAAGGGGCCCATATCTTACTATATATATCTAATGTGTTTTCGTTCCGTGTAAAAAAATAGTTCTCAGAATTAGCTCAATTTGAGCTTTAATCTCTGGCCATAATGGAAGGTCTGCGCTTTTCCAGTGCCTTGCAATGTATCATTTAAATGCCAATAAAATATGTATAAACAGAGTGTTTACTAGTTTGTCTGTGGTAGGAAGTTTGAAGTGAAAAAGGAATGTTTGAGGCTTCAGTTCGTACTTGCCACCACATTTTGTAGAAAACAGGTTCGATATTTGTACTGCCGGTCCATCACATGTGGAAATGGCTCCCTATCTCGGTCAAACATCTCCAGCACAAATTGTTAGAGGTCTCGTGATATTTAGCAAGTCTAGTAGGTACCAAGTACCAATGGTGCGAAAGCTTGAAAAATTGTTCATGCAAATTAATACAGTGCACAGCCTTTCTAGTATTCGTCCAAGTTTAGGTTAATTTCATCTTCCCAGCAAAGAGTAGCCATAGATTTCTCAATTACTCTGTTAGATTCAAGAAATCTTAAAAGTCTTTTTTTTAAGTTATTTTAGAAGCCATACATTTTTCTCATGTGTTTGGCTCTGTTGGAATATTTAAAAGTAAAAAGGACTTAATTCTGAGGTATTTAAATAAATCCCTAGATAAGAGGTTGTGTTTACTACAAATGACTGGATAGGGAGCAATAAGTCCGTCAACACATAGATCTTCGATATGTCGCACTCCCTTACTAATCCATTCCCTCAGATCCAAATTCTCAATACACAAGGATATAACCTCCAAGGGGGGTTAATGAAAGTAATACTTTCATTAGCTCCTGGCCTTATCTTATATCTAGGATAGCTTTATACCTATCCCATGCATGCTTAAACTCCTTCACTGTATTAACCTCTACCATTTCTACTGGAAGACTATTCCATGCATCCACTACCCTCTCAGTAAAGTAATACTTTCATTAGTCTCTGACCTTATCTTATATCTAGGATAGCCTTATACCTATCCCATGCATGCTTACCCTCCTTCACTGTATTAACCTCTACCACTTCTGCTGGAAGACTATTCCATGCATCCACTATGCTCTCCTAATTTTATTTTTAAACCTTTCCCCCTACTTACGTGGATAAACCATTAAATTACTGTATACTCCAAATACAAGACACGAGATCAAATTATTTTTACGACTTTAATTGCACTTGCTAAATCTCGATGCCGCAGTCAGGGACCTTTAAGTTCACCCAGGTCTTGGCTCTCATTGCTTGCCCGGTTACCTGTCCTTGTTTGTTAAACACAGCCTTGGCTGCCAAGTAACCTCGGAATCCTGGCTATTGTGACTCGGTGGGATTCTGAAGATGCTGCAGATGGCTGGCACAGTCGGAGTGGTCAGTTGTTTGTAGGAGACACTCCTGTGTGTGTGGCGGTGCCTTCCTATCCGTTAGGGTTCAGCCTGGATTCCCACATGGCCCAACTGCAATCTCCAACGGACTGCTACAAGGTCATCAAGGTTCTGGGCAGAGGGACTTTCGGAGAAGTTGTAAAAGGTAGGAAGAGAGGATCCGGTGAGCTGGTGGCCATTAAAATACTCCACAATGACATGACCAGAAGTTACATCACCGTAAACGAGATCAAGCTACTGAACGCCCTCCGGCAGGTGAATGCAGACAAGTTCCACTTCATACAGTTCTACGAGCATTTTTACGATGAGTCCAAGTGCTACCTGGTCTTCGAGCTCCTGCATAAAAATCTCTTTGAGTACCAGAAGGAAATTAGGTTTGCGCCTCTTCCGGTGAGACATATTAGGACCATTGAAGGCCTTGTCCAAGCTCAAAGAGCTCTCCATCATGCATTCAGACTTGAAGCCCCAAAACATAATGCTAGTGGACCAGAAAAGGTACCCATTCAGGGTCAAGGTGATTGATTTTGGCTCTTCCAGTATTTTTAGCGAGGTGCGGTACTTGAAAGAGCCGCACATTCAGTCTCGATTCTACAGGGCACCCGAGATCCTTCTGGGATTGCCCTTTTGCGAGAAAGTAGACATGTGGTCTCTTGGCTGCATCATTGCCGAGCTCCATCTTGGTTGTCCTCTCTACCTGGGGAGCAGCCAGTACGACCAGATATGTTACATCTGCTATCTCCTCAACGCAGCCAGTAAGGCCCCATTATTTTTTTAAATGAAAGCAGAATCGCCGGGAGGGACAAAATGGGAACTCAAGACAGTGGACGAGTGCCAAATGCAGTCCAAAGTCAAACCGTTAGAGACGAGGGGGTACATGCTAAAATCCTTGGACCAAACTGAATTGGTGCACTATCCCGATTTGGAATGCGCAGACGTAGATGTCATAGACGAGTACTATGATCGGAAGAAAATGGTGCAACTCATCAAGCCTATATTGACCTGGGATTCCCACGAGAGAATAACTCCTGAAGCAGCTATGAAACACCCATTTTTTACATTGCCCCTGAGCACCAGAGACCATACCTATGCCCACGGAGAGACTGTGCAGGACAAAAACTATTTGAGCCCTGTTCAAAGGACCATCGAGAAGATGGATGACCTCTGCCTGACAGAGTCTCCAGACGTCAGAAGAATTACTGCATGGAGTGTGTGTGAAGAAGAACCAAGAACGCCTCCTGACATATCCTCTCCAAGATCTGTTTCCCCAGCAGAACAGGTAAAAAGGGAGGGATTAATGCAGACTGCCACTGTCCACTGCCTCCAAACCTAATCCTGTCCACTGTATCATAGATGGTTAAACATATAGTATGCGCCATACTTAAGGGACTCTGCCAACTAATCAGTGATTTTTACGGTGCATTTAGAGAATAAAATAGAGAATTGTAGCAAAACTACAAGTAAATGCAGAAATTAGGAGAAAATGTGTCTTATATGTGTCTGTGGTGTCTCTGGTTTATGACATCAACCGTGGTTTGATATGCAAATTAAACCTTTCCCAGGTCATTTGCATATTAAGAGACTTTCCCCCCCCTGATTTATGCATTTGCTGCAACTGTAACAAACTGTAACAAATGTATAGATTGTTAGCAGATTAAACCCCTCCACTACACAGGAGGGTTGACAAGTAGTGTAGGGGATCAAATGCCCCCTGGTTGCTCTATAAACTGACTTCATAGGCTGGCACAGCCTTTTACACTTCTAATTACACCAGTGCAATCTGTGTGCATGTACAGTACTGTACTCTTGTGCACACACTCAGAGTAACTTCTGAAATTAATTTCTCTTTGCACTGGCTGGTTTCAATCCTTTAATAATTCTGGCTTAGTAGTAAGAAGATATGTTTTGCTTTTAATCTTTCAATTAGTTCCACAGACATGGGTGGGCCACGTCCATACTAGTATGCCATACGCCAGCGGTCCTCAAACTTTTTAAACAGGGGGCCAGATCACTGTCCCTCAGACTGTTGGAGTCAGAGCCCAGTAATATTATGCCAGTCAGAGCCCAGGAATATTATGCCAGTCAGATGCCCAGGAATATTATGCCAGTCAGAGCCCAGGAATATTATGACATTCAAATGCACAGGAATATTGTGCCAGTCAGATGCCCAGGAATATTGTGCCAGTCAGATGCCCAGGAATATTATGCCAGTTAGATGCCCAGGAAAATTATGCCAGTCAGATGCCCAGGAATATTATGCCAATCAGAGCCCAGGAATATTATGCCAGTCAGATGCCCAGGAATATTATGCCAGTCAGAGCCCAGGAATATTTTGCCATTCAGATGCCCAGTAATATTATGCCAGATGCCCAGGAATATTATGCCAGTCAGAGCCCAGGAATATTATGCCAGTCAGATGCCCAGGAAAATTGTGCCAGTCAGATGCCCAGGAAAATTGTGCCAGTCAGATGCCCAGGAATATTATGCCAGTCTGATGCCCAAGAATATTATGCCAGTCAGATGCCCAGGAATATTATGCCAGTCAGAGCCCAGGAATATTATGCCGGCAGCACCCCCCACGGGCCGAATAAATGTGCTCGGCGGGCTGCATTTGGCCCGCGGGCCGTAGTTTGAGGACCCCTGCCATACGCTTTCAGATAGGACGCATCCATTTTACCTGATAAGGTAATATGGGTCACACCCACTGGACCTCATAAGGTAATATGGGCCACACGCATTTGACCTCAAACTATAATATGGGCCACGCCCACTTGACCTCATAATGTAATATGTACTCTATATAAAGCACCAACTAACACATTTCCTTCACTTGCGTATGTTGAGGCGTCTGAAGCAGATATTACTAGTGACTTTCTAATCAGCTAATTTTTTTAAAGATGAGTGGAGTGGAGTCGAAATGCGCAGACACAGAAGTTGTTGACGAACACTATGAGGAGAATGCTTGTGGATGCTGGGGGGCGATATGGAGCAACATAAGATGCCTTTTTCGATGGAGAACCCCCCAGGGTAGAACCCTTAAACTATTAGTAAATTTAAAAAATTGTTTTACGAAATTCAGGCTTTAGCTTCTGATTTGAGAACCACTTTTATTGGAAGCCTGGTGATGGGAAAATAGTTTTCTTAGCAAAATCTAACACAGTAAAAAAAAAAAAGTACTTTGTTGATACATAATATACATTCTGTTGGGTGACTGTCACATACAAGTCGCAAATCCAATAACATTAAAGGGTCAGGGTCAGCTATTGACCCTGAACAATAACCAGTCGTGTAATGCCAACCTATTGCTGGCATCAGTGGCAAGTTAGGCGATCGTCTAAGGCCTCACGCTAACGGGGGCCTCGCGGCTGCCTAACTCATCTAATTGTCTTTGATCTGACAGGGGAGCGATTCCTATTTTTTTTCATTCTTGGTGTGCGCAATCGCAAGGAACCACCCCCACTGACAGCTTCGGGCGCACGTAGGAAGAGCCAACAGGCAGCGGAAAAGCCATGACAACAGCGTCTGTTAGAGCACTTTTAACTTTTAGACCCTCTGAGTAGTGAGTAGGGAGTTTGTGCTGGTTGAGTGTGATTGTGTGCTGGCTGAGTGTGTCTGTGCTGGCTGATTGTGTCTGTGAGTGTGCTGGCTGATTGTGTCTGTGAGTGTTCTGGCTGATTGTGTCTTTGAATGTTCTGGTTGAGTGTTAGTGTGTGCTGGCTGAGTGTATCTGTCGTCTGTGCTGGCTTAGTGTTAGTGTGTGCTGACTGAATGAGTCTGTGAGTGAGTGGGTGCTGGCTGAGTGTGTGTGATAAGCTTTTTGGGGATGTATTTGGTGTGAGTATGTGTATGTCAGAGTGGGTGTCTGAATGTCAGAGTGAGTGTGTGTGTATCCCAGTGTTAGGGTTGCCACCTTTTCTTCAGAAAAATACCGGCCTTGGTACTGTCTCCATAGACTTAACATTGGCCTGCCAGTAAAAGACCGGCCAGGTGGCTACCCTAGTCAGTGTAAGGGAGAGTGTTTGTGTGTGTGTGTGTGTCAGTGTGAGTGTGTCTGTATGTCAGTGTGAGTGAGAGTGTGTGTATGTGTGAGTGACAGACTCTGATACTCTGAACCCAAGGGGTTAACTCCTCGGACACTGCCTCTATCTGTCTAGCCACCCAAGGGGTTAACTCCTCTGACACTGCCTCTATCTGTCTAGCAACCGAAGGGGTTAACTCCTCTGACACTGCCTCTATCTGCCTAGCCACCCAAGGGGTTAACTCCTCTAATGCTGCCTATATATGTCTAGCCACCCAGGGGTTAACTCATCTGACACTGTCTACATATGTTAAGCAATCAAGGGGTTAACTCCTCTGACACTGACTATATCTATCTGGATTTTGTTATAGGTCACTGGTCACATTATGTTTTAGGGAAATGCACAGCCTGTTATCATAATAATGTTTTACCATTAGCATTTTGTTTTGTGCCCCAGGTAGCACAAAGTCTTGGGCCGGCCATGGAAAAACATTATGCTGCAGCTCCTCCTGCACACAAAAAAATCCCCCAGTCATGATAATTCAAATTAAACTGAAACTTATCAGGAAATGATCATATAATGCAAGAGCTCCTTGTCCATGTGCAAAATTATACAAAATACTGTATTGGCCCGAGTACTGGCAGGCCATGATTAAAATGTGTACCCTAAATGTTTGAGCATTTAAACTTAATGTACAATATTTGACCAAGTCATGTTATAGGTCAGTGGTCACATAGTATGTTTTGGGGAATTGCACAGCCTATTTTCATAATAATGTTTGTTTTACCATTTCTTTCTTTTCACCTGGTGGGTAAGCTCTTAGAAAAAAATACATTTGACTTTTATATGCCCACTAAAGCAGTAGACAGATAAAGGCAGTATCAGAGGAGTTACCCCCTTGGGTGGCTAGACAGATATAGGCAGTATCAGAGGAGTTAACCCATGTATCCACTCACTCACACACTTGCTCATACTGACACACACAGTTGCTCATACTGACACACACAGTTGCTCACACTGACACATAAACTCACACACACTGACATACACCCGCTCACTGACACACACACTATCAGTTTATGCCTTATCTGGTACAGGCATCTATTGCTTTGTGCAGGAGGGACTGAGCCAATCACGGGAGGCTTCTGAACAGCCAGTAAGGAGTGTTGAGAGGTCTCACCTGATTGGCTGGCTGCGATCTCCTTCTATCAGAGCTCCCCCCCAGATACAGGGGGGAAAAAAAGCTGCACAGAGCAGCAAAGTGCTGCCTCTGCCAGGATGCCGCATGGCGCAGCTGCCCCATTAAAGGGCTGGCCCTGCTCTCTGCTAGCCCAGAGATAGACCCTTGTTTTTACATAGGATCAGCAGAGGGCAAGAGATAGAGGGCCTGAATGTATGAAAGGCCAGGAATCTTTTGTTTCCACATTTTCCAGGCATATATAAATCTTAGCAGAATTCTATGCATTAATGACAAATACCTTTAAAACTTACATTTTGTAGATTTCTTTCCAGAAATCCTTCCTCCCAGAGGCGTCGCTAGGGGGGGGCTACTGGGGCTGAAGCCCCGAATATCATCCCCATAGCCCCGAATCCCGAGTCACCAAACCTGTTTTGTTTTTTTTTCTCTGCAAGCGGTGGGTAACTGCAGGGGTCGCGGACCTGCCGTTGTTGGTTGCCTGTGGCGACCCCTGGGACCACCCAGCATCTCCCCCTGTCTTCCAGTGTAGTGCTCCGGATATGATATGATTTCATATCCGGCGCGGTGTTCAAGCCCTCACGCAGCCCTGTTTGTGTCTGGCTGCGTGTAGGGCAGAGGCACCTCTGTAGCGTGCCTCCATCGGGCATGTGAAGCTGAGAGAAGCGCTAAGGGGTGCGTGCTCCGCCCCCTCGCGCTTTGATACACCAGGACCGGCTGCAGGGCATGGAGGCAGACGGTGTACCTGAATCGTCCCCCTCCCTGCAAATAAAAGGTAAAGGAGCAGGGAGGGAGATGGTTCAGACACCACTACTGGTGAAAGAAAAATCTTCAAGGGTGTCTGTCTGTCTGTGTGTGTGTGTAAGGGTGTATGTCTGTGAGTGTTAGGGTGTCTGTGTGTGTGTGGGTGTAAGTCTGTGTGTGTATGTGTGTCTGTGTGTGTAAGGGTGTCTGTGTGTGTGTGTGTGTAAGGGTGTATGTGTGTGTGTAAGGGTGTATGTCTGTGTGTAAGGGTGTGTGTCTGGGTCTATGTCTGTGTGTGTGTAAGGGTCTATGTCTGTGTGTGTGTGTGTGTGTGTGTAAGGGTCTTTGTCTGTGTGTGTGTGTAAGGGTGTCTGGGTGTGTGTGTGTAAGGGTGTCTGGGTGTGTGTGTGTAAGGGTGTCTGGGGGTGTGTGTGTGTAAGGGTGTCGGGGTGTGTGTGTAAGGGTGTCTATGTGTGTGTGTGTCTGTGCATAAAAGTGTCTAGGAGTGTGTGTGTAAGGGTATCTCTGTGTCTGTGTGTGTAATAGTGTCTGTGAATAAGGGCACATTTAACTGCCAATCTGCCCCCTTGCAAGCTGCCGTGCGACACCCAGAAGTGCTCTGCAGCCAGCGGGCTCACACACCTCACACCCTATAGGCTATACCTGCCATCCTTTTTCTTTGTGGCCTGAGCCTGGCTTATCCTTGCGAGATCACGTGCAACAGTTTCCTGGAGTTTATGGTGACTTCTAGTGCGGGTGCCTGTGGCCAGACCCAGTGAGCCCATACGGTTACTTTTTAAGGTATTTTCCTTGTTTAGATTTTTTTCAGCTATTTTAGTGGTCTTTATTTCGGAAGTTTTATGTATCTATATATTTTGATGCTCTGTTGGTAATGCAAATTATATTTATGCCATAGAACATATGTTTATGTCATTGTGTTTTTTATATTTTTGTGTATATTTGTATTTATGTTTTTTTATTTATATGTATTAAATTATTTTATGCACATTTAAATAATTAGAAATTGTATATATTTAATTTCAAGACAGCATGCTTGTGTGTGTCTGTTGGAGACGTGTGTGAGACATTGTGTGTGTGTGTGTGTGTGAGAGAGAGACAGCATGTGTATTTGTGTGACACAGTGTGCTTGTGTGTGTGTCTGTGTGACACAGCGTGCTTATGTGTGTCTGTGTGAGACAGCGTGCTTGTAATGCGTGTCTGTGTGAGACAGCGTGCTTGTAATGCGTGTCTGTGTGAGACAGCGTGCTTGTAATGCGTGTCTGTGTGAGACAGCGTGCTTGTTATGCGTGTCTGTGTGAGACAGCGTGCTTGTTATGCGTCTGTGTGAGACAGCGTGTTTGTAATGCGTGTCTGTGTGAGACAGCGTGCTTGTAATGCGTGTCTGTGTGAGACAGCGTGCTTGTTATGCGTGTCTGTGTGAGACAGCATGTTTGTAATGTGTGTCTGTGTGAGGAAGCGTGCTTGTAATGCGTGTCTGTGTAAGACAGTGTGCTTGTAATGCGTGTCTGTGTGAGACAGCGTGCTTGTTATGCGTGTCTGTGTGAGACAGCGTGCTTGTTATGCGTGTCTGTGTGAGACAGCGTGCTTGTTATGCGTGTCTGTGTGAGACAGCGTGCTTATGCGTGTCTGTGTGAGACAGCGTGCTTATGTGTGTCTGTGTGAGACAGCGTGCTTGTTATGTGTGTGTGTTTGAGAGAGACAGTATGTGAGGCAGCGTGTGTATGTGTGTGTTTGAGACAGCATGCATTTCTGTGTGAGATGATATGTGTGTGTCTGTGTGTGTATATAAGTATTTACAAACCTGTTTTATTTACTTTAGGTTTTTTTCCTTTTAGTAATATTAGGTTGTATTCTTTGTTAATAATTCTGATAAATTCTATAATCTGTTAAACAAGTTGATAAATGACACATACACAAAATGTAGTATTTAGAATATAAGTTTATAATGAAAAATCTAATCATTTAATAATCAAAGTGGATCTGATAAAAAAAAAAAAAGGGAAATAGGAAAACAGCAACATGTGAAGGAAAAAGCAAATTCTCCTTACTCTTTTCGCGTGAAACCACGCTTAATCATAGGAATATTATTCATATACCAGGGCTTGACAAATTTAACTGAATTTTAGGAGCCAGCAAAAAAATCCACGAGCCAGAAAACGGCACATACATACAAACATACTTTTACATGGAGTCACATACACACCCAACATACACACCCAATCACAGATGGTCAAATACGCAGTCAGCCACACACGCATACATACATACATACATACATACATACAGTCAGTCACAGAGAGACAAACACATACAGTCAGTCACATACACACATACAGTCAAGACCATATACACAGACAGACACACACATGCAGTCAGTACCATACACACAGACACACACAGATGCAGTCAGTAACTTTTTTTTATACTATAAATCTTTATATGGATTTATTAGGTTATAAACTTCTCTTCTTAATATTACTTTGTACAGACAGACACTCATTAACATACAGACACACACAAACATACAGTCCATAACATACAGAAACACAAATACAGTCAGTAACATAGACACACACATACATTCAGTAAAATACAGATACAAACACATACATCTAGTAAAATACAGACACACACATACAGTCAGTAACATACAGACACACATACACATACATTCAGTAACATACAGACACACACATACATTCAGTAACATACAGACACACACACACGTTCAGTAACATACAGACACACACATACATTCAGTAACATACAGACACACACACGTTCAGTAACATACAGACACACACACGTTCAGTAACATACAGACACACACACGTTCAGTAACATACAGACACAAACAGTCAGTAACATACAGACACACACACACACATATTCAGTAACATACAGACACACACACATACATTCAGTAACATACAGACATACACACATACATTCAGTAACACACAGACACACACACATAGTCAGTAGCAAACATACAGACAAACAACACATAGTCACAGACAGACACACATACAGCTAGTCACACATATATATTCAGTCACAGACAGTCACATACACACACATACTCAATCACACACCTACAGTCAGTCCGTCACACACACTTACACACAAGCCAGCAGTTTTTTTTTGCTGTTTAAGATTCAAAAAGTACATCTATCAATATGTCCCCCCCTCTTGCTGCCATACCTCATTCCAGTCTGGTCTGTGCCTCTCACACAGGCACAGACCATCATTGTTTCTAGTCCTGCTGAGCACACCCGGCACTCATTATAGTGTGGTGCGCATGGGGACATACCAGGAAGTAGGTGCACACACTTCCCCCTCGTGCTCCACTGGATAATACAAAAACAAAAAATGATCTCAGCAAATGGGGGCACCATGTGGGGACAATAATACCCGGGTGCCAGGTCTAATTTTGTGGTGCCTGGGATTTGTTGCGCCCTGATAAATACCCCAATATACTTATTATTAATTGCCATCTCATATATTCATCTGTATGCCCGCCTAAGCATTCACTTTCGGAGACCTAGCAACGCCCCTGCTTCCTCCTCTATTTGATTTGAACATTGACATACAATACGTGTACGTGACTGCTGAGCAGGAGTAACACCAACATTATTCAAGGTGGCCACATCATGGAGATTGTGACAGACAATTTAATGATGTTTTATGAACCTTCACAGACCTTGCCATGGACACTGGTCTGCTTGTAGGGACACTGCCTATCCCTGAATATGAGTGTCATGCATGTGTATGCAGTGATTCCTATGCACAGGACCAACACTTTCTAACAGGGGGAAAATACAACTCTGAGTGTTTAATTGTAAGAGTTTCCAAAATCTGTCATGTGGGGGGTACAAAGCTTTGCATCCTTAATTTTTTTTTAATGCGGACACAAGGACAGGGATATATTAATGTAACCTTCTTCCTTGTTAGCATGAAAACATTTTAAAAGAGCATTCCTTTATGTCCCAAGAAGTAATGTATCAGTGCACTAGTCACTGATAACCAGTGTGTATTCCGAATTCGACAGTTCATTCTGTGCATAATATGGGCATGTGGATTGATGTAGAATATACAATAAATGTAGCCCCTAGAAACTCAGAATGTGTCAGAATTCATCCTGTCTGGTCTGTTTATATCAAAACAATGTAATTATCAGACTTTCCACTGGATGATACTGTTGCTCCAGGAAAATGGTAACACAGCTGTTATTTTATTTCTCTATGATATAGTCAGTTAAGTGAAGTCTCAATTGCATACCATGTCATTTATAAATATAGACAAACCTACATACGTTTCCTGGGGCTGATGGCTACTTTAATTAGTAATATTCCTATGCTATGTCATCAGATACAGATTTATATTCTAAGCTCGTTTTTTTTGGTCATTGCAAAGAGAAGATGAACATAATTCATGTCATATATAAAGAGCAATTCTGCCCTATAAAAGAGGAATTTTCAACTGGTTTTCATGGTGATTGCTCCACTTTTAGCCCCAGAAGGCACCAGGGAATTCAATTCTGCCCTTTAACTGGGGAACCAATCAGCACAGCACCGACTAGGCCCTTTAAACGAGTGACCAATCAGAGCTGTGCTGGACATTTAAACATGTTATATGAAATATGGCCAAATAGGACAAGCGACATAATTTGTCTCTAATTCAACTAGTGGACCTTTAAACTTCCAGCCAATCAGCAACATGCCGATAATTCAAATGGGGCTTAACCTTTATTGAGGAACTTGGTCTCTGGCTGGTCATCCGTACTACAAAGACAGGGAAACACATATAGCTTAGCCGGGAACATTGGCACTAACAAAAGTCTTTCGGTTTATAGACTTTCGGTTTATGGAATACATGTAATGCTATTGGCTTTCTATAAACCGAAATAGAAAAATTCTAATAGTTTTTGGTGGTAAATAGTACATTTGCGTCTTGCGGTGCACTTGATATCTGAGAGTCAAATAGAACCGTCAAATACTGTGCTTACAGCGCACTTTGAAAAATTCTGTCTACCTCCTCCTCCTCCAGCGCTGCTTCCAGCTACACCGCCACGGTCACTGCCTCCTCAACCTATGGGTCACTTAGTATAAACTGAAAGAGAATACCCTGCACTCCAACCCTCTCCAAAATGGATAATTCTGTTGATCCTCCTGGCAGCCATGCTTTAGATTTATGTTCTTCCAAAGCTAAAATCAAAGATTCCATCTAGTGCTATTTTATGGCTCAGCTGCATTTTTAATTTGTATGTATTTTATGTTATTTGAAGTTATTTCCCTATCCATATTTGTTTGCCGGGCACTTGTCCTACTCTTACCCACATTTTAATTCCTTTTGCAGCCCTCTAGCCCTTTCCAGGACTTTTTTAGAGGCATTTTAGTGCCCAAAAGTTTGTGTCCCCATTGACTTCAATGGGGTTCGGGGTCAAGTTCGGCCCCGAACCTGGACTTTTTGTGGTGCTTCCTCCTGTGTACTGGTTTTCAGCACAAGCCTAAATAGATATAGCATCAATCAGAGCCCATCCTTTCTTACTGTACTAATCATTGCCTGATACAGATAAAGCTTGAGATTTTTTTTTATTGAAGTGTTTGGGGCAGTCTAGCAACAGCATCAGAGCGACGGAAGTGAATCTTTTTTTCACTTCCAACTCTCTACCTACAAGCGGGCAGCAGCCATATTGGAGGAGTATGCTGCTCTCCGATATGGCGCCCACGATCACTCTGTGGAGCGATCATGCGTGCCCCAGAATAAAAATTTCACTGCTGTTTAATGCCTCGACATAGAGGCAATAGAGCAGCACCGCCAGAGCTTTTTCATGATCGTTGATCACGAAAACCAATGTGGGCAACGGGGCATCTTCTGGGGTATGCCCTGGGTCTACAATTTGGGTGATGGGGCATGTCATGGGATAGGTCCTGGGTCTACAATGTGGGTGATGGGGCATGTCATGGGGTGTTGGGGTATGTCCTGGTTCTCCACTGTAGGTGGAGGGGGCCCCCAAATTTAGTCATGCCTTGGGCAGCACAAAACCAAAAGTCTGGGGGCAAATGGCTGTGTGTGTGTGTGTGTGGGGGGGGGGGGCATGATTGGCTAAGTATGGGGGCAGATGACTGTGTGGTGGGAGTCCATTGGCTAAATCTGGGGGGCAGATTGGCAAATAAAAGGAAATCAAGAAATGCATTTTTTTCTATCACAAATTTGATTAAATATGAAAAAACAGTTTACATGTGAATATTTACAAGTAACACTTTCATCCTATAGGGGTAGTCTTATATTCAGACTTTTTCTTATTTTCCTAAAAGAATATCCAAAGTTTGGGGGGTTGTCTTACAATCAGGGTCATCAAATTTGAGAAAATACGGTATATCAAAGAATATGATAGAGAACACTTCTTGAGCCATATAAAACAAGGCCTATAAACTGGATCTTTCAACAAAAGGCAATACTGTCTTAGCTTCACAACAATCCAGTTTGAAATAATAGGTATTCCGAATGGTTTACTCAACTGGTAATATGTTAAGCAGATAGCCAGTATCACTAAAGCAAAACATGTAAGTAAAACATGTGAATGATTTCTACAGATCCTGGGAGAGATCCACCAGAGCAGACACTTTTATTCTTAAATATTATCATTAGTGAATCCTTATCAAGCAGGTAAACACAACAAGAATGACATATAACGTTAAATAATAATTACAGTAACCACAACCCAGACATGTTTACCCCTTTTAACCACATAGAGTCAGTATATCATTAAGTATTTTTTGTCACCACAGCAGAGAATAACAAAAGCAATCTTTTACAATGTAATATATTGCAACATTCATTTTAATAGGACACTTATGTACAAGGCACATTTATGTGCTACACATTTCCTCTATAGTTTTCAATTTTCATGTTAAATGACTGCCTTATCTTATTCTCATTATGGGAGTCAAAGTCCCATAATGAGAAGAGTCCCAATACATACATGAAATCCTTGGCATCCTTGCATAAAATGGGAATCAGAACTCCACCCACACATCTCAGACACACCTACTGAAGCTCTATAAAAGCTCCCAGGACCCTTTTGCTGATGTTGTTATCCTACAGCTTCCTAGTGACTACTTGCTATTTCAGCCTGTTCTCCAAGTATTTCCATTGTCTTGTTTCGGCTCCAGAATAGTCAGCCTGCCTTGGTTCTTTTGTGGTTTTAGTATTTGTCTTTGCCGTGGAGTTCTGCAGTTGACAAAGGCCTGACAGGCTATAAAATGGCAGCGCACTGTTCACTCAGTGTTTGCTCATTTTCAAACTAGTTACTGTTTTCCAGTGTGTTTGTTCCCCTGCCCTGCCTGTTCTATTCTGACTCCCAGGCTACTGACCTTCAGCTTGCTTATGGACTCCATTATCCTCCCTACTACTGACCCTTGGCTTGTCTCTCTCGTTTATGAACTGTATCTGCCTGCCCTGACCCTTTGGACCGTTTTTGACTCTGCCCTCTCTTCTACCCTTGGTATCTTGCCTATCGGTATTCTGTGGACTGCCTCCTCAATTCCCTAGTATAAACTCTGTCATCTCAGAATACACCTGCGCTACGCAATTTGCTTTTTTCTAAGCATTTTCTCCTACAGTGACCTTCTGACCCCAATCCTAACCCCAGTGGCGTCCCGAGGAGGGTGCGGGGGGTGCAGACCGCACCGGTGACACCGCCAGCGGGGTTGACACCCATGCTGCCGGCATCCCCCTGCAGTGCATCACACTGCTGTACTTTTATTTTTTTTTCTCTGGTAGCCGCATCTGCTGCAAGTAAAAAAAATAAATAAAAGCCCTGCGATGGGATGTGAGGTCACATCCGGTGTCTGTGTTTTCCTCCTCCATGCAGGAGGGAAGACTGCACGACAGAGGCGTCGCTAGGGGTGGGCTAAGGGGTCTGAAGCCCCGAATGTAATGATCAAAGCCCCGAGTCTCTGCAGCTCCGTGTAGCTTCGCCCCCTGACATCACACAGTGTGTGAAAGCCCTACACTGATAGGAGGCTGAATGATGTGTCAGCCAATCAGTGCAGGGCTTTTACACAGCATGGTCACTGTGTGTGAAAGCCCTGCACTGATTGGCTGACACATCACTGAGCATCCTATCAGTGCAGGGCTTTTACACAGCATCATCACAGGGATGTGAAGGGGAAGCTCCACGTGGGACAGTGAAGCAGCTCTGAAGATATCATTGCAGGCTGTCACCTTGTGGGAGATGCAGAGCAGGTCTATTCCCACTCAGGTAAGCTCTGGGTATGGTGGAGAGAAGGGAAGGTTGGGGTCACTTATTTACATCCACCTTTGTGTATTTAAGCTATATATTGTTGGTTTGAGGTTCCTTATTACAGGACTGCCAAAGAGCATAGGAATGATTCATGTTACATATGTGTGTATATATATATATAACATAAATCCTTCCTATGCTCTTTGGCAGTCCTGTAATAAGGAACCTCAAACCAACAATATATAGCTTAAATACACAAAGGTGGATGTAAATAAGTGATTTATGCTATATATGCATAATGATTTATACTAAATATATATATATATATATAATCATAAATCATTCCTATCCTGTTTAGCAGTCCTGTAATAAATAACGTCACACATGTGTGTTATGTGTGACATGTTTTATTACAGGACTGCCAAACAGCATAGGAAGGATTTATGTTTATATCAGGGCTTGACAAATTTTATTTAGTTTTAGGAGCCAACAAAAAAATTTAGGAGCCAGACAATGGCACATCAGAAAAGCATACATACACAGAGACATTCACATGCACACACCTCACAGACATCCAGTCAGTCACATACACAGCCAGTTACACACACACACACCAGTCAGCAAGTTGTTTTTTTTTAAATAAAAAAATAATTCCTTAATGTGTCCCACACGTCACATGCACAGCCAGTTACATACATATTCACATACAACACATACACAGCCAGTTACATGCATACACACACAACACATACACAGCCAGTTACATACATACACAACACATACACAGCCAGTTACATACATACACACACAACACATACACAGCCAGTTACATACACACACAACACACACACAGACAGTTACAAAGATACACACACACACACACAACACATACACAGCCAGTTACATACACACACAACACACACACAGACAGTTACAAAGATACACACACAACACATACACAGCCAGTTACATACATATACACACACACACACAGCCAGTTACATACATACACACACAACACACTCACACTGACATACACACACTCTCGCTCACACTGACATGCACACACTCTCGCTCACACTGACATACACACACTGTCGCTCACACTGACATGCACACACTCTCGTTCACACTGACATACACACACTCTCGCTCACACTGACATACACACACTCTCGCTCACACTGACATACACACACTCTTGCTCACACTGTCATACACACACTCTTGCTCACACTGACATACACACACTCTTGCTCACACTGACATACACACACTCTTGCTCACACTGACATACACACACTCTCGCTCACACTGACATACACACTCTCGCTCACACTGACATGCACACACTCTCGCTCACACTGACATGCACACACTCTCGCTCACACTGACATGCACACACTCTCGCTCACACTGACATGCACACACTCTCGCTCACACTGACATACACACACTCTCGCTCACACTGACATGCACACACTCTAACACTGACATGCACATACTCATACTGACATGCACATACTCATACTGACATGCACACTCTCACTCACACTGACATGCACACACTCACACTCACACTGACATGCACACACTCACACTGACATGCACACACTCACACTGACATGCACATACTCACACTGACATGCACACACTCACACTCACACTGACATGCACACACTCACAATCACACTGACATGCACACACTCACACTGACATGCACACACTCACACTGACATGCACATACTCACACTGACATACACACACTCATTCACACACTGTCAGTTTTTAACTTACCTGCTGCAGGCATCTCTTTGCTTTGAGCTCAGTGTGAAGGAGGTCTCAGCCAATCATGGGAGGCTTCGGAACTGATTGGCTGAGACCTCCTTCAATCAAGCTCCCCTGGACACAAGAAAAAAAAAGACTGCTGCATAGAGCAGCAAAGTGCCGCCCCTGCCAGGGTGCTGCCTGCGGCAGCTGCCCCATTGAGGGACCGGCCCTGTGAAGGCTCCTAAATTACAAAACTTGCATGAAGCTCAGAGCGCTGAGCATATATTGGTAAGTGCCCGTATGGTTCCATTTAAAAAACTAAAAACGTCTTATGGGCTATAGCCCCAGATCTTTTGGAAACCTAGCAACGCCTCTGCTGCACGAGGAGGTGTCCAGGGGCCCCGGAGCAGCAGCCAGGCAGTAAGTACTGGGGAAGGGGGGAGGAGGGAGAAATAAAACGAGCACTAGAACGACACAATATTACTGGCATCTGAATGGTACAATAATACATGCATCTGAATGGCACAATATTACTGGTATCTGAATGGCACTACATTACTGGCATCTGAATGGCACAATATTACTGACATTTGAATGGCACAATAATACAGGCATCTAAATGGCACAATATTACTGGCATCTGAATGGCAAAATAATTATGGCATCTGTTTGGCACAATATTACTGGCATCTTAATGGCACAATATTACTGGAATCTTGATGGCCAAATTGGCTGGGGCATCTTAATGGCACAATATTACTGGCATCTTAATGGCATAATATTACTGGTATTTTGATGGGCAAATTGGCTGGGGCATCTTAATGACACAATATTACTTGCATCTTAATGGCGCAATATTACTGGCATCTTGATAGGCAAATTGGCTGGGGCATCTTAATGGCACAATATTATTGGCATCTTAATGGCATCTGAATGGCACAATATTACTGGCATATTAGGCAAATTGTCTGGCTTATTAATGGCAAAATAATAATGGCATTTTATTTTTGTGTGTGACATAATTTGTGGGGCTCCTGTATGTGGCATATTTAATGGGCCATCTGACTGGCATTACTAAGGAATCTGTTTGGCATGGTATTGGAGGAAATCCAGGGGGTTGAAACCATGAGTTACCGCACAGGGTGACACCAACCCCAGTGACGCCTCTGCCTAACCCTAATATAACTCTCATGCTTACCCGACATGTTGCTCTGCAATATGGAGCTCACATTCGCTCCGTGTAGTGATTGCGGTGCCCTCAGCAACAAATTTCAGTGTTGCTTAATGCCACGACATCAAGGCATTACAGCAACACCGCCTGAGAACTGTTAGCAGTCGTTGACACCGCTCATTCCACCATGAGACGTGCTGGACACATCCAATTTTGTGGAGGGGGTTAAAGGACAACTGTCATCAAAAAGGAAGTCATACATCAAGCATATACATTTTAAATATAAATGTTTTAATAAAAGAATACAAATCAGGTACCTTATTGTACCCTCATTGCTTATATAGCTCTATCAGGGAGAGGACATCTTGGGTGAGATCAGTCAGATCCTCCTATATCTGACCAATCTAATCCAAGATTCTAAATAACATGTCTGCCCCCTATTAATGCTATACAAGCACAGAGGTCTCAGTAAGGTACTTCATATGTATTCTTTCATTAAAGCATTTCTGTTTGAAAATGCTTGCACTCCATGCAATCTTTCAATTAAAAATAACTTACTTTTTTTCAGATAGTCGTCTTTAGTGTTACATTATATTACATTGTAAAAGGCAGATTATATTATTATCTGCACTGGTGACAAAAATACTTAATGATATACTCACTCTTGTTAAAGAGGGTAAACATGTTTGGATTGTGGTTACTGTAATTATTATTTAACATTGTATGTTGTTCTTGTTGTGTTTACCTGTTTGATAAAAGTTCACGAATGCATCTGTCCCAGGATCTGGAGAAATCATTTCATGTTATACTTCGGTGTAACAGATGTTTTATATTGTTTCAGTGACAGTACGAATAGCAGCTATCTGCTTTACATATTTCCAGCTGGCTATCTATATTTCAATCTGGATTGCTGTGAGTGGTAAAACGTTTTTGAGAATGTGTATTAAATGTAACTGTGTATGTGATTTACACAAACTACAGCTGAGCGCTGCTATAATACAGGTCTTGGGATCCACAGACATCCCAGAATTTGACAGGATCGTGTTTTGGGCCTTGAGATGTTGCTAAACTTCTGCATAAATCAAGATCTGGTTCCCCGATGTAAAAGGAACAGCATTATAACATTTAGCATAGCATTATAACAGGAACAGCATTATAACATATAGCATAGCGTTATAACAGGAACAGCATTATAACATATAGCATAGCGTTATAACAGGAACAGCATTATAACATATAGCATAGCGTTATAACAGGAAGAGCATTATAACATATAGCATAGCGTTATAACAGGAACAGCATTATAACATATAGCATAGCGTTATAACAGGAACATCATTATAAAATAGCATAGCGTTATAACAGGAACAGCATTATAACATATAGCATAGCGTTATAACAGGGACAGCATTATTACATATAGCATAGTGTTATAACATGGTTTACTTGTAATTGTTGAACATATTTATCACCATTTACTAAATGCTTTAGCCATGTATTTGGTTATGTGAGGTTCTTATTGCTATATTGGTACAGCCCACACATTCAGAACTCATACAATTGAGTGACAAGGGGTAAAAAAGAGCAACTGAGGAATTTGAGTCAGAAAGAGGGACATTTAGGAGGTATGTACATTTCTATTCTTGCCCCCTTTTTCATTTCTGACCCCTGTTTTTCTATTCGGGACAGCCATTTCCATTTTAGTGCCCATTCCAGTGGTCTACATACACCTGCTCAAAGTTCTACTACTTCTACACTATTGTTTTATCATCTCTCTAACTCATCTCCAATTTCCCTCAACCACCCCCTTATTGTGCACAATTGCCCTAGCAAATATTGCTCCACCAGCCAGACACACAGTGCAGCTCTTTATGATCTGTAATAAGCGTGCTGGGCTAAAGTTGACCAGAGTCAGACCATTAGGCTTGCCTCCTTTTCTTCACAAAAATTACAGGCCATAGTATTATCTTCCTAGACCTAACATTGGACCTCAAGCCAGTAAAATAACATCTGGGTGGCAAACATAGTGTCACTCAGACAGCCCATAGAGTTTCTGCAGTTTACGTCTGGCCAGTTGATATGACACCCCATCCTCAGGGGTGGCACTCCAGCCAAAAGGCAGTGATCTCCCTCCAGCTGGCTGACAGAGAGCAGAAGATCTGTTGCATTTGAAGTAAACTGACATTGTGCAAGCGAGGAAGATCACTGCTGCTGCTCAGCATAGAGGTCATGGAGCAGGGAGAGCGTAGAGGAGTCGAGTGCTGCTGGAAGGTAGAAATTTTCAGTGCCATCTTTGTCCCAAACCAGCTTACCAGTATCATTTACTATTTGCAAGTAGACTTGCCATTTGCATCCAGAGACTTACATTTACACCCGGGGACTTGCCATTTGCACCCAGAAATTTGCCCTTTGCACCCAGAGACTTGCCATCTGTATACAAACTTGCCCCCAAATACCTGCCATTTGCAGACAGAGACTTGCCATTTGAACCCAGATGCCATTCGCATCCAGACTTGCTATGTGCAGCCAGACATTTGCCATTTGCACCACAGGACTTGCTTACTCATTCCCTGGCGATCTTGGGCTTGTCTGGAGGACAGTCCTTCTTTTCTTGGACACACTTTACAATGTTGACTGAATAAGAATTTTTCTTGTACACACTTACAGGAACCACCATTCCTGCAAGAACACACTGTGAGCACTTAACTCCAACACTGATTGTTATATATTAATATATTCACTGTATTTTTTAAATATTATCTACAAAATACAATAGAGATCTGAGCCATACATTTGATTATTGCTGTATTAGATTTAGAAAAATCAGCATCCTTAGTTTATGGCATGTACACCTGTTAAATAAAATGTATAAAAGCCCATAAAAAAAAATCTCTTGTTCATGCATTGACAACACTAGATCTGAAGAAGAGACTGTTGGATTCTCGAAAGCTTTTTGGATCCAGTATCTTGCGCTGTGGATACATTACTCATTACCAAGAATAAGTGACACAAAATATTGCAGAAACACAGGTATCTGATACTGGAAAGACATAAATGGACTATGTAACCTAAACATTGCTTATAGTGTAACGCTTCTGCCGGATCTTCTGAGTCGGAATGCCAGGGTGGTCACGTGACCTCAGCATTCCCCAGGTGTAATGGGCCTATTGACTGGACTTGTCCCCCACCCCCCAGGCCTCAGGCTGCCAGCTCTCCCCTGACCATCCTCATAGGCTTATCATTCTGGGTGCTTGGTTTATGACCATGTGCCCAAATGGGCAGTCTATTCTGCTCTAGTACTGAGCTTATGTTTTTTTTTTTTTTACTACCACACATCTGTTTCATAAAAGAATATTAAAAAAATATCCATACATTGTGTTAGCAGAAATGCATGCAAATGCAGGTGATATTTATGAGAAATATGTAATGAGTAAAATAAAGACAAGGCATCAGACAATATTCTACCGAGCACAGCTCTCAAGTATCTTACATATTCATCCCTGAATACAATAGCAATGTGATTACCCTACTGAGTGTTTGTGCATGCCAAGATCTCACACAAATACAAACTGTATCTAGTACAATTCAAGAAAACGACTACATTCATCAATGTCAGGGTTAAGAATATACAAAGACATTGAAATATAAAATGTCACAATAATAATTTCAGTTACTGGTGCATTCCCCATGTTCTCTGCCCAGTTTTGGTCAGAACTCTTTTTTTTTCAGGGAGGAGTTTCCATACTAAATAGTTTGTTAGTAATTCAATAATTAATAAAAACACTAGTGGAAATGATGGTGTCGTGATATTCATCAACCAGCAGGTGTCACCACGTATCCTGCTTTATGGAGATCTCACACCCTAAACATTGCTTGTAATGTGAATATAGAGAATAAAAAAAGAATGAAAAACGATCAATGCATTGTGTTAGCAAACTTCAAGCCAATACATAAAATAATAGAAATATATGTTTGGTGGCAACGGCTTTTTACATGGTTTTAGCATGTTTGTGTTAATGTTTAGCTGTAATTTTCCTCTTTGTCATTTACTATACCCGCACAAATTATGTATTGAGTTTTTTTGGGGATAAGGAGGGCTCTTTCTGTAGATTCAATTATTTTTATTATATCATGTAGTTTTCTATTAAAAAAATTTGAAAAAAAAAATACTTTCTAACTTTTACTTGAAAAATCGTTTATGCATTTACAAACACCCCCCACCCCCTGCTCAATAAGTCCTAATATTTGCACTGGGTTTAGAAATATCTGTTGTGTTTTGCATGTTATAAGGCAATAACTGGATTACTTTTAGTGACATTATAACCCTAAACCTATGTTTATTTTTTTATAATACAATTTGAGGGCCTGGGGGTACTTGGCACACAAGGGAAAGCTGCCCATACTGTGAGTAGTCTCTCCCTGGCCCATGATTGCTGTGGGGCAGGAAGTTACTAAAGCTGTCAAAGCCAGACACTGGTTTTTACAGCTAAAAGCATCCGATAGCTGTGACTGGCTGTCCCAGTGATCGCATGTGACAGGAATGGGTGGCCTCCCTTGGTCCTGACACACTCAGTCATGTCCCTTTCACTCCGCTAGCAGTATGCCAGCAAACTACGATCAGAACCACAGGACGCAACTGGCATGTCCGTTGTTGGCAAGGAAGTTTCTCTGAGGATGTGCCTGTCACGTCCTTTGGCGGCAAGTGGTGACGCTCATTACCGAAGTTAGATACCATCATTGTTCCTCATGGTTATTTACTGGACTTTGAGAAGGACAGTTTTAGTATGTTCTACATACCTTTACAGACCTTGCCATGGAGACAGGAGTCCTTGCACACATACCTTGCCTAGACCTGATTATCACCTCCTGGCCTCAGGTGTCCCACTCCAGCATGGTTTTTGTGTCTGTGCCAAGTGTCTTCTAGGGTTTCACTTTGCTCAAGGTGGTAGGTAGGTTGTGCAGGTGATTACACTAGATCAGGACTCTCCAAACTATGGGCCCAGGGCAGGTTTACCTGGCCCACAGCAACTTTCAAGCTGACCCGCCACCCTTCCTCTCCCCAGAGTAGCTCTTTTCCTTTATTATGTTTTTATGCGTGTAGGGGGGCCGTGCAGGAAGCAGTCTGTGCCAGCGACATAAGCAAGTCCTGAGTGCAATTCTAGGTGCTGGTGGGCAAGTCAAGAGTGCCAAGTGGGTGCTGGGGGCAAGTCATGAGTGCAAATCTAGATACAGGGGCACATTGCTATTTCTAAACCCTCCCCCCCCCCCCCCAAAAAAAAAATCCACAATGACATTGCAATCCTAAAATGAGCCATAACTCTAGTCCTAACAAATGTCTGCAGGCATAGGATGTGCCAGAAACGTACTTTGTCACCAACAAGTTAAGACTTTGCAAGCAGTTGCTGAGGGGAAGTCTAATGACTTGTAATGTGGGAGCAGACCAAGTGGTTATTTTAGGAATCAGAGGAAATCCAACCTTATATTCCCAAGGGGGCTACATCTATAAAGAGAAGCACGTTATGTTATTTTTCTATTAACAATTTTTTACTGAAGTGATTCTCTGGACTGGACGTTAAGTACTAGTACAATGGGAAAACAATTTATTTCAATATGAACAATACATAAAAAACTGCTCATTCCTCATTTCAACTGAAATTACAATAATTGTTGTTGTCATGCTGGCCTACAGACACAGCATGCCCCTATGGAAATATATCTGCCTAAAGCAGCCTTGCCATTCTGTTGATCTTTCACGTTCAGCTGGCCTAGGTCTTGAGAGGATCCCAAGTGCTATGTTTATCGGGGATGGGACAGTTTATCGCGGCTGCTTGAACGCAGCCTCTTCACTATGGCCAGTTTATCGCGTGAGAGGTCATTCCCGGACCTATCTTCGCAGGACAGTTCATCGCAGGATCACACTAGGCGAGTATTATTAGGGGTTAGGTATTAGTATTAGGGTTGGGGGTGCAGGTGCTTTGATAAAAAGGGAGCAGAGGTTTAAGGGGGTGGAGCGACAGGATGCTGCATGGCATCATACATACCTCCCAATGTTGACACTGGCGAATCTTTACAATCTAATGCAATCAAGACTGCAGGATTGCGGACCTGAATACCGCCAGACACATACCTCCCAACCAGTGGCGTACCTACCACTGGTGCAGGGGTCGCAGCTGCGACCGGGTCCGTCACTCCAGTGCGCCAGGCCGTCCTGCAACCCCTGCACACAAAAAAAAAATCTGTGGGCAAACAGGGCAGCTGCCCAGGGCCCAAAGCAGCTGCCCGTGGGCCCCCGCTGCCCGTGTGACTATTTCACACGGAGACAGTCACTATCGGGCAGCAGCCGTGAGTCACAGCCACCGGAAGTGTCACTTTGGGTGGCTGTATACTGAAGAGCAGCATACAGGTAAGTAGGGGGGGGGGGGGGGTTTGGGCACGGGCAAAATAACACTGGCATATGGGCACATAACTGACAAATGGGAACATAACTGTCAAATTGGTAAATAATGGGCAAATGGGCGCATGACTGGCAAATGAGCAAATAACTGGCAAATGGGCACATAACTGGCAAATGGGCAAATAACTGGCAAATGAGCAAATAACTGGCAAATGGGCAAAATAACACTGGTAAATGGGCAAAATAACACTGGTAAATGAGCAAAATAACACTGGCAAATGGGCAAAATAACACTGGCAAATGGGCAAAATAACTCGCAAATGAACAAAATAACACTGGAAAATGAGCAAAATAACTAGCAAATTATGTGCAAAATAACACTGGCAAATAACTGGCAGGTTAATGGGAAAATTGGCTGTGGCATATTGGCAATCTGGCTGTGGCAGATTAATGGGCAGGCTAATAGTGGCAGATTAATGGGCAGGCTAATCGTGGAATAATGAGAAAATTGGCTGTGGCATCTTAATGGGCAAATTGGCTGTGGCCAAAGTGATACTGTGACATGTTCTGTGGGGCAAAGTAACATGTACTATGGGGGCATAAGTGACACTGTGGCATGTTCTGCAGGGGCAGTTCAGTGGGACAAAGTGACACTGTGGTATGTTCTGGCGGGCAAATTTACACTGCGGCATGCCAAATTGTGTGGGTGCAATATGAGTACAAGCCAAGTGCTGTGGGTACTGTATAGTGCTGTATTAAGACCTTTAGGTGCAATGTGGGTGCAGAGGAACGTAATAAAAATAAAGAAATTAACAATTTTTCAATAACATTTTCATTACATATGAAAATAGTTGAATATAATATTAAAAAGTTCATATAAGTATACATGCAGCTAGTTATATACATACCGTATATTTGGGGTCCACCTCAAGCTTTTGAAAAGGCTGGTAATATTTACATTTTTGTGGTCAGAAAAGTAATTATTAATTAAAAGAATAATATATGAAGGAGTTTAAGCATGCATGGGATAAGCATAAGGCTATCCTTGATATAAGATAAGGCCAGGGACTAATGAAAATATTACTTTACTGAGAGGGTAGTGGATGCATGGGATAGCCTTTCAGCAGAAGTGGTAGAGGTTAATACAGTGAAGGAGCGTAAACATAAGGCTATTCTAGACATAAGATGAGGCCAGGGATTAATGGAAGTATTACTTTCTGAGAGTGTAGTAAATGGAATAGTCTTCCAGCAGAAGTGGTAAACGTTAATACAGTGAAGGAGTTTAGGCATGCATGGGATAGGTATAAGGCTATCCTAGATATAAGACAAGGCCAGGCACAAAGCGGAAAATTTGGGAGGCATGTAAATGGCATTTCTGGGGTGGAGTTGCACGGTGGGGTCGGGGGTTTCTAGTTACGCCTCTGCTCCCAACTGGCCCGCTTTAAGGAGATGTGTCCCGTCTGCGGTCCTGGTCACATTCTCTGGTGTCTGGGACCAGAGAATACCTATTGCGCATGCAGAGTAGCGCTTTTGTCTTCAGTTGTCAGTCTCAGTTGGACCGTGACGGTGCTTCCGCAGGGGACAATGTTGTGAGGTTTGCAGACATACACAGTTTAAACACAATGCTGCCTGTGCACAGACCAACGCACTGTCCATAGGACAGACCCAAATTTGATGGGACAGGTAAACCCCCCCCCCCCCCCCCCAACTATCCTGGCAAATGTTGGTACTTTTAGCAACAATGATAGTAGTGCGTATACTTAGAGATCTAAACAGTAATCTGACTGTAGCTAAATCTGCTCTTTTATTTTTTAAGAATGAAATTACCTCCTTTTTCAGGGCTTTTTTTGCGTAAATATAAATATTATATTTGCATTTTTCACAAGAGTCCATAAAACTGATGTGGGCTCTCTAACACACATGGAAATGTGAAATGCATTTGTCTCGAAAGCATTGTATTGAGTTTTCATGCTCTACAATCTAATAGCAAACACAATTTAGCAGTTGGAGTTACTTTTAGAATTCTCCCTTCTGATTGCAATTGTCAGTCTCACTTTGTTAATAAAGTTTCTTTAAAAAAAAAAAAAAAAAAAAAATGCGACCACAGAAGCTAGTCACGCCTGTGCTGCTTGGGACACATGGGCGGAGTGCAGAGTAAGGGGTGTGCGTGCTGGGCTGAAGGCAGTGTGACTACTGTGTGGAGCTGAACACTTGTCTACCCGAAGCAAGACGTCATGGACAGCGCAGAGCAAGGTGAGTGCACCCTAGCCTATGAGGCACATCATTATCTGCAGCATCGTCTGATCTTAAACCCGTGACCTTTGGTGTGGTGGGCTGCGTTTCCAATCATGCTCAGCCAGCTAGCTGAGCATCATGGGGAAGGCAGTCTGCAACAGATGGAGTGGTCTAGTTGGAGTCGCCTCTAAATCCACGTGTTCTGTTTACTTATACTTTCCCTTGGCATGTCTGCACCTGTTTGAGCCTCATACATCCCGGTTGCAATTAACATATGGAAGACAAGTCTTTGGTAATATTTGTTTTGACCTAATAATGCATTGTATGGTAGGGATGCCTGTTTCTCCGAACGATTTGTGCTAATTTAAGACTGAATAATGTGAATTGTATGTTTTTTTTTTTGTGGTTCCAGTTTACCATGTGTATTTTGTTAAACAATTACAAGCAAAGAATAATTCATTAATAATGCGTTTTATACGCGCAAAATAATAAATAACATATTGTATGTACATTTTTATATATCTATGTGGTAGGAGGAATGTGAGCAGTTAAGAAAATGAGACTATAACAGGTGTGATTTACTTTTCTACATACAGACCTTTAAGGCTTGCCTCTAGCAATGTAATACTAGCTGTTTGCAATCTTTACTTATACAGGCTTTACTTGTCCTGCTCATGTCTGTCTCCATGCCATTTTCCCCATGATCTCTGCTTCCTGTCCATCTAGCTGATAATGCTCACATGATGTGCGCCCTGACAGCTGTGAATAAACATGTGTATGACAGGCTAAAACTGAATGGCTTCCAGCACTGAAGACTGTCAGTGGTCAGTGTCATTGTTTACTTGAGCTTCACTTTACAGTCAGAGTTTCTAAACTTGATCTGCAAACTGATTGTAAAGGTATTCCTGCTAATGCTAATTAATCAGCACTGCCTAATCAATATATATATATTGTTATTCTGTCTTTGATGTTATATGATGTTACTCTCTCAAGTTAAAATATTCATCAGTGCAGTATAGTTCTGTATAACATCACACAATAACAAAATTGGTCTTTTTACGAATTCCCATGTGTTCATAGGTGAATAATCTGATTTTGAGGACAATTGCCAAGCACTGATAAGGATTTTATAGGTCCTTTTTTAGGTATCATTTCACCTTCCATCTCTGGGATAAAGATGAAGTCATCTCTTCAATCCCTATGCCTTTTTCAGAGGATTTGCAGAGAATTGACAAGGGGATTGCAAACGTAGGACCAAAGTAGCAGAGTTGGAAAATATCTCCATTTCAGCACTGTCCAACTTGGTTATTTTGGCCTTAATTTTACATTTCCCTTGTCAATTCCTTCATTTAGGTATAAATCCCTTAGTTAGGACACAATTAAACCTGAAGATCCCGACTTGCCAGTAATTGTATTTACAGGTAAATATTTTGGATTCATTGCTCCATTCTGTGTATTTGCAAATATACACATCACAAAAAAAAATACAATTCTACATTGTGTAGATCGAAACAAAAGTTTCAAGGACACTATGGAGGTTATTTAAAAAAACACAACTTCGGGGCAAAGATTGAAGTTGTCTAAACAGCAGGTGCCCTCCACTGGTTTCCATGGTGACGGTTTCACTTTTAAAACTTTTTTACCTGATTGAGTTTTTATTTTTATTTTTTATAAGTAAACCCTCAATAAATATTTTTAGTGCAGAATGCTATGAAAGTATTGTGGTAGTAGGTGCTGCTAAATATCCTATATTTCAATATATCCAGGGGAAGTTTACCACATTGGAACTGATTCTAAGATAAATATGTATCACCATTTTTACATGCTCTTCATGGAAGTGATTACTTCATATGTGAGATTATAGCATGTGCATGTGGTAATCAGGCTCCTGTTATCATTTGTTGAGAAACAAATATCATTGTTACTTCTATGCCTGGCACTTTTTTTTGGATGCATGTATGGATCGTAAACTTCAGGATGTAGATATATTATTATAAAGAGACCGTCAACCCTAAAAATGATGTTTTTATTTAATTTAAGAAAGACTTGTATTCATTTGTATGGTTATCCAGCACTTTTGAGCTAAATTGGGGTGTAGGCCTCAAGCAGTAATGAATTAGCTGCTTGCTGTAACTCCCTCAGTGCTCAGCCAACAAGTTTTTGGCACAATTCTTGCAAATGATCATGGGAGATGTAGTTTGCAAGAGCTGGAATGTCACCTGTGGGGCAATTCCAATTTACTTGGACTTTAACTTCTAAAATAATTTTTTTGACAGCACCTTAACCTGAAAGGTGAGATTCCATGTTGGATGGGGCCTTAAGAGGCCTGGAGGTACGTCTGCCAGTGTGCACAAGCTGTGTACTCCTGACCGACCATGTAGAACGCCACCTGTTTTATATATCCTGACACATTTTTTTTTTGTATCTGAAACTGCACCCCATGCGTGGCTGAGATTTTCAGCCCAGTAATAGTCACACTTCTGTCTTTTTAAAAAAAAAAATTTAACAACCAGGAAGTGTTGGACCAGCACATGTACGTAATCACTGGAAGGGAACATGAGAAATGCTGCTTAGAATATTAAAAGGGCAGCAATGTTACGACGGCAAGGGATAGTCTTCTTTTTCTGTGAAGAAATATGGTGTTTCCCACCCTTTAATGGGGCGGGGGATGCCACCTAAATGTTATCAATGCAGCTGACTTATAAAATAAACAAATGATCAATACAGTTTGTTAGCAGAAGAACAATTACATGTAAAGTGCCAGGAAGTAAAAAAAACTACAATCCCAGTTTATTTATGTAAAATTTAGGAGACCAAAAGCCAAGCACACACTCCTAATTGAGGCAAACATCCAATATTTTTCCAGCCATGATGACCAGGCAGAGATGTGATATGCTCCTCCTATTCAATGACATATCATATCTGCTAATAAATGATCCCTCATAAGACAGGCTCTACAAGATAATATCCCTTTTATTGCATCTGGCATATAGATTTTCCAAAATCTATGTACCTGATTAAAAATGTACATAGACAAACCACTGATACATTTCAAGGGGAGATTGCTTTTCAGGCAACATATACCATCACCCATGGGGTATTTTTGTAATCTGGAGATGTAGCTGACCATGTACTGCACATTGGCTGCAATATTCACAAAAAGACAAAATGCCAAAGAAATACACTCAAGTTGGGCAAAAAGTGGTGGCAAAATGACTGAATGAAATGCCTGAAAGCACACCAAATGAAATACCCTGGCTTGTCTACTTCTAAAAAATATATGGTTTGATGAAGGTAAATTGGTTAGGCTAGCTACACAAAATCCCGATTCACCAGGGTTAGAAGTGAGAATATATGAGATTGTGATATGCATAAAATCATGCAAAATTTATATTCTTCCCCAAAATCTTTGACAGATATTTGTGGTAAAATGTGCCCATGAAAAGTGACAATATAGCTTGAATGAAGTACCCCGGGATGTCTATTTTTGAAAAACAAATAATTCAGTGGGCGTGTTACATACATTTTTTTAGCTTTGAAACAAAAATGCTTTCCTCATATTGGTTGGCCTATAACTGCCAAAAGTAGATAAAAATCCTAATTATATCAGGTACTCTCAAACGCAGGACAAATAACCTAACATATTTTTGAGTCTTTTTCTGTACTGGCATTAGCTTTTTCACTATTCATATTTTCAACAATTTAAAAAAAAATTAAATTTTCATCCTTTTTATATGTATTATTGTATATTGTATCCAAAGAAAGCTCTAACTGTCCTTTTAAAAACAACATAAAACTTGTATTGATGTGTTAAATGACAGAGGAAAATTACAGTTAAACCAATGCATGTCAACAATGGACAAATCAGTCTGGTCTTTGACAAACTAAAATCCCTGTATTTAAAATGTTTGCGTTAGAAAATACATTGACATCAGACTAGCACAACTGAATGACTGTTCTCCATTTACAGTGTTCCATAATCCTTTTGTTCCTTCTGTTGCTATCACAGTTTGTTTCCCTTTTCCTCTTGCATTAATAATCTCATAACAAGAGGAAGACTTGTGGCAGCAGCGGCACTAATTTTTGTAGACATCCCAAGTTGTCGGTGACATATGGTTGGGATGTGCAAATCCCTAGAGCCAGCAAGCCATGGCTTTTAATATTTTACCACTGGCGCCATACTTTTTACGGGCTAGTCTATAGAACTATCTGCAACACTTTAAAAAAAAAAAAAAAAATTGTGCCTGCAGCAAGAGAACTGATTGATGAGCCTTAAAGGAACTCTGTCATCTAGACATTGTTTGCACTGTGACTAAATCTTAAAGGAACATTACACACTGTTAACCCAGTTAAATAAAACATGTCCTGGGACATTTGAGTAAACAAGACATGGATCTTAATAGATACACGCGAGTTTACTATCTGCTGTTTTTTTTGGTTTTTTTTTAGCACTGTCCCCGAACAGAATTAAATTGGGATCAACCTATTGGCTGTTGATATCCAATGATATGCCTAAGCTATGTACAGCTTTCACTCTGATAGCTAAGAAAGGCAATAGAGGCCATTTTAACCGATGCGAGATTGGATCGCTTTTGGTTCAAAGTGCATAATTTAAAGCAATTAGCTGAAAAATTAAATAAATAGGTCCTTGAAGGCTACCTCCCATTACACCATAGCGGGCCAAGAACTAGTAAGGCATGTGTTGCTGAAGTCTAACTCCCATCACAAATCCATAAACTGAGAAACATCAGTTCTTAACTGGTTAAAGAGGGAAACTCCTCATATAAAATCTCATACTCCATGTCATTGCAGACAGAACGAAACAAAGCTTGTCATGCTCAAAGTAATACACTTTATTAAAGATCAGGCTTTGTCTGATGTTGATGGGAGTTGCTCTAAAGCCCTTATAGTACGCTTGGAGAGTGTAATTGAATTAGTATTTCGCTACAGTCATTGCAGGGCACTTTCTGCATAAGGATGACTGTTCAGCAAATTATAGTTTAAATCCTTAGGAAAAGCCTTATCCATCTTCTGGTCTTTATCTTCTCCTTTGTGGTAAACCCAGGTGAGACTAGAATAAATAATATTTTATTTTTGGGGTTAATAAAATGTTAACAGCTTTGTATCTACTCTGTAAAAATCCATGTAAAAGTTGCTTGATTTATAGATCAAGAAAGTGGCTTGTAGCTGCTTCATTAGATTCAATGGCATGCTGTTTATACACCTTGTAAACACTGAGCATTACCGTATCCAGGTTATAAATATTTATAGTATTTCACTGTAATTACTTATCTCAGCAGTAGTTTTTTTGTGCTTGCTGTCAGTTCAGAGATGAGCTGTGCTTAGTCTACTTCTCAACAAGCTCAACAAGCTACAGCATGTAAAATGCTGTCTGAGAGTCATGGGAATTGTAACTCAGCTGCTAAAAAAATCTTTCTGGTGGGCATCCCTGAACTTTGACTTCCTTTTCCTGCTTTCACTGGCAATTAAACCATTGTGCATTAGGAGATGTCTTTATTTGAGTATTTGTGGCAAATTTGTGAACAAATCTAGCCATTTACCTTTGATTTCTTTTTAATGAGGTCATGCAATTTCTCTTTTTACTTGTATTTAGTATATTTGTTATATATAATTATGTTATATTTCCCATGGACATGACCCATGTAATTCGTTTTTGTGTTTTCAAGGGGGGTATTGGAGTAACCAATGCATGGTGAAAATTCACCAAACGCTCCATAAGTGTTTGTTACGGGAACAGGTCAGACAGCTCAGTCAGGAGCAACGTTTCATTAAAGGGAATACAGAATACAGGGAAGCTGCTTGTTGCTGTATATGACACCTGAAGTTGTATTATTGGATTTCAATGTAGAGAATAAAAACCAATAATATATACATTATAAACAGAATTACGTAAAAACGCAGAAATTAACAGAAAAATCCGTTTAAATGAGTCTGTGGAGTTTCCGATTTATGACATCCCCTTGTGACGTGATATGCAAATTTACACATTTTCCATTTCCCATTAGTGAATTTGCATATTAAGCGACTGCTGATGTTCTGAAAGGGGATACCACAGGCACATTTAAAACTTTTCCCCACTTCATGTATGTATTTGCTTGTTCTCATGTTAACACAGGGCTCGACAAACCCCAGGCGCCAGGTCGCCATGGCGACCAGGAAATGAGACCTGGCGCCTGGGTGAAGTTACCCTCCCTGTCCCCTTTGCCGCTGCCATCCGATGTTTTTTTCTTTTTTTGTAGCACGAGGGGGTAAAGTCTGTGCGTATAGCACAGACTGCAAGCTCCGCCCCCTCGCGCAACGCGTGTCTGAGTGCCGGGTGTCGTCACATGACATCCTGGCACTCAGCAGGCCGATGAGTGAGGACATGTTGCAGCACGGATGTCCCCCTCCCCTGCAATGAGGTAAAGCAGCAGGGAGGGGGGACACATCAAGAAAAGACTGTGTGAGGTGTATGAGGTGTTTGTATATATGTGTATATGTAAAGTAGGTGTGTGTGAGAGGTGTTTGTATATATGGGTATGTAGGTGTGTGTGTGAGGTGTTTGGATATATGTGTATATGTAAAGTAGGTGTGTGTGTGAGGTGTTTGGATATATGTGTATATGTAAAGTAGGTGTGTGTGAGAGGTGTTTGTATATATGTGTAAATGTAAAGTAGGTGTGTGTGAGGTGTTTGTATATATGTGTATATGTAAAGTAGGTGTGTGTGTGTGTATATATGTGAAGAAGGCGTGTGTGTTTATGAATTGCGTGTATGCTTGCGTGATTGTCTGGCTCCTACATTTTTTGGCTGGCTCCTAAAATCTAATTAGATTTGTCAAGCCCTGTGTTAACACAATATAGATGATTCCCAATATAAACAGAACCATGGTGTTACTATGCCAGTTGGACATTGATTTCCGGAGTAGACCTGAATTGCTATGACTGCATATACTGTTATTGCTCTCATATAAGACATGGTGTTTTTTCAGCGCAAATGCTTTGAAAAAGTTTCCTCGTCTTATGTTCGAGGTTCATCTTATAATCAGACCTTAAATAGAGGCCTGCTGGGCAACTGGAGCCTCCTCACAGGCTGCCAGTGGATGTCTGGGCTGTGTGCACAGACATCCTGCAATGCTTCCCGATACTTCTGCCGGGGCTACTATGACTTGACCTCCTAGAGTTCCGTAACCGAAGTCCTGCAGGGGCCGGACATACTCTGGCTGCCCCACCAGGGAGAGAGCTGGGAGCAATTGGCAAGTCTGGGGGCAGTGTGCCAAGTCTGGGGGCAGTTTAGCAAATAAAAGGTAATAAAAACAAGTAATGCATTTTAATTTTCTATCCTGTTTTTATTAAATATGGAAAAAAAACGGTTAACGTGATTGAATATATACTAGTAAAACATTTTTAAGGTCATCTTATATTTTACCTTTTTTTTATTTATTTTTTTCTAAATCAATATCCAAAATTTAGGGGGGGGGGGGGGGTTAGGGGGTCTGGGGTCTTCTATTTAAGCAAATATGTACATCCTTTCCTTCTTAGTGGATTGGTGTTGTTGACCTGTAGGTTGACTTCTGCTTTCTGGGAAAGTGCTGTTTTCCGCTCTGGGGATTTGCTCAGCTCACGTGTCTTCCATCCTTTTACATTGAAGTGTTTGGGAGGATTTCCCCCTGATTGGACTTTAAATAATAATTAATCACCAGCGGATCTCACATGATTCCCTGCAAGGAAGGACGCTTCCAGCTCTGTAAGAATGAATGTGATACTTTGTCAGTGCGACTGTTTGTGACCGTGCTCACACAATGGCTCGCTTGTTCTGACAGAGAGACTTGTGCGTATCTTCAGATACCATTAAACTGCTATTGTTTAGGAATTTTAGGTTCTATGGTTATATAGAGCAGGTAAATGTATCTTTTCCTGAAAGGCACATGTTTTACATGCAGTGCATGTAATAGTGTTAACTAGAGTTTTGTGTGTGTGGTTAATTGGTATGTATTTTTGTTGTTTGAAAACAGTCTTCGTAATGAATTCAGAGCCCTTAAATCACAGAGTCAAAAAGCTGTTTGTAGGCTAGTCCTAATTTAAATACACCCGCTCCCTGATTCCATACATAGTGTCTGACTCTCGCAGTGAGTGTTCAAGAAGGCACAATGAATTGATTTGTAGAATATAGTGGGAGTTGTAAACGAGACACACTCTCTCTCTCATGAGGGAATCAGAGAATAAAAAAGCAACTGGCCCATCTAGTCTGCCCATAAAAACAACTTGACTTATTTGTTCTGCAGGATGTTCCTGGGCACATTCCAGGCATTCTTCAATTTGTTTACAGTTATCGTTCAGCACTTTGATTGGAATTTTATTTCAGGTATCTACAGTACTGTCCCAGTTAAAGGCCAAACCCTTCAAATCAGATACTCTTTAAAGAACATTTTATTATACAGTAAAAGAGATATCAAGGTGATAGGGGACCTGGTTTCTATTCTCAATGCTGCTTTGCCTACTCAGGATGCCTCCTTGGTTCTCCCAACATCACATTCTGCTTTCCACCAACATCATGGACTAATGCGCTTGTATTACAGATGCCCTTCCACTGCCAGCATCATAGACCCCATTTCCCTCTCAGAATCTGATTCCAGACTCCCCCCTCCCACATCACAGACCTCATTCCTATCACAGTTTGTATTCCTATTTCCCTTCCACCATCACTCCCCTCTCCTTTGCCTAAACGCTTTCTCCAGTGATGTTCATGCTGCCTCACATGATATTGATACGCTTCCTTTTATAGGAAATGCTTCTTTTTTCAACTCAATATTTGATGACTTAGGATATATTTTTTGCGATGCCTCTTTGCTCCCGCTAAGATATGTTAAAACATGTCTGGATTTTTATTTTTTGTTAGTTATCCATGGGTTCCAACTGGACACACACTCCTATAGAGTGGCATAACAATGTATTTTATTATATTAAATTAATAGTCTGTTGCTTTTAGTTTTTTTTTTTTTTTTTAAGTTTTTAGTCATTTGTACGGACCTCAGCTGGGGTTGTTGTACAGGAGCTGCTTGGAAATAAAACATAATTTTTTAGAAGGAGCAAAAGCTGATTCATTTATAAGAATTATTACTGAATTCTTTAAATCTGTATACCCCATTTTGTAGGTTTATTAAGCATGCAGAACTATAAACATTTTTTTTTTTTAATTCCATCCAAAAAGAATTTCAGTCTGCTTCACCCACTCATATGCTCGGCACATTTCCCACAATGCTCAGCCTACCAATGATGGTAAGGTCTACTCAATAAAGAGAGAATTGCAGGGAACTGAGATGGGAACTTTAAACTTTGGGCCAATGTAAGAGTTGGAAAAATGATCCAATGCGGCTGAAGGGGAGAACTGGGGGAAAACTGCAATTCTCTCCATTGAGTAGACCCGCTAGTGTTGACGGATTGTAGCTGAAAATCCAATGTTACTTGTCATGTGAGAGTTGTGGGTCCTGGCTGGGGCTGACAAGGAGGTTTAGGCAAAGGGTTTTTTGTCCTTTCCAGTTAAAACTGCATGGCTTTTCATTTAAATTATTTGGACAGTTCTTTGCCGTCCTGAACACACAACTTAGTTTAAATCTTTTTTTTAAAGAAAATATATATCTTGAATCAATGTAAAGTGGCATTAACATTTGTTTTAATAACTTTTTTTTTTTTTTTTTTATAGAACAAAAGATTCAAAACACTGTGTCCTTCTCCTAAACCTCCTAAACCCTATAAAGATACATGAAGAGTCTAGGCTTTTAGCTTTTAGCATTGGCTCTATGTCTTACAGTAACACTGTCTGTTCTTTGATGTATAGTATTCATTTGTAAGCTTTTTCTGGATTTACCAAACTGGTTACACTAGTTATTGAGAATTAATCACATCCCCTTTTACACAAAGCTAAGTGCATATTTGCCATGCCGGACTTGGAGGACACATTTTGAGAGCTAATATAAGGCTCATTTAGAGTATTCTGGAAAGCTCGCTATGTAGGTAAAAGGTTAATGCGGTTAACTAGTTTAGTGACTGTATTACAAATCGAGTAAGGTGACTTCTACACATTTTTTTGTCTTTGGCCCAATATTTATATATATTATAGCTAAAGTATGTATATTATATCTATAGTATTTATACAATATAAATTTAAGATGGAAAAACCTCCTTTAGAATTTTTTTTGAATGGCTTGACAGTGTTTTATAACAAATTTGAACTTATGATTGTTTTGAACAAGTAAAACTTCCCAGAATGCACCTTGCCTTTTCTTCCTGATTGGTTAAATGTTTTACCGGTGAAAGTGGGTAATAAGAGGTTGTGCTTACCTGGTAGTTACCGGATTATCATTGGTGTATTTGTGGGGTTGGCAAAAATGAGCTGGGCAATGGCACATGCAATTTATTTTGTCATTATAAATATACATATTGGACACTTTTCTTCTTTTAATTGAAACTCAGCTAGAAGAAAGGGGAACTGTAGAATTTAATAATGAGGAAAATGGTGCCCTTGGCAATAGGATGTGTCATAACCACTAAACATATTAGGCAAAAATGTAGTGTAAATAATGCGGAAACAATAGGTTTTAATAGTACTCATTTTTTTAATTACATTAACTTTTATTTCTGTAGCGCCAACGTTTTACACATCTCTTGGTACAGAGTATTGATGGGAATTATGTTGGACAGAGAGAGCCTCTGGCTTACAATCTAGTGAAGTATTTTCATATGTTTTTGGAGGTGCTGTTCAGTGGTGATATCTCTGGGGATTGAAAAGGTCTGCTGATTTGTCTGGGATCTGTACATATGTTCTACAATGCCATGCTGATTTTACTGTATTTTACTTGTGTTTTCTGTTGCCTTTGCTCATGTGTACTATCACTTTAACATAAGTCTGTAAATGTGTCTCATGGAAGGACAACTCAAGTTCTTTGAGAAGAAGCAAAGGTTAAAAAAGTGTTCCCATCTCTGCAGTAACCCCAACCTGTATTCGTTTTTCTTTTAACGAGGGACTAAACCCTATTATTATTATTATTATTATTATTATGAAGCTGAATGCCTCTTCTCTCTCATTAATACCGCCATTTGAATGGTGCACTGAAGTTATTCACTCCTATGTCCTTTGGAAAAGTAAAAACTAGGGGACATTTGACAGAGCAGCACTCTGTCCACAGAGAGAGCAGGTTTAGCGACTTGATTTAAATGTTCCTGTGGTTGGTCTATTCCTTTAAAAAAAAAAAAAATACTTTGTATAAGGACTTTGTATAAGGACTTGTCTAATCATCACAATTTGTGAGTTCCCTCTGAGTGAAGATGACCGTGCACTGGATCCAGCACCAATTTTTGCCCGGGAGTTTTTCTAGCAAATCCCTTGAGGTGATCATTCACAGGCTTTCACAAACCATTCTCCCAACCCTGGTACGCTGCTTGATCTCTTGAATCTAATTGTTCATGGAAGAAGGATATGCACACATGCTGATAATACATTTTATGTATTACTGATCTGCCAAGTTGGCCTGGGAAAAAAAGACTTGTGGTGTCATCTTGAAGTGAGCATCAAAGCTTGTAGATGACCAGTTCAGCTTTAGCTCATTATAAACAATTTATCTTACACTGGGCCTTTTCAAATTATCACTAAATATATCGACTGAAAACTATATCTACCTGAGGCTTACTTCAACTTACTTGACGATGGCTTCCTTCTCTAACATGTCTGCCCAAACAGTGTATTACACATGATCTTAAAAGGATAGCATTTAAATAGAAGCAGAACATTTTGTATTTTAACACCTCCATTTGCCTTCTATTAAATAGCAATGTTGTTTAAAAGGAGTGGTATCCAAAAGGAGCAGTAGGAACAAGTCCATACCGTGCACTACCATGCACTTTGACAGGTTGGGTAGTTTCTATTGACCCCCATCATTAAATAAACAGTTTTGTGTGGTCATATGATTGGGTTTGGGCTTATTGTACTTTGGTCATTGTTTTTTTTATTTATTTTTTACATAATGATGTAATGCTAAAGGAGGTGGGAGCTATTGTCTGACTAAAGGGAGGACTTAGCCCCTCCCTAAGTTGCAATCTAAGTTATAAAAAAGAAAAAAGTTGGTGGTCCCAACGAAATTAAGCTTTCTATTTGGCAGCTGCTTATGGACAGTTGAACATGTTTATAATTGAGAAAGTATTACATTTGTATATTTCAAGATTAGACCAGTTTAAGGACATTTTTGGACGTTAACCAGATAGTAGGATACTTTGCTGCCTGGCTCCTGGACCAGCTATTATATATTTATTATATGTAGTTTATGTAGTTTATTGGCAGGAGCTGCTTTGTGCCTCAAACCCTAAGATTGACAAATATTTGAAGACTTTACCGGCCAGCAAATTTGTTCTTTAGAAAGGCAGGATAATGGTGCTTCAGTGGCGTTCGATGTAAAGGTTTCAGAGTCATGGGTACTTGGCTCTTGGGAATTGGTAAGCTTGGCCCAAGATTATTTAAATATATGAACAGTATATAAAGTGCTGGTGAAACGTCAAAATAGGATCACAACAGAGTTATACAAATGGCCAGTTCTTCTGATCTAATAACTAGGAATTTAAATGACTTTGTTACTTTGTACTGCAGTTTTTTTATGGCTTTTTATATGGATACTTCATGTAAACTGCAGACACATTAAGCATGTTTGTTTGTGGACTGAGAAAGGTCATTTAATAAATGAGTCATGGGATTTTAATCTGCTCTGCAAGCTGGAAATGACAAAGCTGATGTGATATTCCAACATTTCACATTTTACCATTGCCCGGCCATATCATTCCAGTACTGTGTAACAGGGCTGTACAGTTTGATACAGTGTCCACAATAACTGTACTTCCATATCAGGCTGGGAGCCATAGCATTAGTTTATCAATGCTTATCATCTTTTTCATTCAGTGAATTGTAAATGTTTAATATTTATGTTTGAAAGAGTACAGCAGACACTCCCACCAAAAAATGAAAAGGTAGTATTTTTTTATTGTTGTTTTCATATATGTCTTTTGTTTTTGTTATGTGACTGTATTTAATTTAATTAAATATTTAACTAAACATGTGTGACTGGGTGCTGCCATTTTGTGAAATATAGTGTTTTTGGGTGCCACCCCGCAGAGACTTTACAGCACAAATTTCCCACTTCAGGGCTGAGGACACAGAATGCAGTCTATGAGTCTGAATTCTGACCATAGGCTTGCATTGAGAGGTTAATGTAACTATATTACATCACAAGAGGGCCAGAGTGATGATCATGTTTGATAAGGTTAATCTCCTCTCTTTGTGTTGGAAGGCAGGTAAAAAAAAAGTTGTATACAGCCACCTTGTCCTGCCCACTATGATACACTGGAGCCAGTAAGAGAGCAGGGGTGTATCTTATGACATCATCATGCTGGCTTTGGTTACAGTTGTAAAGTGAGGCAGGATGGAAGATTTTGGTTGATGTTGCATCATGGGAAATATTCACAAAATGGAGCCAGGCGATAAGCACCTTATTTTATTTTTCCTTTTATTTGCAATTCAATCATATAAAAAAAATTTAAATCGAAAGGGACATTTTTATTAAAGACCTTGGTGCTAAATTTTACCCTTGGTCTATGTGAACCACAAAAAAAAGAAAAAAGAAATCACAGGACCAAACCAGTTTAGTACAGGTAGCTATTGTCAATTAGTTGCATTCTGTGTATTGGAACGATGACATACATAGGAATATAAGCCTGACGGGTGCTGTGGCCGTGTGATGGCGGTGCCTGACGGGTGCTGTGGCCATGTGATGGCGTTGCCTGACGGGTGCTGTGGCCGTGTGATGACAGTCCCTGATGGTTGCAGTGGCCGTGTGATGGCGATACCTGACGGGTGCTGTGGCCGTGTGATGGCGGTGCCTGACGGGTGCTGTGGCCGTGTGATGGCGGTGCCTGACGGGTGCTGTGGCCGTGTGATGGCGGTGCCTGACGGGTGCTGTGGCCGTGTGATGGCGGTGCCTGACGGGTGCTGTGGCCGTGTGATGGCGGTGCCTGACGGGTGCTGTGGCCGTGTGATGGCGGTGCCTGACGGGTGCTGTGGCCGTGTGATGGCGGTGCCTGACGGGTGCTGTGGCCGTGTGATGGCGGTGCCTGACGGGTGCTGTGGCCGTGTGATGGCGGTGCCTGACGGGTGCTGTGGCCGTGTGATGGCGGTGCCTGACGGGTGCTGTGGCCGTGTGATGGCGGTGCCTGACGGGTGCTGTGGCTGTGTGATGGCGGTGCCTGACGGGTGCTGTGGCCGTGTGATGGCGTTGCCTGACGGGTGCTGTGGCCGTGTGATGGCGTTGCCTGACGGGTGCTGTGGCCGTGTGATGGCGGTGCCTGACGGGGGCTGTGTGATGGCGGTGCCTGACGGGTGCTGTGGCCGTGTGATGGCGGTGCCTGACGGGTGCTGTGGCCGTGTGATGGCGGTGCCTGACGGGTGCTGTGGCCGTGTGATGGCGGTGCCTGACGGTTGCTGTGGCCGTGTGATGGCGGTGCCTGACGGGTGCTCGTGCGTGATGGTGGAGCAAACCCTTTTACATATGCTATTCCTGTGAAAGCGTTCCAATACAAATTTTTCAGTTATTGTACCTTTTTGCAGCACTTGCTGCAGGGATCAGAGCTGTCATTCCTTATTCTTCCCTTGGGTTGGATCTTGACTTTATGATACAAGTTTGCTGCAGTAGTAGCCTCTCAACTGTATGCGGCCCTGCCTCTGATAGTTGTCCTTTTAAACCGCAGTAAAGTGATTCTAGATTTTCGTGGTATGCAACGACAGCTGGGGAGAAAATAATTCTACCAGGTTTATAGCTTGAATCATACAACCCTGCAATTGTCAACTCCGTGTATTGTGTCAGTAACATTCATTCTCTCTTTTTCCTTGTTTGCCATCTGTGCCGCAATGATTCAAACGATTTACCATTTTGATCGCCCTGATGGTTTAAGTAAATGTCTGATCTACTTTATGCAAATGGTGTTATGCAGGGTGGATTAAAATCAATTACATTTATTTAAAAAAATAAAAATCTAAAATTTATTTTAATGAAATACTTCTGGACATAAAATCCTATGGGATATTTGGCCACAGAAATGTGTCAAACGCCAATTTACAGTGTTGGATCCCAGTCTGTTTATTGATTTCTTAGTTTAATACTTGTTTAACTTGGGTTTGCAACTCCAACCGCTTGCTGTAACTTTAATGATAGTCTAATAAGTAAACGGCTTCCATCCCATATAAAGCATATCTCACAACTGTTTTAATTACTAGCATTCTCTGTGCTGTTTTGCCAGTCGTAGCGAATATAAAGAGATTATTGGGTATTATTTTAATGAAAAATGTACTCCCCCAGCCCCTTTAATTCTTAACAGCTCATCACAGTCCCATATTATCTGTACAACACTGCAAATTCTTATGTGGATGCTCAGATCCCTGGCTCCCTTGAGGCAAAGTTTATTGCATTTCACAGGCTCTGATATTAAATTGCTGTGTACAGCAACAATGAACCCACTGGCCTTAACTCTTTACAGATTTCTGATGAGGGATTTTATGCGTTCCTGGGTAATAAGTCCAAAAAGGAATAGAAACGTGTTTCTGAAGGTAATGGGAGTCTTTTACTAAATTGGACTAGAGTACAGCCCCGTGGTAATATGCGGTTTGTTACTAGTATATTATTTATTCACATGTTTAGTATGTTTGGTGTGATATGTTGGGAACTCCTGAATTCTATGACGTGTATTTCATTGGAATCGGGCAATTTACTGTCTTTGAGGTCATGGAGGCAGGTTTACTATGGATTCACAAGCTGAGTCTTCATTGAACACCCCAGAGCAGCATTTCTGAGTTCAACCATCAACCGAGCATCAAAGTTAAACTGGACCCCCAATAGATCTGTATTCCTGCCCCTTCCTGGAACGTCATCACAAGAAGAGAAACAGCTCTGCTGCTTTCAGTATGAATGTCATTCATTTCAAAATGCTAACAATATATTTAACTCGATCTTTATTAATACCTTACTCATTTTAATCTACCGTATTTGCTTGAATATAAGACAAGGTTTTTTTCAGAGCAAGTGCTCTGAAAAAGACCCCTTGCCTTATATTCAAGGTCGTCTTCGAGGTCGAATCAAACCTTCAAATCGAGGTCAGACTATAAGACAGGGATCCAGGTCCCCCGCAGTCCGTCATAATGGACCGGCTGTCCAGCATAATGGACGGAAGTGTCAGGCAGCATGGAGGATGTCTGCACGTATCGTGCAAACATCCCCCGGCTGCCCCAACTAGCCACCAGGGAGAGACAAGGGGAGGGAGGGGGCAGAGAGACACACACAAGGGGAGGGAGGGGGGGAGAGAGACACACAAGGTGAGGGGGAGAGAGAGAGAAAAAAGTTTAGGGGGAGGAGAGACAAAAGTTTGGGGGGAGGGAGAGACAACGAGGGGGAGAGAGATAACGCCGGGTGGAGAGCGAGAGACAAAGCTGGGGGTAGGGGAAAGAGAGAGGCAGCATTGGCACATAAAAGGAAATAAAAACAAGAAATTAATTTTTTATATCAATTTTTATTAAATATTAAAAAGCAATTTACATGTGAATATATACAAGTTGAACTTTTTTCCTATAGGGTAGTCTTATATTCAGGCTTTTAGTTTTTTTCCTAAAGGAATATCCAACGTTTGGGGGGTCGTTTTAGAATCAGAGTCGTCTTAAATTCAAGCAAATACGGTATTCTTTCATTTTCACCACTCATTTTAGACTTCTCTTTGTTACTGTTCCAATGATCATTGTGCCTGTCTTGTAGTATACCTGTAGTGCAATAATGCCACCTAATCTACGGAGTGATGTGTGTGTTGGACCAGTTATACTATATTATGCGTTTTAGCGGCTTTTTTTTTGTTTATTTTGTTTATGTGAGCACAGGCCTACAGACAAACAGCTGCCAAAGGGCTTAATACATTCCCAGAGCCAGGTAGCTCCTAAAAAGCCTTACTACTGGTTTCAATTTATTTTACTGTTTTACATAAACTCTCTTAAAAATAACGAGATTGGCCCTTAACATTCTCAAGACCTGACCTACTATAGCAGTCAGTGGGTTACTTGCAATTTCAGTCATTCAGACAATGATTTGTGCAGAATAGTTTTTTTTGCTGGTTGGTCACTGGAATATACCATATATACTCTAGTATAAGCCGACCCGAATATAAGCCGAGGCACCTAATTTTACCACAAAGAACTGGGAAAAAATATTGACTCGAGTATAAGCCTAGGGTGGGAAATGAGGCAGCTACTAGTAAATATTGCCCCCAATCTGCCATTTAATATTCCAGGATATTGCCCCCAATATGTCATTTAATATGCCAGGATATTGCCCCCAATATGCCATTTAATATTCCAGGATATTGCCCCCAATATGTCATTTAATATGCCAGGATATTGCCCCCAATATGCCATTTAATATTCCAGGATATTGCCCCCAATATGCCATTTTAATATGCCAGGATATTGCCCCCAATATGCCATTTTAATATGCCAGGATATTGCCCCCAATATGCCATTTAATATGCCAGGATATTGCCCCCAATATGCCATTTTTATATGCCAGGATATTGCCCCCAATATGCCATTTAATATTCTAGGATATTGCCCCCAATATGCCATTTTAATATGCCAGAATATTGCCCCAAATATGCCATTTAATATGCCAGGATATTGCCCCTTAGTATGCTCGTTATGCCACCCTCCTCCCCCCCTTCCCCAGACCCCAGTACTTACCTCTTTGCTGCTCAGTCTCCCGGTCCTCTGAAGGTCCGTGGCTGTGAGGGAAGCGTTGTGAACTCCCCTCCAGCCCCGCGGATCAATAAAGTTTGTTTAAAAAAAACATAGTATGTTGACCGCGCGGCTGGAGGGGAGCGCACAACGCTTCCCTCACAGCCACGGACCTTCAGAGCACCGGGAGACAGAGCAGGAATGAGGTAAGTTTTAGATTTTTTTTTTTCTTCCCCAGACACCGACTCGTGTATAAGCCGAGGGGGGCATTTTTCAGCACAAAAATGTGCTGAAATACTCGGCTTATACTCGAGAATATACGGTACCGCAAAACTGTTGTAGCTCAAAGCACTTATTAGAACAGTGGAAAACGTATACAAACATCATTCCATTTTGCTAAAACCTGTTTAGCACAGTATTCATATTCACCTCCGTATTTCCATTAAATACCCTAATTTTACAACCACCTTAATTTCCTCACAGAGCATTTCAGCATTTCATTATGTATGTATACATGTGTATGTGTTTTGTGCTGCTTCTACTTGGCTTGGTAAGGTGCACACTGGAAAGTCACATGACTTAGCCTGCGGTCTGTGTACTCCCAGTCTTGTCTTAACAGAGTCTACTAATTTTAGGCACTTGTACAGTCTTGGGAATTCCACACACAATGCATGTTTGGGGTTGTATTGTACTTTGCCTGCGGAAGATGGAACAAGTTCTCTTTAACACAAAATGTTCCCAAACCATATTGTCTATCTTTACATAGTAAATGAAATGCTGAAGTCACAAACGTTAACCAATCGTGTTTGCAGTGTATTATATAGACATTTAAAGGGACTGTCTAGTGCCCAAAATGCATCTTCCAAATATTAATGCATATTAATGGGTTTTCAGAGTACTTTGAAATGCATGTCTTACATTTTGCATTGCTTAAAATATAAAATACATACAGCTAGAAGAAACTGAAATTACAGCAGTTTGCAGCAGGAACCAATGAGAATAATGCCATTCAAATGAATGGAATATCCTGTCTCTCTAGTGATGTCAGTAGACAATGTGTTGCACTGTTAAGAGATCCTTCTGTGTACAAGGGCAAGGTCACTCATAGTCCACTCAATAGACTCAATTTGAGGAGGACCGGAAGCGACCATATGAAACAAAACTTTATATGCTCAGTGTCTATATAATCAGTGCTGTAAACATGCAGAGTAATCACTGGGGAGGGCATGAGTCAAATATTAAAACTGTGATTTACACAGAATGCTTTCATCAAATCACATTGGGAAAAAGCCTGTGCATTATACAAGCAGTGATCTTCATCTTGCACCAAAATGAGTTTGGGGACTAGACTGTCCCTTTAACCCTTTCAGATGCATTGCTGGCCCGTCTACCAAACTGATGATTGTATAAATTATGGTGTGCTTATTTGAATGTTTCGTTTACCTAGCATATCAATCTAAAAACTAAAGGGGGTTTTATTCTGTAACTGCCCCTTTTATTATCCACAGTTCAGTCCAGTCTCCTCTGTGGCTTCAGCAAGACTTTGGTGTGCTTTATAGAAATGACACTAAAACAAAATATGAAGAGTTTTATTTCATGGGATAACAACTATTATTGCTCCCCCACCCACCCCACCCAACACATGCTACACAACAAACAGTGCTGGACTTTTTCGTAATACAAATAAAGGATAGATGAGACATTTAAATAAACACTGCCAGTCATCTTAGTGATGTGCGCTTAGGATAGATAGGAAATAATAAAGTGTTATTGTTGCGTTTTTGTGGAAGTAAAATAGTATCCGTGATGATCACCTTAATATAATCCCCTTTGTCTTGGCAATGGGACTCGTAAAAATTGCTTATACAATGAATGTAGAAAATAAACAAATTAACAAAAATTGTCTCTGTATTGTGCTAACAGAAATGCAAGCAACTGAATACAATGGCAAATATATGTTTTGAATGTGTCTGTGGTGTCTACTGCTTATGTCACCTGTGACTTGATATGTAAATGAACTACTTTTTGAATGGGAAGTTTATAATTTGCACATGAAGCTGTAAGTGATGTCAGAAGGGGATTGCTTGCAATTCTGCTAACCCAATGTATAGATAATAAAGTTTTATACGCTACGTTTAGGTATCCGAATACTTTTTAAATGCCTGGGTTTTTAAAATGTGAACACAATTGATACTTTGAAATATTCAGTGATGGCGTTTATTTTATTGTAGAGAATAGCATGTGTTAAATGGTTTTATGGACCATTTAACCAGTGGACTGATCAAAGATGCTCTGACTGAACCATATTTATCTAATAAATCACTATAAGACTGTTTAATTTACTGCTGAGCAAATTCTTCAATAGGTTTGTGTTTATTACTTTTTTTTAGGCCATGACCTGTGCTTTGTAATTAGTTAATTGTTAATTTCATTAATGCCTGGGGAATCAAACTCTGTTAGCCAATAAATGCTATCATTTTAACTCCTGTTTATTTTACATCAGTAGGGGAAATTTCCGTTTAGTAGGTGGCAACTCCTCAATTTAAAAAAGAATACAATATTTATACATTTGACTCCATTTTTCAAAGTATTAGTAAATACAATATTTCAACCTCCACCTAGATATCAGCTGCCATAATCTATAGAAAGTTTTTATATAGAAGACTGTATCAAACAGGAGCTTTGTCTAAATTTGTATATTAGTACTTTTGTGTGTGTGTGTGTTACTAACCACAGCACATTTACATTGCAGCTCATAGTGCAGATAGGTGGCAAAGAATAATAATCGCATACATGTCAAAATAATAGTGTGTGCGAGGCCTTTATACCTCACAGCGGAGGCTGCAAAGCATTTGATAATAATAATTGAAATCGTAAATTGCTAGAGCTGTATATGCCAAGCCAGCCACTGCCAAGTAAGGCAGTAAAGGAAGAACCACGAGAGCTGTGGTCAGCTGTTATAATGGATGGCGCAGCGAGTCTGCAGGAAGGAAATTAGTGCAATTGAATTTAGTGGGGAAAATTAGGTCAGCCAGTGTTCATTTATATGTTTGCTGTTCTGCTTAAAGGACCCGTGGCACAGATATAGCGGTGTGTTTTTCTGTGTGTGTCGATCTAGTAATGCAGTGTGCGACTTTCCTGGTCTTTCTGATTGATCTACAAATCTTTCAAGCCCGAACCATCAGTTGGATTCTGACTACTACAAAATGTTAGATGAATAGAACCTTGCATAGAATGTATCACTGATTATTTCTACCTGTTCTATATGATTTTCTGTGCTTCAATTTATATGGCCCATCATCAGTGCAGGCCTTTCTTCTTTACTGAATCTTGGCATAGTATGCTGGCTACACTATAATACCTTTACTATTTAACAATCGATTAAATGCGCACACACAAATGATTATGCTTTTCATATTTTCCCTCCAGACAGCCTCTCCACCTACCATACTTATTTTATAATCAATTTTTTGGGAAGCTTCCGCTCTACCAGACCACCAAGCCCACTTCTCTCTGTACATTCTACAATCTCAGGTCTACCTTACTACAGGGCTCGACAAACCTCAGGCGCCAGGTCGCCATGGCGACTAGGAAATTAGACCTGGCGCCTGGGTACAGTCAGCCTCATGGTCCCCTTGCCGCTGACATCCGGTTTTTTTATTTTTTATTTTTCCGCAGCGCGAGGGGGTAAAGTCTGCGGATAGCACAGACTGCAAGCTCCGCCCCCTCGCACAACGCATGTCTGAGTGCCGGGTGTCGTCACGTGACATCCTGGCACTCAACAGGCCGACGAACGAAGATCAGCTGCAGCACGAATGTCCCCCTCCCCTGCAGTGAGGTAATGCAGCATGGAGGGGGAACAGGTTAAGAAAAAAACCTAAAGAAAAGACTGTGTGAGGTGGGTGTGTGTTTGTATATTTGTGTGTATGTAAAGTGGGTGTGTGTGAGGTGTTTGTGTATATGTGTGTATGTAAAGTAGGTGTGTGTGAGGTGTTTGTGTATATGTGTGTATGTAAAGTAGGTGTGTGTGAGGTGTTTGTGTATATGTGTGTATGTAAAGTAGGTGTGTGTGAGGTGTTTGTATATATGTGTGTATGTAAAGTAGGTGTGTGTGTGTGTGTGAGGTGTTTGTATATTTGTGTATATGTAAAGTAGGTGTGTGTGAGGTGTTTGTATATATGTGTGTATGTAAAGTAGGTGTGTGTGTGTGTGTGTGTGTGTGAGGTGTTTGTATATTTGTGTGTATGTAAAGTAGGTGTGTGTGTGTGTGTGTGTGCGTGTGCGTGAGGTGTTTGTATATTTGTGTGTGTGTGTGTGCGTGAGGTGTTTGTATATTTGTGTGTATGTAAAGTAGGTGTGTGTGTGTGAGGTGTTTGTATATTTGTGTGTATGTAAAGTAGGTGTGTGTGTGAGGTGTTTGTATAAATGTGTGTATGTAAAGTAGGTGTGTGTGTGTGAGGTGTTTGTATATATGTGTGTATGTAAAGTAGGTGTGTGTGTGTGAGGTGTTTGTATATTTGTGTGTATGTAAAGTACGTGTGTGTGTGAGATGTTTGTATATATGTGTATATGTAAAGTAGGTGTGTTTGTATATATGTGAAGTAGGCGTGTGTGTTTATGAATTGCTTTTATGTTTGCGTGATTGTCTGGCTCCTAAAAAAAATTTCTGGCTCCTAAAATCAAATTAAATTTGTCAAGCCCTGCCTTACTAGCAGTTCCATACAACAAAAAGGACTCAAGTGGCTTCTCTTACAGAATTCCACATACCTTTCAGATATGATTAAATCCTTCAGTTTAAATCTTAGCCATAGGTTACAACATTTTATATAAATTTACATGCATTTGTATATGTATATATGAATACACGTATATGTGCTCTCAACAACATAAATATGTTTTGTTTTAAATGTTGAATTCTGTGTAATATCATTCTGAAATTGGTTCCAGGGACCATACCGTATTGTACACACTTTTCCTTCCATAATTTAGGGCCTATGACCAAACCTTGAGCTTTTGGGGACACTCGAATGCATTTGGTCCTCCTCTGTCTTCAAACTGGAAACAGAAGGATCTGGACATAGTTGTTGAAGCAGCACAAGGTCACAGGTAACGTGACGCCTCCTCCTCATACACATCATGCATTTGCCCCGCCTAGGGTTGCCACCTTTTCTTAAAAAAAATACCGGCCTTGGTACTGTCTCCATAGACTTAACATTGGCCTGATGACAATTTTTTTACCGGCCTGCCGGTAAAATACCGGCCAGGTGGCAACCCTAGCCCCGCCTAAAGGAGGAGCTTCTGCTCGGTGCTCACAACTCCAGATCCTCCTCCTGAAAACCAGCAGTGAGACAATGGACACTGGGGATCAGTGGGACAGGTACCTTAGAGCATGGATGCATTATGACACTGTTTTTTTCCTTAAAGAAACCACTTTTTCTTTAAAATTGCCTCAAACCATAGGATTGTGGCTTATAATCTGGATAATACAGTACTTGAAAACAAGAGAAATCTCAATGTATTCTTCCTGGTAAAACACTTTTACAAATAAATGTATCCCTAATATGGGCGAGATAAAGTTGTAGGGGCACACTGGAGCCAATAATCTGCTCTTTCATGTGTGGCATAATACAAGCATTAATAAATATATGCATCAGTAAAATTATCCAAAGCAAATAAAATCCACTAGTTGTGTATTTGCATTTTTAGATCAAAGGTTAATACAGAAATTCTTTCAACAGCAGCAAGAGGCATCCAGTGTAACTCTCCAGCTGTAATGAACTACAACTCCCACAATGCCCAGCCTTCCAACATTCTTGTCAGCATTATAAAGTTGGTCAACATGAGCTCAGCTTCTTACCCAAGGGACCAGAATGGGTTAACATTAATGCCCCTCTTAGTCACTAACTGACATCAGATAACTTTGCATGTATTATTCATGAGATTTGTAGTCTAATAAAATAGCTGTCTCATATGTGCTCGTTTCCCTTAATGCATCTTATCCTAAGCTAACTCTCTTTAATTTTTAATAAGTTTTTTTTTACCTTCTAGAATACAGTGGATTTACTCAGGGTTTGCTTGTAAAAATAATAATAATAATAATATGACAAAAAATAATCAGAGTTTGTAAAGCGTTGGCCTACTAAAATGCTGTGCTTAGGGATTGTCCACAAGAGCAGTGTCCTCGAGCTGGTACTAAGCAATGTACTGGAAATTGTTTCCGACAGACTCCTCTAGATGCAGGGGCATAGGGGGCATAGTATAAAAACTCCTGCACTGCAACGTTTCAGGAGTTTTATAAAAAATATGCTGTTGTCATTTGAGATGTATAATTGTGATTTTTAAAACATTTTTTTTATTTTTATATAACTCTTGACTCTTTGCGGTGCGGGGAAGGGACCTCAACCGCGTTTGCTGGAGGTTCCCAACAAAACCATGATTTTTTTTTCTTTATGGCGACACAACCTAAATCTATTTAGTTTGTCAATGCATGGTTTAGCGGTTACTTTGGTAGTTTGCTGCACCCCTCCCCCCCACCCCCCCCCCCCCCGGTAGAAAGACTGACATAATGGTGACACTGACATCTAATTAATTGTTTATATTTTGTGATCACTAAGAGCTTTATTCTTTTCTTACAATTCATGTGATATATTACTGCCATTGAACAATATATATTCATACAGCTGTATTATCGATTACCTATACCTAAAATACTTGGAAAGTTGCTTTTGTGTTGGTGGGGACCAGAGGGAAACTTATAGGGACAGTCTAGTCCCCAAACTCACTTTGATGCAAGATGAAGATTACTGCTTCTATAGTGCACAGTTTTTTTTACCCCCAGAGTTGAGCAGGAATTCTATGTAACATAAATGACATGTTTAATATTTTACTCAAGCCCTACCCAGTGATTACTCTGTTTGTTTACTGCAGGTGCCGCAGCACTGATTATATAGACACTGAGGATATAATGTTTTGCTTCATTTAGTCACTTCCGGTGCTCCTGGAATTGAATACATTGTGTGGACTATGAGTGACCTTAACAGTGCAACACATTGTCTGATGACCTCACTAGAGAGACAGGAAATGCCATTCATTTTAATGAAATTATTCTCATTGGTTCCTGCAGCATAAAAAATAAATAAATTGCTTTTACTCAGCTAGTGTGGGCAGTCCTGCAAACTGTAATTTCACAATTTCAACTAGCTGAAAGTATTTTATATTAATGTAAAACATGCATTTTGAAGTACTTTGGAAGCACATTAATATGCGTTAATATTTGGAAGATGCATTTTGGAAACTAGACAGGCCCGTGACACTCCGAATCTTTACAGGATGCACCTAGCATTTGTACATTTTCTGATACTAGTGCGTCTTGTTCTGCATCCTGTACCGGGGACCAGGTTTTCAGTGTGTTGACAGGGAGTGTATGTGTTGTGTCCTGCTCTGATGCTCAAAGTAGGTTGGTCTACTTTTCTCTGCCATTTATTGTAAAGGTTTTACAAGCTGCTTTCTGATAGATGACGGGTTAATTAGGAAGTTTAAATTGAAAGGCAATTGGGTGAAAAGTAGAGGTAGATTGTTACTGGGTATACGAATGTGTGAAATTAAGGGTGCAATATGCATGTCGGACACATTTTAATATTTTCCTAGAAGATGCAGAATTGGGCATCCACTTATCTAGTCTATCTCTACAGAAGCTACTTTCCGGAGACTGCAGTGTCTGCTTTCCCCATAACCAGGATATCCCGCTTACACTCTGCATCATTGTCACATGTATATCTAATTGGGTGACCTCATACTCCCATTGTGATGTAATGGATTGGTAAGTGCTAGCTCAGGATAAGATTAATGAAGGAATCGAAGGGAGGGAATCTTATTCCAGTCATTAATATGATGGGGCAGCGTAGGTCTAGCTTAAACCTTTGTTCTAAAGGGTGTAATAAGCATAGGTTTACTCCCTTGTTCCCTTTCCCCTGGCATTACTTAGCGAATCAAACTAATTCCCTTATTTCACTAGTGAACCATCCATGGTTTCAGATCATCAGTCTCCTAAATAAATAAGACACATTATTCTCATAATCTATTTATTTGCATGGAATTCTGGAAACACAGTAAATCATTTATTTTATGCCCTTTTTATTGACAATTCAAACAATATTTTGGTGACAGAGTTAATTTCAATATATAAATTCCAGTTCTCCGTGTACAGTCTGTATGTGAAGGTGTGTCTCCGTATTAGTTCTCTGTGCACTGAATGATGGTATATAAATGTGAGATCTGTATGATGAGCAAGTAATAACATGAGATGTGCAGTAATGCAGAGGGAATTTGTCTTATCTCTTATCACTTGCATGGCGTGGTGCCAGACAGACAGACAGACCCCTTTCAACAGGGGTTAAAATGCAGGAGCTTGTTAATTCTGTCACCGCTTTAAGTAAAAACCAATAGTACTGTGATGATCAAAGGGGAAAACTCAATCCATTCGACCTCAACGTGTGGCTGGACAGATTTGTTTCCCTTGGCTGTGTTTCCGACAGAGAGCCTGTCACATCATGTTTCTATCAGTAAGCGAGAGAGTGGCACTGCACACCTTTTTAAATAACTAAAAACAGTATGCCTCAGAATAATGAGGCCAGGCATGTGTCTATAATAAATTGATCTCTAGGCTTCACTGTGACCAGGTGGCACCTCTATGGGAAGTGTATACTGCAGGAATGGATTAAAATCAATGCCGCCCTGTAGATTGCAGAATTGTAATTACTATAACTTGCATTGCTTGGAGTCTAGTGATTCAGGCTGGTCTAGGACAGGTCATCGTTGGCAATTCTCTGCTGAGGTGTATGGCAGTGTGGTTGTTTCACTGCGGCAGTGTAAGAACTGACCGTTCAGCGCTGAAGTGTCAGCACTTACTAAAAAAGTAACCCCCTTAACACTAACCCCAAACCCTAATACTAACCCCTAATAATAACCCCCAATAAGTACCTAATACTAACTTTCTACGGGATCCCCTGATGAACTGGCCATCACGCAAGAGGTCGCAGTGAAGCGGTTGTGATGAACCGTCCAATCCCCATTTAGGCCTCCCTTTTACTTAGGGCAACAGAGATTTACCAGATAATGAAAAACAACATTCTCATGACACATCTCACATCCCAAAGACATATAGATGAAGGAGGCAAATTAATCCAAAGCATCTACACATTTCTCCAATTCAGTATTTAACTTTTTTTTACCCCTTCCATCTCACGCCTCTTGATTATTGTACTTGCACAGCCTGATCTCACCTATACGGTGTCTACCACTGTTAACCCCTTCATGACTGGACTGTTTTCCATGGGGATTGCATTAGAAGACAGGCTGCGCTACCACCGGATCTCCGAGTACTGTTTAATCTGATCAGCCGGTTTGCTCACTGGTAGTGAGAACATTCAGACCTGGGAACTCACGACACATTATTACTCCATCCTAGGCTGCGTCCTATAATCAGGACAGTACAGTGTTCTTCAATAGTAGACATTTCGGGGTAACACTGGAAGACTGTCACATTTCACCACCAGTGCTAGCAATTACCCCTGAATTTACAGGGGTTATTGCCAAACAACATCCCAATATATGTTCAGCAAATTCCCCCGAGTATAGTGATACCCCACATGCATAGGTTTGCTTTTCATTATGTAAAAAAAAGTTCTGGGGGATGCTTGGGGTCAAGGGCATGCTACTGATATCTGGGTTCCCTGCAACCATACCGCAATCAGAGTTGCAGGATCTGCCAGGCGCGTTCATTGTCATTAAAGGGACATTTTTCCATGATGTACCTGGCATGTCCTTTGTCTAGAAGGGGTTTCAAAAATATTCTGGTGTATGTCTGTCTCTTCTTTTGGATATATATCAAACTGTGAAGTGTTGTTCCCCATGTCAAGGGCCGTCTTTGCCACATGGCAAAAGGGGGTAACTAACCTGGGTCCAAGCACGCTGCAGGTGGAGTCTGTTATTTAAGCCCTATAGTTTCTGCCTCTCTTGCCTCATATTCTCACTTACCACAGTGGATGACATTATATTGGTTTACATTATTTATTTATTTTCCCTTCATATACCATTACACCCCTTCATTATGGTATTGCCCACTTTCCACTAGCTTCTTTCAAGTACCAGTCTTTCTCCTCAAATTGCATCTGCTCGCATTCCACAAAACGAGATGAACATCTTCAGAACCTCAGGAAGGACTTAATCAACTATGGCGGCAGTACAAAAATCGCAGACTCAAAAAAACCCAAACTAAAATACCCAGAGAGAATCTCCTGAGATACCAGCAGCCACAACAAGCAGACAGAGTACCAAAGCTACAACGGCCAATAAGATATTGGGATGTATTAAAATGGTTACTGACTCACAGAAGGAAGATATTGTTCTGCCTCTTTAGAGGTCAATGGTAAGACCCCACCTTGCATATACGGTTCAATTCTGGATGCCTTTTTAAAAAAAAGCGGTTGTGGAACTAGAGAGAGTGCAGAGGAGGGTTACAAAACTGATAAGGGGAATGGAACGTTTTAGTTATGAAGAAAGGCTGGAAAAGATAAATTTGTACATGCTAGAGAAACGGGAGCATGGAGGGGATATGATAATGTTGTATAAATATGTACAGCGCCCATACAAAAGGCTTTACACTTGAACCCGCTTACACTTGAAGAAAGCAAAATTTGAAACTGCTGAAAAAAGGTTTATTTTTTTTTAATTTTGTCTTCTTTTGGATCAATAGTGGTAAATAGGAATAGGAAAAGGGTTGTACTTGACGCAAGTCTTGTTTCAATCTAAACTACTATGCAATTCCTACAGACATACTATCAAGAAAAAAACAGATACACCTGGAGAACATTTTTGTCAACCTGGACACAGTATCCAGGATGTAAAGCTTTCGGACTGATGGGATTTATTCCCACCCAGAGGGAGAGAAAAAAATGGGAGTTCAAATTAATATGCCAGTGTAATGCCTTAATCACTGACCTTAATAGAGACAGTGAATTCAACTCCAGATACTAATTAATACTCTTTTTACAAGTCCTGGATTACTGCAGTGGACTTATTTCAGGGGATGGGACACTTCATCGCAGCTGCATCCGCTTCACCGCCGTCACTTCACCACACGACAGCTCGTCGCGGGAGATTTCTTCGCGGGACATTTCATCGCTAAAGGTAAGTTTTAATGTGTTAGAGTTAGAAGATAGTTTTAGAATTACCATTTTAGTATTGGGGTTATGGGTAGTTAGCATTAGGGTTTAGGGGGTTAGAATTATTTTTTAGGGTTCGGGGTTAATTTTAGTATTGGGGTTTAGGGGGTTAATTTTAGTATTAGGGTTTAGGGGGTTAATTTTAGTATTAGGGTTTAGTGGGTTAGTATTAGGGTTTAGGGGGTTAGTATTAGGGTTCGGGGGTTAGTATTAGGGTTCAGGGGGTTAATTTTAGTATTGGGGTTTGGGGGGGAATCATTTATTGGGGAGGTTATTTTCTTTTTACTTGTACATTTGTAAGAGCTGACAGTTTAGCGTTCTAACTGCCGCGTTGAACTGTCAGCGATGAAGCCGCGGCGATGAAGTGTCCTAGACTCCTTATTTCAAACTAAAAACATTTGACGCTTTCATGGATCTGGCATGTGTCTAATGATTTTATGCCCCCCCCCCCCCCCTCCAACCAAGGGATGGAGGGATCAGAGATGCTCTGACTGAACCGATTGTATCTGTTCAATCTTTGTAGAGAACATTCTTCAATACCCTGTGTTTCTCTTGCCTTTTTTATGCTGATAATTATTTCTTAGCCTCATTTATGCCTGAGGAAGTGACCTTGAAAGCTTGCAGTCAAACTCTCAGCCAATAAATGGTATCATTTTAACCCTACTCATGTATATGATTCGGGTAGGAGGCCCAAATAGATCCTTTCCCAGCAACCAATTAACATTAACGACGACCCTGCCCATTTCCGTCATCACATTATTGTCCTGTGGTTACGAACGTCTGTAACTATTGTTCCACAATGTAATAATACTTTTTACAGATAGTCCTTTTAAGAAAGCAAAACAAGATATCCCAGATAAGTCCGCATCGAATCACTGCCAATTCTGCTCTGTAAATGTTTATCATTTTTCTGGACACCTCTGGATCAACAAGAGGAAATCTCTGCTTGCAAGAAATCTTCAATCTTTAACAGTGACTGCTAAACATCAGATTTGTGTCACTGTTATGGCTGTTTTCTGGACTGCATTGTCTTAGAACAAAAGCAACGTTTTATATTTTCATTAATATCAAAACCTTATTTGGTCTTTGGCATTATTTGATGTTCAGGATAGCGTAATGCTTATGCTTGTACGTTTAAACCTCTTTACTATATTAACCTCTCACTTCCAGGCATTCAGCCTGCCCTCAGTAAAGTAGTACTTCCTGTGAAATTCTTACACTCTAATTAAAGATTATGTTCTCCTGTTTGTATATAAATGTTCCTTGCAGCTTTTCCTCTTTTAAATATACGTTCTTCCAATATTGAGTGGATTTTCTTCATGCATTTAAATGTTTCTCATATCTCCATCTCTCATCTTTCCTCTAATCTATACATGATCTTTCAACCTTTTCCTACTTAGACCTGACCTTTTCTCATCATCTTGATATTTCAGTTTATCCCTGGAGAGGAGCACAGAAGACGAATAAATAATATGGAAATGTCTGATTTGCGACCTCATTGGTGCCACGTCAGGACTTCCATGATATGTCGCTGTTTTATATATAAATACTGTTTAAGTAACAGGTTCACCTACCTTGTTTTCTGGATGTTTGTGATTTTAATTGTAGTTTTACATTGAAAATTATTTCACAGGGGGAAATTCAATGACATCAGCGGGGTAGTACACAGGAGCCTTCATGCCCGCCATATGTACGTACATGAAGTAAGGGACCAGGCTTCACCCCTGTGGCAGTCTGACGTGTATCTTGTGTGTTTGAGTGCTGGCATTGCCCTGACAGGTGTCGTGATCCAGCAATATTCTGCCTCTGTGTAAGAATAAATGTTGATCACAGGTTTTAGCGCCAGAGGATATCTAGCACACCAATGGAAACTGATGGCAAAGGATGGCAATCTTGGGAAGTGGAGAGGGAAATGAATGAGCTAGGGGGGCCGGTGAGGTTACTGATTCGGTGTTCTGCCAAAAATAGGAGATATGGCAGAAATGGACAAGGTGTTGAATGAAATGTGCATGGACAAAATCACATCACGGATTTCATTTCACAGATGAGAAGCAAAACCACACATGCGCACATTAGGTAACGCATAAAAGGGATTTATACAGGTTGTTAAGGATAGAATGAGGTTAAGGGTTAACTTTTAGAGGGCTAAGAATTAGGGCAAACCCCCCCCCCCCCCCCCCCCCAATTTTAATGCAGGTACCTGGATGTTAAAAATACCATTAGAGTTAACCATTATCCTCATTCTAATCCAATACGTATCCTCATTCTAACCCTAATTCTTACCCTCATTCTAACTCTAATCCTTACCCTCATTCTAACTCTAATCCTTACCCTCATTCTAACTCTAATCCCTACCCTCATTCTAACTCTAATCCTTACCCTCATTCTAACTCTAATCCTTACCCTCATTCTAACTCTAATCCTTACCCTCCTTGTAACTCTAATCCTTACCCTCATTCTTACCCTTATCCTTACTCCCATTCTAACTCTTATCCTTACCATCATTCTAACCCTAATCCTTACCCTCATTCTAACCTTAATCCTTACCCTCATTCTAACCCCCCTGTCTAATCTTTCTTATATTTTGATATGGGATTTTGCTTCTCTTCAGTGAACTAAAATCATTTCATTCAGTGCCACTTCCTGTCCGTTTCTGCGATCTCCCCCATTTTATTGCAGATAGGACCTAAAAGGTTGCATCTAAAAATTCTTATAATGTTCAGATTTTCAATAATACTGTAAATTGTTGATACTGCTCAGTCATCCTGTTTGAGGCCAATGGGGAATGACTCATGAAATCTGAGCCCATTAGCATCAGGAAGCTGGGACACATTCACTGGTTCAATAATGTCCCATAGTACACTGCTCCTTCAGGTCAATATCCCACACACATCCATTGTATAGATACTGCACCAGTTCTGCACTGCTTCTTTTCTTCTGTTAATCAGGAAATCTATGTATGATCAGTAAAGTCTCTAAACCATTTTACTCGAAAACTGCTGAACGATTATGGCCCTTTTTACAGGGAGAACAATATTTCTAGGGATAACATGCAGAGGTCATCAAAGCTTTCATGGCACAGTGTCAAGGAATTAGAATGAAGACAATCTGAAGCTTATCTATAGGTGTCCAGAGAGGGATGGATACGAGGGGGCACCCCTTGCCTACTCCCCTGGAAATGTAAATGGGTGCACTGGAGTGGCAGCTAGAGAGGGTCAGTAGGCTGTTTAATCCCCTTCGTGACGCATGGTGCTTGCGTCCCAAACGACGCAAGCACCAAAACATCACGATTTGTTCCTGGCCACCGATAACAAGATGATCGGTAGCCAGGAACACTATGGCAGAGACCCCATCATGGTCTTAATAGACCATGTGGGTCCCTGCCAAAAAATTGCGAGACCTCAGGACGTCACATGTTACGTCACGGAGCCGTGCCCGAACCTGGAAGTTCGGGCACAGCACGATTTAGAGAAATGTAGCTGGTGCTTGCTTTGAGCACCGGTTACATTTCCCCTGTCAGACTGAGGCCACTCAAAGTACTATGCCGCCCTGACAACTTTTAGGCACTTAAAATCAGGACGGCATAGTACGTCCTAACGTCACAAAGAGGTTAAGGTAGGTTAACTAGACATTAAGAGCTGAAAAGTCACTTGGCAGGCAGGTGAGTGTGTAACAAAAAATCTTGCATTTAATTCTATATACCTTCTGGCTGTCAGTGGTTTGGTCTGCTCTCTCCCTCTAGCTTGTCTCTTCCCCTTTCACTCTGGCTGCTGCTACTTCACATTCATAGAGTCCCTTCATGGACAAAATACAGTTTGCATGATGCAGACACAAAGCAGTTTATTTCAAATGTGTATTGCAGCTAGGGTTAGTTAATACTCCAGATGTTCAGACTACATTTCCCATAACTCTCAGCTAGTCTGTTCAGCATCATGGGAAAGTGAGTACTGAACAGCTGGAGTGCCAAAGGTTATATCATTATGGATTGGTACTGCATCTGGTGTGGAATGCACATCTCTTTATTCTCAGCCTTTCACCTGGTTGGCTAAACATGTCGCTTTTTGACTGGTGCCCTCTATCATGTTTTTTGTAATACCTCAGATTGTTTGCTGTGAATCAAAGAGCTACATTACTCTAAATTAACTTTTCTTGACTGCAATTCCTATGATATTGAACAAGCAACATTGCAAGTTGATTATTATAGGAATAGTAGCTGTTTATTACAGTGTAATCAATAACTTTTGTTGACTTCATCTATCATGATATTCGACCCGCCATATTGCTAGCTGAACTTGTAGTTGTAGACCTTACATACACACTAACTCGCTAACTTTTTTGTTGTTGGCTACAGCTCCCATGATATGCCGTCGGCTATTACTGTCTGAACACCATATAGGAATTTTAGACCGGGGTAGTTGTTTACAACCCAGATATTTTGAGCTTTCCATGATGCTCTGATACATGTCAGTCTGTTAGCTACTAGTACCACAGTCACATAATTTTTCCTATTAATGGGTAACTAACATTTGCCTCCCACCAGGAAATTCATCTTCTGAGTTAACAGTGGTAGAGGCAATAAGGAGGAGGCAGGGTATTGGGGTTAATATTTTGACTATAAAACCTATGGATGCTGTTGAGCTTATGCCATTTGCGCAACACAGTCACATTACCTGCTTTGTGCACTTGTTAGGCAGAGCAGTGCATCATGGGAATTTTATTGCTTAATCCACTAGCTCAGGGCTCGACAAACCCCGGGCGCCAGGTCGCCATGGCGACCTGGAAATGGAGCCTGGCGCCCGGGTGCCGTTGCCCTAATGTTCCCCTTGCCGCTGCCATCCGTCTTTTGCAGCGCGAGGGGACAGACAGCAAGCTCCGCCCCCTCGCGCTACACGTGTGTATGAGTGTTCAGCCGAAAGAGCCATGAGGATCGGCTGCGGCACGAATGTAACCCCTCCCCAGCAATGAGGTAAGGCAGCAGGGAGGGGAAACATTCGTGCCCCAGCCGATCTTCATGGCTCTTTCGGCTAAGTGCTGGGTTGTCAACCCAGCACTCAGAAGTTAAGAAGGGAAAAAAAAAAACTTGTGTATGTTTGAGTTGTATATGTGAAGTGGGGGGGGAGGGATGTATATGTGAAGGGGGGGTATATATGTGAAGTGTGGGGGGGAGGTGTATATGTGAAGGGTAGGTATATATGTGTGAAGTGTGGGGGCAGGTGTATATGTGAAGGGGGGGAGGGATGTATATGTGAAGGGGGGGTATATATGTGAAGTGTGGGGGGAGGTGTATATGTGAAGGGGGGGTATATATGTGTGAAGTGTGGGGGGAGGTGTATATGTGAAGGGGGGGTATATATGTGAAGTGTGGGGGGAGGTGTATATGTGAAGGGGGGTATATATGTGAGGTGTAGGGGGAGGTGTATATGTGAAGTGTGTGTGTGTATTTGTGACGTGGGTTGGTGTGTGGGGTTTGTATATGTGACGTGGGTTGGTGTGTGTGGGCTGTATATGTGACGTGGGTTGGTGTGTGTGGGGTGTATATGTGACGTGGGTTGGTGTGTGTGTTTATGAATTGCGTGTATGTTTGCGTGATTGTCTGGCTCCTAAAAAATTTTGCTGGCTCCTAGAATAAAATAAATTTGTCAAGCCCTGCACTAGCTGTTGCCAAGTTGCATCTTCATGAAGAACAAAGGGTTCTGCAAAAGTAAACCGCAAAAAACATTATTTTGCCCGTGTTCACTTTATATTTCCTGAATCAGCTTTACGATAATCCTGTATGTAAATGTTCAGAAACGATGCCCCAGGCCTGCTCATCAGCTGTACCTGGTGATTTGTTTTAATAAGGCAGACTGTATGTAAATCAGGATTGATACAACTCTGGTTCACTTGGTGTATTTGCATAGTGAAAGGATGTTAGAGGAGTGGGGAGTACTGTGGTTACACTGTCACGGTTACCAATTTTACTCATAGGAATTCACAAACTTACTCTGTTAAGTGATGTAGATTTGGGTTTTTGTGAACTAGATCAGATATAGAAGGGATTTTTTAGGGGGGATACCTCACAACAAAATGTAAAACAAGGTTGGTTGTGACATAAACTATATATTGCCAGACTTTTAAATAAAAATGGAGGCATTATTACAGATATGTATGAGCAATAAAAACTGCTGAGGATTGTGGAAAGTTACATGACGTACTAAATATTCTAACTAATGATTAATCAAGTCCTAAATATCTGCCACAGAGCTGGCACACATGCAAACTAGGCACCTATTAAACTATCTGTGCTGTGCTTAACAAACAAAAATAAAAAACCCTTAAATCAGGGCTTGACAAATTGAATTTAGTTTTAGGAGCCAGCTAAAAAAATTTAGGAGCCAGACAACAGCACATCACAAAATCATAAACACACAGAGACAGTCGCATACACCCACCTCACATACACAGCCAGTTACATTCATACATATGTACACACACGCCACATACACGGCCAGTTACATTCACACATGCCACATACACGGCCAGTTACATTCACACACGCTATATACACAGCCAGTTACATTCACACACAAAATATATACAGGGCCAGTTACATTCACACACGCCATATACACGGCCAGTTACATTCACACACGCCATATACACGGCCAGTTACATTTACACACGCCACATACACGGCCAGTTACATTCACACACGCTATATACACAGCCAGTTACATTCACACACGCCACATACACGGCCAGTTACATTCACACACGCTATATACACAGCCAGTTACATTCACACACGCCACATACACAACCAGTTATATTCACACACGCCACATACACAACCAGTTACATTCACACATACGTACACAGCCAGTTACATTCACACATACATACACACACACACACCACATATAGAGCCAGTTACATACACACACTATATCCAATTGACATGTAGATAAAGGTTAAGAGCATGGCCATGCTGGTTTGCTCCCACAATGCATAGCGTATAATCCTAATATGGCTCCACCTGAGCCATTCTAAGATTACATACTGGGCAGTTGATCTATATATTTCCTGGAGATGTTACACAACCAATGAATAGATTTAACTTTACTGACAACCTGAAACTGCACTTATAATGCAAACTTATCCCATTCACTGGGCTTTATTGTTTATAAATGAGCCCCTGCACTGGTAAATAGTTGCATGTATTTTGTATACACTTAGTAACAGCTCTGGTATAGAACTGTCCATCTTTTATACAGGAGCCAACTTCCTAGCTGTCATGCTTCTACAAATTGCATGATGCTCTTTTAACATATAACACATGACTGAGCATCATGTACTTTGCATTAATACAAGTGTAACGTTTACATCATCTCCTCAAACTAACCAATGACGCTTCACGTGTTCCATATAGGTGTGGCTGACATTGTGCTAGGTTGAGCCAAGGCTTGGCTGAATGATTAAAGTAAACAGTTAGTCTAAAAGAAAAGGTGCTTATTACTTAAACAAGATCCTGGAGCTGCCCAGATCCTGCATGATGATAGCATCCTGTAACTTCCCAGTGGGAGTCTTGCTTTAGAGCAAAGTACAACTCCAAGCTATGATAAGATTTATATGTTTCTCTTTTTATTGATTTCCTTTTATTGTAATCTCATTAAGCCATGACAGTCTACGGTTACAAATGTCTAATGGCAGGCCTTCATATGTCGAATACCTCTGTAACGATCATGAAAATCCTGTGAATGATTTCCTCTATTCTTTTCCACCTTGACTGCTTCAATATCCTTATTGCCCTTCCTCAAACTTGGCTAAATTGCAGTTTATTGGAGTATTTTGCCTCATCTGCAGCTCCACTTCATCAAGCCTTTTGTTGTGTCGATGTTCTCAGTGTTTAATTCCAAAGTTTTGAATGAACAATAAATTTGTATTAAAAATACTTTTTTGTTTGGGTGGGGAAGATATTACCAATTTATAGTAGGTTAGAAACCATGCACTAGAACACTTACTTTAACTAGTGCCTGCTTGTGTGCACGGTCTCTGCTGATGCTTCCTTACTATTCTTTGAGACTGGCAGACCAATAGGGCTATTGGTAAAGTCTGGCCCCTATTTAAGGTTCCAGGAAAAAAATTGTCTAGTTCAGTGTTGTCCATCTTTTTAATGTGTTGGGCTGTATGTCCGGTAGAATCATAGGTTGGTGATTCTTAATGTCATGAGGTAATATAACATATGGACTTTTCAACGATGGAGGTTGCACAAAAAGCATGGACGGCCTCATCCAGTACTGGGGCCTCTAGGTAGTCATGAATGTTTCTCCACCTTAATAAGAGACATCTTCTAAATAAAACATTTATAGGAAGATCCAGTATTTACTCGAATATAATGCACTCCTATTTTTGTCTCACACCTTTGCCCTGTTTGGACACACAACTCGGCCCAGACCCCGGGTTACATTAGCTAGTGTCACTGTGGTGGTAGCTAACAAAACCATTCTTCATTATTGGATCCATAAGGAAGAACCATCTTTATCAGTCTTCTTTGATAAACTATTCTTCCTATTCCGAACGACTTGGCTTGAAACACATCAATCCAGACAAAATAGTACAGGGAGATTCTTCCATATTTGGCAGCCATACATAGACTCCTTGCCTTTAAACACAAGAATCAACGTTAAGAAATCTTTTTAACACACTGTCTTGTATATGCACCAACAGGCTCAAGGCTGGGACCCTATTGTGATATCAAACAAATCAGGATAAGGTCAGGAGTGTGGGGGATGCTCTCATGATATCTTTGCTGTAATGTTCCTGATTTGCTAACTGCTGAGTCGGTCGGAACTCTCATGGGGGTTTGCAACCTAGCCATATTCAATCTCACCCCTTCTCATACCGTACTTGATCCACACTCACCTAGGAGCTATTGTTTATGCTGTACGGTTCTTTTTTACTTACAATGTCATGTATGTACAAGTTCTAATGTTGTCTGGTTTTTGGCCCATTTCAAATCCTTTACCTGAGACCTTCTCAGATATGTCTTAAATGATGTTTAACATATACATACTGTACAACTGTAATACTCAATAAAGGATTAAAAAAATAAATAAAAATTGTGCTATTAACAAAAAGGAAAGCACAACGCAATAAAGACACGCTTTGCATGTGAATTACCCTCCATTACTTAACTTACTTACTATATACTGTAGTTTCTAGGTAAATTGGTAATTTGAGTTAACTCTTTTTGTGTTTTTTTTTTTTTTTTTTTATTAGCTTGTAACACTAAAATCAAAATTCCATCATGTTGTATAGCAGTGTCATTTATAGTAAAACTACGGTAAGTTGGTAGCATAGACTATTATAAAAATAAAATAAAATTCTTGTACAAATGCGCATTACATTCGCCGGCAAAAACATTTTTTGGCTTCAATGTGTCCAATTTTGAAGGGCGCATTAGTTTCACGTAAATATGGTATTTAAAGTTATTATATTAGGAGAACATGGCCAATTTATATAGACGTTCAATATGTGGTATTTGTCATCTTTTAAATTCTTGATAGAACCTGATATAAACCATATCCTTTACCATTAAATATTCCCCTACCTGATCATGTAATTCTTCTGATAGCTTCTGACTCTCCTCATCCATTGCAACCTATATACTTTCACTGGTGCTGTATATTTCAGACAGTAATTTTGAGTTTGTTTGGCAAACCTGTTTTACGAAATACAAGAACCAATGCCCTGTTTCTAAATTTCTGTTGTTTACAAGAGAGTGGTTGCCATCCACGTATGAAGTGTTGTAAATTGAGACCCGTGTGTATGTATACTTTATATGCGCCTGTGTTGATTTTTTTTTTTCTTGGTACCCAGATATGTTTTTATATGTTATTTTACCAGCACATATGTATATAGATTACATAGAATTGTTTATTACATGGTAAATAATATATTTTTGTCTTTTTATATCAAAAAGTGTGAAAGTAAGAATTTGTACTGACCACAGCATACAACAGTGAAATAAATCAGGCAGTCTGGCATTACCAACCCTGTCTGTATTAATGATCTTAAAATGTACATGCTAATTTTAATCAGAAATTGCCTTCAGACAGAGTAGGTTAAGATCTTCCAATTCGCATCATTTTATTTATTTATTTTACACGTCTTCTTGATCTGCAGTTGCTCTGAAGTAGATACAATGAAAGAGGCAAAACCAAATTTTCCCTGTTAATATTATGCGCCCGGCATAAGAGACATTAATGGTAATGTCATAAAAATGTAGAATTTGAAATGCCAAGATACTCACGGTTTTGAGGTCATTATAATTATTTTAGGTGACAGATTCCTGATTTGCAAGGAATTTCTGTCGGAGGAGAAAGCATGTTTCTGTTTAGGGTTTTGTTAGTGGTGTTATTATACAGCTGTGCACATCTTTGTTTGATGGCTTCATCATCCCTGGAATAACTGCAACATTCTATGCGTCAGCTGGAAGTCTTGTTCTGCACTGGGGCAAACAGGCTTCTTACAAAACATTCTGACTATTTAAAAATATTCTATTCCCAGCCTGATGTAGCTTTTCACAACCTCTAATTGTTCTTTCTCTATATCGGTGGCCCTCTCTTCGACCCAAATCCCTCTGTGCTTCTTACCCTGGTGTCCCTTTTTTCCCACAAGCAATAAAACCCTGAATAATTTTAAACTGCAGTAAATGTGTCAAAATGAATTTGTTCCTTTTCAATTTTTGTCACATTTTGTCACAAATGTCTGTTTAAAGCTTACAAGTTGCCGAACATTATTGGATTTGCCCCACCCATGGTCGTTCCATGAGGCCACTCCCCTCCCGGCCCGCTGAGAGGTGTGCAGTGTCTGATCTAGAAAGCAGTCCTGCAGAATGTATACAATCTACAGAACATGAGCTGTACATTTATTTACATTTTAATATAAAACCAAGCCAGATGGCAGCCAGGTGCACCCTGACCCTAAGGCACTTACAGGCACATGAACACATTTTAGAAATTCCTGCCCTGCCTTGAAAGTAGTACTAATAAATTCCAACATCATATGATATTTTATGCTACATGGATCATCCTGCTGCCACAGATGTAAATATTTCTCTACTTTACAATATTCCTGGGGTAGTATTAACCTACCACGGAAATGGGGCTGGGGGGTCAGTGTGCCCAAAGCAATGAAATGAAACATGTTAATGCACTAAACTTGTTACTGGCTCAAATCGGGGTATACACAGACATGGGTCCCTTACTCGCTGCACCTAGAGGGACACGGGGACTAAATGCACGTCTGTGGTTGCGGTGTTCTTCATGCAGTGGAGGCTTGCCAGGCATTTTGAGTGGGACCAGTCTGATTTGCTAATGGAGAGGTCTCCTCTGTACTGGTGCAAACCAGCAAAGACACAGTGATTTTAGCACTATCCATTCTCTGTGAGTTTTGTCACTATACAAAAACCAACAAAGCTAGCAACAAATGTATAAACATAATAGATAAAATGGTTTAGTCAAATTGATCTGACCAACTGCATCAAAACAGACTTTCAGTAGGTTGAGACCCCAACCTCACCTGCTATCTAGTGGGCTGGTACCTGTTGTAAGGGCATTTATACTAGCATGGGTGTGTTGCTCTCACAGGGTTAATAGCGTTGTTCTTAATATGCGTACAGATGTTTAGAACACGCTCTTTCTTGGCTGTGGTCTTTTTTGCCAGCTGTTTATTTCTACTCCAGATTAAGTGGGTGGGGGATTTACCTAGTGTCAGGAGCAGATATCCCATGATCTATCCTGTTTCCAGCTTGGCAACAATTTCACAGAATTCTTCCTTTCTGCCCACACTGCGAGGAGTATCACTTCCTGTAAGGAATGTGGGTATATCTGTGTTAGTACATTTTATGATTTGGAAGTGGTCAGAATAAAAGGAAGTGAACATTTTAGGATACTTATCATGCGTGTATGCAGGGCACCCATTGAGTTTAAATTGTGAATCCAGCCATCAGGAGTAATGCATTGAGAGTACATTCACCTGTCCATGGTTAATTTGTTGGCATGTTATAATTGTCATTTGTAATTCATCCCAGGAATGCACTAGTACTCTGTTTAGGATCATAGGGATTTAAATGGCATCTGAGTCTTTAATCTGGAATGGCACGCGATGATAAATCCTCAAGGCTGTGGAGAGACTGGCCTTCCAATGATCGTAGCAGACGCTGCATTTTTCTTTTCTTTCAGTATATTTATTTGAAAGCTGCGGGATCACTGAATAAACAATATGTCCCCACTGGCAGATGGTTCAGACCGGTAAAGCTTGGATAGCAATGTGTTGTCCAGAGATGAGACCCAGCTACTGAGAATAAAACGGAGCCCTATGTGGAATAGGCATGTCAGAATGGAGAAAATTAAAATGGCACTTTAATTTTTTTTTCTTTTCTTCCTTGCAAAATACTTAATAGCTAACAATTTACAACTGATTGAAATGAATAACATTGCTAAATACACACAATAGTGTAATTCCTGGACAATACAGTTGTGAATACAAATATGACTGCGAGTAGCAGAATCGTCCTAGAGGGACCCACACTAACCAGGCCCATATATCTGTGCAAACAAATCTCGAGTGGGTATCGCCCAAACTCTGATCGCTTTTCTCTCTCACAATGTGCTAAGCTAACCCTTGGTTCATATTGACTAACAGGGCCAGTTTGAGGTTGTTACCTTTTGACCCTGAAGATTGTTTACCATGACCTTGAAGTACAGTGTGGGAGGCACATGCAAGTATTTTAGTGTATGATCGTTACAGGTTTCACTTTAGCCTGATGCTTTCCCCCCTTTTCCTCTGTATTGATTATTTTTTTTCGGGGACGTATTATAGATTTTATAATCCTTCCACTCCATTTACATAAGGATGACTTCACCTAATATTCTTAAGAAGTTGCATATAAATCCCCAGTGTTATTGCGCATGATTTCATTGCTACTACAAAGAGTGATGGATTGTTTAAAATGGATTAATGTGCTCTCTATATGGCATGATGGTCTAATATATACACATGGTTCATGAGCTTGGTTACAGCGCCTCCATGTGGTCAAAAAAAGCAGGTCATAACCTAATGCATGTCACCTAACACCAGTGAGCACTATCAGCAGCCCCAAAGCAGAAGAGAGAGATTACTCCCAAGGCTCGGAGGTATGGAGCCCAGGATGCATTAAGTAATGGATTGATTGAAAAGCACTTAACTCGAGGTTTCTGGTACAGTCCTTGCTATAAATGGTCTGTACTTAGATGGCTATTTATACTAGCTTTGTAATGTTTAAATAAGCAGAAGGCTTCAAACCTAGTGTCTCTTCAGCAAGCAGAATCCTACTACCCTGCACAGATGGCAAGCACCATACACTATGGGCTGGTAATCTGTCTGTGTCCTAGAAGATTAAGACAGTCCTGGTATTGCATGTGAAATCCGCTGATATATTTTTCCCCACCCAAATGAATTGAAATCCTTATTTGCACTGTTGGCCATTGCAGACAGACGAGCACATGACAGGAGCGGCATTTTCCAAGTGTATCTTATGATCAAATTCTGAGAAACACTTTCTATTTTTTTGTTACCAAAGGTCGACAGCCATAATAACACAAACGTTTTTTGTGTGTTTGCAAGACTAGGCCGAGCCCCTGGCAAGGCAAAGGCTATTGTATTTTTAACACAGAGAAGTAACTTATTAAACACCTTGGTGCTGCAGTCATGTGAGCTCCGAGGGATCTTCAGAGACGAGTGAGGATGTATTGCGGCCTTGTTCCACACAAACAAATGCCATTCTGAACGCCTTGTTTCAATGACTGGAGAGGATGGGAAAAGTGACTTTGTGAGACGGGGTCTAGTAACCAAAGAACCAGGTTGTCGTATGACATCTGTTAAATGATTCATCCAGACAGTCCTGCGAAGATGGATATGAGAGAGATGGATCTGCAGGATGACTACAAGTCTCCTTTTAATTTTGAAAGTGGCGTCAATAGGAATTATCTTTTCTTGTCACCCCACCTCAGCAACACGCCACCGGATTCACCAACGCTGCTAAACACGGGTAAAATTACACTCCATGTACACTTTTTCTCCTCCATGTATGTGCAACTCTGTGTGTGTGGTGAGCATATGTCTCTATGGTATGAATAGGTTTATAGAAATAAGAGGTTACATAGTAGTTTAGGCTGAAAAAAGACTTGCATTCGTCAAGTGCAACCAAATATGAGTAAGAAAAATTGTAAAATTAAAGAATTAAACTCCTCTGTTTTTGCAGTTCACTTGTCAGTTCACCAAGGTTCAATTTTTAGTGAGTAGACTTACTAGGTTTGAGTTGTGTTTATAATCTAAGAAAAGAAAATATATATAATATAGTGTTTGTGCAATATATATTTATATATGTATGTGTGTGTATAATATAGTGTGTGTGTCTGTGCCATATATATTTATATATGTATGTGTGTGTGTGTGTGTCTGTGCAATATATATTTATATATGTATGTGTGTGTGTAATATAGTGTGTGTGTGTCTGTGCAATATATATTTAAAGTTTTCAGATGCCTGAGTTAGATGATCTATGCTGTTGACATCATGTAGCCTCACTTGCAATATGAATTTAGTAGGATGTGATGACACCGGTATTCTCTCTTTTATGTTGTTTTCCACCTGTAAATCATTTTGCACAGTATTTCAGTTATGGCTATGCTTTGTGTATGTAGTGCTGCTATTTATTGATGACAAGTACCACCTACAGCCCTCCATCTTTTTTAGGCTACAATTCCCAACAATTTATAGAAGACCTCTGGTTACCCAGCCCTGAACAAGTAGGATACATCTCTTACCATCATTAGGAATATGAACTGATGAGCTGTGGTGGCAAAGGGTTAATCTTCCAGTGTCTGCTGGGTAAAAAGTCATCTAAGTGTGTGTAGCAACCGAAGCAGTCATGGAGTCTGGATCATCTGCATTGTGAATAGTGAGATGTCTGGGTGACGAGATGTTGGGTAAATGAATAGCATGAAATGGAATGTGTGATCTATTATTACCTTGGTAATTAAATTCCCGCGTGTAGAAACATTGACATGGATCCTCAAATCAATACATGTGCACAACATGTCTAATGTTTCATGTCACTAAAGGGACAGTTTTATTTGTAAGGCACCCACCACCTTGAATATAATGGCGTTAAGGTGGTGGAATCAACAATTGTCAACATCATTTCTAGATTTGCATTGTACGCACTGTGCCGTTTTCTTCTCATTCGTGTGCCTATTCCCAGATACTGGGCCCCTACATTTTTACTGCTGGCACCGGCCTGACTCCTAGTTCTCCATAAACATGCCCTTTTCAGCAGCCATACTTGTACTCGTACCCCTCTGTGCTTTAGGCTTGGAGTGAAAGTATAAAACAAATGCACAAAAACAAATCTAAAAACCATTGAGAATTAATGGCGCACAATGTATATAAATAGAAATCTAATATAAAGTGATACCATACCATTTTTATATTAAATCTGCACTTGAAAATGATCATAAGTAATGTAATGGCAATAAAAAAAAGTTTTAACAGATATACTGCTGAACTAAGATACATGTATATATTTGTGTATGTGATTTCAGGTACATAAATATATTCACAAATTTTAATAAACAAAAAACGGCATAACCTGTTTAGAAGTCTCCTGTAGGAATTAATTATGTTATTTCTGCCTGTGGTAATTTATCTCTTCTGTATAATGCATGAATGTGTAGCACAAGCAGTAATGTGATTTTTGTTTCCTTTGTCGTGGGTTCATTACACTCCAATAGATACAGTGCCTGGGTTTGCTGAATGATTTAATACTTACTCATATTTATTCATTTCCCTCCAAAACTATACCTATGATGTGACTGAAAAACCAGCTTATTCTGATCAGTGTCCTGTTTTGCCAGTTCAATATAACTGCTTTATACTCTGCATTCAGTTCTCATTTTATGTACATTCTGTATGTTCACTTGTAAATCTTGATTTAAAAAAAAAAAAAGGATTTACTAGTATTTTCCAAAGTAGCAATTATTTTTTATTTTTTCTGTTTCCTTGGCTGGAGATCTACAAGCAAGGATTATTACATGTGTTTTAATCATTTTTCATATGCAAAGCCTATTGTAATGGACCGTCTACCGGACGTAGTAGACCCTCTGTCTGTTGTAGGAAATCACCTCCTTAGCCCCCGATTTACAGCTCAGCATTCACCCAGCAAGTCGTACCCAAAATATTGTACCCAAATAGTAGACAGGAGACTACCAGCAGTTAGGTACAGCAAGAATGAACGACTACCGTATTTGCTCGATTATAAGACGAGGTTTTTTTCAGAGCAAATGCTCTGAAAAATCCCCCTCGTCTTATAATCGAGGTCTCTTATAATCTGACCTCAAATTGAGGTCAGATTATAAGACATGGATCCAGGTCCGCAGCAGAGCTGCAGGGGACCTGGATCCCCCTCTCTAGCAGCAGGGGAAGTCTGCGCAACGAGCGCAGACTCCCCTGCTTCCGCCCGGCACGACCGCCGGGGCTTCTGTGAAGAAGCCGGATACTTCCGCTTTCGTCACAGAAGTCCCAGCGAGCGTGCCGGGCGGCAGCAGGGGAGGTCTGCGCTCATCGCGCAGACATCCTCTGCTGCCCCACTAGGCACCAGGGAGAATCGGGCAGCTGGGGGATGTCTGCACGATACGTGCAGATATCCTCCATGCTGCCCAACACGGCAGACTATTATGACGGACAGCTGTCCGTCATAATAGACTGCCGTGTCGGGCAGCATGGAGGATGTCCGCAAGTATCGTGCAGACATCCCCCGGCTGCCCCCACTAGCCACCAGGGATTGAAGTACAGGTAGGGGGGGGGGGGGGGACAGAGAGACAGGGGGAGGGAGGGAGGGGGGCAACAGAGAGACAGGGGGGACAGAGAGACAGGGGGGAGGGAGGGGGGCAGAGACAGAGTCAAGGGGAGGGAGGGGGTTAAGAGACAGAGACAAGGGGAGGGAAGGGGTTAAGAGACAGAGACAAGGGGAGTCAGGGGGTTAAGAGACAGGCAAGGGGAGGGGGGAGAGAGAGAAAAATGGGGGCAAGGGAAAGAGAAAGGCAGCATTGGCACATAAAAAGAAATAAAAACTAGAAATACATTTTTTGATATCATAATTTTTTATTAAAAAAGCAATTTACATGTGAATATATACAAGTTTAACTTTTTTCCTATAGGGTAGTCTTATATTCAGGCTTTTAGTTTTTTTCCTAAAGGAATATCCAAAGTTTGGGGGGTCGTCTTATAATCAGGGTCGTCTTATAATCGAGCAAATACGGTACTTTATTTGTGTAACAACACAGACTTATAAAAATACATAAACATGGCATCACAGACATTAGTATACAATGGGGGGATGGAACTAAGCATAGTTCTCCAACTAACTGGGGCTAGGAAAACATTAGACTTCCAGGCTGCAAACCAAACAGGAATTACCATACAATAAGTAGACACACAGTAAGACACATAATGTACACAACATAATCAGTTTACCAGTTAATACAGAACAGTGGATGTTGGAGTAAACTATCAATTCTAGTCACTGACACATTATAACCCTCCAGAGTGGTCAACTCACAGAAATAAACATTACACATAAACCAATATACTAACAGAATATAACTAACTAACAATATTAACGTATAGAGTTATGACACATAATCCAGGGCCCATAATCTACAGGAAGGTGTTTGGCCCTCAGGCCCCTCCAAGAACCCCAGTCAGGCAGACTGTCAGGACTCAATTCCTGACACCTATTAAAAAGGCACAGTTTCTAAAAACCACACCAGTCATTTTGACTAAGCCAGGGTCAATATTCTGTGATGATCTCATCCATACATTTTTAGCGAGAGAAGAACAAAATCTATATGGTGTCTATATACTTTGTGAGAACAATGTCCACATTGGCTGTCATTACACTTACATATCATGCGGCTGAAGATGTTAAAACCTATTAATCTACAGAGATTGCTGCCAGTGGAGTCCGCTAGTGATGTGGTTTGTTCAACCAGAATCCTCTCTATACTGTATTCTGAGCCGATATGTGTTGTCTGGAACTGGAAATGGTTCATTAGTGTATTAGGTTGTGCTCATTGTATCGCTGAAGCAGTTTTTTTGTCTATCTGTATTCCTATGGTCCTGTTTAATTTGGAAATGTCCACATGGTTTTATTTCTAAATTCAGGGAGCTGGAAATGTGAAAGGGTCAGCGAAACACTTCTTGTTACTACTTTAAAAAGTATCATTTAAAAGAAATGTGGGGTGTCCTTGTAGAGAGAATAAAGTTCCATCAGTTTGTGATTGTCAAAAACCTATGGCATAAAATGTAACGATCATGGGAATCACCGTACACAACAGGTATTGTCTAAAATTAGTGTATTTTTGGGAAAAGCTCCTTTTTTTGTTTTACTTTTTATTCTGCCTCCTTTTCCCTTTGCTCGTACCTTGCTCCTTGGCAGGATCAATACATCTATATGTGGATCAGGTACAGATCAGCTGTGCCGCACACCCACTGATGCAGACCTCCAGGTGTCTGCTTTCCTATACATTGATAGAGCTATGCGCGGGATCCGTGGCTGAAACGCCACATGGCCGCTAGCTTGCATTTACTTTTTGCCAGGGCATCCTGGTGCCCGGTTTATATGGAGCCCTGTATTTAAGTCTTTTATCAGGCAGATGCAAATGAACAGGAATTGCAGGTATAGTTTGACCTTACTGTGGTCACTGCCGGATCAGAGGACTTGAAAGAAATATGAACCAATGTAACAGGAAGACACTTAAAACATCCATTAACTTCAAGCTGTTACCTATTCACAGCGAATCGAGCTGGACGCGCCCAATGATAAAACATTTGCCAGCATTCCTATCTTGCTTTATTAAACATTGAAATGAAGGGATTAACTTGCTCTGCCTAAGGGTGAAAAGCTCACAATTGTCCACCGTGAGTTTAATGCTGCGTCCCAGTTGAAGGCAGTAGGGAGCCTGTCGGGAGCAGTTACTTCGCCCTTGAGATTAGATCCACTTTGAGTGGTCTGAGTGCACGTGTGATACAGAGAGTTGATTTTTGTTCTATTTCCTCTCATTCTAAGCCTGAAAATTGTGTGTGTTTTTCAGACATTAAACATTAACAATAGTGTATTTTACATGAGAAATTTGTATGAGAAAAAAAAATTGCTGGCCCTGTACATGGTGAATGGATAAGTGACCTATTAGAAACAACCGGGATCTTTTCTCTTTGGACCTCATGCCCCCTCTTACTTGTCACTCACATGTTCTAGATTTCTATTAGAAACCTGTTTTTATCTCCCCTCATCTCCACCTGAGCAGGGGGTAGATGGGGAATATTTTATATTATATTTATTTATGGTATTGTGGCATGTGACTATTTACCCCCCTCCTTAACAGGATTATAGAGGATAACATTGTTTTTGGCAAAAACGCTGCTATTCACCATCCCATAGTACCCAGTGCTTTAATGAACAGTATTTCTGTGGACTCCATTAGCATTAAGAATTGCACATTATTCTTAGTTATAATGTGCGGTACTAAAACTTTAACTTTTTCCAGACTGATCTCCCAGCAATTGAATCGTCCCCATTGTGCATTTCCCTAGTTCCCAAGTGTATTCCATGGTTCCTCCATCTTGCATTGTCACATGGGTCTGACTCCCCGCATTTGACAACCAGTAGCAGCCCATAAGCATTTACTCCTTGACGCTATTTTTCTTTTTTTTTTTTTATATATATATTTTATAAATTAATAATAAATTAGAAACTGGCAAGTGGCAACCATCTTGTCTGAAACTGGAATTTGCAGATTTTTATCTATTTGATTTATCAGCCTGCTTATTGGCTGTATCAGCTTTATTAAAAGTATAGTTCAATGAGTGCATTTATTAGCCTGTTTATTTGCTGGATCGGCTCTATGGATCTGCTTTCGTACTGTGCCATGTGAAGGCATTCCAGAACATAGAACTGAACATGCTGCTTTAACTATAACTGAGCGAACGAAACCGGGGGAAACTCTTGGAAAACCTGGTCTGTTGCGCTAAAATGTAATTCATGTCAGTAAGGCACTGAATGCTTTCTCTGCCACTGTTATATTGCAATTCCAGGTTTTTCATGTGATCATATTTCCGAGAAGCTCTTTGTGTTAAGCTGTGCTTTATTTTAAGATTAGCCATTTTTATTTGGAGTCATTTGTTTAGCACATTCAATATAAATGGCTGGAAAAAAACACCATGTTTAACCAACACTGCTACTACTGCTGTAGGATGTTATGGAGTCATATCTGAAAGCAGCCTGTGTCTGCTCTAGTCATACTACACAGCTTGGCTGAGGATCATTGTAGTTGGGCATCTGCAAACCAGACCTATATTAAATTGGCAGTTTAAAAAAAAAAAAAAAAAAAATGTGTTTGGACTATGGAGTGAGGAAGGTTGATTTGTGCTTACATGTGTAATTGATATTTACAAATGATGCATCCTTTTTATTTTGCCAATTAATCACAGTCTAACTTGGAAGTCTTTCTTTCCCAAATCACATTTTAACAACTTTAAAAGATCTTTCTTTTTCCTCCTGTTGAGAAAGTCAGATAAGTAATATATAAGCTATAGATAACATATTGACTTGTTTTTATGACATTAAATCTGTAAAATATGCTTTCGTTTTTAGCAGAGAGAAAGCAGACCGGTCACCACATTAGTTATAAATACCAAAAGTTAATCTAAGAAAAAAATACTTTAATAACTTAATAAAACGACAATTTGTTTCATTTTTTTTCTCTCTTTAACTGTAACTTGTGACATTCCTGTAAAAATGTTTTTCCATTGTCCTTATATATACGTATATATTAATTGGCTGCATTATTCATGGGGGTTTGTATGTTTCGCTAGATTTGCTAAAGCCAGAGACAATACCGGAGGGAGAAGATGCAGCTGCTACAGTCCCAGAAGCATTATCAGAGGAGGAAGAACAACACCTCCGAAAAGAGCTTGAGAAGGTAACACAGACCTCCTTTCCATATGGCTCCCTGCCAGATAATGACAGAAACTTACAGGACAATTTGGATTTCAATGACATATTAAATGGTAGTGTGTGGCAGTGGCTCCATTTGTGTCAGTTTCTCTGAAAGGATAGGATACTGAGTCCAAAATCTCGCTATTTTTTGTTTTTGTTGCTTTTTTCCTGTGTGTAATGAATAGGTAAACTTCCTGTTTGGATATACTTGAAATTACTATGGTGTCTTTGTATGTGCTTTTTTTGGGGGGTCTTATTTTGTGTCCTTGGAGTACTGAGTGGTAGAAACCTTCTAATCCAGGGTTGTCTAACCATGCCTCTTCAGCTTCTGATGGCCTCCCATAATTGTGCATATCAGTTGAAATGTAAAATTCTGTCTTTAACCTACCAAGCCCTCCACTCCTCGGCCCCTCCCTCCCTCGTTAACCGATACTTCCCTGCACGTCCTCTGCACTCCTCAATCAGACTACAGCTCTCCTCCAACCTCATCACCTCTTCCCACTTGCACCTCCAAGATTTTGCCCGAGCTGCCCCCTCTCTCTGGAACTCCCTTCCACAGTGCAATCGAGCTGTCTCCATCCTTCTCAAACTTTAAAAAGTCCCTCAAAACTCATCTCTTTAGAGAAGCTTACAAATTTTACTAAATTAAATAATATTTTAGTTGTTGTAGATTTACAGTTCAGAGTAAGACAAAAAAATCATCTTTTTAGGCTGCACGGCAAGATGGACTGTCCATTTTTGCTTGTATAGGTTTCAAGTTTGGGAGATTTTTCCTTGGGCCTTATTCACTGCCACCCTTCGGTCTTGCTACAAGATCTGCATTTTTCATCCCACTAGCATACCAGTTAATTTACCTCTAGCTAATTCCACCTAGCTCTCGCTGCTGTCAATCATTGTTGGTATTGGGTAGTTTACAACTAATCCAGCTAGAACGCACACAATTAATCTTTGGCCAAACCCACCTAGCGCCAACCATCCACATTACTGTCACTACAACTACCTTCCCTCTGACCTCTTCAATCGCTTATGTGTCTCATGTACCCCAGACTGTAAGCTTGCGAGCAGGGTTCTCTACCTCATGTACCAGTCTGTTCTAGATTGTCTAACTTAGTATGTAGTTCCCTTCTATGCTCTGTATCTAGCGCTATGTAAATTGTTGGTGCCATATAAATAAATGTTAATGTAATGTAATATCTGTTTAATATTTGTTTCCAGCTGAATTATGCCATGAGGATTATGTTCTCTCAATGCTGTGTGCCAACATTAATTAAAATAAGTCATAGATTGACTGACTGAAACAGAGCAGAAATGTCCTGCAGAGCATTACACAACCTAATGTGCGATTATTTATTTTTTATATAAGGTCGGGTTACTGAAAGTTGAAACCCTTCTCTGTGATGGGCTTATCTTATCTTGATTGTGTTTTATAAAGCTGCATTCTATTTTCAGGTAGAGGATGAAATTCAAACACTTAGCCAAGTGCTGGCTGCTAAGGAGAGGCATCTAGCGGACATCAAACGGAAATTGGGTGTCACACCGCTGGCTGAACTGAAGCAGAACATTTCCAAAGGATTCCAGGATGTCGCCTCCACCACTGTGTACGTTCACCTCCCACTAACACATTGAATCTTTAGAATGTGTATGTCTTGCCTGTTGATCTCTTACTCCATGCTAATCTTTAGAATGTGTATGTCTTGCCTGTTGATCTCTCACTCCGTGCTAATCTTTAGAATGTGTATGTCTTGCCTGTTGATCTCTCACTCCGTGCTAATCTTTAGAATGTGTATGTCTTGTCTGTTGATCTCTCACTCCGTGCTAATCTTTAGAATGTGTATGTCTTGCCTGTTGATCTCTCACTCCGTGCTAATCTTTAGAATGGGCATGCCTTGCCTGTTGATCTCTCACTCCATGCTAATCTTTAGAATGGGCATGTCTTACCTGTTGATCTCTCACTCCGTGTTAGTTGATGTCTTCTTACGCTCTAGTTCTGCTGAGGTTTTTTGCTTGTGCTTTAATAAAAAAAAAAAGAGGCATCTGATTGGGTGACTGTCTTCCAATGGTAGAGCTGGGATAGGGAGATTGGCCTGCCAATTAGATGCCCTTTTCATTTTACATGCTCTAACTAGCAGGGATTTTATTCTGCATCCTCTGCTGAGGACTGATGCTTTAGAAAGGGCTGTACTTTTTTGTTTTGCCAGTGCGATATTTTTAAAATGAGTAATTAATTTTTATTTTTGGGTGACCTCGAAGACTCAAGGTTGTTGTGGTTCGCTTTTTGCCTGCCCCTGAACCCCAGGAAAGGGGGGGGGGGTGATTAAAGTTTAATAATTTCATTTATGAAGTCCGGGGGCATTTGACCTGACTACAGGGGGTATTATGTTTTATTGGGCCCAATATATTATGACTTTTACACCTGTTCCCTTTTCTGTTTTTTTTCTTCTCTCAAATGAACTGTGTTCTATTATAGATACAGGAAGACATCAGAAACTCTTTCCCATGCTGGACAGAAGGCCTCTGCTGCCTTTTCATCTGTGGGATCCGTCATTACAAGGAAGCTAGAAGATGTCAAGTAAGTTCTTAGTATAATACAGCTAAAATTCTTATTGCGGTTCCAATAACAGGTCACGTTTTCAGCTAGTCTTTATTGGGACTGATGTTCCTGTAAATAAAAAGGATCTCACAAATCCAGGGGTAACATTAACCAAGCAACAAATCTCCATTGATTGATTGAATAATGGAAGGCATGATGCGGCTCTAGCCCATCAAACAAATACAATGCAAATCAAAAAATCACTCAGCATTAGGGATCGACCGATATTGATTTTTTAGAGCCGATACCGATACCGATAACCTGTGAACTTTCAGGCCGATAGCCGATAACTTATACCGATATTTCGTGCATTTTAATTTTTTGGGAAAAAAAAACAATTTCTACACAAATCTGCTGTTAAATGAACATGTTTATTGTTAACGTTTAGCTTTTTTTTGTAAATCTTTTTCATTGCTAAATAAAAATAAATAATGCAGCAAAACAATGGTGATATGGTCAAATACAACAAATTGGACCACTTTTTTTTTTTTTTAAATAAATATCAGTCAAAAGGTAACAAGAACAACAATGTTCAATTGCACATAGTCCATACTTAGATTAAATCTTAGTAAAATGAGCAGCAATGACATAGGCAATTATATCAAAGGGACACTACAGTAAATATAAGCAAGGCATCAAAACAGCTTAATTAACCCCTTAGTGACAAGACATTTTCACCTTGACGTTCCCTTGGTGACAATGGCTGTTTTGACATTTCTAGGGTGTTTGTGTTTAGCTGTAATGTTTTGCTTTCTCACATACAGTACCCACACAAATTATATGTTGTTTTTATCGTCATAAGAAGGGCTTTCATTAGATACCATTATGTTCATCATATCTTATAATTTACTACAAAAAAAATCATAAAATATGATGAAAAATTTAAAAAAACCCACTTTTTCTAACTTTGACCTAAAATATAATTTACACAAATAAAATCATTAAAAAAGACCCCGGCTAAATAGTTTCTAAATGTTGTCCCGAGTTCAAAAATATGCATGTTTCCATATTTTTCGGTATTTTTTTGCGAGTTATGGGGCAAAAACCAAAAATAGTGTTTTTTGGTTTTTTCCTATATTGATCTTTTGACCCCAACCCGAACCCAAAATTTAACCCTAACACTAAATTTAACCCCAACTCTAATCCTTATTATATCCCTTAATATTTTTTAACTTTAATTTAATTTTAACCCTATCCCTTATGCTAAAAAATATTTAATTTTAAACCTATAGGCTAATATAGCTAAATAACCTATTTTTATTTAATTAAATATGTATTTTAATTATTTTCCATTGCAATGCTACTAAACCACCACTAGGGGTAGTCAAGTAGCATATTCAGAGCGACGGAAGTGAAGTTACTTTCACTTCCGAAGCTCAGACCGGCAGAGGACTTAGCCATATTGACGGAGCAGCATGCTCCGTCAATATGGCTCCCCACGATCGCTCCGTGGGGCGATCGTGGGGGTCCCAAAATAGAAATATCAGTGCTGGCTATTGCCTCGATGTCGAGGCAATAGACCAGCACTGTTAAAGCGGTTTTCGCGATCGTTGATCGCGAAAACTGCTTCATTCAAATATCGGCATTATCGGTAAAGTTAGATGCCGATACCGATAATTTAGGAAACTGTGAATATCGGCCGATAATATCGGTTAATCCGATAATCGGTCGATCCCTACTCAGCATGCCAATTTGTGAATAAAAAGGAGTGCTGAGAGTTTTTAGATTTGCGACTGAATTGTTTTAAGGGACCGGAAATAAGTGGAGGAAACAAAACATTTAAATGGAGCAAATTTATACCCTATATATATGTGAGCATGTAACAGTAGATATGTGAGCATGTAACAGTAGATATGTGAGCATGTAACAGTAGATATGTGAGCATGTAACAGTAGATATGTGAGCATGTAACAGTAGATATGTGAGCATGTAACAGTAGATATGTGAGCATGTAACAGTAGATATGTGAGCATGTAACAGTATAGATATGTGAGCATGTAACAGTATAGCTATGTGAGCATGTAACAGTATAGCTATGTGAGCATGTAACAGTATAGCTATGTGAGCATGTAACAGTATAGCTATGTGAGCATGTAACAGTATGTATGTGAGCATGTAACAGTATATATGTGAGCATGTAACAGTATATATGTGAGCATGTAACTGTATATATGTGAGCATGTTACCGTATATATGTGAGCATGTAACCGTATATATGTGAGCATGTAACCGTATATATGTGAGCATGTAACCGTATATATGTGAGCATGTAACCGTATATACGTGAGCATGTAACCGTATATACGTGAGCATGTAACAGTATGTATGTGAGCATGTAACAGTATGTATGTGAGCATGTAACTTTGTGAGCATGTAACAATGTATGTAACTATCTGTATGTGAGTATGAAACAATGGAATATGTGGAATTAGAAAATATTATTATAAGACTAAATTAAGAATTTCCTAAATTTCGATATAAATATACCTTGTCAGTTTTTTGATGCTATAGAGGCTTTGCAAAGAGCAGAAGATGTTGGTGTTTAACAAGTCGAGTTAAACTTCTAGGCACTGTGACATGCTGACGTAACTTGGCGCTGTGTGTTGTTTGTGAACTGTTAAAAGCACAGCAGGGATTTTGGATCAGTGGTTCAAAGTGAGCAGCTTCTGGATTAAATCAGACCTGTCGCCTGATAAAAAGCTTAACATCAATTGATTAAACACTATAAAAAAGCATATTTATTTTAATGGCTCTCTTGTTCTTTACAAAATGCATGTTTGCATTTCCTGTCACTTGCTTAGAAAATACTGTTTCCCAGTGTGCACCTGTGTAGATCAAGGCTGAGCTTTGCAGGAGTTGTTTGAGCAGATTCCGTGCTGTGTGTTAAGTCAATGTTCCATTGTTTTATGTGATGTCAAATAGACATATTTAACAAACCATGGAACATGCTATGTAACCTTATCGTAGCTGTATACTCTTTTTACATCCATCAAACTCTGAAATTGTATGTTCAGGCCTGTAGGACCATGATTATATATTTAAGATGCCTGGAAAAAAAGTGGGAAGTTATTTGCTTCTGAACCCTGCCAACTGCATCAAAGTTGGCTTTATTCCTGGAGTGCCTGTTTAACAATCTTCTATTTTTTTTTTTTACTAGCCTTTTTAAAGAGCAAGTGCAGTTTTCTAATTATTCTATGTGTTTGTGAAATGCAATTAACCTTCTATTATCTCACTAACTTTCATTGTTTTTTCCTTTAATGCTGGCCATTAGTATACGTTCTATACAGCATTCAATAAGCATGCCTGCAATGAGGTAATGTATTTTGTGAAACCAGCTGACTTGTGCATGCTTAACATTTATAAAAAAAAAAATATTATGACTATTAAAAAGATTGCTGGTACTCCTGTACATCCTGCCTGAAATTCAGAAGATGCTTTAATATGTATCTACAGTAAAAGATAGGGCTATCGATGTGCCCCCCACCAGACCACCAGTTTCAGTGGATCTGTCACAAGGCTCCCTACTTCCCTGCGATTATCTGCTGTGAACACAAACCGAGACATCAATCTAGAAGTCGAAACATTCTAGACTAGAGGATTTCTAATGAATTCCCAATATTTTCCCTCCAAGAGGAAATGAATGGCACATATTGCCAGGCAGTCCCACGTGCCACCCTACTGCTTGTGGCATAATGGGGGTTATGTGTGAAAGTGTTTTTGTGAAGGGAAAAAAGGCCAAATGTATAAAATGGTTCCCGCCAGAAATAGAAAATGAAGATTTTAATTGTGTAAAATTGTTCAAACTGCCAATGAAGATCTTTAATTACTAAAATGTAACAATTCAATTTCAGGGGTTAAAATAATGCTAACTACATATATTTTATTTCCCTTTGTGCATGTGAATTTTATATTCGTTAAAAAAAATAATTAAAAATCCCTATTTGAGCAGAGTCGGGAAGGACTGATGCCAAATGTTTTTTTTCTGAAAGTTATAACCATTTACATTTTCAACATGTTTGCCAATGCTTAATCACTTCTTCTTTCGTTAACCAACATTCAAGCTGTTTACAAATAAACCATTGAACAGATGCACAGATCATTAAGCCATTATTGTCATTTAATGTGTGCTGTTATCCTGTTTTATGAAAGTTATTAAGGGTTTAAGTGGGGATCATGCTGCTGCTATTTAAGAAAAAAATTGTCCTAATCAATTCATTATATTTTTGGGGTTTTTTTTATACTAAAATTCTGACAACTTCTTCCTCAAACATATACTGAGGAGGTTGTCCTTTTGGTAGGGATGGTTTGCTCCTGTCCAGGGAAGAATTTAGAACTGTTGTAATGGCTTTCAAGGCAAATAGAAAAACTAACATTACAAATATAACGTTTTCATGAAAAACAGCCTTGTCAGCTTTTAAAGAGACCATTATTTTTGTGTTACTATTGCAGTGCTTATTTGTTTGTTTTTCTTACTTTGTCTTGTACAGAAATTCTCCTACATTCAAGTCTTTTGAAGAAAAGGTGGAAACCTTAAAGGTATGATTTGGGTCTAGCTCACCATCTACCATCAAAAAAAAAAAAACACATAAAAATACCAGCATTTGTAATACAACGAAACAAATGCTAGTTTCTGAGCCGACCTGTATAGGAGACATGTTTGGTTATTATGGTACATTAACCCTTGACCCATCACTCCATAATCATTAAATACCCTCGCCCAGTTTTGCCACTATTAAAAATGTCCACCTTTTAATTGAAAGAACAGGATCCTATTAAAACAAGTATGTAAGGGCCCTTGCCACAGTCTTTAGTCACCCACTTCAGGTGTACATAAGTGAGCCATTTGTTTCCGCTCCATCCCACTGCCGGCTCTGCAGGGCCAGTTCACCAACAATGGGAGAAAATCTTTGTTCTAGCCTGTCGAAGCACCGCACTGCAAGAGAGTGTGTACAAGATGTTAACAAATTGGTACAAGACCAACGGAGGATAACTCTGACATAGCATATGTTGGCTGGACATGTGGTGAGGGGGGCATGCTCATACATATATGGTGGGAGATTGCCCCTCATGAGACCTCTCTGGGACAAGATTAGAAGACACTATTGCAGAACTCTCAGATGTCTCTTAACCTTTCATTCCGGAATGCTATCCTCTTCACCATGCCATACTCTTGCTCCTTTTGCAAGAAGTATATTGAAACTTTTACTGAACGCTGCTAAATTCCTGATCCCATTACACTGGCAGCTCGCTACCTCTCCCTCATTTAAGGACTGGGTACAAAAAGTGGCACATATCAGATCCTTTAAAGAAATGCCTCACTCGACGCAACATACCATTTACAAATATACTTGTTAGAATTAGTAGACAACCCCCGAACCAAGCCCAAATTAACAGCCTAATCCCTCTTTTAACTGCCGATTTTACTTTTCCCTTTTCTTCCCCTACTTCTCCCACCCTTCCTCCCCTTCCCTGATCCATCTATATCCCTATCCCCACTTTTATAATACCTGATTTTATGTTTTATGTTATGTTGGTAACCATGCAGGCCTTAAGCAACTGTTTGCTACAGATCTTTATTCCCATGTGTTTGACACTGCGGACTCCATGTTTTGTGTTACAACCAAACAGGGAAGATTGTAATTGTTACTTTAGCTTGCCCATCTTCTACTCCTCTTCCCATTTTCACCTCTTTCCTCTCCTATCTATAATTTTTGATGTTTAATCTCTTTTAAAATTCCAATAAATAATGATGTGCGCAAACAAATAGAAACATAGAATGTGTCGGCAGATAAGAACCATTCGGTCCATAACCCAACTATGTCAAATAGTGGATAAGCGGTGGGCCACAGAAAAGTCTTTGTGGACTGTGTGCGTATCATTTGCTGATAGCACGACCCACAGCATACATGCATTACAGCATTCTCCCTAATATGAACCAGATCTGGACTTTTATTTATCCGATGCCTTAATTCTAAAATCCTGTTTACAGATTTCTCTCTTTTTTTTTATTTATTTCAGTCAAAAGTTGGCGGCAACAGACAGTCTGCGGGAGATTTTGGAGAAGTATTGAACTCTGCTGCCAATGCCAGTGCCACAGATGATTTGACCGAGAAAGATCTGGAGACTCAGTGAGATCTCTACATTTACTGAAACTTACAGTGCAAGAAACATGGAGCACATCTACTGCATTGTCCCATGGAGCACATCTAGTGCATTGTCTCTCATGTCTACTAGTCAGCTGTGCGTCTTCCACTCAGCCCAAGATGTTAACTCTCTGTGTGCTGTACCACATTCAGAGAGTTCACCTCTTAGCACTAAAGGGTTTAAACAAGCAGTGGTTTTGTTAGCTGCCACCTGTTTTGTGACACTGGAAACGTCATTGACTGTGTAGACACTAATGAAAGCAAAAAATGTTACAATAATAATAAATGTGCTTTTGCGATCAGATTTAATCTATATTGTGTTCAGTGGAGTGATTTTACATTGTGTTAAGATGCATCTTCTCTTGTACATATATTCTAGGAAAATGCCTAACTTACAGACTGCTTTCTAATTTGGTTGTCTAGCTCTGTTGAACTATAACTTTCATGTTTCCCTGCCAACCTTTATAGCTGCATAAAATTGGTGATGATTACTGTAATTGAGTGGAGAGCGTGCCTCTCAGCTACTTTTGTCCTAGAGCAGGGGTCCTCAAGGCCCACCCAACAGTTCTGGATTAAGGGATTACCCAGTTACTTTATTTTTTATTTTTTTGCACAACTGGCTAATCCCTAAATCTTGTTGGGTGGGCCATGAGGGACTGGTTTAGGTCTGCCCTATAGTCTGTTTTGGTAGGGTTAACCACATTAAATTCAGGGTATCTTATGAAAAATGCATATTGCATGGCTGAATTGGATAGAATAAAGAACAGGACTGGCAAGTGGAAGATAACACTTAGTATAGTAGACCAGTCTAGTATAGTAATCCAAGACCAGTGTCTGCGTGAATCCATTTGAATCCAGGAAGTAAATCTCCTACTGCTGGTTTTTACCCTACATAACCGGTGACATCTTCTAAACAAAACTCAGCAGAACAGGACCAATAAACGCTTTTGCCATTATGTCCTTTTTAACCACACTATCCACTAGTGTAAGTTCAAGTATATTAGCTGAAAACCATATCGTGTGGAAGATTGGATGCATCTTTAATGTTGGGTTTGTGTGTTTTTTTTTTTTTTGCGCATTTAAAGTGACCTGTGATCAATTTTGTGAAATGCTATGCAGTACTGTGTAGCACCAAGTATTTACTTGGGTTTAATTAGCTCCTGCATGTCATTAGTATTCTGTCCATAGAGCACAAGACATCATCCTCCATATTAAGCTTGATTTATCTTTACACCTAAGATTTGTATTTCTTTCCTGGCCAAATTGCCTGCATTTTTACTCGTGTATACACGAGGCATTATTATTCTGTTAGCTTATATCACGCAGTATACTCTGGTATTGTGATGGATTTCCAGTTTTCCCTAGTACATTTCAAAGTGTTATTAGCCCATAGAACATGTTGCCATATTACAGGAACTCATATGATCCCTTTGTGTAGTACCAGTCTTATTTCCTTCATCTGGCCAGTTAGAGATCCTTTAATGGTACTGAAGCTGTGGATTCTGGAGATCACCAGCAAAATCAAACCTCCTGGAATCCTGTCTTGTTGGTGCCAGTAGGTAGCTGGGAAAATAAATAATAAATTCTGACGTTACTCCTGGATGGATTTTGTGAAAATGAATATATGTCAGAACAATATTCGTGAACTGTATTGTATCACAACAAACAAAGCAAAGACAACATTTCACATGAAACTAAAATCCAAGCCAGGAGCTCATTTATAATCCGCATGCTGATGTGCATGGGTCAAAAAGCCCGCTCTTTAATAAGCTCTTTCCAAGTTGGTAGAGGTGCTTTTATCTATCCCTTGGGTGAATGTAAAGCAATATAATCTATGTGCTAAATTGCTGCGATGACTAGTTTTATAAACTACTTTGTTTATTTTAGGAAATGTTTACCTCCTGATACTCTTTACATAAGGGATAGGCAACATTTGGCACACCAGCCGCTGGGGACTACAAGTCTCACAGTGCAATATACAATATGATGTTAGGCTGCCAGTTATTCAGTAGTTACCTCATTCGCTCTCATAGCTGGCCATCCACTCCCCCTGTACAGTACACATTATCTGCATCTCCTCAGGAGTTCACATCTGGATCTGTGGAAACCACGCTGCTTTTGTTGCTTGTGTAAGGATAACCCCTTTAGATTTTGAAGTGGATCACAATAGTATCTTCCAATCACAGCTTTAATACACACAACGTTTGCATTTCGTCTAACGGTTCTGACTTCCCTTTACTAGGTATTAAAAAAGGATTGATTAATGGAGACGGATGGATAAACTGTGTGGATCTGCCCTGAATGCATCATATTAATATATAAATATATATATATATATATATATATATATATATATATATATATATATATTGTAAACATTTCAGTGTTTTATCAATATTCTTTCATTGAAACATTTCTGTGTAATTTGTCTTTACCTGATGCCATTTTTCATTTAAACAGAAGTACGTTTGCCTAATTGCCCTTTAAAATGACCTACAAACCTATTGTTTTTACTGTGAATGTAGAAAATAAAACAAGGTTGAAAATTTATCTATACATCGTGTTCGTAAATCTGCAAGCAGATGCCTAAAATTGGGAGTTAAAGTGTTTTAAACAACTAAAGTTTTTAACTCTTGACCTAAAAGGAAGTGAAGGGTTAAAAAAAATGGTGTCCACCCCTACAAATTAAACTCAACAGGTACACAAAGGTTTACGCTCATCGGAGGCAGAACCAGTTTGGAGGCTTGCTCGTCTTGTCAGAATCTGACAATGAGGGTCTGTGCAAAGCGGATCCACAGAAGGGAGTTAATGCCACCTCTGTTAGTCTTTGAAAACAAGGGTCTCTCCCTGAACTGGCACAAAGAGACAGTCGCCAACCTGACTAGGCTCCCTGCTTCCCAGGGAGATAACTGGAATGTACTATCAAACGTACATGACCTTTCATCTAGAGACTAGGGACATAAAATGTTGCACTTGTTCTTCTAATTAAGGTATCTGCTTGCATTTTTGCTAACACAATGTATAGATCATTTTCATTTTTTTTTTAAAATTCTCTACATTCACGTTAAAACAATGCTTAGATGATATAAGAGATTATTGCGTTATCTGCAGGATCGTACAAGTTTCTCAAGATACATAAAAAAAGGAGCGCAATTAAATTTGACCACTACACTTCTACTTTGTAACAAGTTCCTCTCAAATCTTACACAGTGGTCACTGAACCACGTTTTCCTAGATATACAGGTGGATTCATAGTGAGGAGACATCGTGAAGTCAGACATAAACCAAAACAACGACACACTTTTGGTGTATACATTTCCTAATATTGCTCATTACTTACTAAAGGGACAGTATAACCTGCACAATGCTTATACTGTGAATAAAAAATAGATTTGATCTATTAATTGTGTTGGCAAAACTGTAAGTAAATGCCTACATTAGGAGAAAAATGTCTGTGCATAGGACAGGTTATGACATCGCGAACACATTTTAATCCTAATTTAGGCATTTGCTTGCAGTTTTGCTAACGCAGTGTATAGATAATTTCCAATCCTTTTTTATTCTCTACAGTCACAGTATAAGCAGTGTTTAGGTGATACAGTCCCTTGAAGCAGCCACTTGTGTGACAAATTTGAGATCTTTCTACTGTTTACTTGATACTGCTCACTTGTATCATCTAGACGTACAAAAAAAAAAAGCACAATTATAGAAATCCTAGAAATGAAGAGAAAAAAAAACTGCAGGTTCCCCATCAGCTTTTGTAGTGCACAGATGTGTTGTAATACAAAACACATTTTTTTAACCTATAAAGTAATTTTCAATGTATGCCACAACAGGTAACTACTATCAGTCTTACTGTACACATAGCATATGGATCCAGCTTTTAAAAATGTAACCTTTTATATTATAGCTAAATTGCATTAACATGATATTAAAGAAACAACCCTAGAAACAGATTTTTCGCTTTATGCCATGTGTTGCCTGGCATTTTAGAGAAGTTGCAGAGTGCCTGGCACCTTCGTCACTGGCTCCTACAGCCTGTCTAACCAACTTCTGGATTGTCCACAGGCACCCAAAAATATTTGATGCTGAAACCAGCTTCACAAGTTAATGCAGTGATGGCTAACCTTGGCACTGTAGATGTCATACCCCATGATTCTCTGAAGATGTCTGAGAATTATAGCTGCCTCCAGACTCATGGTATGTGTAGTTACCAAACATCTGGAATGCTAGGATTAGCCATCACTGGATTAATGCAAATGGAGTGATTTAAAATGCATTGGTGTCAATAGTCATGAACAGGATTTAGATTTCATTTTATACTGAACAGATCTACATGAGCACAGTTTTGCATGTTTGCTCTGATTTGGGTGGTATAAAAAAGGTATAATTGGGCAGAATCCATGTATAACTGGACATTCTATTCAGCTGTGGGTCGACTCTTGATCATGTGCTTTTGCGGTATGTTTTGTGTACAAAATAAAGTTGAAAACCTAAACTTGCAGATTTTATCATTAATAAATAGGCACTTGCTCTCAACTCCTTCACTGCAACAATGCACCAACTTGCCAAATAGGTAGATTAGGTTGAAAGTCCGGAGCGAACCCATAAGAATGAGAGTAGAACAAAAGTGGAGTTTTCACCTCTTGGTAAATATAGTCTATTGTGTTGAAGGCCAATAAAGCATTTGGCTACCAACTTTTTTTTTAAGGGCTATGCTTCTAATATTCTGTGGCTAGTGGGTAATTGTTTTGTAATTTTACGTTGTAATTGTGCTAATGTTGGACTACCATGCCAAATATATTGCAACCAAATGGTTTTTGTTGTTGTTGGGTTTTTGTTTTTTTTTGCTGCGGGCCTGTTGGTTTTTGTACTGGGGGAATAGTTGTTTTGATGATCTTGGCCAAAGCCATTTCTTGTTAATAAAACAAGTTTGTTCTGCTTTACCAGAAACGCATCTTTATTGCTTTGTTTTCATTAATACATGAACAATAATGTTATGAATGCTGTTTAAAGATAAGGGGCATTTTGTATTGAGAACCAGGATAAACCATGACCTGCTGTAATGTTTGACAAAAAAAGGCTGCAAAATTAAAAAAATATACACTGATCAGCCATAACATTATGACCACTGACAGGTGGCAAGCCAGGAGAGGCAGTGTGATGCTTTGGGCAATGTTCTCCTGGGAAACCTTGTGTCCTTCCATTCATGTGGATGTTACTTTGACACGTACCCACTGCCTAAGTATTGTTGCAGACTATGTACACCCTTTCATGGAAACTGTATTCCCTGATGGCATTGGCCTCTAATAATGCACCCTACCACAAAGCAAAAATGTTTTAGGAATGGTTTGAGGAAAACAACAGCGAATTCAAGGTTTTGATTTGGCCTCCAAATTCCCCCCAGATCTCAATCCAATCGAGCATCTGTGGGATGTGCTGGACAAACAAGTCCGATCCCTGGAGGCCTCGCCTCACAACTTACAGGACTTAACCTCTTTGTGACGTATGAGCACCAAAACTTCACGATTTGTTCCTGTCCACCGATCATAAGGTGATTGGTAGCCAGTAACACTATGGCAGAGACCTGATCAGGGTCTTAACAGACCCTCTGGGTCCCTGCTCAAAATTGCAAGACCTCTGGACGTCTTGTGTGTCGCAATTTAGTAAAATGTAGCCGGTGCTTGCTTTGAGCACCGGCTACATTTTTACCTGTCAGGGCACTCAAAGTGGCCTCATCTGACAGGTTGGATCCCGTTGCAAGTCCCTGTAGCGGGAACCAAGCATAGTTCATTGCAGGGAGCCACGATGAGCTGTTTAACGCTGGGCGTACTATGCCATCCTAGCGTCTTTTAGGCACTGAAAATCACCAACGTCTTGGTGCCAGATACCACAGCACACCTTCAGAGGTCTAGTGGATTCAATGTCTCGATGGGTCAGGGTTGATTTGGCGTAGAAAGGGAATCTACACAAAATTAGGCAAGTGGCCGTAATGTTATGGCTGATGATCAATGTATTTTTTTTTATTGATATCACCAATTTCTCAGTGTGTGTGGGCGCTAAGATGGGCTTCTACCTAGACATACACTAAATAAAAATAGTTTTTGACTAACTGCTACTATTATATTTTTATATATATAAGGGATCAATCAATTGTATATTCAAAAGCAGAATTTAAAACAAAAACTTTCATTGAATAAACCTTTATAACTAAAGTGTTTCAACTCTGCAACAGACAAACTGTACAACACTTTGTATCAAGTTAAACATGCATGTGAGCTAAAGGTGTAAATATTAAAACATTTAAAGGTCACTAGGGGATCAAAAATTCTCTGAACAAGCAAAATAAATTAGAGAGAAGTACTGTGAAAGCAACATTGTCCATGGACACTCTCTCCACTAAAAAGCTGTCCAATCTATCCAAATTAAATGATACAAGAAATAGAAAATGCTGCAGTAAAACATTAATAAATCTACAATGGTAAGTCATAGAAAGAAAATGAAATCCGCATTTTACTCGTATGTCTCTCCTGGCTTGCAGGTTACAGCAAACAAGCATTTTTCACAGCATATTAAATTAAAATTGGAGCTTTACTCACGCAGGTGCAATAATAGAAGGCATGATAAGGTGTATTGCGAGTGTCAAGCACTTGCGTCATGCTGGAAGACCTTTAATCCATGAATTTTAATCCCTGAAACCATGAATTTTAATTACTTCTGCAGTGAAGAGTGCGCCTGTGTATGTTTACACATTGAGGATTAGAGTTCAGATTAGTTCTCCTTGATTTCATACACTTTTTCGGACAATTGTTTTAAATCCAATAAAAACCTTACCCAAGAGATGCAAAACATCACCATTGCATTGCTTAATTATATTGAAGGATGAAATGTAAAAAAGACATAGCTTGTGCTTGCCTTGTTGGCCACTTTTCAGTTGACTCCTATCCCTCATCTGCTGTATAGCAGCATGCATGTTTTATATTGATCACTATGGAGATCGGTTAATTTACAAAGGAAAGAAATACCTTAGTGACCATTAGTGGGGATTCTAGTTTTGAGGGCTAAGTGAAAAAGCTATTTGCCTCTTTGAACCCAACTGTGCCCTTCTTCACCCCATGACAATTATATCACTTGTGTCAACTCCCGACCCCCCCCCCCCCCCCCGCAATTACTTTATACCATTTAACACGCTTTCTGTCCTTGCCTGTCTTCAATCAATAAAAGTCCAATAGGTCAGCATGATATTTGTGTGTTCCCCAAAGATATCCTGCTGCCAGGGCCGGACTGGGAACAAAAACCAGCCCTGGAAAAAATTTGGATACCAGCACCATAGAATAATATAATTGTTTTGTTCATAGAAGGGAAAATCATGCATTTTAAAAGCACATCTGGGACAGTGTATTATTTATAGATAAGACTGATATACAATCCTGCCTAGGGCAATATATATACCTCCAGTATGTACACAAAGTTATATGAATTGCCCTGTGCAGAGGTATATATTAGGGCAGTGTGTGAGACATATCCTTGTGTACATATTTCTGTAGCGTCTCTCTCTCTCTTTTCTGTAGCGTCTCTCTCTCTCTTTTCTGTAGCGTCTCTCTCTCTCTTTTCTGTAGCGTCTCTCTCTCTCTTTTCTGTAGCGTCTCTCTCTTTTCTGTAGCGTCTCTCTCTTTTCTGTAGCGTCTCTCTCTTTTCTGTAGCGTCTCTCTTTTCTGTAGCGTCTCTCTCTTTTCTGTAGCGTCTCTCTCTCTCCTTTCTGTAGCGTCTCTCCCCTTTATGTAGTGTCTCTATCTCTTTTCTGTAGCATCTCTCTCCGTCCTTTCTGTAGCGTCTCTCTCCGTCCTTTCTGTAGCGTCTCTGTCTCTCTCCCCGTCCTTTCTGTAGTGTCTCTCTCTCCGTCCTTTCTGTAGCGTCTCTCTTCCCCCTGTAGTCTCTATTTCCCCCCTGTAGTGTCTTTCTCCCCCTCCCCATGTAGTGTCTCTTTCTCCCCCTTTCCCCTGTAGTGTCTCTTTCTCCCCCCTTCCGCCGTAGTGTCTTCCCCCCCTTCCCCCTGTAGTGTCTGTTTCCCCCCCCCTTCCCCCTGTAGTGTCTGTTTCCCCCCCCCTTCCCCATGTAGTGTCCCCCCTTCCCCCTGTAGTGTCTCTCCCCCCTTTAGTGTCTCTTTCTCCCCCTCTTCCCCCTGTAGTGATTTTCCCCCCTTCCCCCTTTAGTGTCTCTTCCCACCCTTCCCCCTTTAGTGTCTCTTCCCACCCTTCCCCCTGTAGTGTCCTCCCCTTTAGTGTCTCTTTCTCCCTCCCCTTCCCCCTGTAGTGTCTTTCCAACCTTCACTCTTTAGTGTCTCTTTCTCCCCCTTCCCCCCAGGGCCGTCTTTAATAGTGATTGGACCCTGGGCAAGCATTTGCTTGGGCCCCCTGGACCCTGCCCCCTCCCCTGCATGCAATCCCGCCATCCATCGCAATGTTACCCCCCCCCCCCCCCCACACACACACACATATGCCATAATTGTTGTGCCATTCAGATGCCAGTATATTGTAAGTTTCGGATGCCAGTAATATTGTGCCAGTCAGAGCCCAGTAATATTGTGCCAGTCAGAGCCTAGTAATATTGTGCTAGTCAGATGCCTGCAATATTGTGCCAGTCAGATGCCTGCAATATTGTGCCAGTCAGAGCCCAGTAATAATGTGCCAGTCAGATACCAGTAATATTGTGCCAGTCAGATACCAGTAATATTGTGCCAGTCAGATACCAATAATATTGTGCCAGTCAGATACCAGGAATATTGTGCCTGTCAGAGCCCAGGAATATTGTGCCTGTCAGAGCCCAGGAATATGGTGCCTGTCAGATGCCTGTAATATTATGCCAGTCAGATGCCTGTAATAGTGTGCAGTCAGAGGCCAGGAATATTGTGCCAGTCAGATGCCTGTAATATTGTGCCAGTCAGATGCCTGTAATATTATGCCAGTCAGATGCTTGTAATAGTGTGCCAGTCAGAGGCCAGGAATATTGTGCCAGTCAGATGCCTGTAATATTATGCCAGTCAGATGCCTGTAATATTGTGCCAGTCAGAGCCCAGTAATATTGTGCCAGCCAGATGCCCAGTAATATAGTGCCAGCCATATGCCCAGTAATATTGTGCCAGCCAGTTGCCCAGTAATATAGTGCCAGCCAGATGCCTGTAATATTATGCCAGTCAGATGCCTGTAATAGTGTGCAGTCAGAGGCCAGGAATATTGTGCCAGTCAGATGCCTGTAATATTGTGCCAGTCAGATGCCTGTAATATTATGCCAGTCAGATGCCTGTAATATTGTGCCAGTCAGAGCCCAGTATTATTGTGCCAGTCAGATGCCCAGTATTATTGTGCCAGCCAGATGCCCAGTAATATAGTGCCAGTCAGATGCCCAGTATTATAGTGCCAGTCAGATGCCCAGTATTATAGTGCCAGTCAGATGCCCAGTATTATAGTGCCAATCAGATGCCCAGTAATATAGTGCCAGCCAGATGCCCAGTAATATAGTGCCAATCAGATGCCCAGTAATATAGTGCCAATCAGATGCCAAGTAATATAGTGCCAATCAGATACCCAGGTATCTATACAAGTAGAGTAGAGGTGGGAGGACATTTTCAGAGCATTGAATCTACCTGTCCATGTTATATGCTGCGGTCCCCAGGCGTAGAAGTCTTTTTGTAAAGCCAACAGTAAAGGAGGGAAATTGTGTTGGTACAACTGGGTTGGGTCAGTGGCTAACCAGAGAATTTCAGATTTGGCATTATTAATCTTTAAATTTGCCAGTGCACCATATTCACTGAATTCTTTCATTAGGACTGTTAGGGAGACTGTAGGGGAGGTGAGAGTAAATAAAAGATTGTCCCGCAGTTTGCCCCTGACCTAGGACATTATTGGAGACCTATAATATCTGGGTTCAGAGGCAGCTCTAGACTTTGTGAGGCAAAACTTGAACATGAGGCCCTCACAGACACTCATTATTAAATAAAAGATATGAAATAGTTAATAAAAATGAACTGTATAAATGTCATATTTAATACAAGCCTTAAAACCCAGCAATTAGGAATTCACAGAACCTAGAATTTTTTTTTTCTCATTATTATTCTGCAAATACCGTATTTATCGGCGTATAACACGCACCTCATTTTAAGAAGGAAATTTCAGGAAAAAAAACTTAAATTTAAAATAAAGAACTTTGAAGCCCAATATGCCATTTAATATGCCAGGATATTGCCCCCAATATACCATTTTAATATGCCAGGATATTGCCCCCAATAAACCATTTAATATGCCAGGATATTGCCCCCAATATACCATTTAATATGCCAGGATATTGCCCCCAATAAGCCATTTAATATGCCAGGATTTTGCCCCCAATATGCCATTTAATATGCCAGGATTTGCCCCCAATATGCCATTTAATATGCCAGGATATTGCCCCCAATATGCCATTTTAATATGCCAGGATATTGCCCCCAATATGCCATTTAATATGCCAGGATATTGCCCCCAATATACCATTTTAATATGCCAGGATATTGCCCCCAATATACCATTTAATATGCCAGGATATTGCCCCCAATATGCCATTTAATATGCCAGGATTTTGCCCCCAATATGCCATTTAATATGCCAGGATTTTGCCCCCAATATGCCATTTAATATGCCAGAATATTGCCCCCAATATGCCAGGATATTGCCCCCAATATGCCATTTTAATATGCCAAGATATTGCCCCCAATATGCCATTTTAATATGCCAGGATATTGCCCCCAATATGCCATTTAATATGCCAGGATATTGCCCCTTAGTATGCTCGTTATGCCACCCTCCTCACCCCCTTCCCCAGACCCCAGTACTTACCTCGTTCCTGCTCCGTCTCCCGGTGCTCTGAAGGTCCGTGGCTGTGAGGGAAGCGTTGTGAGCTTCCCTCCAGTCGCGCAGAACAATAAAGTTTGTTTAAAAAAAACACACTTTGTTGACCGCGCGGCTGGAGGGGAGCTCACAACGCTTCCCTCACAGCCACGGACATTCAGAGCACCGGGGGACAGAGCAGAAACGAGGTAAGTTTTAGATTTTTTTTTTTTTTCAGCCACCGATCGGCGTATAACACGCACACAGGGAGAAAAAGTGCGTGTTATACGCCGATAAATACGGTATCTATTAACAAAAGCACTTGTTATAGATAAAAATGATGTGGCTGACTAACTCACTATCTTTATTGATGTCTCCTAAATGTGAACACTAACACATATATACACATTCATATGCTGATCGTGTGCCCACACACACTTGTATGCTGATCAAATACACACATTAGCATGCTCAAAGTGTGTGTATCTGATCAGCATACAAGTATTAGTATATGTGTGTTAGTGTTCCCATTTATTAGACAACTGAGACATAAATAAACAAATTTATATACTAATCAAATACATCACCTCATTGCAGCACCCACCAGACTTGCCAATTATTATTGCAATAGTCCAATAATTCACCCACAGGACACAGCACCCATATTACAACCACAAGGTGCAATATGGCAACTGCACCCACAAGGACTTGTTCCATTTCTGCCCAAAAATCTTGCCCGTGCCGTCTGTGATCATAAACAGATTCCCAATGCAATTTGTCCCCAAACAACTTATCAGTGCCTTCTCGGACCTTCAACAGCTTTTCCAATGCCATCTCAGTGCCCAAGCAGCTCATGAGGCCCGTCATTGTACTCAAATCATTGTACTCATTACACACACTCAGTCAACACACACTCACTCATAGACACACTCAGTTAACACACACTCACTCATAGATACACTCAGTCAACACATACTTACTCACAGACCCACTCAGCCAGCACGCACTCACTGATCCGCTCAGTTAGCTTGCACTCTCTCACAGAGACACTCAGTCAGCACACACTCTCTCAATGATCCGCTCAGTCAGCTTGCACTCTCTCACAGAGACACTCAGTCAGCACACACTCTCTCACAGAGACACTCAGTCAGGACGCACTCACTCACAGATACACTCAGCCAGCACACACTCACGCACTAACACCCAGCCAGCACAGACTCACAGACACACTCAGCCAGAACAGACTCATAGACACACTCAGCCAGTACACATTCACTCACAGACACACTCAGCCAGCACAGCCAGCCTGCTCCCCCAGCTGTCTCTTTCCCACCCAGTGTTGTCTCTCTCTCCCCCCAAAACTTCTCTCTTGTCTCTATCTATCCCCCCTCCCCTTTTCTCTCTGTCCCCCTCCCTCCCCTTGTCTGTGTCTCCCCCCTCGCTCCCCTTATCTGTGTCTCCCCCCCCTTGTCTGTCTATGTCCTCCCCCCTCCCCCTCCCTTTGTCTCTCTCTATCCCCCCTCCCCTTTTATCTCTGTCCCCCTCCCTCCCCTTGTCTGTGTCTCCCCCCCTTGTCTGTCTGTGTCCTCCCCCCTCCCCTTGTCTCTCTCTATCCCCCCCTCCCTTTTGTCTGTCTGTGTCCTCTGTCCCCCCCCCCCCCTCTTACCTGGTTTCGTTCCCTGGTGGCTAGTGGGGGCAGCGGGGGGATGTCTGCACGTATCGTGCAGCCATCCCCCAGCTGCCCGATTCTCCCTGGTGGCTAGCGGGGCAGCAGAGGATGTCTGTGCGACGAGCGCAGACTCCCCTGCTGCCGCCCGGCACGATCGCAGGGACTTCTGTGACGAAAGTGGAAGTACCCGGCTTCTTCATAGAAGCCCCGGCAGTCGTGCCGGGTGGCAGCAGGGGAGTCTGCGCTCATCGCGCAGACATCCCCTGCTGTTAGAGAGGGGGATCCAGGTCCCCTGCAGCTCTGCTGGGGACCTGGATCCCAGTCTTATAGTCTGACCTCAATTTGAGGTCAGATTATAAGACGACCTCAAATGTAAGACGAGGAAGATTTTTCAGAGCATTTGCTCTGAAAAAAACCTCGTCTTATATTCGAGCAAATACGGTAATAGCAAGGTGCAACTCTATCAACAAGATGGGACGGTCAAAATGTTCGGTGTCTGCTTGGGAGAGTTTGGTGTGGGAATGCTTTTCTAAATATAATTTAATATCTCGTTTATGGGCATCAGCCAGTGTGGGGTTCAAGCTGTTGGGAGAAGAGTTATAGAGGTCTGTGTAGAAATCCACAAATTATTTAGCTATATCCTTGGGCATGAGTTGTGGAGTATCCTGGGGACATATGTCAGTTGTTTCTTTTTGCAGAGTGCCCTTGACAGATATTTACCGGGTTTATCCCAATGTTCATAGTAGATTGATTTCAGTTTTGTGAAGTGTCTAAGGGCCTGCTGATTTAAAATGTTAGCCAGTTCCTGACGTAGGTGCACCAATTTCTGAAACTCTACATTACTTCGTGTCTCCTTGTGTGCTGTTTGAAGTGTCAATATTTGGGCATATAGAGAACTTAGCGTCGCTGTATGGAGCCTCTTGCTTTGTGAAGTTATTTTAATGAAATGGCAGCTTAAGGACTGCTTTATGTGCTTCCCAGACCATGAGGAGAGACACATCAGGGGTCGAGTTGTCAGTGCCATCTTGGTCAGTGCTGTCAATGTCTGAGCGGTGAGGATGGCATTGTTCAGTCTCCAAGAGCGTTGCGTTGGCCGTGTTAATGGGCCTGCTAACGTCAGGTAAAGCGGAGCGTGGTCAGACCAGGTAATTGTCCCATTTTGGACCGCACATAGAAGATGCAGATGGTAGTGAGTCATAAATAAATAATCGATACTGGAATATCTGTTGTGCGGGGAGGAATAGAAGCTATAGTCTCTTGTGGTGGGGTGAAGGGCACGCCAGCAGTCAATTAGTTAGTTGTCCGTAAGTAATTTCTTAATTTTTCTCGTAATGCGAACTGGTGTATGGGTGGTGGTCGTGGAGGTGTAAAGGATAGGGTCAAGTGCAATATTAAAATCTCCATCCAGAATTGTAAGGCCTTCCTGGAAACCCTGCAACTGAGACAGGGCCCTAGAGAGGCATACCTGTTGCTGCTTGTTGGGTAGGTAGATGTTAGCTAACGTCTGCAATGGTGCCTTTGACAAAAACAAATCTACTGTCACGGTCAGTCAATTGTACTACTTCTTTGAATGGAACCAAATTTCGAAGTAGTAGTCCCTAGAGGTCAGTTTGGCAAAAACCATACCCCTGACGTGTGTTTCCTGCAAAAATGCTATGGACGTTTTGTTAAATTTAAGATCTCTCAGCAGATGGGATCTCTTTTCGGGCATGTTTAGTCCCTTAGTGTTTAATGTAAAAATATTCAGGTCTGCTGGCACGAACACTGTTGCGGAGGTAGTGGGGGCCATGTGTATTGTTGCGACTGTTGTTCAGGGTAGGGAAGGGGCAGTTTAGGATGGCGGGGATAGGGTATAGGTTGTGGGAGGGGGTCAACTAAACAAGAAAATTACCTTTATTGGTCAGGAGGACAGGGCCGTTACCAGGAACGGGTCAGGTCCAGTGTCCTGGCTGACACTACCATGTGGCATCCATCAGTAATGGGGGAAGAGGTTGCCATCACAGAGGGGAAGTCAACCAACGAAAGGGACAATTCCACCAATTTACCAAGTGAGTGGGACGGTTTGTCACCTTCCAACATAAACATAAAATAACGCACATAACACAGCCAAAGTTGGTGAACAGCAAAACAGGAGAATTGGCAGCAGAAAGGTTGACAACCAGAGTGCCGGTCGTATGTCACAGGTCATAAGATAAGAGAGCCGCAGGTGACAGTTTACCACCCCATATGGGTCCAGGTATACCTAAATTAGCGGAAAGGAAACCACCAAAAATTCCAAGGTGGAGTGGACATGAGCCCTGCGCACAACTGCATGTCACTGGGAACGCATATTTAGTTCGAGTAAAGGAGAAGGATAAACTTGATCAGTAGCCTGGGTAGCCCGTAGTGGGAGTTAAGGGTCAAAGTCCAGACCTGGCTGTTATCCTAGACGAGAGAAAGTGTCTCGATCACCCGGCCTACCTGGCACTCCAGGTCATGTTGTGCTGGAGAAGGGAACTGAAGCCTATTCCTCAATTTCCACCGCCCAATGGAAGCTGCGGTGTGGAGATTCGGGCCTGGTACGTGAGGGTTGAGGCCTTCCACCAAAGCCCCTGTTGGGACGTACCTGGCAACCCGATGGACCACTCAGCTCTGGATCACTTCAATCTGGAATGCTGACATTTGTGAGAGCCAGTTCCTTCAAGATTGCAGGCAGCTCCTGATGATATCGTAGAACTAATGTGCGGGTCTCCGTCTGGATTGTCAGGATAAACGGTAGACATGTGCATTCGTTTTCGGACTAATGCATTTTCGTCCGAAAATAGCATTTTCGTCTATTCGTCCGAAAAACGAAGAACGAAAATGCTAAGCTAACGAAAGCCGAATGAACGAATGGTTAATAAACGAAAATCATTCGTTCATTCGTCCATTCGTAGTACTATTGCATTCTATAAGCCGAAATAGAGTCGGTTTATAGAATACAATAGCATTTAACTATACGGAGACAGAGTCTCCATTCATAAAATTATGAATGGAGACTTTGTCTCCGTATAGTTAAAAGCCGACAGCCTATAAACCGAATGTTCGGTTTATAGACTTTCGGCTTATGGAATACATGTATTCCTATTGCTATTCTATAAACCGAACGTTCGGTTTATAGAATAGCAATAGGAATACATGTATTCCATAAGCCGACAGCCTATAAACCGAACGTTCGGTTTATAGGCTGTGGGCATTTAACTATACGGAGACAAAGTCTCCATTCATATGAATGGAGACTCTGTCTCCGTATAGTTAAATGCCCACTGCCTATAAACCGAACGTTCGGTTTATAGGCTGTCGGCTTTTAACTATACGGAGACAAAGTCTCCATTCATAATTTTATGAATGGAGACTCTGTCTCCGTATAGTTAAAAGCCGACAGCCTATAAACCGAACGACTTTCGGTTTATAGACTTTCGGCTTATGGAATACATGTATTCCTATTGCTATTCTAGCCATAGGATTACATGTATTACATAAGCCGAAAGTCTATAAACCGAACGTTCGGTTTATAGGCTGTCGGCATTTTACTACACGGAGACAAAGTCTCCATTCATAATTTTATGAATGGAGACTCTGTCTCTGTATAGTTAAATGCCGACAGCCTATAAACCGAACGTTCGGTTTATAGACTTTCGGCTTATGTAATACATGTAATCCTATGGCTAGAATAGCATAGGAATACATGTATTCCATAAGCCGAAAGTCTATAAACCGAAAGTCGTTCGGTTTATAGGCTGTCGGCTTTTAACTATACGGAGACAGAGTCTCCATTCATAAAATTATGAATGGAGACTTTGTCTCCGTATAGTTAAAAGCCGACAGCTTATAAACCGAACGTTCGGTTTATAGGTTGTCGGCTTTTAACTATACGGAGACAAAGTCTCCATTCATAATTTTATGAATGGAGACTTTGTCTCCGTATAGTTAAAAGCAGACAGCCTATAAACCGAACGTTCGGTTTATAGGCTGTGGGCATTTAACTATACGGAGACAGAGTCTCCATTCATATGAATGGAGACTTTTGTCTCCGTATAGTTAAAAGCCGACAGCTCATAAACCGAACGTTCGGTTTATAGGTTGTCGGCTTTTAACTATACGGAGACAAAGTCTCCATTCATAATTTTATGAATGGAGACTTTGTCTCCGTATAGTTAAAAGCCGACAGCCTATAAACCGAACGACTTTCGGTTTATAGACTTTCGGCTTATGGAATACATGTATTCCTATTGCTATTCTAGCCATAGGATTACATGTATTACATAAGCCGAAAGTCTATAAACCGAACGTTCGGTTTATAGGCTGTCGGCATTTTACTACACGGAGACAAAGTCTCCATTCATAATTTTATGAATGGAGACTCTGTCTCCGTATAGTTAAAAGCCGACAGCCTATAAACCGAACGACTTTCGGTTTATAGACTTTCGGCTTATGGAATACATGTAATCCTATGGCTATTCTATAAACCGAACATTCGGTTTATAGAATAGCCATAGGATTACATGTATTCCATAAGCCGAAAGTCTATAAACCGAAAGTCGTTCGGTTTATAGACTTTTGGCTTATAGAAAACATGTAGTACTATTGCCTTTCTATGAACCGAACGAGAGCCCCATTCATAAGAATTTCTTATGAATGGGGCTCTCGTTCGGTTTATAGAAAGCCAATAGTATTACATTGTATTTCTATAAAACGAACTAATTAAAATTAACGAAACGAAAATAATGAACGAATTTCGTCTGAAACGAATGCAGTAATGAACGAAATTCGTTTTAGACGAAATAAATAACATTTTCGTCCGAATGGACGAAAACGAAACGAAAATTTTAGTTTTGCACATGTCTAATAAACGGGTGTCCCCAAAAATACCTGATATTTCTCTGTTGTAGGAGTAGGGTCAGCGGCCACAGCGTTCTGCGGGCTTGTAACGTGAGGTCGGACAAGTCATGGCAAAATGTAACACAGTGGCCCTCATAATCCCAATAATCATAATCCTGGATGGTATAGGGGTGATAAAGTCACTGAAACCCATCTTCCAGGGTGCGGAGGTTAAAATATCTTGAGCACACGGCAGGAGCACTGGATCTGGGGTCCCAGAATCACTATCCTCCGACGAGCGCTGGCTGTCCGGTGAGCATGCCTCATGGTCCGCTTCCAACTGGGAGGCCAGAGCTGCAGGGGTTTGTAAAAAGTCTCTTAGCGAGCTGTTAGACGGATTTTCTTTAGTGCCCGGGATAGCTGGTGTCCCAGGGCCCCCGTTTATTGCGTCCGATCTTCAGTTTTTTGCTCTAGGGTGCTGTGTGATAGCAAATATAGTTAGGAAGGAATGCTGAGCTCCGAAACTATGCGACCATCTTCTTTGAACGGCAAGCCATGCCCCCAGATTTATAACACTGACTCTGAAGCCCGAAAATGAGCCCCATCTAGTAATTAAGTTCAAAATCTTAGCCAAAAATATTGATGGCTTCGTTATAAATAGCATCAAGTCATCCATGGAAGCAGCCACTTTGATTTCGTTCAGCCCTATTTTCACACAGGGCATTGTTGCTCAATATAGAATACTCTGATTATAGGATCAAAGCATATGTTAAAAAGCAATGAGGAAAGGGGAAATCTCTAAGGAACGTCTCTATACATCTTTACCTCTTCAGAGTCAAGTCGGTTTACCCAAATTTTAGTGATGGGATTATTGTTTTTGGGCCTGAGTGCCCAATTTTTGTCCAAAACCGATTTGCAGACCTCAAAGTGCCAACACCGCATACACACACACTTATACTCATACTCCCAGACACATATACCCACACACACACACTTATACTCATACACACATTTATACTTATACACTTATATACTCATACACACACTTATACTCATCCACACAAACTTATACTCTGCCTCACACACACTTATACACACACTTATACACACACACACTTATACTCATACTCACACACACACTCACTTACTTATACTCATACTCACACATGCTTACTCACACACACTTATACCCACACACATTTATGCTCATAATCACACATATTTATACTCATACACACACTTATACTCTTACACACACATATACACTCATACACACACACACAGCAGGGTTCACTCCTCACCGCTTATTTGCTCCGTCCGAGAGGAGCAGTCATCAGTGGGTAAAAGACGGGTGCCGCCGGTCATCTGCTCCTTCTCCCAATAATCAGGCACATGTGCGATATATGGAGAAGTGTTCAAGATGGAAAGCAAATAGCTGAGATTAAGTGTTAAGTGTTCAGAAAGGAGTTTGTAAAACTCTGCTGTAAAGCCATCTGGTCCAGGAGACTTGTTATTTCTTAATTTTTTAATAATCGATTGAATTTCAGTCACAGTGATGGGTGCGTTAAGACATTGCCTCTGTGGTTCAGTCAGTCCTTGTAAATCCGCTGTCTGAATAGTTCTATTCCTATGTCAAAGTTATATGGTTCTGCACTTTATAAGCAGTTAAAATGTTGTTACCTAAATCGATTGCGTCTACAAGTTAATGATTTGGGCCTAGTCTGATGTTATTTACCGTACTTCTTTAGATACTTCTCCTTTCTTCCTGTAAACTGCTACAATCTTTATTGTAGTTCAGTAGTTCAGTACTCTGAATATAACTGGACGAGGTCTGGTCCCTTTTTTTCCGGGGCCAAACAGTGTGCTCTTTCAATTTGAAGTGTCACGTGATCAGGGTAATGTCCAGATCTTCATGTAGACGTCGCAATAGGTAAAATCTGTATGGTGACGTATGTTGTCCCACTGACTATGATTTTCATCTATCTGGTCTTGTAGTGCTTGTATCGTATATGCGTGAGACTCTGTGAAATCCATTATTTACTTCATTTATTTATTTTTAACCTGTGACATATTCAAAAATGTGTCCATACTGAAACAGTGTAATGAACAGTACATATCTCAATTCTTATTTCTAATCCACACGCCAACAGTGCCACCTAATGGAGTGAACCAGTAAGTCACTAAACTGTGTTTCTCTCAGCTTGTCAGTGTTGAGATTCTTATGTTCCCCAAGAGGACATCAATTCACAGACAAATGTATAGACAGAATAATTAGTTGGTTTTCAGCAGTTTGAGGGAATTCAAGTGTAATCCAATGGCAGATACAGCGAAACAAACAGTTCACATGTGGTTTCACAGGTTCAAGAAATGCCACATAAAAATTCTGCAATGAATGCTGACAATATCCAATAAGGAATAGTCACATAAATACACATTACTTCCAAATGGTAATTGGGTATTTTCCACTGCAATTAAAGTTACACTATGAATGATTGCAGATTAATGAGACCAAAGACCTTTAGTTGGGGGCATTGGGGTGACTTTTGGTTTTTGTGAACTGCAATGTATGCAGTGTAATTTAAACAGACCCCTGGGCCGGGCCAAACCTGGATCCGGAGGCTTTGCAGCCTTATTAAATAATAATAATGAAAATGTATCTCTCATAAGCAGTGGTGACATGGTCTCGGAAGTGATAAAATAGGATAAAACTTACACAAACAAACAAACAAACGTGTGTATGACTGTTCCCAGAAGTGGATATATCATCCCGAATGAAGATTCACTCACACTTTTCAGAGCCCAAAATATTCTGTTTCTGGTTTCAATCACTCTGAATGAACTAATGGAGATGTGAACCTTCTGTGCTTCAGCTTCAATTGTATTAATTTGTGTTAACAAAAAGGAAAGCACAATGCAATAAAGACAAACTGCGCATGTCTACTACCCTCTTTTACTTATAGAAATTCCATCATATTGTTGTATAGCAGTATCATTCATAATAAAACCATGGTAAATTGGAAGCATAAATTAATGGTTATAAAAAAAATACTTCTTGTTCAAATGCGCATAACATTCGCCGGTGAAATTTTTTTTGGGCTTCATGGTGTCAAAATTTGAGGGACGCATTAGATTTGCGTAAATACGGTTCTTGCCAGCATATATTCACATTGACGGAGCCGAAAAATGTAAGAGAATATTTTTGGCTCTGAAAAGTATGAGTGAATCTACATTGGGGATGATATATTCACTTCTGTGAACAATCATACAGATATATACATTTGTTTTGTGTGTGTTTTATTCTATGTTACCATTTCTAAAACCATTTCATTACTGCTTTTTATAGATAAGTTTTCATTACTATTATTGATTTTTTCTTTTAGCGCAACACTCATATATTTTCACTGTTTTATTAGTGTGCTGTAAATAAAGGCCACAGGGTTGTGTTTTTTTTAAGCCTTTACCTTATAAGTCAATGTGCCTATTTTTTTTTACTTTTTCCATATTGGTGATGCACTCATACACACCAGACACTCTGAACTCATAGAACTGAGGCAAATTAGAGAAGGAAAGGGGCCGCTTAATTCACGTGTATACAGGTTGAGTATCCCTTATCCAGAAATCCGTTATCCGCTAGATTAATTAATTTCCTTCTGGTAATCTGGACAAACTATCTGTAAAATATGTCTCACCATTGGCTTACCTAACATACGCTTCTGCACATGCCCAGAGGTCTTCCCACAACATCTGCACAGAGCTCTAAGCTCCAGTTGATGCATGCTCATGCTGGGACTTTTATATTATAGCTTCTCCAGTGTCCCCCAAAACAGGACACTGCAGCAGCAGCAGCATTCTAGGACTGTTCTCCCTATTAATAGACAAAATGATCATACAATTAAGTAATTTATATAAAATTAACACCCCCCCCCCCCCCCCCCCGGTATCTGGAGACTGGCCAAGGTGTTCCAATAAAGGTGTCATAACGACCCCGACACAGCACTTCAGCCCTCCTTGAATTAAGTCAAATTACAGCTCTGACTTTCCATTTTAAGGGGCAGCCAGTGATGTTAATGCAGCACCGAAACGTTTATATTAGCATCTTCAAGCAGTTATGTACCAAACTACAGCCAGAATGTAGGATGCTGTAATTAATCAGTCCCGCCACGGGGTGTCGCTGTCTACAAAAGTCGCCATGTCCCTTCTCTTCGTTACACAGAAGGTCACAGGTTCCTAACACATCATGGCGGCCTCCTGCAGAATACATGCTGGCCGGTGGCTTGGCAAGTTAAGGACATCGATACCCGTCCGGTCCTGCACTACAACAAGGTCCGCTGAATATTTTCTTTCGGGAACAGTTAATAAAACAGAAGAAGAAAACCAAAGTGGAGAAAGGGTGAGCGGGGTAAAGATAGCAGGGGGTGTGGACATCCTTGTGACAGGATTACCAATAAACATGTTCATGTTTTGCAGCTATTGAGGACTATATTACCAAATTTGCTTAATTACATAGCAACCGCACATGCCATTTAATAATTCTTGGTAATTCCCAAGCAATAACCATTCAACTATTAACCCTAAAACAAACATGTTCCTCCTTTGACCATTTGCAGGCTTTGAAGCTATGCTGCTATGTCACTGGTTAACCCCTTAGTGACATGATCTTGTCTTTCTCTTGGTGACCAGGGCTGTTTTGACATTTCTGGGGTGTTTGTGTTTAGCTGTAATTTTCTTCTTTCTCGCATACTGTACCCACAGCACACAAATTGTTGTTTTATTACCATAAGAAGGACTTTAATTAGATACCATTATCTTCATCATATCTTGTAATTTACTACTAAAACAAAATCATAAAATATGATGAAAAAATTAAGCTTCTTCTAACTTCGACCTAAAAAATAATTTACACAAATACAATCATGAAAAAGTTTCTACATTTTGTCCCGAGTTCAGAAATATGCTTGTTTCCATGTTTTCTACAGTTTTTTTGCGAGTTATAAGACAAAAAACAAAAATAGTATTCTTTTTCCGTATAGTGACCTTTTGACCCTAACCCTAAATTTAACTCTAACCCTTATGCTAAGCCTTCATTTATTTTAATTCAATTGTAACCCTATCCCTTATGCTAATTCTAATTTAATTGTAACCCTAACCCTATATTTTATCTAATTACCGTATTTGCTCGATTATAAGACGACCCTGATTATAAGACGACCCCCCAAACTTTGGATATTCCTTTAGGAAAAAAACTAAAAGCCTGAATATAAGACTACCCTATAGTAAAAAAGTTAAACTTGTATATATTCACATGTAAATTGCTTTTTTAATAAAAAAGGATGATATCAAAAAATGCATTTCTTGTTTTTATTTCCTTTTATGTGCCAATGCTGCCTCTCTCTTTACCTTGCCCCCAGCTTTGTCTCTCTCCCCCCCTTAGTGTTGCCTCTCTCCCGTCCCTTTGTCTCGCCCCTCGCTCCCCTTGTTTCTCTCTGCCCCCTCCCCTTTTTACTCTGTGCCCCCCTCCTTCCCCTTGTTTCTCTCTGCCCCCCCTCCCCTTGTTACTCTCTGTGCCCCCTCCCTCCGCTTGTCTTTCTACCCCTCCCTCCCTCACCTGTTTCTTGCTCCCTGGTGGCTAGTGGGGGCAGCCGGGGGATGTCTGCACGATACGTGCAGACATCCTCCATGCTGCCCGACACCTCCGTCTATTATGACGGACAGCTCATCTGTCATAATAGACGGCAGTGTCGGGCAGCATGGGGATGTCTGCACGATAGTGCAGACATCCCCCGGCTGCCTGATTCTCCTGGTGGCTAGTGGAGGCAGCGGAGGATGTCTGCGCGATGAGCGCAAACTCCCTCGGCTGCCGCCCGGCATGACTCCCGGGACTTTTATGATGAAGCCGGAAGGACCCGACTTCATCATAGAAGTCCCGGCGGTCGTGCCGGGCGGCAGCTCTGCGGGGGATCTGGATCCCTGTTTTATAGTCTGACCTCGATTAATCTTTTTCGGAAAAAAACCTTGTCTTATAATCGAGCAAATACGGTAAGTCTTTTTTTAATTTTTTTTTTATTGCAATGTTGCTGACTGCCTCTAGGGGCAGTCAAGTAACAGCATTAGAGCAACGGAAATTATTTTTTTACCCACATCTGACACTCTACCCACGAGGGCAGCAGCCATATTGGAGGAGCATGCTGCGCTCCAATATGGCGGAGCCATCGTGGGTGCCCCAGATTAAAAATTTTGGTGCTGCCTAATGCCTCGACATCGAGGCAATATAGCAGCACTGCCAGAGTGTTTTTTCTCAATCGTTGGTCACGAAAACACTCGTTGCACCGCATGTCGTGCAGGCATGTCCTTTGTCAGCAATGGAGTTGCCAGCTGGACATGCCTGACACGGCATTTGTCGCAAAAGGGGTTAACTGTCATTGAACTGTACAATAGTTTGGATATGTTGCACTTAGAGAGTTTTTATTTGGAATTAAGGATGGGACATAGTTTATGCGAATCATACAAATTTTGTACCAGTTTATTATCCCATAATGCAATAAAAATGAATAAAAAGACTTATCTTTGTTATATATCATTTACCTAGTTCACTTACAGTTAACGTTTTGGGGTGCAGCTGTGTGAAGTAAATTTTCTGATGCTCAGCCAGCTAATGATGGTGTTTTGTGTAATTAGAAAAATACTGCATCATATAAAGTAAACAAAAAAGCAACTTTTTCAGCATCTTTTTACCATCTCCCTAAAAACTGCCGGTAAAGTATAGTTACAGGAGAATGATACATGATTTTAAAGTAAAAATAAGTGCATTGCACATTTATTAGAATCCTGTACAACATACAGAAAACAAGCTAGTTGGAACTGCCCTGTTAAAGGTGAAACATGCATTTTAAAGTACTTTAAAACAGGGCTTGACAAATTTAATTTTATTCTAGGAGCCAGCAAAAATTTTTAGGAGCCAGACAATCACGCAAACATACACTCAATTCATAAACACACACACACCAACCCACGTCACATATACACCCCCACACACACCAACCCACGTCACATATACACCCCCACACACACCAACCCACGTCACATATACACCCCACACACACACACCAACCCACTTCACATATACACCCCACACACACACACCAACCCACTTCACATATACACCCCACACACACCAACCCACTTCACATATACACCCCACACACACCAACCCACTTCACATATACACCCCACACACACCAACCCACTTCACATATACACACACAAACACTTCACATATACACACACACACACTTCACATATACACCCCCCCTTCACATATAAACCTCCCCCCCACACTTCACATATACACATATATACCCCCCCTTCACATATAAACCTCCCCCCCACACTTCACATATATACCCCCCCTTCACACATACATCTCCCCCCCACTTCACATATACACATATATACCCCCCCTTCACACATACATCTCCCCCCAACTTCACATATACACATATATACCCCCCTTCACACATACATCTCCCCCCCCACTTCACATATACACATATATACCCCCCCTTCACACATACACCCCCCCTTCACATATACACCTCCCCCCCACACTTCACATATACACCTCCCCCCCCCCACACTTCACATATATACCCCCCCTTCACATATACATCTCCCCCCCCACACTTCACATATATACCCCCCCTTCACATATACATCTCCCCCCCACACTTCACATATATACCCCCCCTTCACATATACATCTCCCCCCCACACTTCACATATATACCCCCCCTTCACATATACATCTCCCCCCCACACTTCACATATATACCCCCCCTTCACATATACACCTCCCCCCCCCCACACTTCACATATATACCCCCCCTTCACATATACATCTCCCCCCCACACTTCACATATATACCCCCCCTTCACATATACATCTCCCCCCCACACTTCACATATATACCCCCCCTTCACATATACATCTCCCCCCCACACTTCACATATAAGTTTTTTTTTTCCCCCTTTCTAAACTTGAGTGCTGGGTGTCGTCACTTGACAACTCAGCACTTAGCCGAAAGAGCCATGAAGATCGGCTGCGGCACGAATGTTCCCCCCCCCCCTGCTGCCTTACCTCATTGCTGGGGAGGGGGAACATTCGTGCTGCAGCCGATCCTCATGGCTCTTTCGGCTGAACACTAACACACACGTTGCGCGAGGGGGGCGGAGCTTGCCATCTGTGCAATCCGCACAGACTTACCCCCTCACGCTGCAAAAAATGGATAGCAGCGGCAAGGGGAACATTAAGGTAACAGCACCCGGGCGCCAGGCTCAATTTCCAGGTCGCCATGGCGACCTGGCGCCCGGGTTTTGTCGAGCCCTGCTTTAAAAGCATATTAATATGCATTCATATTTGGAAGATGCATTTTGGGCCTTTTAATAATCACTGTAACCACAAAGTGGAATTGTGTTGTTTATGTGGCTCATGCAAGAGGCCTAACACTGGCCCATACACTTCAGTGATGTGATCCTAGATGGACTGATCTGTTTGGAGTGTGACATCTACAAAGTGCAAGTCTGGTAATCACATGCTCATCTCTTGAGGAAAGAAGCCTGAATGGTTGACTAGTAGCTTCCACATTTCTGTTTGAACAGTATAAGTACAGTCAGTCTTTGTGTCATGGATATTTAATTAGGTCTAATGAGTTGATTTTGTTCCCTTTTACTTTGGGTTAAAGTAACAGAACAGATTCAAGGTAATGGAATATTTGTGTGTTCACTAAATATGACACTGTTATTGTGTAGCAGTGTATTGCTTGAAAGTGAAGTATGATCATAAACCATATTCTATGATGAGCATCATATATGTAATACATAGACTCTCCTATACTTACATGTATATGTATAGTAACTATTTGTTTTATTTTGTGCATATGTGTATTTTTTTTATTTTTTTTTATTCTATAGTGCATGAGTTATCTGCTTTTGTCTTACTGCTCACACTAAGTAAATTGAAACCACAAAATAAAAACCGTGTTGGTGGAAAAAACGCTGTGAGCAATAACTCTTAACACATGTCTAAACATCTGTCTTAAAATGGATGTGCAATCGAAATCGTGCTTAGTTCTGAAAGGTCTAGTATCTTAAAGGGACTTATCACCTAAACCAGGGCTTGACAAATTTAATTTAGTTTTAGGAGCCAGCTAAAAAATTTAGGAGCCAGACAACGGCACATCACAATATCAAACGCACGGAGACAGTCGCATACACCCACCTCACATACACAGCCAGTTACATTCACACACCACATACAGTCAGTTACATTCACACACACCCCACAAACAGTCACATTCACACACCACATACAGTCAGTTACATTCACACACACCCCACAAACAGTCACATTCACACACACATCACATACAGCCAGTTACATTCACACATACATACACAGCCAGTTACATTCACACATACATACACAGCCAGTTACATTCACACATACATACACAGCCAGTTACATTCACAGCCAGTTACATTCACTCATACATACACAGCCAGTTACATTGACTCATACATACACAGCCAGTTACATTGACTCATACATACACAGCCAGTTACATTCTCATACATACACAGCCAGTTACATTCACACATACATACACAGCCAGTTACATTCACACATACATACATAGCCAGTTACATTCACACATACATACATAGCCAGTTACATTCACACATACATACACAGCCAGTTACATTCACACATACATACACAGCCAGTTACATTCACTCATACATACACAGCCAGTTACATTCACTCATACATACACAGCCAGTTACATTCACTCATACATACACAGCCAGTTACATTCACTCATACATACACAGCCAGTTACATTCACACATACATACATACACAGCCAGTTACATTCACACATACATACACAGCCAGTTACATTCACGCATACATACATACACAGCCAGTTACATTCACACATGCATACATACACAGCCAGTTACATTCACACATACATACATACATACATAGCCAGTTACATTCACACATACATACATAGCCAGTTACATTCACACATACATACATAGCCAGTTACATTCACACATACATACATAGCCAGTTACATTCACACATACATACATAGCCAGTTACATTCACACATACATACATAGCCAGTTACATTCACTCATACATACATAGCCAGTTACATTCACTCATACATACACAGCCAGTTACATTCACACATACATACACAGCCAGTTACATTCACACATACATACATACACAGCCAGTTACATTCACACATACATACACAGCCAGTTACATTCACACATGCATACATACACAGCCAGTTACATTCACACATACATACATACATACATAGCCAGTTACATTCACACATACATACATAGCCAGTTACATTCACACATACATACATAGCCAGTTACATTCACACATACATACACAGCCAGTTACATTCACACATACATACACAGCCAGTTACATTCACACATACATACACAGCCAGTTACATTCACACATACATACACAGCCAGTTACATTCACTCATACATACACAGCCAGTTACATTGACTCATACATACACAGCCAGTTACATTGACTCATACATACACAGCCAGTTACATTCTCATACATACACAGCCAGTTACATTCACACATACATACACAGCCAGTTACATTCACACATACATACATACATAGCCAGTTACATTCACACATACATACATAGCCAGTTACATTCACACATACATACACAGCCAGTTACATTCACACATACATACACAGCCAGTTACATTCACACATACATACACAGCCAGTTACATTCACTCATACATACACAGCCAGTTACATTCACTCATACATACACAGCCAGTTACATTCACTCATACATACACAGCCAGTTACATTCACTCATACATACACAGCCAGTTACATTCACACATACATACATACACAGCCAGTTACATTCACACATACATACACAGCCAGTTACATTCACACATACATACATACACAGCCAGTTACATTCACACATGCATACATACACAGCCAGTTACATTCACACATACATACATACATACATAGCCAGTTACATTCACACATACATACATAGCCAGTTACATTCACACATACATACATAGCCAGTTACATTCACACATACATACATAGCCAGTTACATTCACACATACATACATAGCCAGTTACATTCACACATACATACATAGCCAGTTACATTCACTCATACATACATAGCCAGTTACATTCACTCATACATACATAGCCAGTTACATTCACTCATACATACACAGCCAGTTACATTCACACATACATACATACATAGCCAGTTACATTCACACATACATACATACATAGCCAGTTACATTCACTCATACATACACACAGACCAAAGAACAAAAATGTATTTCTTAGGGTGTCCTCCCTCCCTGCTGCTTACCTCATTGCAGGGGAGGGGGACATTTATGCTGGAGCCCGATCTTCTTTCGGTTCCTGTGCCGTGTTGTCACGTGACAATCGGCACTACAGCGTGTTGCGCGAGGGGGCGGCGCTTACAGTCTGTGTGATCCGCACAGACTTTCTCCCCTCGCGCTGAAAGTAAAACGGATGGCACCCGGCAAGGTCACCCTGTGACAAACGGCACCCGGGCGCCAGGTCTGATTTCCTGGTCGCCATGGCGACCTGGCGCCCGGGGTTTGTCGAGCCCTGACCTAAACATTGTTTTTACTTTGCATGTAGAGAATCATTTTTTTGAACATTTTTCTATATATTGTGTTGGCTTAATTAGGAGATATCATGAGCTTGGAGTGTTTCTGTGGAGTCTCATGTTTATGACATCACCTGTGGCTTGATCACACATAGGCTTAGCAGACTGCCTTAATGAATATTTTTGTTCCGTTTTTACAAATGAAAATGAGGGTAAGGGACCTCATTTAGGGAAAAAGACTAATGAGTCTTTTGATACATGTAAGTTTACAGAGGAAGAGGTTTTACTTCAGCTGTCTAAAGTACAGGGAGTGCAGAATTATTAGGCAAATGAGTATTTTGACCACATCATCCTCTTTATGCATGTTGTCTTACTCCAAGCTGTATAGGCTCGAAAGCCTACTACCAATTAAGCATATTAGGTGATGTGCATCTCTGTAATGAGAAGGGGTGTGGTCTAATGACATCAACACCCTATATCAGGTGTGCATAATTATTAGGCAACTTCCTTTCCTTTGGCAAAATGGGTCAAAAGAAGCACTTGACAGGCTCAGAAAAGTCAAAAATAGTGAGATATCTTGCTGAGGGATGCTGCACTCTTAAAATTGCAAAGCTTCTGAAGCGTGATCATCGAACAATCAAGCGTTTCATTCAAAATAGTCAACAGGGTCGCAAGAAGCGTGTGGAAAAACCAAGGCGCAAAATAACTGCCCATGAACTGAGAAAAGTCAAGCGTGCAGCTGCCACGATGCCACTTGCCACCCGTTTGGCCATATTTCAGAGCTGCAACATCACTGGAGTGCCCAAAAGCACAAGGTGTGCAATACTCAGAGACATGGCCAAGGTAAGAAAGGCTGAAAGACGACCACCACTGAACAAGACACACAAGCTGAAACGTCAAGACTGGGCCAAGAAATATTTCAAGACTGATTTTTCTAAGGTTTTATGGACTGATGAAATGAGAGTGAGTCTTGATGGGCCCTTGGCTGGATTGGTAATTGGCAGAGAGCTCCAGTCCGACTCAGACGCCAGCAAGGTGGAGGTGGAGTACTGGTTTGGGCTGGTATCATCAAAGATGAGCTTGTGGGGCCTTTTCGGGTTGAGGATGGAGTCAAGCTCAACTCCCAGTCCTACTGCCAGTTCCTGGAAGACACCTTCTTCAAGCAGTGGTACAGGAAGAAGTCTGCATCCTTCAAGAAAAACATGATTTTCATGCAGGACAATGCTCCATCACACGCGTCCAAGTACTCCACAGCGTGGCTGGCAAGAAAGGGTATAAAAGAAGAAAATCTAATGACATGGCCTCCTTGTTCACCTGATCTGAACCCCATTGAGAACCTGTGGTCCATCATCAAATGTGAGATTTACAAGGAGGGAAAACAGTACACCTCTCTGAACAGTGTCTGGGAGGCTGTGGTTGCTGCTGCACGCAATGTTGATGGTGAACAGATCAAAACACTGACAGAATCCATGGATGGCAGGCTTTTGAGTGTCCTTGCAAAGAAAGGTGGCTATATTGGTCACTGATTTGTTTTTGAATGTCAGAAATGTATATTTGTGAATGTTGAGATGTTATATTGGTTTCACTGGTAAAAATAAATAATTGAAATGGGTATATATTTGTTTTTTGTTAAGTTGCCTAATAATTATGCACAGTAATAGTCACCTGCACACACAGATATCCCCCTAAAATAGCTAAAACTAAAAACTACTTCCAAAAATATTCAGCTTTGATATTAATGAGTTTTTTGGGTTCATTGAGAACATGTTGTTGTTCAATAATAAAATTAATCCTCAAAAATACAACTTGCCTAATAATTCTGCACTCCCTGTAAAGACAAATAAGTCGATGGGACCTGATGGGATACATCCAAAGTTATTAAAAGAACTTAGTGGTGTACTAGCAAAACCGTTAACAGATTTATTTAACCAATCATTGTTAACGGGAGTAGTTCCAGAAGATTGGAAATTAGCTAATGTTGTGCCCATTCACAAGAAAGGTAGTAGGGAGGAGGCGGGCAACTATAGACCAGTAAGTCTTACTTCAGTAGTGGGGAAAATAATGGAAACCTTGTTAAAGAATAGGATTGTTGAACATCTAAAGTCGCTTGGATTTCAAGATCAGAGACAGCATGGATTTACTTCAGGGAGATCATGCCAAACTAATCTTATTGATTTTTTTGATTGGGTGACTAAAATAATAGATCAGGGTGGTGCAGTAGACATTGCTTACCTAGATTTCAGTAAGGCTTTTGACACTGTCGCACATAGAAGGCTTATTAATAAACTGAAATCTTTGAATTTGGATTTCAATATTGTTGAATGGATTAGACCAGGGGTCCTCAAACTTTTTAAACAGGGGGCCAGTTCACTGTCCCTCAGACCGTTGAAGGGCCGGACTATAGTAAAAATAAAAACTATGAAGAAATTCCTATGCACACTGCATATATCTTATTTTGAACAAAACGAGAACAAATACAATATTTAAAGTAAAGTTAAATCAACAAACTTACCAGTATTTCAATGGGAATAGTGTGCCAGTCAGAGCCCAGGAATATGATGCCAGTCAGATGCCCAGGAATATGATGCCAGTCAGATGCCCAGGAATATGATGCCAGTCAGATGCCCAGGAATATTATGCCAGTCAGATGCCCAGGAATATTATGCCAGTCAGATGCCCAGGAATATTATGCCAGTCAGATGCCCAGGAATATTATGCCAGTCAGATGCCCAGGAATATTTTGCCAGTCAGATGCCCAGGAATATTTTGCCAGTCAGATGCCCAGGAATATTTTGCCAGTCAGATGCCCAGGAATATTGTGCCAGTCAGAGCCCAGGAATAGTGCTCGTTATCCCTCCCTCCTCCCCCGCTTCCACATCACTTACCTCCAGCTGCTGTGTCCCCGGACGTCTCGCGCAGTGTCCTCCTGTGGAGGAGGGAAACAGTTACCGGATCCGGATGTGACCTAACGTCACATCCGGTCGCGGTGATTTTTTTTTTTATTTTTTTTTATTTTTTTTTCTTCCTGCAGCCGCATCCTTTGCGGCTGCCAGAAAGAAAAAAAAAGTAAACAGTGCGGAGGGGGGGGGGGGCCGGCAGCACCCCCCGCGGGCCACATAAATGTTCTCGGCGGGCCGCATGTGGCCCGCGGGCCGGTAGTTTGAGGACCCCTGGATTAGACAATGGCTGAGTGACAGGCAACAGAGGGTTGTAGTCAATGGGGTATATTCGATGCAAGGTCTTGTTACTAGTGGGGTACCTCAGGGATCTGTACTTGGACCCATTCTCTTTAATATTTTTATTAGCGATATTGCAGAAGGTCTTGTTGGCAAAGTATGTCTTTTTGCTGATGATACAAAGATTTGCAGCAGGGTTGATATTCATGGAGGGATAAGCCAAATGGCAAATGATTTAGCTAAACTAGAAAAATGGTCAGAGCAGTGGCAACTGACATTTAATGTGGACAAGTGCAAGATTATTCACCTTGGGCGTAAAAACCCAAAAGCTGAATATAGACTATTTGGTACAGTCCTAACCTCAACATCTGAGGAAAGGGATTTAGGAGTAATAATTTCAGAGGACTTGAAGGTAGGTAGGCAATGCAATAGAGCAGCAGGAAATGCTAGCAGAATGCTTGGTTGCATAGGGAGAGGTATTAGCAGTAGGAAGAGGGAAGTGCTCATGCCATTGTACAGAGCACTGGTGAGACCTCACTTGGAGTATTGTACGCAGTACTGGAGACCGTATCTCCAGAAGGATATTGATACTTTGGAGAGAGTTCAGAGAAGGGCTACTAAACTGGTTCATGGGTTGAAGGATAAAACTTACCAGGAAAGGTTAAAGCATCTTAACATGTATAGCTTGGAGGAAAGACGTAACAGGGGGAATATGATAGAAACATTTAAATACATAAAGGGAATCAACACCGTAAAGGAAGAGAGTATATTTAAAAGAAGAAAAACTACCACAACTAGAGGACATAGTCTTAAATTAGAGGGGCAACGATTTAAAAGTAATATCAGGAAGTATTACTTTACTGAGAGGGTAGTGGATGTATGGAATAGCCTGCCAGCAGAAGTGGTAGAGGTAAACACAGTCAAGGATTTTAAGCATGCGTGGGATAGACACAAGGCTATCCTAGCTATAAGACCGGGAACGGGGGACTAATAAAAGTACTCAAAAAATTGGGCAGACTGGATGGACCGAATGGTTCTTATCTGCCGACACATTCTATGTTTCTATGTCTATTTTCCATTGAAAACCAGTTCCATTTGCATATCAAGCCACAGGTGATCTCATAAACAGGAGACTCCACAAACACATTTTAACTCCTAACTTTGGCATTTTCTTTCAAATATGCCAACACAGTACATAGATCATTTTAAATACATTTTTATTCTGTACATGCACAGTAAAAACAATGCAGTGAACTTTACAGGACAAAAAATGACATGTTTAATGCAGATGTGTAACTTCTGCTCACTCTGTTCTTTGGAAACTGGCTGCCTTTGCCAGCCAGTCTAAGTAGTGCTTAAACTACCTACAGCTTCACTTTGTAAATAAAATATCTGTAGAAAAAGCCACTAATTATGAGCATTAATATTCATTTTAAAAGAAAAGGACTGCTTGGTGACAATACTGTTCCTTTAACTAGATAGACTTGTAGTAAAATATAGGCAGTATCATTCCGTAACCACAAGAGGGAGCCACCTAATCAAGGTTTGCTAATTTTTTGAGGTCCAACAAGATGAATCTCTGCTATTTATTGCTAATATATATTGATGTAGGAAGGCATAATGCAAGTGTATGTGCAATATCTGGGATTTGACACATTATAATTTTGTTTGTTTCTGCACAAACGTAGAGGGGAGTCATTGTAATTGAAAATTGCTCAGTGTACTTCAGTGTGTGATTTTTACATAAGGATGAAAATGGACCATATATGATTTTAGAAACACCACTCTCTGTTTTACTAACTTTACAGGAAAGGCTGTGTCCCTGCTTAAGACTGGTCTAACTTGAGCTCCAAAAGGCTGTAATATTAGCTTAACTCAGAGCTTGACAAATCCCAGGAGCCAGGAATCTATGGAGCGTAAAATCGCTGCTATTGGCTCCTAACATTGTTAATTGTTTTGCTTAGAACTCTATGGAAGTACTATTTCCCTGGCTGCTATACTGGTCTGTTTGGCTCTTAAAGTTTACAAATTATTTGTCAAACCCTTAACTATTTTCATAAACACGGACAGAATGAAAGCATGACATTGATGCTATTGTATAAAGGTCTTTTAGTTTGCATATACAGAACAGCTAAATAGCACAAAGCTGACTTTAGAGGAGTATACATAAGGATCAATAGTTAATCTGTTATATGCTGCAGGCTTTGGAGCATATAATAGCCTTAAAATCCCATACTTGATTGCAAAACAGCGGTCTGTTTTTTAGGGAGCAGGCAGTGTGTGGGACTCTGTCGTCCTATGAGTGTGTGGGTTAGCTAAACACACTGCTAAATTCAAAAAGGGCACCACATAGCTGTGCGGTGCTGGTATTGATTACTTTGGCTTGTGTTGTAGGAAATGTGCCATTGTCCGTGTTGTATATGAAGTTTGTTGTTTTGTTCTGTGTATTTGTCAGTTGTGCTGTGAATCTGGTCTTGATGCATGCAGCTCATTTACATTGGCGCCAGGGTACTGTTAACAAGTTCATTTGATTGTGTAACACAAACGTGTAAAAGCTTAAGATGCTATCACAATATTGTATGAGCAGATACAGGGTAATGGAGTACATTGTTCTGAATCATTGATAGGGGTGCTGTGTTTTCTTGACAAATAGTAGCTTATTGTTTACCTTGGGTTTTTGTTGGCAATCACATTAATACTACCTTGGTGCCATGCTTAATCACAGAGCCTTAGTATTGATAGAGAGGCTAAACGCTAGACTAACCCGCTGTACTGAAAAGTTGGCGTGAGCTGGCAAAGAATGGGATATGTGAAGAATATATCGGGCTAAAGGATGTTGTAATGGTGACTTCATAATATGATAGGAAAAGGACTGAAAAAAGGGACATGAGTAAAGGGACCTAAATATTGTTTGTTCTGTGAATGTAGAGAATAAAAAGTGTATCTTTTGTGTGAGCAGAATAGCAAATCCATGCGTATATTGAGAAGCGTATTCTAATTGTGTCTGTCGTGTAACATTATACGTTTTTTATTTTGTGTACTCCGTCCTAGCTCTATTCTTCATGCGTTACTGGCCTTTGTCAGCTGATGGCATGAGAACATTTTATTCATTCACAACTAGTTGAATCTCAGTCTTTGTATGGGAACCACACATAATACACTAATGGAGAGCATGCAGTGCATGAGATAGAGGGTGCATATGCCTAGCATTCCCCAGTGCGGATACATTCTGGAAATTATCATTTATTTTTTGCATTTCTCGTTACCCTGGAAGTTATAGGAGAGGTAATTTGATCGTATGCAAATCCAGTGTACTGCTGTCCTTATTGTGTGTCTTTGGTGATGTCCTCACTGTCGTCTCCTTGAGCACCCTCACTAAAGTTCTTCCCAGAATTTTGGTGGTCTGTCCCACCTCTGTCCCACTTTTTTTGAGGTAGAGCTCAGCGTAATGCGGGACTGCAGTTCTGCGGTCCTGGTCTCATTCTCCGATGTCTGGGACTCCAGAGAATTCATACTGCGCATGTGCAGTAATAACACTACCCCCACGTGATTCTCCGGGGTTAAGACCTTGGGAAATATGTGATGATTACTTATTCGCCAGAATATGAAGGTGATACAGAAGATCTATACATCCTTCATAATATGATGCTTTCTGTCATCCTGAACATTGTGGAATAAACCAGCACATTTATCAGTGGAAAAGTCGAGGTTATTGAAACTTTTGCTCCAGGTAACACCCATTTTTTAAATGTCTCCTGTCAAATACCAATAATATATTGTAAAAGTACATTAACTCTCAGGTCACTTTGGGATAGATTATGTTAAACATAGACCGTTGTTTCATTTCTACTTTTGAAAACTATTCTCATCACAGGGGCATCAGCATTCATGTCACTAATGAGCACTTTGAAGCAGGTTAGATTTAAAAAATATGGTGACGAGCTGTCTGATATGAAGACATAAGTGACCTTTATTTCAGTCTCCATGGTAATGACGTCTGGGAGATCACATTGTCCTGGTTTGACTGCATTATTCTCAAGAGGTTGCTATGAGAAGATAAGCAGACGGTTGCACTTCGGAAGTCACTGGGTGTATAACACATTTCATAATGGTTGACTTTTCAAGAAAGTAAGTTCTTAATTCTTCTGTTCTCTCCAGAGTTTAACAATGTTAAGTTTGTGGAGTTGGTCCAGGTCTTCATTGGTAGCTGAGGTCTGCAGGACGTTTTAGTGGTCATGTGATGAGAACTGTTGTACTGTTGGTGAGGCCTGCCTTTTGAAACCTTACATATCAAGTCGGTCATTTCTGGCAATTTGGCAAATAGAGAATTGCAGGGAATCGAAGTACTTTAGCCTTATGTTTGAAATTCCCTTCTCAATGCCCTTATGAAAAGTTCTAGGCACCGGCCGAAGTTAATACATGTTATTGAACTAGTGCTTTTTCTGATGCTTTTTCATTGGGGAATTGTTTGACACATTGAATTTAACTTGGGATATTAGAAGAAGTGTAGACTGTTTGTTTTTTAAATAGACATGCGTTAATACTAATGAAGTACCTTATTGTGTCTTGTATTTAGACTCTAATAGATGAAGGAAATTCTGGCTCAAAAGTTCTGAATGATATTCTAGTCTCTTGACAGAGCGACATAGAAAAAAAGAGGCCTTAATAATGCACTTTATTTGTATTCTTTCATCAAAGCATTTATATTTAAACCATCTAGATTTTCAATGTAATTTCATTTTTGCCTACAGTTGTCCTGTAATAGTCTTTGGAACCAGCAGTAGGTCAGTCGTGGCACCAGATTTCTAAACCTTTTTTATTTGTCTTTTTTTTTTTTAGAAAATCTTAAGGGAATCCGAATCATTTGCTTCTTTGCTTCGCCGGTCTCCCCTCGTCCAGATGGGACCTGCCAAAGATAAAATAGCTGCTGGGAAAATCGTGCACGTTGTTGGAGACGACCTGTACATCGACTTTGGAGGAAAGTTTCCCTGTGTCTGCAAAAGACCTGAGCAAGCTGGAGAGTGAGTACAACCCGCCTCATGCTGTTTGGGCTGCACATTCTGCATCAAATATTAGATCTTTTCTGGAGCGTCAGTCATCCTTACAATTCTCCTAGAGCTGTAGGATATTGTATGGGAATACTTTTACTGGTTTGCGCAAAATAGACTGGTTCTTGTGGATAGATATATATAATGAGGCTGTCTTCCAGGAGCCTGCTCAGACCTCTTCTGGGGCATATGATCGCTGTGAGAACCAATCACAATTATCATATGCCACCTGTGACAAAGCCGATTGGGTGTGTCACTGGCATTTAAATGCAATGCACCTTTGAGATGAAGGGGTTAAACATAAAGTAAAGGGAACAGTTGAACACGTCCAGTTAATGGAATGCTCCAGCTCAGTGAATTTCTCTTGCTAAACAAACACATCAGGTTTGTCCCCGCACAATGCATAGTTAGGTCAGTGAGGAGAAAGTTGCGTCTCACTGCAACTCGCCAGCACCACACCTTTATTGATGTGGCGGAGAAACCAAGCACTAGGAGATTTGCTTCCTGGAATAGGTGCTAGTGGAAGCAACATGTATGCTCCACTTTCAGACGGTCGGTCAAACAGGCAAGCTGCTACTGCTGCTCCATGAACAAGCTCTTGACAGTATAAAATGCCACAAGCAAACCGAGGAAGGAATTTAATCTACAATCTAATCACTCCATATCTAACAAAATGTGAAAGACATGTAAAAAGTAACTGGTCAGTTTCTTTTTCTGTTTGCCTAAAAAAGACACTTCTCAACTTAAATAGGGAGTAATTCCAGAATAGCAATGTCTTAGAATAAGAAATGTTAATGAAGCCTGTCCCCAATACTATTAAGAACCATCCATCTGTGTACTGGACCATTTCAACATAACTGTGTTTGCCAAGTGTTTCCATGAAGCTTACTCATTGCATTCACCTTGTGTTTGGTAGGCAAACCCCTTTTCCATTGACCTTTTTTTCAAGAGTTCAATTTCCTGTACTTTTAAAACTCCAAGTCTGCCATCAAAAAACATGAACTTATTCATTGCAGAGCACACAGATATATAGACAAATCCCCAGACACTGAACTATGGGTGCCCCCAAGAGCTGAACTTTGCACCCTTTGACCATTTTGTGGCCTCTTTGTTTTATTTCCTCTGGTCTTTTCACCACGTAGCATGTTAGCCCCGCAGTCTATCTGTATTTTATCTGTATGTAAACATATTGAGTCCCCGCCATCCAATTTCCTGTTTTCACAGCTTTCCTGTGCTGTGCACTTCATGTGACGGCAGATGCAGGGGATGTTGGGCTAGAATAATGATGAAATTGTTTAGATTCCTCATTGAAATCACTGATTTATGAATTTGGTTTTCACTTGTATAGAAACGGCCAATGGTGCATGTCTAACGATTCTACTACTGATGTAGGGGAAATAATGTGTATATTACACACTCCTCTTATACAATAACATTTGGCATTTGTTGTTTTATTTACCTTGTCAGTGATCCAGAAAATGTTTAAAAATGCAATTCCTTTTATGCTAAATGAAAAGACAGCAGTGGGGTTAGCACTAAAAAAGGAACCCCTCAGGTAAATATTAGCGGAGGCCATGTTTTCCTTACTAGTGTTTCATTTGAGCATGCCTCCCGACTGTTTCAGAGATGTCGGGACATTCACCATGTGAGACCCGGTCCCAGGGTACAATGGAGAAAGGTAGTTCAACTGTTGTGAATGCATGTGTGTAAGTGTGTCACAGGATGCTGCTCACACATGTAACATATCAAGCACTCTGGTGATATGCAAATGCTTTCTAACCACTTCACAGGTATGCACAGAGCCTGTTGGATGGATGGCATGTCCAAGATCACACGCATTACATGTTGTGTTGACACGCCAAATGCTCATGTTGTGGCCCATTTTTTTTACCACCAAAGTTGCCACATAGATATTACCTACTGTAATTCACTTGACCAATGTGTCTTAACATATTGTGAACTGGACAGAAGATACCCTGCTGCTCTGACCCTCACTACATATGCCTCAATCATTCCTCAGACAAACTCTTTCATGGCTTTCAACCATTTTATTAATCGTGCTGAGAAATCAACTTGCACATTAAATGGTGAAGTGTTTGCTCTCAACAGGCGCCTCTAACGAAATCTTTCTAGCTTTTAACTATTTATATATTCACAATGCGAGTGAAGCCATTCCCAGCTTGTAACACACTGAAGTGTTGGTGTCTGATGACAGCTGGAGATACTAAGCCTCTATGTTGTGGCCTCTCACACCTGTTGTTTGTTCATCATTACTCAAGTGAATAATGTCAGACTGTAATGTTATAAAGTGGTCAATGCTGGAAACTAGTATTTAACTCTTCCTAATAGATCTCCTTCTCGCTGATATTACACATCAGATTTAGCTAACCAAGACTTAATAGCTTGGTCAAACCATTCGAAATTCCCATGGACTAAGGTCAAGGGGTCACAAGGCCCAAGCACAATTTTAATCCTGTAGAAATATTATTATAGTTTTTATAGAGATTCCTGACGAGTGGAGGCTCTGGGGAGATCATGTATATAAAGGAGGCACTATTCCGCCATATAGTATCTCTGTTAGTCTTGACAGAATGGAGATTGATGCCTCCTCTACCCCAAATTGGCCTTGCTGTTGTGCATGGCCCTGTGACATCATTTCTTGGCATAGTCTCACTAAACAGCAGATCTAAGAACAGAGAGGTTTGTGCACCAGGGGCCCTTTTGTTAAGGAGAGCTGGTCAATCTGTTAGATTTTTTTATATATAATAGTTTTCCTATATTATATTAAAAGCTATACAAAACAGGAGCGCTAGTGACATCAGATGGAAGAAAGAGGATCCAGTTGTCCAATATTCTAAAAATAACAAAACTTTAATAGAAATTTATAGTAGAAAAAAAATAAAAAGCAGCACATGACAAATATGAAGACAGGACGAACAACAGATCCAGGGTGAATGCTTGATGCCTTTCACACGATAGTGCTTGCCTCTTATCAGTCTCAAAACAAATACCTCCCCAGTATGTAATAGATATACATACTTATTATTTAATCTAAAAGAACTCAGGTGGGTGATGGCAGGAATGGAAATATGAATCATTATAAAATAAAATAGTCAAACCCTGTAACAGTGATCAAAATGTATAACATAGAAAGCATTTAGGGGATATAGAGAAAAGAAAGATAATAGATGTTTTGGAAATTATATGTCAGAAATGTATAAGTGTAAAGCATAGGATTTTTGCGTATCCCTTATCCAGAAATCCATTATCCAAACATATTATAGGTTTTGCCACAAGTTGCAAATTACACACATACACACCTGTTAGAATGCAAGTGCACAACCGTTAATTCAGTGTCCACGTGTGCAGGTCTGTTGCGCCAACAGCAGGTTGTCAGCGGTGCCTTATATCACAGCTACATCACAGTAAAAGTGATTTATGTGCTCTATTCAGTATTTTCATTGATACTACTGTATTTCATGAGTGTTGACAGGCTTTAATACATCTTATTGGTAAAAATGATCTGACCTGTATTTTAGGCTGTTCAATAGTCCACGGTGTAATTAAATGTTTCTCTCCGCTATAATAATACAGAGTGTTTGCTGTGACATCTACTGTCATATTGGTATAGTTGTAATGAAGTACATGAGCTTTGTCCATACTTTTCATTTGTCAGCCGATCTCTTTTGCCCTTATCCTTTTGTGATATTATAGGGGTTTGTGTCCTACATCTTGTCTGAAAGATACATTCAATACTAAGTGGATCACCCATGCCTCCACTCTTTCATACATGAGTGTTGCGTTGTATTTCCTCTTTCCACCATGAGGAGGACATTTAATGCATTATGTCAATACAGTATGTTTATGATGTTCATGTACAGCAAATCTTGTTTATAGTGTATGATCTAGTGATTTATCCCCCATCCATTATTTTCCTCATAGGAAAACAGTGTTTTGTTTGTTTCCGCCTTTTAGCGTTCTAGATAAACGGAATGATTTTTCTCCGCCCTCTAGGGTCATCATAGGTGAAGTTACGCTTTTGCTCCTATTAGCTCGACACTTGGGAGTGGCCACATTAAGTTTCAATAATGCACAAACATGCTTTTGTTACAACAAACTACTGTTTAAGTATGCTTTATGTAAAGTGTGAATACTTTGTTTATGGTGCGTATGCATTTATTGTGTGATTGACGAATATATGATTATCCTGATGAACCTTTACTTTCCAGGAACACCAGCTGACACCAGCACATAGCACTGGGGAGTCATTTGTATTGGGACTGTTTAGGAGTCAGCACTATGGTGCGAAATGCATCAAGCGTTTGTCCCGAGTCTGTTCTCCATCTTTATATTTGTCATGTGCTGCTTTCAATTTTTTCTACTATGAATTACTATTCGTCTTTTGTTATTTTTGGAATATTGGATGATTGTATCCTATTTCTTCCATCTGGTGTCAGCTGGTGTTCCTGTTTTGGTCTTTTCTGATACATTATTGCTGATGCCCGAGTCTTAAACATTACAGCACCCAGTAACATAGGAAGAGAGTAAGTGCCTCTAATTGGGGAATTTGAGCTGGCCTTTCTCTAAGGTTTTTATAAAGTTATACAAACCTTAATAGAAGAAGCGTATGTTAAAATTGTCCGGTTTTAGCTGTATCCTTTTTTTAAATTATCTAATGTGCATCAAATATAGGTTCAAAAAGAATGTATAATTGATAAAGAGGACGCAAACCAACATCTCTATAAAATATATAAATAATAACCAAAATCCTGTACAAACAACATAAGTGGCAGTACACAAATCTGACATCACGCTTTAGAAATGCCTCTGTGCCGAAGACTTAGGGGTCTGATCTGTGCCTCTGCTCTCAGCTTGTTTATTATATTATTGTGTGGTATGTTTTGTATACTGCCATATATATGGAATAAATCACTTTGCATATATAAAACTCATACTGTGTACTACGAGAAAGGGAACACCTTGTTTTATCACATCACTTGCTCCGGATCTCAGTCATTCTCAGAATAGTGCCAAAGGATTACTCTTGTCAAGTGTTTCACTTAAGAAGCAGTCAACCGTCCATGCTCTTCAAGATGCTTCTATTTATCTTAAATGTCAGGATGGCTCCAATTTCCTTATTAATAACCTGTGTATTAGGAAACAAATGTAAGACAGCCATAAATGCAATGTAAATAATGTTATCTTAGTGGTTGTAATTTTTCACGGTTTCCTAGGAATTCAAGGGACTATCTATCTTCTTGCAGTTCCGCCTTTTTAAAATCGTGCAACAATTTGACCAAGGTAAATCTGACGGGTTCAGTGGATGCCTTTAATAGGCTTTTACTCTCAATCATACTTTCTAAAGTGATTGATTTTTATACACATGTGGCAATGGGTCTGATTTAAACACCTGAATTCAATAATTAAGAGGTGTGTTCCTATATATACTTTTTGTCCATATAGTGTATGAGGAACGGCCCCAAATTCTGCTATATTAGACGAAATTCCAGCATTTCAATTCGCCAGCTTTATCTTTGGAATTTACCTTAAGTTAACAAGAATAAATTAAAACTATTGTAAATAAAAATGGATAATACTGTATTTGTTCTAAAATGAGACAAGGATGTTTTCAGATGCAAATGCTCTGAAAAAGACCCCTCGTCTTATATTCGAGGTCATCTTCTAGTCTGACCTCAAATCGAGGTCTGACTATAAGACTGGGATCCAGGTCCCCTGCCAAGCTGCAAGTGACCTGGATCCCCCTCTCAAGCAGCCGGTGGATGTCTGCGCAATGCGCACAGATATCCTCCGCTGCTGCCCGGCACGTCCGTTGGGACTTCATTGACTGAAGCCGGGAGGTCATGTAAATGTACAATGTTCTCGGATATAATAAATGAAATCTCCTTTTTTGCTATTCTGCTCACGTAAATGTATTGGACCTGCTGGGGCAGGTGTAGCATGGTTCAACCCTTCTTCACACTGCAGTGTTTAATGAATAATTATCAGGATCTGTCATTACTGCCGTGGGGCGTAATTTCAGAGGAATCTGTGGCAGCTGATAAAGCGCTTTTGGGCCATCAAACAAAGTTATCCATTTATTCCAATATCTACACAATGTGTGCAAGTTAGCACATACTGCTCCACATTCCTTACAAGTCGTCTGGCACTGTTACTTTGCGGCCTTTGTGTCGTGTGCACCCTGAGCCAAAATAAAGAGAAACTGGTTCCGCAACAGGCAGCAAAATAATCCTCCGAAGGTACATTTGTGTTGAAATACTTGACATATTTATTCTTAATATTCGTTTCCAAGGTGGCTGTCAGTTCACAGAAAAATCAACTTTTTATTCTTTTCAGTATAATTCTCCCACTAATTGTATGACCTCAAGAGTTCAATAAAAGCCTTTTTTTCTGACGGTTGCTGTCAAGTTTTTTTTCTCGGTTTAGTGAGATGTTCTACTCTACTTTTGTCACCTCGTGTGTTCTCAGTCCACGTTTTCTACTGTTGGGTCTGGCAGCTTTAATCAAAACATTTCCTTGTCCAGACCGATTATTCAAATGCGTATCAGCTTCATGACAGCTGTATAAATAAAGTATTTTGCTTGCTGAAAGAGGATTATCAAGTCATGGCCTAGTCACTGACATTTCCCAACCACTGAGAACCTTGAGACTAACTTACAAAATGTTGAGCTGTTATATTGTGAAAAAGCCCATATTTTATTCCTGTTAGTGGCTTGTGTTTATTACTAGTAACAACACAATATTCAACCTGGAAAGGCAGGTTAAGATAGTCATATTCAAATAATTATTGGGAATGCTACCTCCGGACAGCATCCAGAAGATATTATCAGTTTAATGGTGGACAATGTATATATCGGAGAAGGGTTGAATCAACCCAGCCTGGAATGAAACCTGCAAATCTGGGGATTGAGCGCTTTCTTACGGGTTGTCACCTGGGATAAAAATGTATTTTCAGGCATGTATATTTTTGGGTAGAAGACTCTGACTTGTGGCTCTTTGGTGATGCCTTCATTTCTTCATATATTATTATTTGTTAGTAAATTACTCTTGGGTTTTACACTGGCCAAACTTGATAGTCATATCATAAAGTAAATGATTTACAGAAACTACAGATCTACCACAGACCAGCCACTAAAAAAATAATAAAGGACAATGTGACCATAATGCCAGTCCCAGAAAGCGAGGAGCCTGAATGTGAAATATATAATCTATGAAAATCTTAAAGTAGGATGATGAAAACCCTAGGGATTGTGGACCCCCAATGGGTTAAGGTGGTAAATACCTTTTTATAGTGACAATCTTGTTAATGATAAATGGTCAATAGAAAATTAGTCGTATAAATAAACAAAATAATAAAAAATATAAAGGAGACTGGACAATAATAGTGAAATTAGCAAAAATAAATAAAACAAAGAACAGATAAATCAAGTACCTATTCTAAATAATCAAAACATTCAATGTATGAAACTGATAAGAAACTAAAGTAAAATAATCGAAAAAACAAAAGTCCAAAATAGACACAATCCAAATAGTTAAAGCTGCCACAATTGCTTAAAATCTTTTTAGGGGTGATGAAATGAGAAATGTCTATGCTGTAACAGGAAGCCTTTCTTCAGATGGTCTGGCCAGATATATGCAAGTAGTTTTATCACCACAAACGGCTCTATCTGCAATATAGTCTGATGATAGGCTTCCATTACATCGTGAGTCTCACCCCAGTCATAATGTTTGGATATTACTGGTACCATTTGTTTTGCAGATCACTGGAGGTCACCTCCCAATTACATCAGAACCTGCTACATTAGGATGTGCGGAGACATTTGTCATCTCATTAACCTTAGTGATTTCAACATTAACCCCTTCGCGCCCTACTTACTTTCCATGCCGTCATACGATTTTTTGCCATTATTACAATGTGACTGCATGGAACTTCATTAGTAAAAGGCCGGATCGCAAACAAAATTGTTTCTGGGTACCTCTATATCGATATCCGATAGCAGAATTTCTCACCAATCACAGCGATCGCTGGGCTCACATGGCAGTGTTTACTAAACATTAGCTTTGTCCCTAAGCTCTGCCTCTCTCCATCTTACTCTTCTTTGTGAGGTGAGAGAGATCGGGTCTGTATCACTGTCTGTCTACTTTGTATCCTGATTGTTGAATAAAGTCGATTAACCTTTTCCTCCTTGGTTTGCGATGCTGGTACTGCTGCCTATAGCAATATTCACAGGTAAACCACATTTTGTTCCCATTTGTTCCCCATGCTTTCTGTGTAGATGATATTAAAGCTGTATTTTAAAGCCGAGGAAAAGTTAGATCTCAGGTGCATACTTAGGTGGTGACCTATTTAAAACTACTGAACCCTTAAAATAAAAAAAACAAAAACAAAAAGGTAATGTAACTATAGACATTATATTTAGCTCTATTTATCCTGTAACCTTCACAATATTCATAAGAATTTGTTTGCAGAAAATGTCTTAATAGTTCACCTGGTAAATAAAATAAACAGATATCTGGAAGGAACTCAATGGGTTATTGTAACTTGGTTAAATAGATTCTAGTAGATTGGCCAGAATGATCCCATTCTGCAGTGAAATCCCCAGCCTCTCTGGCTATGTGCTGTTGCTCAGTTTGCTGCACCTTTGTATACAGACTGCAGGTCATAGAAAGTGGCCTGGGTTGTCTTTCACTGTCTACTGTGCTGTATAATTTGTTCTCCCTCCCTTATAGTCCTAACAATGTCGATGGTGCCAGGGTGTCTGTCACACAGGCTTGGTTTTTTTCTTGTACTTTATTTACATCCTCCTTTAATTCCAATGAACCCATCTAGTAACGCCTTTTTTGCCCCACAGTCTATGCCCTGTCTCTCCATTGCTGGGTCATTTACTCTCAACCAATGACTATAATAGTATTTGCAGCAATACCCTTTCCCCAAAGCTCTGTTTTTTTTCTTTCTTTCTTACAATGTAAAATTCTCACTCCGTTCTTTCTAATTCACCTCTTTAAATGCACACTAGCTAGTGTGAGATTTGTTTTCTGGGCGGAGAAATGACTGGTCTTCGTGGTGGGAAAAATGTAGGGTTATACCGGGGCAGGTAACACAGTGTCTACAGTGAAATGTATAATTACTGCCTTCATATAAAGGCTCCACAGGCCAAGAAAGTCTTAGGGGTTTTTTCAGAGCAGCACTTTAGTATACCACTAATGCTAGTGGTTTATAAGGAGAGGAGACCAATGAAAAGGGCCAGGGGAGCCTGGAGAGCTATTACCAGAACATTAACGCCTGACAAGATAAATATAGGAACATAAGTATGTGTCACTTAAATGGTCCCGTTGCCTGTGCTGTCTTGTCCAGATTCTATAACCATCCGTGAACACGGCATGAAGATGTCCATTCTTGTAACTTTCTTTTGAAGCAATGTAAATCTGTTTGGAACGGCCTATTGTAAACAAATTGGGAAAGTAAAATGTTGGTTAGCTTGTTGCTATTTTTTTTTTATTTATGTATGTATATGGACAACTGTTTTGTATGTGTTTTTGATATATTTATTATTGCTGTTACATAATTATTATTTGGCCAAACCTACCTAGCTCCAGCCTTACAAACCCTTCTGCTACCACCACCACCTTCCCTCTGACCTCTACACTTCCTTATGTGTCTTGTGTCCCCCACTCCTAGATTGTATCTACCTCATGTGCCAGTCTGTCCATGTTTCTCTAACATGTTATGTACCCTCTATTCTCTGAATCTAGCGCTGCGTAAAATGTTGGTGCTATATAAATAAATGTTAATGTAGAATACATGTACATAATCATGTGTGTAATATTTGAACTATTAATTTGTATTAGTTTCAGTAATCACATATAAACGAAAATGTTTTCAAAATCCTGATTATTATTGTAACTACCATATTTGCTCGAATATAAGACAACCCCCCCAGCTGGTCCGTCATAATAGTCTGCCGTGTCGGGCAGCATGGAGGATGTCTGCACATATCGTGCAGACATCCCCCAGCTGCCCCATTCTCCCTGGTGCCTAGTGGGGCAGCAGAGGATGTCTGCACAATGAGCGCAGACCTCCCCTGCTGCTGCCCGGCACGCTCGCCAGAACTTCTGTGACGAAAGCGGAAGTACCCGGCTTCTTCACAGAAGCCCCGGCGGTCGTGCCGGGCGGAAGCAGGGGAGTCTGCGCTCACCGCGCAGACATCCCCTGCTGCTAGAGAGGGGGATCCAGGTCCCCTGCAGCTCTGCTGGGGACCTGGATCCATGTCTTATAGTCTGACCTCAATTTGAGGTCAGATTATAAGAAGACCTCGATTATAAGACGAGGGGTAGTTTTCAGAAAAAAATTCTGAAAAAAACCTTGTCTTATAATCGAGCAAATACAGTAATTTTCATGCAACAAGGAGCTCAGCAAACATAAATCCGCGAGACGCACTTTATATGTCCAAGAGCCGCATGTGGCTAGGGTTGCCACCTGGTCGGTAAAAAATTGGCCCAATGTTAAGTCTATGGTGACAGTAGCAAGGCCGGTATTTTTCTGAACGAAAGGTGGCAACCCTACATGTGGCTTCCCCATGGTCACCTCAGGTAGATATTGAGTATAGCAGAGACAGTTATTACCACTGGGCTTGACAAGTATTTGCAGGGTTCAGGGTGCCGAATTTGACTTAGTCTCAAAAATATCTTTTGATCATTTTGCCTCCCGTTACTTTCAATGGGGAAGATTTGAACCTGGGGTTCAAACTCAGGTGCCGAAATTGACTTGGTCTCAAAAAAAATTTCACCCCGTCGGTAGAATTATTGGGATACATGATATGTCTTTATAGGTCAATAATATATGATTATTGTATTAATCTGAAGGGTTTTATAGCATGAGTCCCACCCTATGTCATTTGTGTTACCTTCTACTTTTCCTATAATTTTATATTTCTTTTTCTGTGGCATTTTGTTTTTTCACTGAAAGCTCAGCAGGTAAGAATATGTTCATCCAAATATAGACTTTAGTAATTTTACCCCTTTTTGTGAAAAAAAAGTTTTTATCCTGTTTTTTGGGATTTAAAGGAGCAGGATGCGCAAGTGCCTAATTACAGGTTATCTGAAGAGATCTGCTCGATAACCATCTTACCTACACCCATGGTGCAAACTGGGCATGTAATATGGAATGGAGCATTCGGTAGCATGCAATAAGTTTTCCTCTCTTCTCTATTCCAGCTTGCATTGAGATTTGAAGGTTGGGGGAAAGGGGGTTGAACACTCTTTACATAAAGTGCTTGTTGTTTTATGGCCATGCTTGCAGTGACATTCACCTTATTACTTGCATTACTGCTTCCTACCCTCAGAGGGAGCGCTTCAACTAGGATTGTATTCAATAGGGATTTTGCAATCTCTGAATACCAAGTTCCAAAAAACAACCAAAGTTCCAAAAAACAACCAAAGTTCCAAAAAAACACAGAAAACCACAACATTTGAATGTCAGTACAGCCTGTTCTCTCTCAGAACTACTGTTAGATGGTGCTACACATCATAGTGTATATGGACATGACGAGGGACTTTACTAGGGTTTCAGACCATGGGTGAGGAACAGGCAGGAAATGCAAGCATTGTTATTAAGTGGACACTGAGGGTTCTGATAAGAGTTCTTTGAATTTATATGAGAAAGTGGACAGAATCACCCCAAAGCAACAGGACGCCTTATTTGGACATATAGTTTTTTATCATTGATACGCGTGTGGATATTATTCATTCTGAAGAGACTAAGGGCTTTATTCATGGAGGAGAGATTTTGGAATTGAGATGGGTCATGATTCTGACAATGGGTATTTCAAACTTCAAGGACAACTGTAGCCAAAAATTCAGTTCTGTTTAATTGAAAGATGGCATTAAGTGTAGGCATTTTATATAGAAATGCTTTAATGAAAGAATACAAATAAAGTACCTTTTATTGAGCTAACTTTACTCCATATAGAAATACCAGGAGGTAGCCATTTTGTTTAGAATCGGATCAGATCTTTGTTCATCTGAACCAAGGTGAGGGAATATCCGACCCAAAATTCGAAACAATGTCTGCCCCCTGAGAGAACTAAATGGAGTAAAGGCGGCTTAGTAAGCCACTTAATTTGCATTCGTTCATTAAAGAATTGCTTTATAAATAATCTATACTTGATGTAACCGTTCAATTGAACATAGGTAATTTGTTGCTACATTTATCCTTTAAGGCCAAAGTAACAGATTGAATGGAAATTCCTGTCTTAATTCCTTATAATTCTTTGCAAGTCTTTCAGGAGCAGGTAGCCAAAATACAGCACCTGGGGAGAAGAGATGAAGTACACCTGCTCATTAATGCAAATGGTTAAACCATGTAGCTTCAAACCAACATATAAAGCATGCAGATATGATGTACATGACTGTGGTATGATTTGATCTCTGATGTGGTAGCCCAGGAGCAGCTTCCTTTTCTGGAATTTTCATACACTGCCATCTCTAGCGTTTACGTAATGTCTCCAAATTGCTTGTTTGTGTTTTATTTTAATCGGACATAGTCTGCAAACAAAGTTTTCGATGCATTGTATACATGATGATAAAAGATTTGCTTTAAGCTGCCACCATTTTATTTTCCATCGACCGGTATACTTTGATTTCTACTTTGTTACTTTGAGAAGTTTGCTCTAGAAAAGGGGAGTCTATAAGAATTCTAATCTGTAATGCTATAACATTGTGAAATATATTATATATATTATATATATATATATGTTACTGGGACAGCCTGATCTATAGAAAAACACACAGATGAGCTTTCATGTAACACAGTGAAACTTAGATGAATTATCGGAGTGGCTGTGAGTGATAAGAGTTTCAGTCCATCTCAATGTGTTGGCCCTGCTTCAGAGTATAATGAGCAGGTAACATTTAAAGAGATTTATGGCCTGTGACCCAATCCTGAAAGCTGTAGTTTCCAGTGGCCGTGTGAAGGTGAAGAGTACAATAGCACTTTCAGTATTTCGCTCTATATTTGTGCAGCCGACTGCCAATATGCTTTTAACATTGACTTCCAAGCTTTTGAGGTTGAGCTGCTGATGGGTGTACCACCGGGTACAGGAGGGGAGGGAAGGATCATTCTTCCGCCCTCACTTCCATGGTTCTTTCTTACTCCCATTGAGCTGGAAACAGTGACGGAGGACAAAAGCTGTATACACTGTACAAACAGGGAACCACAGCGGCAGTACACTGACTCATTCTTCACTCTGTGTGAGAATTGAGGGGGACTCTATTCACTTCCTTTGTGCTGGTGTCTGTCAACAGCGCTGTTTGAGGCGAGGCCTATTGTACTGGCCAGTGTTTCTTATTGACCTCAGTCTGTGCCTGCAATGTTCCCAGGGTCGAAGTTGGGAGCAAGGGAATGTTTGCAAGGAGAGCGGGATGGGAGGGGGCAATGATTAGCTAAATGCTTCTTTTTGTATTGCCATCTAACCTATGAAATCTAAATAGGTAGATATACAGTAACAACTGCCTTTTATTGCCATCTGTGAAAAATAATGACAAAGCAGAGAAGCATTGCTCTTCATGTTCTGGATATGATGTGCTTGATCTGGCCATTTATTTTCTTGGACAATTTAGTAAAGAGAGTCTGGATTTATTTGCAGGAAGCAATTTTTCAACTGCAGAATAACAAATTTGAGCAACCATATGCTTGGTGGCCTAGTTCTTCCGGTGCTTGCCTCCTAATCATCACTCGATACGTCTCATATCCCGAATTCACATTCCATTCGATAATATCGCTGGTGATTTATATTTGATAATGTAGTTATAATATAGCTGGTGTTTATATTCGATAATGTAGTTATAATGTAGCTGGGACTAGGGAGGAGAGATTTGAATATGCTTCCTCACCATGGTTATGTCATCCTGTTGGAGTCCTTGGTATCCTATAACATTATCATATAAAAGGAGAATATTTTCCAAGTCCCTGTAAGGAATACCATTCAGTATACTGAAGAATTATTTTTGAATTTCTATCTCACAATGATAATTAAGTTAATATACCCAAAGTTTCATTTCGGAGAGGATTTGAACTGGTTTCCAGGACATCTGGATAATTCCACACTGCCAGAAATAATAACTTGGTTGACTACAAACATTCTCCCTGGTAACTAGCAGTCTTTTGAATTAACTGCATGACATAATAATAAAAATAATAACAACAAAAACAAAGTGTTAAACCAGGGAAGGTACATTCAGATATTCTCTAGTTTCCAAGTACGTCCAGGGGGTGTTACTTTTGCCCATCATCCATGAGATGTTACTATTCCCTAATTAATGGGCCGCATACAATTTAATGGTACTCATGTCATCTACTTTGGAGGTATGCAGGGCTAAGACAACTCTGCTTGGGAATTGAACCTGTGATCCGATCAAATAAGTTGTAAGATCTTGAATCCTAGGCAAATATTATAAGCAAATTATCAGGTAGCTATTTGGTTTCTTTTTGATGATATATACATATCGGAGGTCCCTTTTTATATTGACTACTTTGCCATCTTGAAATTATTATTATTGGTTCATTGGTATAACTGGCTTTACCCACATGTCTTTGTTCTGTCTCCATTAAAAGCCATTGAAATTTAAAGGACAACTAAACTTTATTTTTCAGTTGTGCTAACGTAGAAGCACAAGTAAAAATTGTAGTGCCCATAGGTTAATGTTAAACTGGCATGTATGTTTAATAGTACATGCCAGTTTATCTTCTGACCTACAGCTGCCATGCTTCCCCAGGAGTAACGCAGTCTGGTCAGGTCGGCGACTGTCTCTCTGGTAGCGCAAACATAGACCCCTTTCTGTGTGAACCCTGATCAGACGAGCGGGGTGAGATCCCGCACTGTTTGGCTGTGCGGTTGCAGAATTGCAAGGAAATGCATAAATTAAGTGAAGGCGCTGGTGTAGGCTCATGGTTATGACCTCACTTGTAACTTGATGTTCTCACGGAAATGTAGTCCTTACCATATCAAGGCAAAGGTCATGGCGGGAGAAAGAGTATCATGTATTCCCACAAACTCTGACATTCAATGCTATGTGCTTGTACCTGTGCTAACTGTCTAGACCTGACCGAGAAGCCCACGCATTCTCTCATGGAACCTCGCATTAAGATAAGGCCAGCAAGCATCACTTCATTATTGATTTACTGGTGTCATGTGCCGTCTATTTAACCCTTACTATGCCTTTAAGGCAAGCCGAGCAGTGCAGAGAGGGTGTGTGTATGCTGAGGCTTGTTCCTGGGAACTGTGTCCTTGGGCATATCCGTAATGTGCTCTCATGACTGTAATTACAATAAATTCGTAAGCTGCTGCCGTCTACTGTTTTTATTGCTCGGCTTAAAGCCACAGGCAGCTGTTATGTGGCTTGTTGGGATTTCTCTGTGACAGCTACTCAGCTATTTATGACATAGATTAAAACTTTACTATTGATGCTAAAGAGAAAAGGTTATGATCCAGAAAGATTAAGGAGTTTCCGTGGCAGAATAATTATTGAAAAAAATATTTGGGGCGGAGCTAAGCTCTGCTCAGAGCCATCTTTAATGTTAATAGGACTCTGGACAATCCTCGTTATGTGGGCCTCCTATCTTACCATGCGAACCGCATCATACACATGTGAGATTTTTCTTTCGACTGCAGCTCAGTAGTTTTATATAAACCATTATAACATTGTATTTGCACTATAAATGCTTACAGTATTGTGGTGCATTGTCCATACAGAGGAATACCTTATGATTCCTAAGCCATAAGTGCCACCCAAACCACGAAATATGTCACACAAAACCCATTCTCTCTCACACCGAATGTGCCACTTATGGCCACTTCCTAAAACAAAGTACCACTGAAATTCACTGAATTGTGCCACACAAACCAACATCTTTTCCAAAATCTTCTCTCTAATTTAATGTGCTGTGTAAACACCTGACCATAATTTATCATAGTTTCACCCATTACATTTTGATGCACATTTAGCACTGTGAGATTTCACACTAGTGATAATCACACACTGCAGCACATTTCACACTAGTGATAATCGCACACTGCAGCACATTTCATACAGGTTCTAATCACACACTGCAGCACATTTCACACTAGTGATAATCACACACTGCAGCACATTTCATACTAGTGATAATCACACACTGCAGCACATTTCACACTAGTGATAATCACACACTGCAGCACATTTCACACTAGTGATAATCGCACACTGCAGCACATTTCATACAGGTTCTAATCACACACTGCAGCACATTTCACACTAGTGATAATCACACACTGCAGCACATTTCATACTAGTGATAATCACACACTGCAGCACATTTCCTACAGGTTCTAATCACACACTGCAGCACATTTCCTACAGGTTCTAATCACACACTGCAGCACATTTCCTACAGGTTCTAATCGCACACTGCAGCACATTTCATACAGGTTCTAATCGCACACTGCAGCACATTTCATACAGGTTCTAATCACACACTGCAGCACATTTCATACAGGTTCTAATCGCACACTGCAGCACATTTCATACAGGTTCTAATCGCACACTGCAGCACATTTCATACAGGTTCTAATCACACACTGCAGCACATTTCATACAGGTTCTAATCGCACACTGCAGCACATTTCATACAGGTTCTAATCACACACTGCAGCACATTTCATACAGGTTCTAATCGCACACTGCAGCACATTTCATACAGGTTCTAATCACACACTGCAGCACATTTCATACAGGTTCTAATCGCACACTGCAGCACATTTCATACAGGTTCTAATCGCACACTGCAGCACATTTCATACAGGTTCTAATCGCACACTGCAGCACATTTCATACAGGTTCTAATCGCACACTGCAGCACATTTCATACAGGTTCTAATCACACACTGCAGCACATTTCATACAGGTTCTAATCGCACACTGCAGCACATTTCATACAGGTTCTAATCGCACACCGCAGCACATTTCCTACAGGTTCTAATCACACACTGCAGCACATTTCCTACAGGTTCTAATCACACACTGCAGCACATTTCATACAGGTTCTAATCGCACACTGCAGCACATTTCCTACAGGTTCTAATCACACACTGCAGCACATTTCCTACAGGTTCTAATCACACACTGCAGCACATTTCCTACAGGTTCTAATCACACACTGCAGCACAATTCATACAGGTTCTAATCGCACACTGCAGCACATTTCATACAGGTTCTAATCGCACACTGCAGCACATTTCATACAGGTTCTAATCGCACACTGCAGCACATTTCCTACAGGTTCTAATCGCACACTGCAGCACATTTCCTACAGGTTCTAATCGCACACTGCAGCACAATTCATACAGGTTCTAATCGCACACTGCAGCACATTTCATACAGGTTCTAATCGCACACTGCAGCACATTTCATACAGGTTCTAATCGCACACTGCAGCACATTTCATACAGGTTCTAATCGCACACTGCAGCACATTTCATACAGGTTCTAATCACACACTGCAGCACATTTCATACAGGTTCTAATCGCACACTGCAGCACATTTCATACAGGTTCTAATCGCACACTGCAGCACATTTCCTACAGGTTCTAATCACACACTGCAGCACATTTCCTACAGGTTCTAATCACACACTGCAGCACATTTCCTACAGGTTCTAATCGCACACTGCAGCACATTTCATACAGGTTCTAATCGCACACTGCAGCACATTTCATACAGGTTCTAATCGCACACTGCAGCACATTTCATACAGGTTCTAATCGCACACTGCAGCACATTTCCTACAGGTTCTAATCGCACACTGCAGCACATTTCCTACAGGTTCTAATCGCACACTGCAGCACATTTCATACAGGTTCTAATCGCACACTGCAGCACATTTCATACAGGTTCTAATCGCACACTGCAGCACATTTCATACAGGTTCTAATCGCACACTGCAGCACATTTCATACAGGTTCTAATCGCACACTGCAGCACATTTCATACAGGTTCTAATCGCACACTGCAGCACATTTCATACAGGTTCTAATCGCACACTGCAGCACAATTCATACAGGTTCTAATCGCACACTGCAGCACAATTCATACAGGTTCTAATCGCACACTGCAGCACATTTCATACAGGTTCTAATCGCACACTGCAGCACATTTCATACAGGTTCTAATCGCACACTGCAGCACATTTCATACAGGTTCTAATCGCACACTGCAGCACATTTCCTACAGGTTCTAATCGCACACTGCAGCACAATTCATACAGGTTCTAATCGCACACTGCAGCACATTTCCTACAGGTTCTAATCGCACATTTCATACAGGTTCTAATCGCACACTGCAGCACATTTCATACAGGTTCTAATCGCACACTGCAGCACATTTCCTACAGGTTCTAATCGCACACTGCAGCACATTTCATACAGGTTCTAATCGCACACTGCAGCACATTTCCTACAGGTTCTAATCACACACTGCAGCACATTTCCTACAGGTTCTAATCACACACTGCAGCACATTTCCTACAGGTTCTAATCACACACTGCAGCACAATTCATACAGGTTCTAATCGCACACTGCAGCACATTTCATACAGGTTCTAATCGCACACTGCAGCACATTTCATACAGGTTCTAATCGCACACTGCAGCACATTTCCTACAGGTTCTAATCACACACTGCAGCACATTTCCTACAGGTTCTAATCACACACTGCAGCACAATTCATACAGGTTCTAATCGCACACTGCAGCACATTTCATACAGGTTCTAATCGCACACTGCAGCACATTTCATACAGGTTCTAATCGCACACTGCAGCACATTTCATACAGGTTCTAATCGCACACTGCAGCACATTTCATACAGGTTCTAATCGCACACTGCAGCACATTTCATACAGGTTCTAATCGCACACTGCAGCACATTTCATACAGGTTCTAATCGCACACTGCAGCACATTTCATACAGGTTCTAATCGCACACTGCAGCACATTTCATACAGGTTCTAATCGCACACTGCAGCACATTTCATACAGGTTCTAATCGCACACTGCAGCACAATTCATACAGGTTCTAATCGCACACTGCAGCACAATTCATACAGGTTCTAATCGCACACTGCAGCACATTTCATACAGGTTCTAATCGCACACTGCAGCACATTTCATACAGGTTCTAATCGCACACTGCAGCACATTTCATACAGGTTCTAATCGCACACTGCAGCACATTTCCTACAGGTTCTAATCGCACACTGCAGCACATTTCCTACAGGTTCTAATCGCACACTGCAGCACAATTCATACAGGTTCTAATCGCACACTGCAGCACATTTCCTACAGGTTCTAATCGCACATTTCATACAGGTTCTAATCGCACACTGCAGCACATTTCATACAGGTTCTAATCGCACACTGCAGCACATTTCATACAGGTTCTAATCACACACTGCAGCACATTTCCTACAGGTTCTAATCGCACACTGCAGCACATTTCATACAGGTTCTAATCGCACACTGCAGCACATTTCATACAGGTTCTAATCGCACACTGCAGCACATTTCATACAGGTTCTAATCGCACACTGCAGCACATTTCATACAGGTTCTAATCGCACACTGCAGCACATTTCATACAGGTTCTAATCGCACACTGCAGCACATTTCATACAGGTTCTAATCGCACACTGCAGCACATTTCATACAGGTTCTAATCACACACTGCAGCACATTTCATACAGGTTCTAATCGCACACTGCAGCACAATTCATACAGGTTCTAATCGCACACTGCAGCACATTTCATACAGGTTCTAATCACACACTGCAGCACAGTTCATACTATTATGATTGGTTTGAATCTTACCAGTGTAGCAGCTCTCGCACAGGCAGAGGAAACATATTAGTAGAGGGAGGGAACAAATGGTAACCAGTCAATCTATGGTAAAGGAGTGCTGTGTGAGAGGCTAATAGGATGAAAGGTGAGAGCCAATGGTGACTGGCCAATAGTGTGAAAGACCGAGTTAATGGCCAATGGCTTGATGGAGAAACAATGGTAGTTGGCAGGGGCTGAGGGAACCTGGGAAATGCTATAATGAAATGGTAAGTGAGGGAAAGCAATTAATAAATAATAATGTAAACCAGGATAATTTCCTCTATTCAGTCAAGTGAAAATATGAAGAAAGGCAGAAATTACAGGGCTCAAGTAGCCGGCTCGGTGGGCCCCTGCAGTGTGCTTGGACCCATGGGAGAGGCCACCTTTGCCCTGCCTATGTTTATAAGGATGTGTAAAATGAACATTTGCCCCTTTTAATTTATACAGGACAAATTGTGGTTCCCTTGGCACTTATGTACATGTTTGGTGATCCTTAAGCAAAAGGATAATTAATGTAACACGCATATTACTGGACTATGGCAACACACTTAAGGCAGCTGGAGGCACAAGTCTCTTAGCGCTCCACACTGATAAGAATACCTCCACACCACAAAAAAGTTGAGACAACAAATTTCTTCTGCAACATCAATCCAAGGTACTTGGCGATTAAAACCTAAAAATGTTTACTTGTAAATCCATTTAAAAGGTAACGAAGCACATAGCAGAAACAGCAGCATATTAATCCATCAGCATGGAAGCCGACACCCAACGCGTTATAGACAAAACGTATATATTTTTATAGACAAAACGCGTTGGGTCTTCTTCCATGCTGATGGTAAGCGTTCCATTTCAGAAGCCTGAGTGGAAGTGACAGACGGCATCGGAAGAGGTCTGGTTCCTAGTCTGATAGACCTCTATTTGAATATTAGATGATGGGTCTTTCGGGAAAAAACTTTGTATTAAATTCAAGTAAATATGGTATGTATTTGAATGCTTCCTTGGAATAGTTTCATCATTTGTAGTATAATTCTTTCATCTTGTTTGCTTGTGGCTATGTAAATTCAGCTACATTATGTACTTGTACTAGTTGTTTGTATTCTGCTTTTATTTTATTTAGGTTATGTATTTTTGTTGTTTAGATATTCATTTTATATTGGCATTGCAAACTTAATGACAAAATAAAGAATACAAAAATAAATAATTTGTTGTAATTAAATAATGACAGGTACCTGAAAACAGAGGACAATGCCTGTAGAATGCTCTTTTTGTCACCTTTTACATGGTAAATATTTAAATTTGAATGGACTTTTATCAGTCGGTAAACTCGCAGACCCTAACAAGCATCCTGGCAGTGCATCCCTTGCTTTTATTATTTCTTTCCCTTCCAATACCTATTATTTATTTATTTTTCCACTTTCTCTTCCAAGTTCGCATCTACAGCTTGCCAAAAATCCTCCGTGTAGTGCTCCTGGTTGGCTTAACCTCCTTCCCAAGATGTCCCCTTCTTAAAGCTATGCTGTTGCTATTGTGAGTTAAAAATATATTTAAGGCAAAAAAAATTTTTTTATGCTCTTCTAGTGTAAATTAAATATTGCAGTAAATCGGAGTATTTTGGAGGTGGTATGTTGATGATGGGTGGGTACCAACTCATTGTGTATGCTGTTTTCGCACATACTGTCCTACGTTAAGTGGGATTTCAGTAACTTTGTTTTTTGTCCTCCAACAATTGCTGGGGATGTGGGCCCCTAGCTCACTATACATAGAGGGAAATCAGCCTACATTAGTGACAAGGCCAACAAAGGTTGAACTATGTGTCTTGGGTTTATGGATCCCTTCAGCAGAGGAGATTTTCCTGACTTTCAATCTGGACCCCCATTTATGTGGGTGACCTCTACGATATGTATAAGAAGAGGTTTCCTCTGCAATCTCATAAGTGAACAGGAAGAAATAAAACGGAGCCACTTCCGGGTAGGTACCATCCAATGGGGCGTGCTATTTTACCACCCGCCCTCACTTGAGCTGTAGTCACATAACTATTTTTTCAATTTGAGCTGAAGTGGAACTGCTGGAAGGACGGAAATTGCTTCCCCTGGAATATATGAAGAAGGTTTATACTTAGTCCTGATTATAAACCTACAATGCATAATTATACCATAATGCATAATTATACCTATGAAATCGACCAGACTCTCGTCTTCTTGATGCTGCAATCTGTATCGTTTTAACTTGCCCAATACAAGTGCATTGAAGGCTTGGACCTTTAAACTGCTTTATATTCATAAACACAAGGACTGCTGTTCCTTGGTTAGGAATCTCTGTGATGCACTTGATGAAATGGCCCAATAAATGAAATGAGGGGTTTGGAACAGAAGCAGATGTTAGTGTTGGTGTTTGGGAAATTACCAGGACATGCCTCCTTATAATTGTTTTAGATTTCACAGGTTATTATTATAAAGTGGGTAAAGAGTACCTTTAAAGTTGACCTATTATTTGCAAGAAATGGTACACTTTATATATAGAGAGAAATCTAAAAGTTCTTTTGGATAAGATGTTTCCAAAGATTTGTATATTTCAAGAGGCAGTCGGCTATATTCAGGTTTCAATCTTATTTTGTTACAATTATTTTTTTAAACCCTTGCTTCCATGAAAATGTCTCCAGACACATATCATTAAATGTACACTTGGGCTTAGTCTCTGCTCTGCCGCACACACGACTGGTGAGGAGGCTGACACGGTTAGCGTGCACACATCCAATCAGAGCAGAGGATCTTCTGATCTGGGTCCATCAGATCCTTTGTTTTTTCATGGGATCAGCAGAGGGAACCTAAGAAAGTAAAATTAATGTTTGGTCTCTGCACTAGCCAAGAGAGACTGTTGCCGACCTGACCAGGCTGTCTTATTCCCAGAGAAGCATGGCAGCTGCCAGTCAGAGAATAAACTGGCATTAAAAAGTAAATTTGTAATTTGTGCTTTTACATTTTTTTTCTGTTCATGTTGGTTAATTTTAGAAGCTCATGTAGTTATAGAGATGTATCATGTACTTAAATTTCAGTTTTTTATAATTCTATTATTTGGCAGATCTCAAGATTTAAATAGCATGATAAATATAAATACCCTTTTTTTGCTAGACCGTAAAACATGTATAAATTAGAATAGTGTTTAATCCTAGTAGAGCGGATAAATTGAAAAAGTAAATCTCATCTCAGTTTTCATGAGTTAGCATTTGATGAGGGTAGAATAAAGAGAGAGATTAGGGTGATTAGTAATGTATTCTAAACTAATAATCACCTTAATATCTCTCATTCCCCAACTATCCTGTACCCTAAAGGAAGGTTAACTCATGAAATGCTCCAACAAACACTAAAAATGCAGGTCATATATATCTACATATAATGCTGCTTCCAGGAGTTTATTATGGGCAATGCTGATTATTTGTTTTCAGTACATACAGATTAGTATAACTGTGTGCTTCTGTACTTTAGGGTTAACAATCATAAACACTTGTATGGTTTTCTTTAAAAGGCTGAATAAATCCCAGGAGCCAGGGAGCCTCTAGTCTGGCTTAGGGTTGCCACCTTTTCTTCAAAAAAATACCGGCCTTGGTACTTCCTCCATAGACTTAACATTGTGGTCAAGCCAATTTTTTACCGGCCTGCCGGTAAAATACGGGCCAGGTGGCAACCCTAGTCTAGCTCCTATTTTTTTTTATTTTTTTTTATGGTCGCTTTACATACTCTATGGAATAACCATTTTCATGGCTCCTAAAGCCTACTCATAATGGTCAGGCCCTGGATTACTGCAGGGCTTGACAAATGTAATTAGATTTTAGGAGCCAGCAAAAAAATTTAGGAGCCAGACAATCACGCAAGCATACACGCAATTCATAAACACACACGCCTACTTTACATATACACATATATACCAACACCTCACACACCTACTTTACATATACACATATATCCAAACACCTCACACACCTACTTTACATATACACATGTATCCAAACACCTCACACACCTACTTTACATATACACAAATATACAAACACCTCACACACACCTACTATACATATACACATATATACACACATATATACAAACACCCACCCACCCACCTCACACAGTCTTTTTTTGGTTTCTTCTTAACGTGGCCCAAAGGGGGACATTAGTGTTGCAGCCGATCTGCCTGCTGAGTGCCAGGATGTCACGTGACGACACCCGGCACTCAGACACGCGTTGCGCAAGGGGGCGGAGCTTGCAGTCTGTGCGGATGGCACAGACTTTACCCCCTCGCGCTCCGTAAAAATAAAAAAATCGGATGGCAGCGGTGAGGGGACCATGAGGCTGACGGCACCCAGGCGCCAGGTCCAATTTCCTGGTCGCCATGGCGACCTGGCGCCTGGGGTTTGTCGAGCCCTGGATTACTGTATGTAAATCTAGTGTTCTATTGGTACCAGCAGCACTGGTTTGAGAGCTGTATGCATGGTAATGTGTTTTCCATGTCAGAGCATTCTTACTTATTCCCTTACCACTCTACATCTTTATAAAACCTTAAACGGCCGTATCTATAATCAGTGTAAACATTATAGCGCTACATATCTCATTATAAAAGTGCAAAACTGCAATGCAGGGAAGGAGCTGTGTGTGTGTGTGTGTGTGTGTGTGTGTGTGTGTGACAAGCATGTGTATTAACAGCATATGTAACTAAACAGCTTACTGTCAAATTAGTGATGACCGAAAACAGACACTCTAGGTTTTCCATGAAACATTACATATTTATATTGATATCCTTGTGATTTTAAGTGCACTTATCATAGCAGCACTTTCCCGTGTCATGTGCCACTGTGATTTATTCTAATTTGGTAAAGTCCATTAGGTCATATAGAGTGCACTGTTATTGTCATACACATTCAATGCAAGTGTTACCATTTATCCTAACATTGCAGTGTTTCTACTACCCCATGATGTTTCTCATTTACACTGTGAGCTATTCAATACGCCACTGTAAACACTAGAGGGCAGTGTGCCACAAATCAGCTACTCAACAAGTATGTGATGCCGCTCAGTACCAATCCCTCTGAATTGATGATGTGTAATAGCAGCATACCGATCCTGTGTATTAAAATAGTAAATTTCTAGGAGTGATCTATAGTTTGTGTGTTCTTAAAGGAAGACTAAAATTGGTTTCACTTGTGCTTCTAATATAGAAGCACAAGTGCAATGTTAGTTCTTATTGCTTTCTTCAAGGAAAATGCAAATAAGATTAACAATGATCATCATTTTCTCTATATCCATTTTATACATGTGACAGGTGCTGGGAACGTGTCAGCATGAAGTTGGTTACTGGGTTTCTGTTTGAGGCACAGTTTATATCGAACCTGTAATTGGAAATTTACTGGACTTTGTGACTAATGAGCGAATAGTGAATTTCGCAAATTTTTCTTTGGTCTGATTATGTTAAACATTTTCCCAACTCTTTATAAGGCTTAAGTCACCTTACTTGTCATTCCACAATTGTAGAAACCTGGAACAGTCTGCCAGTGGAGGTGGTAGGCCGAAACAGTTCTTGAATTCAGAAATGTGATTTACAATATATACAGAAGTCTGTGCTAAAGAAGTGTATTTGTGCATACACATGTGTGTGTGTGTGTGTGTGTGTGTGTGTATATATATGGGCTTTATTCATGAAACTGAGAAATTCTCCAATTCCGCTGAATTGATATACCATATCTGCACAAATATAAGACAAGGTTTTTTTCCCATAACGAATGCTCTGAAAAATACCCCTATTCAAGGTTGTCTTCAAATAGAGGTCTGAGTATAAGACAAGGATTCATGTCCACTGTAGATCTGTAGTGGACCTGGATCCTCCTCACAAGTAGCTGGTGGATGTCTGTGCATCCTCCGGTGCGGCCCGGCTCTTCCATGACAGAATTCAGGGGATATGTGACCGACCAGCGTTCAGTCATAGAAGCCCTGGTGCAAGTGACGAATGGCATTGGAGGAAATCGCACAGCCACCCACCGGCTGCCCCCACTAGACACCAGGCAGTCTGGAGGAGCATGGGGGAAAGCATTGACTAACTCTGGGGGGCAGATAGCCAATGCATCCCCCATGCAAATAGCCAAGTCTGGAGGGCAAAAGGCTTATTTTACAGGTTTAGAATTTCTTATTGCCATTAGATTCCTGGTAACGTGCTAAATAACTGTAGATATAAAGTAATCTGCTCTCTGAAATAGAGGGTGTGTCGGTGTCCGGAAATCAGCTGCTTTTCTTCAGATTTCCTGTAGATGAAACAAGTTTGTAATTGCGAGGTTACAGCTGTTAGACGTGCTTTGGTGAAGCTGGGCCTCAAATAGGCACTTGTCAACAATAAAGTGACTGACAAATGATATTCATGTTCTCTCACAAGACAAACACCTGGGCTAACTGAGAATACGGATGATGATCTATGCGATCAATCAAATCCATCACACCTTCCCAAATCACAGTGTATCATTCCCTCTGTCTTCTCCACAGGTACTGGATGCAATTCACTAAAGCTGAGCATGTAGAGTATGCTGCTAGACTACCAACCAGGAGAATGATAACATTAACCTGTTACAAGCAGGAAACGTCCATTATTTGGACATTCAGATCCAGACATGAACAGACACTCAGTGACTGCACGAGTAGTAGGGAAAAAAGAGATATACCTTAGGCTATCAACAGTTTGAAATTCAGATTATGGAGCTCCTCTTATGTCTGCTGGATTTCTCTCAATGCTGGGTTATCCATACCCATAATAAACAATAAAACAAAAAAAGAAAGAAGTGTGGATTTTGCGGAAAGAATCAATGATGCAGACTGGTATGCCAAAGTAAAAAATGTATCTTTAATCCATGGTGAAAGGACACAGTGCAGGAACAAGTGAAATTAGCTTTACGCCTTTCGTTTCCAGCACTATTTCAGGTGTAAATTACATAAAAATGTTATTGTAGAAAAAATAAAATAACAAATACACCAGAGAGACAGCGTCTCACTCCTTCCACCTTATCCGGTTCGATCACCGAATCCGGTTCGATCACCGACAAATACTGAACGTGCAATGCTGACTTTAATATATTGACCAATTGGAGGAAAAGGTCAACAATCAGTGTGTAGGATAGGTGATACACATGATCATTAATTCCACACCTTGCAGAGCCCCCATAGGTCATGAGCAAAGACATAAACAATGTGTACATAAGTAAAAGTTTCAAAATATGCTAAAATCACATATCAAAATAATCAATGCCTCCTGGTATAAAAATGTGAATCCATGAATACAGTGATGTCCTGTGAGCTTGCCTGTGTGCAGTCCAGTACAGAGACCCTCTGCAATATTTTATCATTGACTACATTAGCTTACTTTATGGCAGAATATTACCATACTGGGTTCTAGTCCAATAAGCATGTTTAATGTCTCTCTCTGAACCATTCACTGCCAGAGGTGTGTTCCAGAAGATAAGGTCATTTTCTGCTGTACCTGTTGCAAAGCATGTCTATGTAATGTTAGCTGTATTAGCCCCGCTTGAGGTGTCACCTTTGTTCACATACCTTCAAGCTGAAATAATGCTATTTTGTGTATGTGGGTGTTAAGTAATATAGCTAATGTATAGTGCTTTCAGATGGCTATAAGAGCTATACACGTACAACCCTCTAATTGCTGTGTTGTGCAGTCTTAATGCAAACATTCATTGAATTTCTCTACACATCAGTATGCGTTTCATTTCATTATGTGTTTAGTCATGTGCTGTTTATAGAAATGTTCCGTAAAGCTTGGGTTTGAGTTGTAACTTCATTCGAGGTCTCTATTTACATGCCCCCTCCCCTCCCCCAATATTTATTTTTCTATTAAGGCCCAAATCATTTTCGCTTATGTTCTAATCGAGCAGTGAATCCTGATTGTTACATTTTTTTGTGTGTGTGCTGGCTGCACAAATCAAAATGTGGCTATTTTACATCTCTAGCAGTGTCCCTTTCAATGACCTCTCTGCCAGTGACCCTTTCAAATGATCTCTCTGCCAGTGTCCCTTTCAAATGGCCTCTCTGCCAGTGTCCCTTTCAAATGGCCTCTCTGCCAGTGTCCCTTTCAAATGACCTCTCTGCCAGTGTCCCTTTCCAATGGCCTCTCTGCCAGTGTCCCTTTCCAATGGCCTCTCTGCCAGTGTCCCTTTCCAATGGCCTCTCTGCCAGTGTCCCTTTCCAATGGCCTCTCTGCCAGTGTCCCTTTCAAAGACATCTTAAACAAAAGGTCATCCTCAATGGTTTAATGCTGAATCCATCTGCTTTGTGGAAAGGATTTGGAACAGACTCTTGCTATAGATTTTACAACATATGAAGGAGAAAGCAAGCAGGCAAGTAAATGCAAAGTATTAAGGTGAGACCAACACTGACACTATCAAAACTATCACACTGACACTATCAAAAGTACATACCAGGAAGAGACCAGGGATGGTTGACCAAGATGGCTGCCTGCTACTTCAGCTCCTAGGGGATTTGGTGTTGCTAGTCACAATCACGTGTCCCCTGTAAACTTTGGCTGGAGTCTTAAAACTGTATTCTTTAATCCTGCAGATTCCTGTAAATGCTATGTCCATTTCCTTGCCATGTTATTACAATTTAAGCTTATTTTATTAACCCCCTTACGCATATGGACGTATATATACTGGCAGAATGAACCTTTATATTACATCTATTATGTTTAAAGGACAACTAAACTTATTTAAAATTAACATAAACCTTTTTTTTGGGGGGGGGGGGGGGTTCGGGGACTTTCTTTAAATTATATTTGATTCATAGACCCCAGCCCCTCCTACTTCAGTTTCTGACCCCTTGGCTCAGTTTTGTCGCTGACACAAATGAACCAAGGGGCCGGATGTGGAATCCACCTGACGCGGCCTGTGTCTGGAGTGCAATTCTGTAAGATGCCGAACAGTCGGTGGCTTTAAAACGAAAGCAGAATCAATGGGAACTACATTTCCCATGTTTGTGCGGTGGAAGAAGCCGATTGCGCACAGTTTGGCAGTCAGGTATCTTCCAAATTGCATGGGCGACACAATTCAGCAATGCAATTGGGATGTTACACACAGAGTCCCTAGCAGGGGCTAGAAATGAAATAAAGTTGAAAAAAAAAAAGTAAGCACCCCCCCCCCAAATAAAATCACTTAAGTTCATTTTTGACTCAGTGTTGATACAGAGGTTTCCAGGCCTCCTCTACTAAACTGTCAGCTTGCGGCTTGCACTTTCATCGGGCTTCTAAGAAGCCAAACTGCAGCATTAGTAAAGGGAGAAGCCTTACACACCAGCGGCAGCAGCTCACTAAGCTTCAACAGCTGCCGCATGCTGTCTGGGATTGTGAGAGCACCTTCCTGACAAGTTCTCAGGCTCAGCTCTAAGGTCAGAGCGGGATTAGGACAGGGAGCCCAGTTTACCCATGCTGACAGCTGCACTTCTCAGTAACTGTGGTCGTGCAGCCTCCGAGCAGACATGTCCCGACTGGCCAAACGTGAGGTGCACCACCCAATTTTCATGGTTGACACACTACACTGCTCATTTATAATTGGTATCTTCCCCCTACACTACGGAGGGAAGTGAGCAGACACTAAGGGTCAGGTTAGCATCTTGCCATCTGGTGTAATAACTGGTGCATTCCAGGATTGGAATACTAAGGGTTTAATAAGATAGGGATAGGACACTACCTTGGACTACAACTCCTACATTGCCCAGCCAGTCCTGACAGTGAGAAAATGGCTTTAACTTTAATCTAGGCATAACTAATAATATTGGAACGTTCCTGTGTATTATAAGTGACATTATTCTCAGGATTATGAAAATTCCAAGCATACTGGGCTCATTATCTGCTCTATACTACAACTTTCATAATGGGGGGGGGGGTTAGGCCAAACAGGCCAAAAGTTTAATAGGGGAATTAACATATTACAATATTTATAAGCATAATGGCAACTAACCTGGTAAAAATGAGAAAATATCTCTGGTTAATATGTTTAGGTTTAACCTCTTAAGGACAAGAGCTTTCTTTAGAGCTTTTTGTGTACTCTATTTTAACAAAAAAACAAACCTATACACAATTGTCAGTTATTTGACCATTTAGCATCTGCTACACATGTAATGGTTGCCATCTTGCTTCCTAGCTTGGGTCGAATCTATGGTTCTCCATCTCAAGCAACCTGCAGTCCCACCTCTCAGCTCAGTGTACCTCTGTCCACAAATTCTGTGCAGCGCGGCCCCTCACAAATTTGCAACGTTCATACTAGGCTATGTACATCACACAGCTTGTATACTTGCAACAAGGCTGCTGGGAGAGCTGGTATACTGGGAAATCTCCCTGCAGCCCTGTTACCTGTATATAAGCTGTGCGAGGAGCGGGGCTGCATGAAATGTGGGGACAGAGCTGAGAGGTTGGACTCCAGGGTTCTTGGGTCAAGAGCCAGAGATCCGACTCAAGCTAGGAGGCAAGATGGCCTTTTGCCTCAAGTCCTTGACGAAGCTCCAAGTTTAAGGTACGAAACGCAAAAGGACCCCACTACTATTGCCAGTCTGTGGCTATTTACCATTAAAGTTTCCTTGAGGTCCTGTTGTGTCTGTTGTGGTTGCGGCAGACCTCCATACCTTTGTGGTTGAATGCATTTGTTGATCAGTATAAGTACCAGGGGATGCGGCTAGCACCGGAAGTGACAAATGACCAATACTGAAGTGTGGTTTAACCTGCTAACAATCTACGAAGCCCAACCAACAAAGTGAGCTGCATGTTGGATGCCTAATATGTAAAATGTTATAATTTCCATGGTAAACAAAAAACAAACATTTGAAACAAAATGTATTTTATTTATTTTTGCAGGTTATAGTCTCAAGGTGTCACAACAGCCTGACGAATCAGTATGCATTCAGTAAAACAGTTACAGTCCTTGAGCTGTTGCTGTCTTGGAGGAGATGAATACACTCTCTTGCTCCTTCATGCGTATTATCATGCTGTACACCTCACACAGTGTTAGATCACACAAGTGGTGACCTCTGTCCTGATGAAAGGTTAACAGATTGTTTCATTACCAGTTCATCTACATGTATAAAAGACCAGATATTAGTTTTAACCATTTCCATGTTGTTATCTTTAGCTTCCTGTGGGTGGTGTGAGTCTGATCTGAACAAATTCATTTACAACTTTGGAACCAGGAATGGATAATAATTATTATAATGAGAGTCAGATTAGCTGACTGTCTGGTAAAAGAGGTGAGTCTTTAGATATTCCCGTCTGTAAGACTCTCTGAGGCACAGTTCCAGAATTTGGGGGGAGTGTTTCTTTATTCTGGGCGTTGACAGGAGGGATCCGTTGGCTGAGCGAGCGGGAATATGGGCCGTCTGGAGCACTTTCAAGTATTGTGGGCCTTGATTATTTAATGCTTTTAAGGTCAATGGGACGATTTTAAAATGTTGCCATTTAATTGGAAGCCAATGCAGGAAGTGGAGAACAGATGTTATGTGACATGAGTGAGGTTGATTGGTCAGTAGTTGGACTGCTGAATTATGTGGTGTCTGTAGGTGATGAAGATCATTCTCTATGTGGCCCAAGTAAAGAACGTTGCCGAAGCCTAGACGACAGGACACAATGCATGGATTAATGTTGCCATATTATCCGGTGACAATAAATATTGTAGCCTGGCTAGTTCCTCAGATGAAAGCAGGCAGATTTTTTTACGCAAAATATCTGCTGTTTAAATGATAGTTCAGAATCAATCAGCACTCTGAGATTTTGGACCTGTATTGAACTAACTAGTTCAGAGCCTCCAAGCTTCAAGCAAGTTGGGTGATATTCTTGTTTCCCGAAGTTGCATCACCAAGAGTAACCGTTTTGCCCGAGTTCACTTTCATCCACTTTTCTACTTCTATATACCTTACAAAAAAAGTTTGGTGACTGCAGGAAATTTTAGGACCCAGATATTGAAGCTTATATAATTTCTGGTGCAAGGTTCTAAAAGTGTTCTAATCTGCAGGAACATTCCATTGGTTTCCAGAGTGACTAAACCACTTTTAGAACTTTACCCCACAAATGACTTATAGCTGTAACCCCCACTGCCTAGGGGCTGCCTGACTCTAGTCTTGGAGGTCTACCTTAAAGATAGATCCTTATAACTGAGCTCAGTTGTGCATCGACGTTTTCTCAGCTGTTGTCATTAACTGGCTGGACATATGCAGTTCATTCTCTGTGTCCCTCTCCATAGAGGGCTTGGGCCTAAAACATGTCTGCTTGTTTTGCTTCCATAATCACAAGTCCGTCAACTAGTTGGAGTATTTATTGAGTTCCGTGCTTTGTAGTATTTTACTGAAAATAGAAATAGCCCTTTTTGTGGGACCAGGAGGACCTGCACCTGTATTTCTGTACTTTAAGGGTTCAACAAACAGCCAGACCATTGTTTCTGGTAACAGGAGAAGGCTCTGGAGGAAACAAACGGTTCTGTATGAGTAATTGATAGCCTGCCTCACTGATTTTCATTGTTGTTATAAGAAAAAGCCGTAGTTTACAGCTTATTTTGTATTTCAGACACGTGGAGTGCTTTAGTTTAACCTCTTAAATGATTCAGTGGTCTCCCTGGCTTGTAGGTTCCACCTATCTTATTTGCTGTATGTTGGATGTGTGTTTAATATATGTGAAATGTACAATTTTTTCTTTCAAACACTTTACAGGCCTCTCCAACAATAAGGAGAGCCTGGCTAGAGAGACAGGACAGCAGTGACTTTATTATACTTTTATTTGTAGTTTTTAAGTCATACGTAAAGTTGAGAGAAATCATAAGACAGATCTGTTTCCTTGTATTTACTTTATATGATGTAGTACTTTTCTAAAAAAATATTTTTTTCAGACACTGTAGGTGGAACTGCCCCTAAACAGGAATAACCTATTACTCCGGGTCCAGAGCATTTTATATGCCCCCTTCTTCCTTCCTCTATACAGCACCTTTCTTCACCAGTGAGCAGCCAAGTCTTCACCTATAGTGTGGTTGGTTAGTGAGGAGAAAGAGCGACATGAATTATGTTTTTAAAAGTTTTTAGCCTGGAATCTCTTGATTCCTTTTTAAGTTATTCGAGCTCTCCAGTCATTTAACCCTCTGATTGCCAGCTGATTTTACAACCCAATGACTAATGTGTGTAAATCAATATGGCATTGGAGAAAGACCTAGTGCTATTTGTCACCTCTGCGCATTGAGCGTGGATTATAATTTGGGTTTAGTGAAGCCAATCAACATATTGGAGTTTAGTATTAATATGAAATAAGTGAAGAAATCGGATCACGAGTGTAATACTAGTGGAGTAGAACTTGCATTGTCCCTGAAGTTGGGTATATGCGGTGTGTCTAATCACACTTCCTTGTTTCTTATAAGATGTTATCTATAGCCAGTTGTTTCAATGCACCAAGCCCCCTGAGATAGCCTTCTTGCCAGTAGCATTTTCCCACCAATAGATTAAAGTATTAACAAGAATCAGCTGAAGTCTCCGGAGTGCTAGATTGCTCGCTAGTCTAACCGCACTCCCATAACAGATCAGAGATTGTACCAGTCTGAGGAAAGCTTTGTGTCTGTTCTCACAATGTATAGCATGTGTTGGGGGAAATATATACTTTTTCTTTTGTTTCATTTACTAGTCAATCTTTTTTTTTTTTTGCTTTGATTTTTGTGGTGAAACTAATTTGTAGTGGTTGTTCTCAGCGCTGACTTCTGCGTTCTACGGTCAAGTCATACAGCTCTCACTCAGGCTATATTCAGTAGTCTGAATACTGCCATGTTGAGTCCCCATTGAATTTTGTGGGGAAAAGGTCAACCCCAACTTTGCAGTGGCATTGGCTTTTTCTTTGAACGCTTAGGAGTCAAAGATGCGGCTCTCCTGTGGTGTATCATTTTTACGCAAAATGGTGTCTGAGGTCGCTGTGTGTTTAAGTATACGGAAGGCCAAACACCCTACAAAGAGTAGGCCTCTGTACTTGTTGGGAGAAGTGGGTCCATGTGTTATGTGCTAGTAACAGAGGGTGGGCATAAGCATACACCCACACATAGGGTTGCCACCTGGCTGGTATTTTACCAGCATGCATGTAAAAGATTGGCTTGACCCCAATGTTAAGTCTATGGAGGTAGTAGCATGAAGAAAAGGTGGCAACCCTACCCACACAGGTGCACATTGATCCTATAATATGGGTAATACAGAATACCACAGAATTCACAGGTTTTTCAGGCCTAAAACAAAGATGTTGGCCACATTTGAAAGGTCCTAATATTATGGATATATGTGTATTTTGTGTTTACATTCTAATGTTCCTAAAATTAATTGGGAAACAAAGTACCAGAGTATATTCATTACAGAAGCAGCCCAGTGTGCTTGCATAACTGCGTACTGGAGTCATTGTACATTCTATTAGCTGCTAGGAAAGTGAATGGCATTCTGTATCCATGTAAGAATGGCTGAAAATAAGCTTGAGCGCTTGTCACTGGCTGAATAACCTGAATCAGATGCATGACAAATTAAGAGCCAGGACTGAATGAATGAGGTTTAGGTCATGTGTGTGAATAAAAATTGCCTGCAATGAATAAATGAATGAGGTCTCCACTAAATGAATGGATGAATGGTTTATATGTTGGCTTTTAGAGGATCAGTAAGTATCTGTGCTGTGTGAATTCTTTTCATTACAATCCCAAATCTGAAGTATCAGTCAAAATCATTATCTTCTGTTGCTGTCTGTAAATACATTTGTGTTCTCACACTTGTTTATATTGTTCCACTTGGTAAGGGTATTTATTTTCAAAAAACTTACTTTACATGCTGTAGGAAAATGTGCAATTGAATGGATCTGAAAATGTATGTATGTATGTATGTGTGTGTATATATATATATATACATATATTGTGTGTGTGTGTGTGTATATATATATATATATATATATATATATATATATATATATATATATATATATATATACATATTTATAATACTTTATCACATATTCTCATTCAACACCATGGAGAGACTTTTATTGGCATGTAAACAAATAAGGGAATTCTAGTCCCAACATTTTTCTTGTTTGTAAGTGAGTTTATATTTACCAATGTTTCCATGTTTTTATGTTGCTTTTGAAAGTTATAGGGCAATAACCGAGTAGTGTTTTTTTTTGTTTCCTAACCATCTTCTCCTACAGTGACCTTTTGACCCCAACCCTAACCTTAAAGGGACACTACCACTTACATAAAATGTAACTAGATAACCTGATCATTTAAAACAAACGCATAACTAAATCATATGCCACTGTTTTGTTTTTATATGATTTAATTAATTGCATATACAAAGAAAAAGAAAATTAGGTGTTTATTGCCTGGCTCCATTTTGGGAATATGTCCCATGATGCGTCATCGTACAAAATCTTTCAGCCATTCTTACCTAACAACTGCGGCCAAAGCCTGCATGATGATGTCATAAGATACTCCCCTGCTCTCTTACTGGCTCATGTGTATCATAGTGGACAGGACAAGGTCGCTATGTACAACTTTTTTTTTTACCTGCCTTCCAACACAAACAGAGGAGATTGGCCTGATCAAGCAGGTTCATAACTCTGCCTTCTTGTGAAGTAATAGTTACATTACTCTCCCATTCGACTGCATTCTGTGTCCCCAACCCCAAAGTGAGACATTTGTGCTGTAAAGTCACTAGAGTGTGGCACCCAAAAACACTATATTTCACAAAATTGCGGCGCCCAGTAACACTTGTTTAGTTACATAAAAATATAACAATTTTAATTTTTTGGTGGGAGTGTCCCTTTAAATTTAACCCTAACCTTAAATCTACCTCTACCCCTAACTCTAACCTTTGCACTAACTCTAATTCTAACCCATCTGTAACACTAACCTTAACTGTAACCATAACCCTACACCTAGGGATAGATTTTTTTCTTTTTTCACTGTAATGTTAGGGCAGTCAAGCAACAGTACCAGAGCGATGGAAGTTTTCACTTTCGTCACTTTTACTGGAAAAAGCTGTGCCATATGGGAGAACATGCTCCTCTCCAATATGGCATCATAGAAACACCGTCAAAACATTGGCAGTGATCATTGATCACTGCCTATGTGAGCTTTAACACATACGGTCACATGTTCTCATGATCCTCAAGGACCATATTTTGCAGAACATATATATATATATACCAGGGCTCGACAAACCCCAGGCGCCAGGTCGCCATGGCGACCAGGAAATGAGACCTGGCGCCTGGGTGAAGTTACCCTTCCTGTCCCCTTGCCACTGCCATCCGATGTTTTTTTCTTTTTTCGTAGCGCGAGGGGGTAAAGTCTGTGCGTATAGCACAGACTGCAAGCTCCGCCCCCTCGCGCAACGCGTGTCTGAGTGCCGGCTGTCGTCACGTGACATCCTGGCACTCAGCAGGCCGATGAGTGAGGACATGCTGCAGCACGGATGTCCCCCTCCCCTGCAATGAGGTAAAGCAGCAGGGAGGGGGGACACATCAAGAAAAGACTGTGTGAGGTGGGTGGGTGTTTGTATATATGTGTATATGTAAAGTAGGTGTGTGTGTGTGAGGTGTTTGGATATATGTGTATATGTAAAGTAGGTGTGTGTGAGGTGTTTGGATATATGTGTATATGTAAAGTAGGTGTGTGTGAGGTGTTTGGATATATGTGTATATGTAAAGTAGGTGTGTGTGAGGTGTTTGGATATATGTGTATATGTAAAGTAGGTGTGTGTGAGGTGTTTGGATATATGTGTATATGTAAAGTAGGTGTGTGTGTGAGGTGTTTGGATATATGTGTATATGTAAAGTAGGTGTGTGTGTGTGAGGTGTTTGGATATATGTGTATATGTAAAGTAGGTGTGTGTGTGAGGTGTTTGGATATATGTGTATATGTAAAGTAGGTGTGTGTGTGTGAGGTGTTTGGATATATGTGTATATGTAAAGTAGGTGTGTGTGTGAGGTGTTTGTATATATGGGTATATGTAAAGTAGGTGTGTGTGAGGTGTTTGTATATATGTGTATATGTAAAGTAGGTGTGTGTGTGTGTGTATATATGTGAAGAAGCCGTGTGTGTTTATGAATTGCGTGTATGCTTGCGTGATTGTCTGGCTCCTAAATTTTTTGGCTGGCTCCTAAAATCTAATTAGATTTGTCAAGCCCTGATATATACGTCCAAGTGTGTTAAGGGGTTAGCATTGTTTTGCACTGTGAATGTAGAAAACATGTGCAAGAAAATGTAGAACATAAATGGAAAAATATATATTTAAGTGTCTGTGGTGTCATCTGTTTATTGCATCACCTTTGTCGCTTTATATGCGAATTACATATTTCTAATTGAAAGTAGCTCATTTGTATAACAAGCCACAGAGGATGTCAGACACAGGTGACACCACACACACAGAAAAAAACATTTTCTTAACCCCTTTGCAACATTGGACGTGTTAGACTTGCTATTTTTAAACTTGGGACAAATATTAGACTGTATTTAGCAGGTTTTATTTATTTCATGTGTAAAAGATCTGTCATCATTTTTTTTTATTTTTTTATCGTAAACTGTGATATGATGAATATAAAGGTTACTAAAAAAAACAAAGCTTTGTATGCTGAAAAAATATATAATTGGTGTGGGTAAATGAAAGAAGAAAATGACAGCTAAACACACACACCGCAGAAATGTTAAAACAGCCCTTGTCATCAAGGGTAAGAACTGGGCCAAAAAGTCACGAAAGGGTTAATTTATGCGTTTGGTACAATTCTAACTCAAAGTAATACATTTGTTTCTCATTTAATCTCTTCATTCACAGTATAAACAAAGTGTAGAGGAAGTTACACAAATATCTGTATTAAATACAATTTATTAATTCCTAAAGCATGTAAATAATTGAATTATCTATATATATATATATATATATATATATATATATATATATATACTTATTTTTTATTATTATTATTTTTTTTTTTGTAACAAATGCAAACATGTAATTACTGACAGTGTGTTGTGTCGTATGGGCAGTCACCATGATCTGACGCAATAAACACAGGGCTTGATGAATATCTTTAGACTTTAGGAGCCAAACTGACAGGTTCAGGAGCCAGCCTAGGGAAATGATGTTTTTTTGGAATTCTATGAGTCAGCAGTGGGGATTTGTTAAGCTCTACATTAACATTATGTATAGTGTTTTACACTCATCAGTCTTCCAATATATTATCGCCAGAATCCTCTGAGAAATCTCGTCTCTTGAATCTTGAATATAATTATATATGAAATATTTGCAGGCAGGAACTTGTGGCACCCACTTTTTCCAAACAGTCCCTTTTTATAACACCCTAAATTGCCTGAGTTGCATTTATCTGTTGCAGATCCTTCACTGGTTTTCCCTAAGTGATCCAGTCCTTTTGTTAGAATTTCAAAGGATTGAATTCCATGTTTCCTCTGATCAATAGTGATGATGTGCAGGCAATCAGGGCTACTTGTGTATACACTTAGCAACATCTTGCATACAGCTGCTGTCTCCTGTGTAAGTACAAGATAATCTGCTGAAATTAGATCTGAGGGGGAAGTTTGCCATGGCATATTCTGGCCTGTACTGATCATTGCTTCTTTGCCGCAAGCATACAACTTGCTTTGATATTGTGGTTCTGTTATGCAACTTGCATTCTTATGGCATTACAATGAGGTTGTTTTTGATAGATATAAGCTTTGCTCCTGTTGGCATCTATTTACATTTTTGCTGAACATCCTCCCCTGGTGTGTACCTTTCTGGCTGGGGAATATTGGGTCGGTGCTCTCTGGTAATCTAGTAAGGAACATCATTCTTAAAGGGACTGTATCACCTAGAAATGTTTTATTTTTTTACTGTGAATGTAGAGAATAAAAAAATGATTGAAAATGAACTATACATTGTGTTGGCAAAATTGCCAGCAAATGCCTACATTAGGAGAAAAATGTGTTTTTTAAATGTGTGGGTGTAGTCTCCTGCTTATGACATCACCTGTGGCCTAATATGCAAATTTCACATTTGCCATTTGATAACCAGTTCATTTTCATATTGGATCACAGGTGATGTCATAACCAGGAGACTCCACAGACACATTTAAAAAATGTTTTCCCTAATTTAGACATTTTTTTGCAGCTTCATTTCCCAGCATGCTTAGCTAGCCATTTACCAGACCGTGTATTATGGAAAAAGCCTTCCACAACAACTGATGTGTGTAAGATTAGCCATTATAGCTATAGAAAGCTGTCTGTGCACATTCAGAGAAACGGGTATAGATTCTCGTACATATTTAAAATTATAGGGTTCAGAAGTTATTTATTTACCATTGCAGTATGGCCAGTTTTACACTTTTTCCTTACATATTATCTATAGTTGATTATTCATTCATAATTAATATATACAGTATATGTGATTAATACTATAATTATAGTTCTTATTCTCCCTTCAACATACACACAACTACTTGTTTATTCTGCTCCTTGACACAAACAACCCGTGGAATCGATTTTTAAATCCAGTCCTGAAGAACTGCAGTCTTGTATACAGGTTTCCCATATGTTTACCAGGGCCTTGTTGGCATTAGATATGATGCTCTAAGAGGCTCTGTTCTGCCTGGGATCTGTTTTTTGTTTTTCTTCACATACCGGACTTCTGTTTATCATGAAAAGTTAATACTTTAGAGAATTTTAAATCGTTAATATCTGTTGCTGCCGATTACTAACTGCTGACACTGTTACTTTTTGAATATTCTCTCCAACATGATCTTGACTGACTGTGTAGAACAACATTTATTAAACAGATATGTCTTACATATTTCTGCAATGGCATAAGACGGTAACTACGGAGCATACAAAGCCGCAAGCTCCGATCAAAGGCCGTGATCCTGTTAGAGACCTTGCTTTCCTAAGCTTTCTTTTTGGCACCAAAACCAAACAGCTCCTTACTTTGATGTGGACCGGAAGCAATGTGTGAAAATTCAAAGAATGGATCCCTTCATCCTGTACCCCTTTGTCCATTGCATGGTCCAGCTCTGGATTAGGTTTGGGTTTCTAGCGTTCAGTGATTACTTTTTGGCAGATTTCACACGTAAATTAATAATTATTATTTTGAGTGATAATTGTGTTAATGGGGACTAATAAACATGGTTTATACGGTGAACGTACAGAATTAAAAAATGATCAAAATAATGTATACATTTTGTTAGTACAATTGAAAGGAAATGCATAAATTAAGAGAAAATATGATAGTGTGGGAGAAGGACCTCCACAATACAGTGTTTGGCAGCGATTCAGGGGCTTTTTAGTGCCTGCTTTAAAAAAAAAATATATATATGTACATTGGCTGTGTCGGCCAGACTCGCAATATTTGTGTGTAAGTCTGCTTGAAACATAGCTGCATAAGCCGATATCGCCATTATTTAGCACTGTCTGCTTTGGCGCTGCGTTTACAAATGACCTACACTGTATAAAGAATTTTCTACATTGACAATATAAATAATGTTTAGAGTATCTTTAATTATGTTTTAGCACAGGATTCCATTCTGCTCCCTCAAGATGTCAGCCATATTTATTATTTAGACTTTACACTTACTGGTGCCTGGTTAACAGAACGATTACAAGCTATTTGAACTACTGTATTGGTAAACTACTGTATTTTCACAACACGCAAAACCAACACTTCAATCAGTGCTTTATTTGCAGAACTACATATCCTGTGTGAGAAATAAAAATCAGTATTTGTTGGTTCTCCAACCAGTGCTTTATTTGCAGAACTACATATCATGTGTGAGAAATAAAAATCAGTATTTGTTGGTTCTTCACTGGTATATTGATAGTACAAATCCTGTAATGCTTGTACATCATGGGAGTCCTAGTCTGGAACAACTGCAGTGCAAAGAATGGCCAACTCCTGATTTGGATGTAGGTCATATGGTTTATATACATTGAAAGGTTGATTACTGGTATATTTTCATGTAGCTTTGTCTTCTAACAACCATCTAGTCCCTTAAATGGAAGTAATCTGTGCAGGAAATGAGGGATCTGCTCTCAGGTTATTAGGTCTATGCTGAAAAGACCTTTGATAGGTTTCCCAAACCAGAAAGGATTATCCTTTGTTGTAATGTGTGTCATTTGCTCATTAAATTGCAAAGTATGTTGTCTCCTGACTTGCCTTGCATTGAAGATTCAGTAAATAATTGTATTCAGCGACTAGTACAAAAGCGACATTCACATGAAAATAGGTTTCAGAATATAATGAAATAAATATCTCATTTATGAATTTGCTATAAACCCTAACAGGTGATAATTGATGTGAACACTCTCTCTAAAAAATGAGTACATAGAATCCACAAACTTTTATATCTATTAAAATCTAAAGCAAATACAGGTTGAGTATCCCATATAACTATAATCCGTTATCCAAAATGATCAGTTATCCAAAATTCCACACACCTGTCAGAATGCAAGTGCAGAACAATAAATTCAATGTCCAGTCCCCTTAAAGGGACAGTTTAGTCCCCAAACTCACTTTGATGCAAGATGAATAAAGATTACTGCTTGAATAGTGTGATTTGATGCAGGCATTCTGCATAAATCACATTTTTAATATTTGACTCAAGCCCTCCCACAGTGATTACTATGCATATTTACTGAAGGTGCGGCAGCACTGATTATATAGACACTGAAGATATAAAGTTGTGTTTCATTTAGTCACTTCCTCTGCTCCTGGAATAGAATATATTGTGTGGACTGTGATAAACTTGTACACAGTAGGATCTCTTAACAGTGCAACACATTGTCTGATGATATCAGTAGAGACACAGGAAATGTCATTAATTTGAATTCAATTATTCTCATTGGATCCTGCAGCAAAAAAAAGTAAATTACTTTTACTAAGCTAGTGTGGGCAGTACTGGTTTGTTTCAAACGGCTGTAAATTCTCAATTTTATCTAGCTGTAATGTAAAACATGCATTTTAACGTACTTTGAAAGGACATTAATATGCATTAACATTTTAAAGATGCTTTTAGGGCACTAGACAGTCCCTTTAAGCTGTGATATAGCCATTCCATGCAGGGGATAGGGCAGTTCATTGCGGCTGCATTAACGTAGCCGTTTGACCGTCCCCACTCACGCAATGGCGAGGTCATCGACCGTTCATTTCGGGATCGCTGAAGGTGAGTATATTAATGTTTAATAGGGGTTAATTTTAGTATTAGGGTTGTTGGGGTTAGGTTGTTAGGGTTTGGGAGTAGTGTTGGTATTAGTGTTTGGGTTGGGGGGGTTAGTATGGGGGTTCGAGTTCACGTTAGGGGGTTGATTAAGGGGGGTGTATGTTTGTTTGTAAATGCTGACAGTTCAGCGTTCAAATAGCCACAATGAACTGTCCTAGACCCTTCCATGCATGCTCAGATGATCACACAAGGTAAGACAATGGCATTCGTGCAGGCCTCACACACCAACGGAAGGTTCCCAACGATGTCTCACCTCACATCTACATCACAGTAATAGTTATTTATTTCATCTATACAGTATTTACATTGATACTACAGTATTTCATGACTGCTGAGAGGTCTTAATATATGTTACTGGTGAAAATGATCCGTTATCCAAAAATACTTCTGGTCACAAGCATTTTGGAAAAGGTATGCTCGGCCTGTATACCAATATAAGGGCTATGACACTATGAATATTCTGTTGGAAATAAATAAATTCTACCTGAGCTCTGCTGAATGTGTTTATTTCTTCTGCCAGTTTCTCATTTAGAACCAATATGCACGGAATGTGCAGAGCCTAAAGGAGGCGGAGTTTAGAGACGCCACGTGATGTCACATTGCGTTGCATGACTGCAGCATTGAGCTCCAGGCTACCTGGTACAGATACCACTAGTCTGCAGCTTATTTACCCACATTTAGACTAGTGTTTGTCTAGTGGACATACACAGTTTAAACTGTATTTATGCCAGAACAGATTACAGTTTAACTGGACAGAACCCAAAAAAGGGACTGTCTCTGCATATTTGGTACTATTGGCAGCTATGATAGCAGTGATAACAAACTTTAATAAAAATCCACCTAATATGGAAAAGCCTTTTCTTTTTATTTGGCTTAAAATGTTTTTTCTTTTTTTTCTTTTTAATTCCTATATGCATGTGCCCACTCATATTTATGCACTTTTCGGATGCAAGTATGTATTGTCCCTTCAAGTGAGACTAGGTTACACATTGTGTAGTTAAAACAGAGAATTCCATAATTGGAATTGTTTACCATTTGCTTTCCAGAACTCCTAAGGTTAGTATGTTGCAAAATATTTCTATAATGTGGGAAAAGTCAATTTGTAGGTTTTGTAAGTATTGCGTACTTGGTAGAAGAAGCGTTGTTTGGGTAAGACTCGACCAGTTTTACAGATCTAGATTTTACAGTATTGTTTTTTGGCAAAATTGCTAATTCTAACACATTTTGCTCCTTATTGTTTCTATAACCATCTCTGCAACAACAAACAAAATTAGGTTTCGAAACTGCCTTACATTATACAGGAAACTGAACATGAATACAACCCTGAACCACAGGGGGTCATTTGCTCCATGGGGTCCATGTATAATGTGGCTATAAAGGCAAAAAGGTGATCATTTGTTAATCATATTTGCATATGCCTACCCAGAATCCCTTGAAGTGGTATTAGCACTGCAAGTTTAGGATTTCTGTAGGAAAAGGAAGGCTTCTGGCTCATCTTTGTGTAGAGTGTAATAATGCCATTGTTGCCCCCTTCATTTTAAGTGAAGGGGTTTTCCCCATCACATTTACACCCACCATAACTTTTGTTGTGTGTAAGTTGTTTTTGACTCCTAAGCTGAAAGTGGTCAGCCCCACCCCTGGCTGAACCTGACCATTTGTAAATACATCAAAGATTTTTAGGGTGTTGAAAAACCTTTGCTAAAACCATTCAGGATACCAAGCGAATGTTTGTTTTGGAAAGGTCTAATATTGACAAGGCCTGTTTTACTTATAAGCCGGTTTTGAATGCCTATATATTTCACTGAGCAAAAGTTCCTGCGTACAACTTTCCCTCCCGATTTATTTCTCTGTGAGAAAACTTTTCTAACAATCCCTTTCCACCCTAGAGAGGACGGTGGATTGCTTGCAGTGTCAATACATCTCAAGAAGCCTTTGTGGAGTACAATAAACCTCCCTGTTCTTTTTCTCAGGAGAGGCGGTAGAATTTCAGCCACTATTTCAAATGGAGATAATACCTTGTTTGGAGAAGTTTGTTTGAAGGAAAAAAAAAAAAAACTAGAGAGTGGTTTAAGTTGGGAGTGAATTATCACCTAGGCTGGCTGGCTGCGTGTGTGTGTTGGTGCCAGCAACATGATACTGTGGGAAAGTCTCTAGCCACCTTGAGAGATGATGAGAAAGAGACTCATACACAGACATACAATGGGTTACGTTCTTTGCATTTGGTTATTAATGGGTACCATGGATATCTCGCTCAGCTAGATCATGGTCATTGTCAATGAAGTAACTAGTCTGTTAGGACCAAGCTGTTGTCCCATGTGTAGTGATGACACTAATAGTACATCCTATAGTCACATTTAAAAAAAAAAAAAACACCTTTTAATATATCCTGGTGTGTCTTGTGAATAGGATTGTGGTGCTATGTTTGTGTACAGTTTTTATAGTTTAGCAACAAATGCTACAAATTGGTTTTGTTTGACGTTAAGCCTGTAAAATAAAGAATTATTTTGTTGCTTAGTTTATGGAGATGTCCCAATGCTCTTCTGTTTGAGAAAATAAAATTGGTACTGCACCCAAAAAAAGATAGGAGAGGTCCTCAAAACATTTTATAATTCATTATATAACATTCATGGAGGACCAAACGAAAGGGAAGTAGAATTATTTTTTTTTTTTTTTTACGGATCTAAAATTACTAAATATCTCAGACTCACAACTAGAAAGACTTAACTTGCCTTCAGAAGTAGTATTAAACAAGGCCATTAATAAATTGAAAATAATAAAACACCAGGCCCAGATGGGTTTAATAGATTTTTTTAAAATAGTGAAAGGGAACATCAAGAAAGACATGCTGAAGGCCTTTGAGAAATTTGTGACTTAAAAAAAAGATTCCAACGGAATTGCTACAAGCCCATATTGTCCCAATTCCTAAACCAAATAAGGATCTAGATATAACCTCTAATTACAGACCAATCACACTTCTGAATGTGGATATATGTATGCCTCCATTTTGGCAGAAAGGCTTACGGAGATAATCCCTTCGGTGATCCATCAGGACCAAACAGGCTTTATACCAGGTAGAATGACATAAGAAGGGTTGGTGGACGTGGTCAATTCAGTGCATCACAGCAGTGTGCCCTTGTTGACCCTGTCATTGGACGCCGAGAAGGCCTTTGACAGGGTCAGTTGGGTATTCCTGTGTATGACTTTGTTAAAGTTTGGTCTTTCAGGGAGGGTTCTGGAAAATATAATGGCTCTTTACACTAGCCCCATGGCTAGGGTATGTAGCCGTGGCTTTAGCTCTGGGTGGTTCAGGGTATCTAATGGAGTACGGCAGGGATGCTCTCTATCCCCTTTACTATATGTTTTATCGGTGGAACCTCTTTCTGAGTTAATCCGGGCTAATAAAATAATTAGGGGGTTGAGTACATGTAAAGGAGAGTTTAAGCTTAACATGTACGCCAACGATGCAATTTTGACCCTACAAAATCCATCCAATTCAATTCCAGAAATGATTAAAGTTGACACATATTTTAAAGTATCCGGATATAAGGTTAATTGGGTAAAATCAGAGGCCCTGGCATGTAATTTGGCTCCAGGAGAAAAAACATCTCCTGCTAAATTGGGGGGATTTGAATGGGCAAAAAAATCAATAAATCATATTGGAATAAAAATTGGTACAGTTCCCTCAAAAATAGTGGAAATACATTTTTCGGCCCTTATTACTTCAAATGAATACAAAATTTCAGGAATGGAAATTAATAAGTATATCTTGGATGGGTTGAATTAATGTAGTTAGGGCATACATGTTGCCTAAATTGACCTATGTGTTCACTATGATTCCTTTGAAAGTTCCAAAACCCTGGTTATATTTGGCTCAATCAGCAATGTTAAAGTTCATATGGCAAGGAATGCGGCCACGTATCCAAGCTAGACTCCTGATCAGTGGCGGATGCCTAGGGCGGCAAATTTTGGGGGGCGGCATCGTCCCCCAGCACTGAAAGATAAAAAAATAAATTCAGTGTGTGTGATGGGAGACAGTGTGTGTGACTGAGTGTGATGGGAGTCAGTGTGTGTGATGGGAGACAGTGTGTGTGACTGAGTGTGATGGGAGTAGGAGAGTGTGATGGGAGACAGTGTGTGTGACTGAGTGTGATGGGAGTCAGTGTGTGTGATGGGAGACAGTGTGTGTGACTGAGTGTGATGGGAGTCAGTGTGTGTGATGGGAGACAGTGTGTGTGACTGAGTGTGATGGGAGTCGGAGTGTGTGTGATGGGAGTAGGAGAGTGTGATGGGAGTAGGAGTGTGTGACTGAGTGTGATGGGAGTGTGAGCTTGATGTGAGTCTGAATGATGGGGCATGTCTTAGGTGTGTAACGTGGGTGTGCAGCTTGGGTAGGGGGGTGCCCAGATTTTGTCTGCCTAGGGCAGCACAAAATCAAGATACACCACTGCTCCTGATGGAAAAGACAGCTAAAGGGGGGCTAGGAATTACAAACACTGAAGACTACCATCAAGCTTGTTTGGTGTCGGGTACTTATTACGCAAAAGGAACAATATAAGAATGAGGGCTGGTCTCATATTGAACAGGATATTATGGGAAGGACAAATCTGTTTTGGATCACTAGCGATAGTAGACAGAACAAAACAAACAAACAGAGTGTGTATATATATATATATATATATATCCATCCTCTATGTGTATATTATTACCTATAGTCCTGAATGACCTTATGTGCGCATGGGCTAAAGTTAAAAAAAAATAAAAAAGGGCTTAAAAAATTAGATTATACCTGGTACCGCAGTTGGGGTTATTGCAGCAAATGTTGATGATCTGAATTTAAAAAAAGTGAACAGAATGCGGACTAAAGAAAATAAAGATATTATGGGTGGTCATAAGTTGTTGGAGTTTAACCAGCTTACTCATCAAGGGAATCTCCCCAGTAGGGAACGCTTTACATACCTAAGGGTAAAAGGATACATCGAGAAATGTTTGTATAAAGGGGCTTCAGTAGGGTTCAAAGCACTAGAGGTTTTGCTAGAGAAGAAAGATCTTAAGAAACCAATCTCTAGGCGCTAAGGGTTGGTTAAACAGACAGAGGAGGAAACTGTAATCCCAGCCATGAGGAAATGGGGGGCAGAACTAAAAATTTAGATACATCATAAGGACTGGCTTAGATCACTGAAGACAGCTTCAGGGGAAGTTCGTTGTTTAACTCTATAATAAATTCCTTATAAGTTGTTGTTGAACCAGTGGCATTTGGACTCGATTGGCAAAGATGTTTCCGGGGTCTAGTGATTGTTTGCTGGAGATGTGGGAATAATAAGGGGCCTGTTACAAACATGGTGGCTCTCAGGGCCGGTGCAAGGATTTTCGTCTACACAGGCGAAGGTGCATTTTGGTTCCACCCTCCATATATTTTATATATATATAAAAGTATAATGTATAGTGTGGAAAATAAATCCATCTAAATAGTCAACTCGCATGCTCTAAGTTTGTCACACATTGACACCCTAACACACATTGAAACCATTATACACAGACACCCTTGCAGTCACACACAGAGACACACTTACCACTTACACACACCCCCTTACACAGACACAGTGACACACTTACACACACACACACACACACACCCATACACAGACACAGTGACACACTTACACACACACCCACCCTTACACTGACACAGTGACACACACCCTTACACAGAAAGTGACACACTTACACACACCCTTACCACTTACACACACACACACACACAGTGACACACATAACCTGAGACACACTATTTTGCCACTCAATATGCCATTTAAAATGCCAATATTTTGCCCCTCAATATGGCAGGATTTTGTCCCTCAATATGGCAGGATTTTGCCCCTCAATATGGCAGGATTTTGCCACTCTATTGCCACTTAATATGCCAGGGTATTGACAATTAATATACCAGGGTATTACCACTTAATATGCCAGGATATTCCCAATATGCCAGGATATTGCCAATTAAAATGCCAGGGTATTGACACTTAATATGCCAGGGTATTGTCAATTAATATGCCAGGATATTGCCACTTAATATGCCAGGATATTGCCAATTAAAATGCCAGGGTATTGCCACTTAATATGCCAGGGGATTGTCAATTAATATGCCAGGATATTGCCACTTAATATGCCAGGGTATTGCCACTTAATATGACAGGGTATTGCCACTTAATATGCCAGGATAATGCCACTTAAAATGCCAGGGTATTGACAATAATTATGCCAGGGTATTGCCACTATATGCCAGGATATTCCCAATGTGCCAGGATATTGCCACTTAATATGCCAGGATATTGCCACTTAATATGCCAGGGGATTGTCAATTAATATGCCAGGATATTGCCACATTATATGCCAGGATATTGCCAATTAAAATGCCAGGGTATTGCCACTTAATATACCAGGGGATTGTCAATTAATATGCTAGGATATTGCCACTTAATATGCCAGGATATTGCCAATTAAAATGCCAGGGTATTGCCACTTAGTATGCCAGGATATTGCCGCTCAATATGCCAGGGTATTGCCAATTAATATGCCAGGGTATTGCCAATTAATATGCCAGGGTATTGCCACTTAATATGCCAGGGTATTGCCAATAATTATGCCAGGGTATTGCCACTTAATATGCCAGGATATAGCCACTTAATATGCCAGGGTATTGCCACTTAATATGCCAGGGTATTGCCACTTAATATGCCAGGATAATGCCACTTAAAATGCCAGGGTATTGCCAATAATTATGCCAGGGTATTGCCACTATATGCCAGGATATTCCCAATGTGCCAGGATATTCCCAATGTGCCAGGATATTGCCACTTAATATGCCAGGATATTGCCACTTAATATGCCAGGGTATTGACAATAATTATGCCAGGGTATTGCCACTTAATATGCCAGGGTATTGGCACTTAATATGCCAGGATATAGCCACTTAATATGCCAGGATATAGCCACTTAATTTGCCAGGATATAGCCACTTAATATGCCAGGGTATTGCCACTTAATATGCCAGGATAATGCCACTTAAAATGCCAGGGTATTGCCAATAATTATACCAGGGTATTGCCAATAATTATACCAGGCTATTGCCACTATATGCCAGGATATTGCCACTTAATGTGCCAGGATATTGCCACTTAATGTGCCAGGATATTGCCACTTAATATGCCAGGGTATTGCCACTTAATATGCCAGGGTATTGCCACTTAATATGCCAGGGTATTGCCACTTAATATGCCAGGATAATGCCACTTAATATGCCAGGATAATGCCACTTAATATGCCAGGATAATGCCAATTAATATGCCAGGGTATTGTCAATAATTATGCCAGGGTATTGTCACTTAATATGCCAGGATATTGCCACTTAATATGCCAGGATATTGCCACTTAATATGCCAGGATATTCCCAGTTAATATGCCAGGATATTGCCCCTCAGTATGCTCGTTATTGGCAGAGTGTAAGTGGGTGTGAGTGTTTGGAAGAGAGTAAGTGTGTGTGAGTGAGTGTAAGCGTGAGTGGCAGAGTTATGACGAGTGTGCGTGTGAGTGGCAGAGTGTGTGAGAGTATAAGTGTGAGCAGCAGAGTTATGAGTGTGTGAGTGTAAGAATGAGCAGCAAAGTTATGAGTATATGTGAGTGGCGAAGTGTAAGTGTGCGAGTGTGAAAGTGTGAGTGTCAGAGTGTGAATCCCAGTGAGATTACTAGGTGAAATTGTGATTAATTACTATTATTCATATTGAATGTGATAATCAAATGTGAAACAATGCTATCATCTCATATTATTTTTATTTTCACACTTGATTATCACATTCAATATAAATAATAGTGATTCATCTTTATATATAGTCTTTATATTGATGGCAATGAGTCCATACACATGGCATTAAACATCCCATGTACCTCGTTATAGTATTAAACCCATACATTATGAGTGAATGTGCTGCTCATTATATTATGGGCTTTACTCATGAAAGAGAGAATTGCAGGGAAGTGAGAGGGGAATTTCAAACTAAAGGCTAAAGTAGCAGAGCTGGAGAAATTCTCCCATTCAGTTGAATTCCCATCTCATTTCCCTGCACTTCTCTCTTTTATGAGGTTGGTAGAAGGAGCATACCTTCATACCTCAGCCTATTCTCCCCAGGTTTGTGACCCCTTTTTATTAAAAAATAAATTATGATGTGCGTGTGAGAGTTGCAGGTTTACAAACGTGTCTGCGTGGCAGAATATCTGTGTGGATAAGGGTTTCTGTTTAAGGTTTTCTGTGTGTGTGTGTGTGTGTGTGTGTAAGAGAGTGTGTGAGTATAAGGTTGTCTGTGTAAGGGTGGGTGTCTGTGTGGGATGTGTGTGATATCCCCTATATTATGGCATATTATGAGACTGTTGGTCTACTTTTTTTTTCTCAAAGTCTGGTAAATGGTGAATGCAATGTACACAAAATGCTGTATGCTCAGTTATTTTGAAAACATGGGAATTTGCACACATATAAGTGTGTGTGTGTGTATGTGTGGCTGTGTATTTATGTGTATAAGTGTAACTTTGAGTAATGTGAGTTTTTTGTGTATTGTGGTACAGTAATGTGCAGCATGAGTGTGTTATATACTCACACACTGCACATTACTGTGAGTTTTATTCCTGTTGAGACTGTGATACTCACACATTTGCACATTACTGTGAGTTTTATTGCTGTGGAGTCAGTCACAGACAGACACACACACACACACACATACAGACACGTATAGTCGGTTACAGGCAGACATACAGTCAGTCACACAGTCAGTCACAGACAGAGACACACACACACACACACACACACAAATAGTCAGTAACAGACAGACACACATACAGTCGATCACAGGCAGACATACACACAGTCAGTCACATAAACACACCATCAGTCACACACACACATGCGCACACACACACTGTCAGTCACATACATATACACACAAGTCAGCAATTTTGTTGTTGTTTACGATATAAAAAGTGCATATATCAATATGTCCCCCTCCTGGCTGTTATACCTCATTCTAGCCTGGTCTGTGCCCTGCTGTTGTTTCAAGCCCTGCTGAGCAGGAAGGGCACCATGCAGGGACAACAATAACCAGGCGCCAGGTATAATTTCCTGGTGCCCGGGATTTGTTGAGCCCTGATATATACCCATATATACCTATTGTTCATTGGCATCATATATATCAGTCTGTATGCCGCCTAAGCATGTGAGCTTATTTACTCCACTTCTATCAAATCTCTCATGGGCTCCAGCCCCGGGTCTTTTGGAGACCTAGCAACGCCCCTGGTGTCAGATGATAAGTTTATACCAACAAGTAACTTTTATGTAAAAATCATCAATATGTGGAAAATCCATATGGAGAGTTTTTATTTTTCTATTGGCACCCCATGCATTCTGTGTTTTAAAGTAATCTCTGTGTATGTCTTTGCATTTTTATATTCATGGAAAATAGTATAAAGCATAAAGATATTAAAAGAAAATAAAAGGCTCTGTTACTCTCAATTGAATGTGTTGATTTTGGCCTGAATTCATTTTATTTGGTCATTACACCACACTGTATCCACCATGGGTAGTTCATTTATTTTGGGAACTGACAATTAGTTTATGCCTTGGAATCATTATTGTGTACAATATTTTCTTTTTCATAATGTCTCTCTGTTGTGACAACTGAGGTGGAATCAAGCTGTAAATATTGGTCAAAATAACTATTCAAAGATCTTAAGCAGCACCACTGTTCAAAGAAGGTAGATCACCTTGTGTGTGTCTTATGATGGGCAGGTCAATCCCTTAGATTGCACCTCCTCCACATCCTCACCTATAAGTCACTTAAAAAGAAGCAAATACTCTAACCAACTCTAAGCTACACAATCTCCCCACTTGACTAAGCCTAGGGTCACTGGCACCTGGGTGCAGGACAATTTGTTGAGCCCTCCACGTGGGTACTGTTCAATTACTAGTCCCTTCCCTTCACAAACTGACGATTGTTAATCTCGCATTCCATAGCAATATCCACTTTTTATGGGAACTCTTTGCCCCAAAGTTCCACCTTTTCTTCTAATCAGGCTTTTAACAATAATCCCTTTCCACAGTGCTCTATTTTCCAACATCACTCTCCGTTGTACCACCCCCATGACTTTCTACAGTGCCATCTATGCCCCACATCATTTTCAACATATATAATGTATATATTTATATAAACACAGACATATTGTTATATATGATGTCTTAAATTAGAGGCTCAGAGGTTTACCGCTGTTGATCCAAAGAAGGCAAACCCTGTTCCCCCTCATTTTAGCAATTTTGAATTCTGCTTTTAATGGCAAAGAAAGTTCTGTCTCGACTCCAAATGGCAATCAGATTTCTCCTTGGATCTACAAGCACTGAATACAAATATACAAACAACATAGCCCTCTGTTCTGGTTCATTAAAAAAAAAAAAAAGTACTCAGTGGATTAAGTGCACCAGGATATGACTATACACCTGAAAATATATTTTGTATATTATTTGCATAACTCCTAACATTTAAGATTGTTTGTTTTTATGGGAGCGGCTGAAGGTGTGGCTATGGGAGGGGCATTAAATGATAAGTTGATAACTAAATCATTTGGTAAATCATTAGAATGGAAAGGTGTTGTGTGTTTTTTTTTTTTTTAATCTACAAAATATATAAACACATTTTATGCTTTTTATTGATCTGGAGCTCTGTGACACAACATAGGGACTGTCCCTTCTAAATAGGGACACTTGGCAGGTATTTATTCGGTTCTTGCAGTGCAGCAGCAAGCAAAATACCCTTTCTAACAAAAATGATTTAGTGTTTTGCAACCTAAATCTGTTGTTAGGTGGTTAATTGTCCCTTGTTCAGAACTGCTTGGCCAATAATTCACAGACACAGAACGACAAATTCATTTGTTGTTAGCTGCACTAAGGTTATTAACGAAAACATCTCTTACATTTAAAGCTTCCACCTCTTAAGTACAGGACAGGCTGGTTTGTGTTTCGGATTAGTGCTCTGGTGCCATGCTATAATAATGGGTTTATGTATGATTACTGTGCATACAGCAGCCTATCATTTTGTATTTCCTTGTGAACTAGGCCGATGAGAGCCTGTACTAGCAGTATCCCTGTTTCCGCTTTGCTATTACTGTTTCTCATTGATCTCTTCTTCACAAATGTTTTAGCTGCAGGGGACATCAGTCACACAGAGCAGTGTTTATATTCCCACGTCACCTGACAAGCATGTCACATGCCCTTTTCAAATGACTATTTTCCAGGATATCTCTAGATGCAGGTGCGTTGGGGCTGCTGAAGAATTCCTTTAATAAACTGGATTAGGTATGATTAAAGTATCTGGGAGTCTGTGTTCAAATTATCAGAAGCAGCAGTTGGAGCTTGTGACATTGGTATCACAGCTTAATTGCCTGTTCTTTTCATTGAGTATAAGCCTCCCCTGGGGCATGCAGAAGATAGGACTTTCACTGGTATTACTTTAAAAGTGTTTTTTTTTTTTTTTTGTTTAACTACTGAAGAATCCTGGGTAAAATTAGACTATTGAACCGTTTAAGTGCCAGGACAATGCAATTCTCTTCTGCAAGTGTAATCATGTACTGCTTGTCCCAAAAGCAGCAATTTTAATAGGAATTTTAATGCAGTGATTTACTGCTCACCTCCACCTGGCTTTCAAAGGGTTAAGCACAGGTCTCTAATGTTTCCCTCACCCCCTTCCTGCGGTCATAGCTACACACATTCCGTTGGTGGTGTAAGAGTTTGCATGACGTTGTGGGTCCTCTTTAAATAGTTTATTTCAAGCGACTTTGCCACCTCAAAATGCCAGAGCGCTAAAAACTGGCCTGTGTTATGTATTAACTTTTATTTTTGAAATGTTTGAGCAGTTTTTAAGATATTTTAATAAAACCTTTAAACTTCCATTTCTGGCTTTGTGTTCCGAGAAGATATTCTTACCCAGCATTCTCCATTAGTTATGATCTTCGAAACTTTATTGACACCCAAAAATGTGACTTACATATTGCATAATGCTTGCTACAGATTAAAATAACACATCTAAAAATCCAGCAGTTAGACTGCTATTAATTGAGATTTTCATGTTTGCTAATGTCATTATTTGTATTAGTTTGATATATAGGAGGTAACCTATACATCTTCTGGGAGCACACATTTATTGGGATTGTGTTTTGTATATAGGGGCACACAGCAAGAACGTGACATTGAATTTAGTGTTGGGCTAATGGAGGTGTTGTATCAATGGAAAGAAATACATTTGCATATGTTGGTAGCTGCTTAATTCCTTTTATTTTTTAAACTTGTTTAATAATTATCTGAAATTGCTCATTTGTTTATTTTTTAATACTCTGTTCAGTAGGGACATTTGTCTTCTAAATGAGCAATAGCAGAAAGTGCATCCTTTCTCATCAGGTGTGGGAAGTAAACAAGTATATCATCCAATGCACTCCGAACCCAGTTCTGTTTTTTGAAAAGATAATAGCAATATTTCCAGTGATTTAGTGCTTTGTTGTCCTCCCCTTTAATGATAGCTTAGTTTTTATTTAGCAGTATGGAGGGCTGCAATAGATGGTTACACTCGCAAGGTAGAGCATCTTCCCTTGCAGACGGAGTCATTTACTTGGCTCACCTCAAAGTGCACAATACTTTCGCCCACACAGTTATTTAATTGTATGTAAACGGCTTAGTCTCCTAGACTCGGGCTTCCTGTCATACAATGTGTTTAAGCTCAGATTGATTGATTAAGCTACATTAGTATATTCACGTACATGTTTAAAATTACGGACTTGTTTGGAAAATAAAATTGGGAAGAGGGATCAGTGCTGCAAGAGGGTGAATTTGTATTTGCATCAGTATGGGGGTAAATCAGGATAGTGCCGATGGTTCAGGTCTGATCAGTCATTGGGCAATGTAGCTACGCAGGCATACACTAACATGGTGATAATCACATGAACCACAACACTGGAACATACCCACATTTACACCTACATATAAATAATCAGGGGATAAAAACATCTCACACACCCTCTGTAATGCTGTAAGAGGTATTGACCCTTTTATGACATTACTAAGCTGTTATAATGCAGTTCACTCTGTTTTGATTTGTCTAAGCTTTAATACATTTTACACAGAGCATACATTAAGTCCCATCTCTTCAGGAAGCCTAAAGCTTTTTGCCTTTAAACACACATCCCTGCACATCATATTTACTTAGCAGCTTATTGTCATTTACACCTTTTGATAAGTATAACACACAGTGCCCAGTGCAAGACTGGTACCGAGCTGCAGGAGAATAAATATTGCTTTGGATGTGGTGTGTCCCACCTCTCACCTGACCACCGGGGCAGTGAGATTCCAGCTGTGTTGTTACATGTGGAGTGAATTAGAAATAAAAGGATGGATGATGGCCAAAAATCAGCTGATTAGTGATTGTATTCTTTCAGCTCTGTTTTCCCAATATCTCTCACCTGCACATCATTCGCATGCGGTATACAGTTCACACGTCTTACTAGATGATGTGCAACTCTTTATACATTGTAACTGCAGATCAAAGCACATGTAATCTGATATTGTAACCGTGATTCTTCACTTACTTGCGACACAGACAAATGAATGCCAATGGAAGATGCAGTCACCGTGCCGAAGTTCATCAACCTAACATGAACTGGGCTTTCATTTAGTAGGATGTCGGTCATTTTCCTCCAGGCACTATCTATACACATTAAGAAATTGGTGCCCATATAGTTATGGTCAGGTTTAAACAAAAACAAAAAAATACATATACAGAGTAATTTATAAAAATGTAAATTCTGAGGCACAGTTCTAAAAGTGGGATGTTCCTACAGGGCTCGACAAACCCCAGGCGCCAGGTCGCCATGGCGACCAGGAAATTAGACCTGGCGCCTGGGTGCTGTCAGCCTCATGGTCCCCTTGCCGCTGCCATCTGATTTTTCCGCAGCGCGAGGGGGTAAAGTCTGTGCCGATGGCTGCTGGCACAGACTGCAAGCTCCGCCCCCTCGCGCAACGCGTGTCTGAGTGCCGGGTGTCGTCACGTGACATCCTGGCACTCAGCAGGCCGACCAAAGGAGATCAGCAGCAGCACGAGTGTCCCCCTCCCCTGCAGTGAGGTAAAGCAGCAGGGAGGGGGCCACATCAAGAAGAAACCCCCAAGAAGAGACTGTGTGAGGTGGGTGTGTGTTTGTATGTATTGTAAAGTAGGTGTGTGTGAGGTGTTTAGATATTTGTGCATATGTAAAGTAGGTGTGTGTGAGGTGTTTGTATATATGTGTATATGTAAAGTAGGTGTGTGTGAGGTGTTTGTATATATGGGTATATGTAAAGTAGGTGTGTGTGAGGTGTTTGTATATATGTGTATATGTAAAGTAGGTGTGTGTGAGGTGTTTGGATATATGTGTATATGTAAAGTAGGTGTGTGTGAGGTGTTTGGATATATGTGTAAATGTAAAGTAGGTGTGTGTGAGGTGTTTGTGTATATGTGTATATGTAAAGTAGGTGTGTGTGTGAGGTGTTTGTGTATATGTGTATATGTAAAGTAGGTGTGTGTGAGGTGTTTGTATATATGGGTATATGTAAAGTAGGTGTGTGTGAGGTGTTTGGATATATGTGTATATGTAAAGTAGGTGTGTGTGTGAGGTGTTTGTGTATATGTGTATATGTAAAGTAGGTGTGTGTGAGGTGTTTGTATATATGGGTATATGTAAAGTAGGTGTGTGTGTGAGGTGTTTGTATATATGGGTATATGTAAAGTAGGTGTGTGTGAGGTGTTTGGATATATGTGTATATGTAAAGTAGGTGTGTGTGTGAGGTGTTTGTGTATATGTGTATATGTAAAGTAGGTGTGTGTGTGAGGTGTTTGTATATATGTGTATATGTAAAGTAGGTGTGTGTGAGAGGTGTTTGTATATATGGGTATGTAGGTGTGTGTGTGAGGTGTTTGTATATATGGGTATATGTAAAGTAGGTGTGTGTGAGGCGTTTGGATATATGTGTATATGTAAAGTAGGTGTGTGTGTGAGGTGTTTGTATATATGTGTATATGTAAAGTAGGTGTGTGTGAGGTGTTTGTATATATGTGTATATGTAAAGTAGGTGTGTGTGAGGTGTTTGTATATATGTGTATATGTAAAGTAGGTGTGTGTGAGGTGTTTGTATATTTGTGCATATGTAAAGTAGGTGTGTGTGAGGTGTTTGTATATTTGTGCATATGTAAAGTAGGTGTGTGTGAGGCGTTTGGATATATGTGTATATGTAAAGTAGGTGTGTGTGAGGTGTTTGGATATATGTGTATATGTAAAGTAGGTGTGTTTGTATATATGTGAAGTAGGCGTGTGTGTTTATGAATTGTGTTTATGTTTGCGTGATTGTCTGGCTCCTAAAAAAAAATTCTGGCTCCTAAAATCAAATAAAATTTGTCAAGCCCTGTCTTAGACCACTTTTAGAATGATTGGACCTTTATCAATAACCTGCATAGTCTATCAAGTTCAGAAGGAAAAAAGACCGGAGGGGGGGGGTCACTCTTTTCTTGTAATCATAAAGGATGCACCCCCATTCTATTATAAAGGATGCTCATTGTATGAAGAGATCCCCAGAAAATGTCTTATATTTGTAAATGGCAGTCATTTACATTGGTCAAACACATTATTAATGTGTGTTTAATGTGAAGAAAAAAACATTGGCTGTACACAAATGTGACAAAAAAAGATAAACACAATCATTGTTACTGCAAGTCCCACCCAAATGTGTGCTGGTGCTGTATGATATGAGTGTGGATATCCATAAAACGTGACCTGTTCATGGTTTCCCACATTTGGACGTGGTATCGTTGTTGTGTGGTGTGCAATGTAATGGTGTGGCCTCTCCTTGTGTAACTGCAGAAACATTTCCTTGATTCCTAGACTGTTTTGAATCTACAACATTCACAAGAGGGTGAGGGGGAGATCAAAAGTTCACTCGAGTCATATTTTGAAAGCAAAAATCATGTTTTCTCTAAGATCAACTTAGAAGTGCTATACGACTCCAGGGTGTTGAATAATCCTTTAATTCACACCCTATTGCGTGTTATTCCCTGCTTGTGGATCAAAAGCAAGGCGCCAAGCAGGACTTTGATCAGCTCCTGTTAAATTGTACATTCTGAAGGTTGATGTAAATGTAATTGACATTCATGTTCCTGTGTTGCATTTTGCTGCAAAAATACCGTTTTGATCATTGAATCCTGCAGAAAAGTGTTTTGCGGTAGAGTTGGGAGATGAAAGACTGGAGTATACAAAAATAATCCCCTCTCTGAGATATCAGCCAAATTGCAGACACCAGCAGACCACTACTCTTATTACAGATTTGTACACATCACTCACTCCGTACAGTAGTAGTTTACTTTTTGTCAAACTTACAAATGCACAAACGCAATTGGAAAAAGGCCCAGGATAAGCAGAGCTGTATAACCTAGAAAGCCATTTAGCACTTATACACCCATATGTAGAATGAGGGGAAGTGTATTAAACCTAACATTTAAAATACATACTGAAAATAAACTATATAAACAAATTAATGCTTTTAATATGGACCTTTTTGGATTGAACCCATCAACTTATGATGTTAAAAGGTGATGAGTGGGCTTTTTCACAGATACATGGGGACTTTTTAAGTCAGGAAATACACATTGAGGTCTATAACAAGTTTGTGCTACTGGTGTTAGATCCAGGTATGTTACCAATGAGCATGAATGCAACTAACTCCCAGCACTCTTACCTTCATTGGAGGAGCATCTGTGTCTTGCTTTTTAATGGGGTAGGAGCGGGCGAACGAAATTGTGAGCATGCCACTTTTACAGAAATTACATACAGGTCCATAAAAGCTTGTCACAAGTGAACACAGTATAAACATACACACTGCAATGCTGCCAAATACATGGGAACTCTGCAGGCAACAGGTTTGACAACTGTGAAGCCCCCACATCTTATGCCCTGCTCTCTTTTCCTGATCGCGACCCACCTTTGCCAGAAGGATCTGCCCATTTTATAAAGCTCCGCTCCCTGTCACCAGGGAAAGAGAAAGGGGAGATATCCTGCCAATGTCAGCAATGTCCCCAGTTATTGTTTATGCAACAATAATAATAAATCTTAACCAATTTAGTGCTTTTAGAAATTAAATAACTTTAAACCAACCTTGTTTTTCTTACTTGTTTTATATATATCTTTTGCATACATCAAGAAAGTCTTATTTCAGAAGCAGAGATTTCAATATATATTTGAAATGTATGTTGCAATAACCTGTAAACCGTGTGCAAATAACATAAAGAATGATTTGTCTTGTCCCATTCTTCTATTCGTTTACATTTTTGTCTAGTTTGATGTGGAGGGCTACATACCAGAACCATTGGCTCAGGGAACAGACATTTTAGAAATGGAGGTACATACAAAAATGTGGATGGCCATATGTGACCTATAGGAAATCATACTGGTCATACCATGGATTCTACATGTCCCATGTTTGGTAGGATGATCACTGATCTGGGTTAACTTCCTGTTGCACAGTCTTTGGTTTAAGCAGTGCAGATGTACAGCTATATAGCAATATATGGCATAGCTTACTGAGGCTATGAAATGTAAGAACCACAGCCTGTTAGAGTATATTGACAATAGAGCACTTCTACCTTAGTCTGAGAGTGATATCATTTATTGAAGGATGTAGTAACAAGGTGTAGTACAGTGTAATTCATGTTTCATGCATACACAGGGATGCTTAAAGGACAGCTGTTGGCACAAAACTGAATTATGTTTAATTGAGTGATTGTGTCAAGTGCAGGCAGTTTATGTAGAAATGCTCAAATGAAAGAATAAAAATAAAGGACCTTATTGAGACCCCTTTGCTTTTATAGATCAATCAGTGAGCACACACATTGTTTAGACTCTTGGGTCCTTCATCTCACCCAATATTCTAAACTACATGCCAGCCCCGGATATGAGGAGCCCAAAGGTAACTCAATACTTTATTTGTATTCTCTCATTAAGTATTTCTATATAAAATGCCTATATTGTGGCACTTGTACTTTTAAATTATGATTGTTATACTTGTGTAAGATGAAACTCCATGCCTTGTGTATGTGAAAGTTTATCTCCTCAGTATGACCACATTCTTCCTGCTAAATTGTGTTAGTTTGTATTCTAATACCCTTTATCAAATAAAAAGGTGTTTGAAGAAGCTCACTGATTTACATTACTATTATCAGACGTAGCCCACATCCCACTCATAATTAAGGCCAGCAAGTAGTCTTGTTTCCAAAACAAAGATCCAATCGGTCCCCTTCTGGCAGATTAACCTTTTCCATCACCTGACATTGAAACGATCTTAAACCCTCTGTAAAGATAAAGATTACCGTTTTCTACTCTCACAGTGACTTGGACTCTGGGTGAGCATCTATTCTCTGTTTGTTGTTCCTTTCTCATGCAGTCTGACCTAGTTGCCTGACGGTCACTCCTAGTCCAATAAGAAATCTTAATTTTATATATAATCATTAGAAGGGGACATGTTTAGGGTCAAACTGTATTTCCTATTGTAAAATTTAATCAATAGAAAGGACCTACTTGGGGGTCAAACAGTCTCTTTCTGTTAGATCAGAATCTATATTTTTAAAATACAGTCCATAGAGAGGACCAATTTACAGTTGGATCTGGCAGACCCCACAGATGTGAGTGACTTGAGAGGTTAAGCCAAATGAATGTAGATCCCAGAGAGTTTGTGTAAAGCACATGCCCAGACAAGTGGCAGCGTGTTTTCAACTTTTGATTATGTTAAAGAAACAAAAGTTTACAACAACAAAACTTTAGTGTCTCTCCAATCTGTGTTTCAACAACAGGCAAGGAATTATAGTATATCATGTTTTAGGTTTTTTTTTTAGCTTGTTTCATAGATGTCCTGAATCTGCTGTCTGGTAATAGCATTAGATCTTGATGTTTGTATGTAACAAAATGATTCAGTCTCTAACCACAATCCAGAAAACACGAGTCATTTTGGAGTTTTTTGGAGGGCGTGATGCTTGTAATGCATAATACAGTATACTAGAACATTTCTCTTACTGATTCCGTGGGGATCTTTTAAATGGTCATTTGCTTTTTTTTTTCTAGGAGATATCAGAAGGGGAGCAGAGTGCGTCTGAGACTGCTTGACCTGGAGCTGACGTCAAGGTTTTTAGGAGGAAGCACAGATACAACACTTCTTGAAGCGGATGCTGTTTTACTGGGGCTGTTGGAAAGCAAAGAATCTCCAAAATGAACAGCAAAACTGCCAGCTTGTACACCACATAAATTGGATGGAAAGACACTATTAACCCTCTTCTCTGGTCATCATTGTAGCTGGAAGCTATCTGGCCACTTTATATCTAGGGATATAACTGATACACCTCAATGCACTATACACCACTAGGATTTTTCTCTCATTTCAATACTATACATGGTCTTCTCTGATGTTTTGTTTTTTTCAGTACCAAAACAATTTTCAGTGTTTTTGCATTCTGCTAGTTATAATCCATCTTTGGATTTTAAGCAGTTTTTTTTGTTAAAACAAGTGTCTCCATTTATTGCAAGCATACTATGTTTATTATACCATTCAATCATTTGTCTGCATATAGCACACTAAGTGGTTTATTCACTGAAAAATGTGTTAAATAAAGAAAGTTTCTTGCCGTTGTGTAATAATATATAGCAGAAACCATTTTATTTAAAAAAACATTTTATTGATAGCATGAATTTGAATGAATAGCCTATTTGCTTTACACCAGCTTACATCATTATAAACCTTGCACTGTTTGCCCTCCTGAGAGCATATATTACTGTAGCTTAGTTGGAAAAGTAAAACCGTTTTCTGATTTAAATGTTGAGATTTGTTCTGAATTCTAGTCTACGGACATTTTGTTTTTAAGAACGTTAACAGTTTTTAGTTGGTTTCCCCTTTAACATGGCTGGCATGCTTACAGGCAGCGTAAAACACATTTATATCTGAAGGGCTCCCAGCTGGGTCTGGCTAAGGATTCTGGGTATTGAAACTCAACAACTGCTGAAGAGAATCTACCCTGACTAAACCCTATAAAAAACATTTTAATGTATTTGCTGTTAAGTCACAGGGAGGAAGCTGAAATGAACACAATTACCTGTACCATAGCAATTATCAGTTATGGACAACAAAACAAAACTTTTTATGTGTCGCTATTTTAAAATGATATGTTTCAATTTTAGTAAGTGGCAGTGTGTTTTTAAATCAGATGTTTTTAGTTCCGTGCCTCAGGAACCACAATCCTTTATCTTAATGCACTGGGCACATCCACCATCTTCACACAGAAGGGGCCTACTGTTCATAAACAGAGGTAACCATAATTCAAGGTGTTGAACACCTGGTAATAGCAGTACGAGCTCAAGTGATGTCTGTTTACAGAGATAAACAAGCCGGGGATTATTGGGAGAGGTAATAAGAAGAGGAAATTCCAGGTGGATTACACTTGGGACAATCTTTATTAAGTGGTGCTAAATCTTGTGACACTCTCTGGTTTTTAAAGAGCCTTAGGGCTTGAAACGATTTAATAAAGCTTGAGCTCACTGAAACAATTAATAGGCATTGGTGTATAGTAAAACAATACACATATCCCTGTATGGAAGATCTGTTCATTTACCAGTAGTGAATAAATAAGTTAAAATGATGATGAAGAAACATTGAATATAACATCTCTTTTTATGGTGGTAATATCCATTGAGCTATTACTTCCAGTTCATATATGATTTTTATAGGTTCTAGTAATTCACAAGGCTCCAAATTGTGCAAGGCAGATGAGCAGAGTTTTCTATGGAGATGTATTGTCTGTGTGGTCCAACTTGCATCCTGCAGAGCAAAAGTGGCCTACCTCGTCACGAGCTGCTGACTGAAAGCACTTTTTAATAAGAATCGTTAGTATTAATCAAGCAGATTACCTAGGAAACGGTCTCATCTCATACATGCTAATTAACAATTATCTAACTAAGCCCTCTATTGAATGACCTCCCTTCTCCCAACTTCTAATACCAGTTACTAGATTACCATACAATCTTGACTTTATTTGCATGATTATGTTCCTCGTTAACTCAGTCGGAGATATTTACTAAAATTGAATTTGTAGATAAGCTGGTTAAATGAAACGTTCATTTCATCTCAACTATCCATTGTGAACCTGGTGAATTTATTCTGTAAGAAGAGCAGGGCTGCCCCAATATAATGCCTTGTTTATTCAGTGCGTTCAGTGATTAAACAATGGTCTGTTCTAGCAAGAGGCATGTTCCTGTACAATGCATTGTTAAGTGGGTAAGATCTTCCTCTAACCTCAGCTCACTTTTTGTGACTTCTCTGTGTTTTGTATGTAAAAGTTAGAGCAGACAAAATTCGGGCATACCCCATTTACAGGCCTCCATCACCCCCCAGTACATGCCCCCTTGCCCCAGGACGTACCCTGATCCCTGATGGCTAGTGGCTTTTTGGCTCCCCACAGTGAGTGTACATAGGTCATGTGACCCGGTGCGTGTCTGATGTCACGTGACCTGTCATAACTCCGCCCCCTTGGGTTTTTTATCCAGTGTTGGGGGGGCGCTGCCGTCCCCTGAAATTTGCTACCTAGGCATCCGCCTAGGATGCCTCGTGGTAAATACCGCACTGTCCATGTCGCAAGCTGACAGTGGTAACGATAATGGAGTGATAGTAGTCCAACATTTTATTGCAAAGTCCATAGACTATAAATCCCAAAAAGTAGGCACACAAACAAGGGCCCCCTTTTTTTGTTTGTTCCTGTCTGTGCCTGCCTTTTTTTGATTGTATGGTCTATGTACTTTGCAATAAAATTTTGGACTATTATCACTCCATGGTGCCTTCATTTTTACTGGTGTCAGCTTTTTCACATTCTACAGGAGCACATACTAGCTCCTATCTCGTTGCTGCACCCGAGTTAACAGGACACCCCCTCAGCGCAGTTGATTTAGCACTGGAACATGCCCACATTTGTCTATTTACCCTTTCCAATGTGTATTATGTTTGAAAAGTAAAGACACAACATATGGTATGTTTGTGAAGATACTTTATTAAACACAAATCAAAAGGGACCAGTAGCTGACCAATAGCCTATGGCCCTGTTAATTAGAAAATGACCCACCTTTTAATTGAGCGGACCAGGAGCTGCCCAATGGCACCATTTCCCCCCCCCCCCCCCCCCCCCCCAATAAAATACGTGGGTCAGGAGAATGTCCCAAAGGCCCCAAGCCATTTACTGTATTTTCTTGAATATAAGACTAGGTTTTTTTTTCAGGCAAGTGCTCTGAAAAATACCCCTCGTCTTACATTCGAGGTCGTTTTATAATCAGACCTCAAATCAAGGTCTGATTGTAAGACTGACATGCAGGTCCCCTGCAGAGCTGCAGGGGACGAGGATGACCCTCGCAAGCAACCAGTGGATGTCTGCACGATGACATCCTCTGCTGCTGCCGCCTGGCACTTCTGACGGGACTTATATGGCGGAAGCCGGGAGGTCATGTGATTTGCCAGAGGTCAGTCATAGACTGAAGTGTCTGGCAGCATTGGAGGCTGTCTGCACGCATCACACAGACATCCACCGGCTGCCCCCCACTAGCATCCGGGAGGGGGAGGAGCAAGTCTGGGGGACAGACTGGCAAATAAAAACAAGAATTGCATTTTTCTTAATCATCATTTTTATTAAATAAAATAACATGTGAAATATTTACAAGTAACACTTTTTCCTATAGGGTAGTCTTATATTCAGACTTTTTCTTATTTTACTAAAAGAATATCCAAAGTTTGGGGGGGGGGGGGGGGGTGTCATCTTATATTCGAGCAAATACGGTAATTAATCCATACCTACCCTCCTCCTAACTCTACCTTGCCCAGTAAGGGGGGATGAATCTTTTAAAAATCACCAAAACAAACCCTGTTGTCCCATGAGGCTGTGCAGTAAAAATAACTGCTAGTAGGCTAGACTGAGAAAATGCTGGTTTTGTAAGTGGCTCTTACTCATAGGCATATTTTATATGAGATAAAAACGTGCAAATCAATCATTCAGTATTGTAGTTACCAGTGCATAATGCACCGGAAATAATCCAGCACCTGCTTCAGATCATTGTACTCCAGAAAAAGGTGATCCCTTCAGTGTTAATCCTTTATCACTTCATTTCTAGCATTACAAATATACATTATATATAAACATAGCTTTGAAACGATGAGCTAAAAAGATATGTAAAAACATTAAACATGTGAGATATATACGCTAAGTAACGACATGCTAAGCGCTAGATGGAGGTTTATACAAATTCTGATTGGAGCCAAACGTCTGTGTTTTGAGTTTGTGAAGAATGAATAGACCCTTCACTTTAGCCACTTCTGTCCCCTCCAGCAGTAAAGGGGTTAGAGAGCACTCAGTGTTTGTGATATCTCTCCTCTGCCTTTTCAGCCTCTGGGCAGCAGTTTCCCTCAGCGCTCTGAAAAGCGGGGCGAGATGAAGTTTCATTTACCGACCCAGTGGCTCTAGAAAAAAAGAATGGGGGAGAAGAAGAAGAAAAAAAAGAATGTCCCCATCCCCAATTAGTGTTGCAACTTGTTCAGATCAATGTCGGGTTAAACTGAGCTGCCTACTCAAGGGGTGGGTGTTGCATTTATTAAAGAGATTGTGGGAGCAGCTCCTCTTTCAGCAGGCTGGATTCTTTCAGCGGAGTTGCAGTGTGCAGGAATTCTTGTGTGAAAAACAACTGGCACAATACTTAAGTCCTCACCTCCTCACCCCTGACGGCATGGGAAAGTGCACTGCTCAGCTGTTAGTTATAGAAAGGCCGCTCTAGTCATGAGAAATGTTGATAAAATGCAGAGGAAAGATTTCCCTCCTAGGCACATGTCATATTGCCTGTCAACCGGCTTAATTGGGGAAATTAGACTTGCCTTTAACTATGAGAGTCTGTATGCCCCTGTTTTGCCAGAATCAACAAGTAGCCCAATGTTCTCTGTGCAGATATAATTAACCCATGCATGCCTTTGGGGCTGTGTGCGTCAGTGTGATATGGATTGCATGTATGCAAATAAATGGATATAGTCATCAATTTATTATACATGGGAAATCTGTCTTTGAAGTGATGTTTAATAAGTTTATTTTATTTTTTTTTTACTCCACAGTGCATCACGCATGGAAATTTAAGAAAGAAAACTGGTACTTTCACTTTCGAGTAACTTTCTGTTCTCGGTAAACAAAAACATGTAGGTTCGGAAGTTATCACTGTATTTAAGAAAGCCGTACAATTGTAATACGTGGTCCATGATGGTGGCATTTATTTTCTCCTGCAAAATAAGTGATACCAATTGTAAATGATAGTATTCAGGCTGTATGACTTCATATTCTCTCACTAGAAACCTAAAACCCACACATAATCCAAAAGAAAATGATCTCCGTTTGTGAACTGTGATTGTATTAGTATTATTCGCTAGACTGAGTTATAGTAATTCTAAAACTTGAGGCAACATGATCCGAAACAAATTGTGTTTTCTGAATTTCCCTGAATTTTTCCATTGACGATTTTCAATCTGGAGAAACGTTTAACGGGAAACAAGGTCCAGAAGGATCACGCCAAGTTTTGTCCCTCAGATCTGGGGAGTTGGCTCGAACTCCATTTTAAAGAATTCTGTTTGCCATACTGTGAATACAAAGGCAGTGTAACCAGGCATAGGCAAGGTTTGCGAAGGTCATAAAACATCATTAAATTCTCTGCCATAAGCAATGTTAATGCCTACCCCTGTTAATAACACACAAGTGGACCTATGTTCTAAAGAAGGGTGGCAATTGTCCTATAGGTTCAAAGGTACAATCATGCCTTGCATAATATCCCCATATGACTTCTCCATTGGCTTCATTGCCACTAATCTACACAAAGTGTTGATTTTCCAAAATCCAGGTAATTTAAAAACTTAGTGGAAACTTTGTAAACGATCACTGGACCTCACTTGGAAGCACATGGTATGTCAGTGTGTATCACTGGACCTCACTTGTAAGCACATGGTATGTCAGTGTGTATCACTGGACCTCACTTGTAAGCACATGGTATGTCAGTGTGTATCACTGGATCTCACTTGGAAGCACATGGGATATCAGTGTGTATCACTGGATCTCACTTGGAAGCACATGGGATATCAGTGTGTATCACTGGATCTCACTTGGAAGCACATGGGATATCAGTGTGTATCACTGGATCTCACTTGGAAGCACATGGTATATCAGTGTGTATCACTGGATCTCACTTGGAAGCACATGGTACATCAGTGTGTATCACTGGATCTCACTTGGAATATCTGGTACTGCATTATAATGTATATTGGTATAATACTCTTTACCTGTATTTACTTTAAACTGTCTTTTATCATTGAAGTCATAAATTTAAAAGGGTAAAGTATATTATAAAGCCTTTTGCAGAGACCCCGCCAGCTTTGTGCACAGACCAGGACAGGGCATGGTTGGTCTACAGGTTTATTATATAGTACTGTGTATTGGAATCAGGAAAATGTTCACATACAGAAATCAATATATAAAATGATAGGTAATAATGATGATCCTGGAAGCCAACTATGTAAAGGAAGGAACTTGTGAGACAAAAAGTGTTAAGGAGTTGAAATATTTTGCATGCATCCATGGTTCTTCTATTTGCCAAAAAAAAAAAGGACTTGCTAGGCCTCCATAAATACACCGGTTTCAAAGACCACTTACTCTATGAACATTGAGGTTGGCCAGAAACAAGATCTACTGCTGTTCAGTATCTCAGCAGAGCCAACTCCGTTTCGCACTGCTCTGTACCTGTATAGCTGGGTGAAAGGTTGCAAATGATGGAGTATGATTGGAGTACGTTGTGCTTCTTACTTGGACCTATTCTGTTGTTTTTCTCAACATAAATTATGGTGGGATGGAAAAAACTTTCTGCCTGAGATTCGGTGGGTAGCAGAGTTATTATTAAACACAAATCTACATGTACCAGATAAGCCAAAACATATGCTTTCCCCATAGATATCATACATTCACAGTGCTACCACCACTGCAAGGGATTCTGGGTAGGTATAGGCAAATAAGGTCAATAATGATCACCTTTTGCCTCTATACCCACTTTGTACATGGACTGCTTGAAGCAGCATGGACCTGCTGTACTATAGAGGCTTTAAACATAGCCTGGCACAAGGGTGCAGAGCCAGATAGCCAGTGATGGACAGCTGTTTCATCCATAATGGGAACTTGTCGACATGAGGTTGGTTACTGGCTTTCTGCTTGAGGCTTGGACAAGTAAAAGACTCACACACAACATAAGTTAAGATGGGGTAAAGTTGATGGGAAAACCCCATCCACTTGAAATTCACTGTGTAGCAGATGAATTATTAAACACACATCTACACACACCAGACAAGCCTAAAGGCTTGCTTTTACCACAGAAATCACACACTGACAGTGCTAACACCACTGCAATGTTTTCTACAAAGTGATCTCATTAAAGAAAAATGCATTTCAGAATAGATAAATGAAAGAAAACCAATCATGCTATAGATTGTTGTTGAGGATATAAAATGTGGACTACACAACCATCTGAAATTGTTTTAGTTGGTTCAAATCAATTCAACTGAATGCCTTTCTAGCAATAAAAACGAAACGGGGATATCACAATTAATGATAATGATGATCCTGTTTGAATTCAACTGTGTTGGAGCCAAGATGACAATAGTAGTGTTTCAGGGTTTTGTGGAGGTGCAGTTTGCCTTCTTTTGCATAAATAGGTAAAAGTGTGTGGAAGGGTTCAACTTGATAAACTGCATAGTGTATGTTTCTACCTAACTAACTATGGAATTATCTTAAAATGTTTGGCCAGCTTGTGCCTGCTTTTAGCATGATACTGTAGCCTCGTATTTGTGTGTAAGCAAGTCAAGATCTCTTCACATCATATGCTGAAATTAGAGAATTCAGCATAGTGATTACTCACCCCTTAAATTAAAGGCATTGTCTAGTGCCCAAAATGCATCTTCCAAATATTAATGTCCTTTCAATGTACTTTAAAATGCATGTTTTACATTTTGCATTGATTAAAATATAAAATACTTACAGCTAGATGAAACTGTGAAATTACAGCAGTTTGCAAAAAGCCAGGACTGCCCACGCTAGCTGAGTAAAAGTTATTTTTTTTTGTCTTTTTGGTGATGTCATCAGACAATGTGTTGCACTGTTAAGAGATCCTACTGTGTACAAGAGCAAGGTCACTCAGAGTCCACACCATGTATTAAATTGGAAGACAACAAGAAGTGACTAAATGAAACAAACCTTTATATCCTCAGTGTCTACATAATCTGTGCTGCCGCACCTGCAGTAAACATCCAGAGTAATCACTGGAGGAGGGTTTGAGTTAAATATTAAAAATGGGATTTATGCAGAATGCCTGCATCAAATCACACTGGCAAAAAACCCTGTCCACTATACAAGCAGTAATCTTCATCTTCCACCAAAGTGAGTTTGGGGACTAGACTGTGCCTTTAACAGATGCACATTTTTACAAATGCTTTAGTCCAATGCCCCTAATGTTCACATCTAGGCTGTGTCAGACCTGCTCCCCTTTGGATAATAAAATAGTATGAGATTTATTCATGGTGTAACAATATTCCGAACTGAAATAATACGGGGAACAAAACTATGATCTCAAGGCTAAGAGACGTCTGCATTACATGAAATATAATCAATCTGAGCATAGAGTTCATAGCCTCAGACGCCACTGCACACTTCCTACAGACTGCTTTCCGTTACGGAGTAATTAGATAAGTCTGTTTTACTCAGATCTTTCCCTTTTGATCAATTTCATTCCATCCCTGGGGCTGAGGTGTAGACAATTTTCATACAAGTGACCAGACAGTATAAAGCACGATACATGGTTGGCATAGTGAAGACTTTCAGCAGAGCAGAGGATTTCTTGGCTCACACTGCTATTTCCTAAGTGTTTGTGATATCCTGTAATAATATGAATTGCAGCCATAAAGCACAAATAGCATTCATGGCTCATCATTGGATTTTATGCTGCTCAATGTAGCCAAGTTTTCATCACAGAACCTGCATAATATTGTTTTGGAATCTAATAAAGTTATACCTGCTACTATTGTTATTAAAATTTATATGTAAAGGACAGAGATATTCCACAGAGGAATGGATGTGTAGCCCATGCACAGGAAGCAGGAGATCTGTGACGTGCCTTACAACCTTTCCAGTACACAGTGTTACATAGGGAGGGAATCCCAAATCTAGCAGTAGCTGTCAAATATTTGAATAGGACATTGATGGTGTGAGATCAGTGGGCACTGGAGAATCATGGGAAATGAATGACATGAATAAAGGCAGTTGGAGCTATAGTCCGTAGGACTGGCTGTGTGGGGGAAAAAAGAAACGTATCCTCACAAGTGTCCCCATTTTTCTCCCAAATCCCCCTGTCCCTCTATCATCCTCTATTGTCCCTCTTTTCTGAGTTTGGTTTGTAAAGCTGTATCACAGAATACCAGACCAAATAAAACTCACAATAAATTGTGTTTTTACTATAGTGAATTTGTTGATATAGAAATTAATGTAAATAAAATACTTTATTCTTATTCTAAATGACTTATCAAGTTGCATAAATTAGTTACCGATTGACCATAAAGTCACTGATAATGTTCTGTAAAGCCACGCCCACATCCACCCCTTCAGCCACTCCCACAAAATAAGCATCCATCTGAATTGTTGGGAGATATCCATATTGTTTTTTTCAGTGAGTAGATGGTTCAGGGGTGAATAATGCCTAAACACTGAGAAAGTGGTGATTGAAGTTGATAAGCAGAAGAACTGGATAATCCTCGTAGTTATACATTTAAACACCGTTTGGAACGAATGAGGAAGAGAGAGAGATTATATTTCCCATTGGTTGTACAGGATTCTGGCAGGATGTACCACCCCACTTACAAGAGCTTATATAAGCCTCACGCCCAGTTTACATACTGAAATATATAATATTAAAGTCACCTGAAAATTTCAAACAATATTAAAAATAGTATCAACTCAAAGATGTGACCGCTTTCAGAGTAGAGATCAGCACTGACTGCTCCCAGTGGGCAAAATGACTTAACGATGCAATATGCCCCCTGTGACCAGTGACAAACGACAGAATATACATATTTGGAATCTTTTGCTAAATTTTATTAATAGAATGCTGACAAGATTTAAAAAATGACCAGCACCAGGTAAATCAGGGATTAAAGTGCTAAATAGAATTGTTGATGACTCTTCCATTTTCAATTAGTAAATACTATCATGTCCATTACAGAGATTATGCCAGAGACTGACTTTGAAGAATGTGGTCTTAGAAGGATTTAAATTCACTATAATACAGACTCATTCTAGATCAATGTTATCTTAGTTCTATGCATTACGCAGGCTGCATTGATAGACATTAATTCCATTCATTCCTCTCCCTCTCCTATCACCTGTTTGCACAGTTGAAGCCTGGTGTTCGGAGCTCATTCCTTACTGGCCGTATAAACACGGCACCTTTACATTTCATGATTATCGGCAGTAAATACCATACGAACAATAAACAAATGCTGTGTGCGTTTCTTATTCCTTCCCAGCAGGATAGAGTGTTGCAGAGGTAACAGCTGGGATTCCACGCGTCTCCAACCTGTGCATTGATATATAGTTTTCTTTCCAAAGCTGCTCCTGACAATCACACTGTCAAAGCTGCAGGCTCTTCAAGGGATCACAATTCCTTGCCGGTGGTCTTCCATAGCGACTGAATCCAGTCTTAGAATCCGTTCCTGTGCTTTGTGTTTGATTCACGTTTTTACAACTGTAGGCTAAAAAATGTCCTTGTGTTTAATTGAAATATTGGATCAAGTGCAAGCATTTTAAATAGAAATGTTTTACTGATAGAGCACAAATAAAATACCTTATTGAGCTTTATTTGCTCCATATAGCTCTGTCAGGGGCAGACATGTTGTCTAAAAGAAATTCATTTGCTTAACAAGCCATAGATGAAGTAATAAAAAGGAGACATGTTTAAAACATATTTTTCTCTTACTTTAAACCTTTGCTTGAAATTCTGCTCCTAATAATTTTTCATATTTTTATGTTCTCTACACTCACAGTATAAGCAATGTTTAGGTTGCCAAAGTCCCCTTAAAGGTAATTTTAAGGGCCCCACAGAACATGCCACAGTGTCCATTAAAATATGCCACAGTCACTTTGTCCATTAAATATGTCAGTCAGTCTGCCCATTAATATATGCCACAGCCAGATGCCCATTAAAATATGCCACAACCAGTTTGCCCATTAGAATATGCCATGGTCAGTTTGCCCATTAACATATGCCACATACAGGTACCCATTAAATATGCCAAATACAGGTGTTTATTAAATATGCCACATACAGAACCCCATTAAATATGCCACATACAGAACCCCATTAAATATGACACATACAGAAACCCATTAAAATGCCACATACCAATGCCCATTAAATATGCCATGTTTAGACTGCCCCCTTCTCTTCTTTCTCCTCTCTCCCGTGTACTTACATGATTGCTGCTGCGGCCTTGTGCTGTCTGGGTTTCAGGAGGAGGATCTTCCCAGCGCCTACTCCATACGGAAAGGAGGGGGAGGAGCTGAGCATATACTCATTAATTTGTGGAGAACAGGGTGGGGTCATGTGACACATGCGCAGTGACACAACCTCCTCCAATAGAAGATGGAGGACTTTTTTTTTTTTTTAAAGCTTAGGCTACATCAATGTTCCCTCGCAACAGGTATAATTGATGGCACCATTTCATGTGTTCTTTTAATGGGGCAGAAGTGCAATTTGGAAGATGCACTAATTGTTTTGAATTATGTTTTAAATGATTTTTGAGTGTTTTTTTTATGGTATCTTCTATTTTGAAACCAAAGATCTGAAAAAAATAATTTTGTGAGGCTGCTAGTGATGTGTCTGAGTGTCAGTCATGTAAGCTGGGAGGGAGGAAAGTATTTGTGAACAGGATTACGAACAGGAATGTCAAAGAAAATAACAATGTGAGCAAGAAAAATGGTATTGAAAGAGGAGTAAATGAGAACATGAATGTGAAAGAAATGTGAACAGCCAGGAATAATGACAGGAAAGTAGGATGAGGCAAGCAGACTGTGAGGGGATTGGTAGTGCCAAAGCCACAGACAAGGCTGCTGGGCAGTGGGGGAAAGCCATTTAGTTGCCCTTGGTGTCACTTCATCAGCTCACCAGATATCAAAAGAGATAAACACAAACGAACATGCAAGGCAGATTTACTGACAGATTAATACAGAGATTGATAGACAGACAATTGTAAGACTGAAAGTGTTACCAACTGGGGCATTTAAAAGTAGAAAGTGGTGCAGTCCCCGCCCATTGAGCGAGATTAGAAAGCAAACCCTGGTTCAATTGCCCTCCTACTCCTACTTGCCAGCCATCTCTTGGCCACAGAGCAGTTGCACAAGATGTTGACACTGTAGTAGAAGAGGTAGCACAGAGCATGCTAAAGTCTACTCAGAAGTATTTTCTTATTTGTTCTGTCACTTGAGCGAGTGCAGATGGCCACTGCTGTATATTCTGGACATTCATCAGTACGCTAATTGTTCCAGCACATTACACCAGGAGAAAAAAGTAAATATTAAGTGAAACCTTTAATAGGCCAACTTTTATTTTCAAGGTTTAATCCCTCTTTAAGGTGAAAATCAGGATGTCATTGGAGAATCTATTTCCCCAAAGGAGAGAGGGTTTGAATAACATGCTTCTGTGCAATGAACTTCAGACAGGTCTCCTGCAGGGCTGGATTTACATTACAAGTGTGAAGCTGCTGCCACTTTATTTGGTACAATTAATAAAAGAACCTATTATTACATGTCAGAAAAAGAAAAAAAAAGCCTTGTTCCTTTCTTTCTTTTGCATGCTGTTTAATAATTACCTTTAAATGGCTTTTAATCCAACTAATGTATACCTCATTAGCTTTTAGACCGGCACTGTTACTGCGCAGATAGACTGGCAGGAGAATCAGAACATATCAAATTAGACATGTGGTGAGCGGTTAACCACATTAATAGCAGCCCCCATCTGAACATCTGACAAGCTTTAATAATTTATTGAATGCAAATGGCTGAAGCTAGGAGTCAGGATCCACTTGCCACCGTGCATTACTTGAGCAAGTGCTGATGGCCAGACATCGAGCAATTGTTTGGCTGTATTTTCTTTCTGCACTGGCGATGCCTAGAAAATGGATCAAATAGGCCATCTGCACATAATCCTATGTTTTTACATCTCTGTAACTGGCTTCAGAAGTGATTCCACCAATCAGGAGATAAATGGGAAAATATATATTGTGTAAATGTAATAGTGCTATAGTAATACTACTATAAATACTACTATACATAGTTTAGTACAATATAAAGATCTACACACCTCTGTGGGAGTCACATGTGTGTGGAGCACTGCACTCTGTATACATATCCCAACAGGCATGGGATATATAAAAGTATTCACTTTGCTAATGTTCCCTTAGTGTCCTAATTGGCTCCAGGCCACATCTTAATTTAAGGTTTTATTCAATAAAGAGAGAATTGCAGGGAACTGAGATGGGAATTTCAAACTTTAAGTCAATGAAGCCGAGATGGAGAATTTTTCCAGCTATTTTGTCCTTAAAGGATATCTAAACTATTTTTTTAAACCTTTGCTTTGTTAAAGAAGGCAAGGGTAAAAAAAATAACGTCCTCTGTCTTATTACTGAACCTGACATATATCCTAATAGATACACACAGGTTTACGCTCTGCCAGGGGCGTTGCTAGGTCTCCAAAAGACCTGGGGCTGGAGCCCGAGGCAAATTTAATAGAAGTGGAGTAAATGCTTAGGCGAGTATACAGATGAATATATGTGATGCCAATTAACAATAAGTATATTTGGGTATATATCAGCGCGCAACAAATCCCAGGCACCAAAAAATTTGACTTGGCACCTGGGTATTATTTTCCCCACATGGTGCCCTCCCTGCCGAGATCATTTTTTGTTTTTGTATTATACAGTGTAGCACGATACAGAGGTGTGTGCACCTAAGTCCTGGTATGTCCTCACACACACCACACTATAGTTTCTGAATGTTGGGTGTGCTCTACAGGACTAGAAACAATGATGGTCTGTACCTGTGTGAGAGGCACAGACCAGACTGTAATGAGGTATGGCAGCAAGTGGGGTGACATATTGATAGATGTACTTTTTTATTTTTATCTTAAACAGCAAAAAAAACCTTGAGTGTAAGTGTGTGTGTGTATGCGTGACTGACTGTAGGTGTGTTCTTGACTGTGTGTGTATTTGGCTGTCTGTTTGTGACTGACTTTGTATGTGTGACTAGCTGTGTGTGTGTGTGTCTGTCACTGACTTTATGTGTATGTGTGTCTGTATGTTACTGACTGTATGTGTGTGTCTGTATTTGACTAAATGTATGTGTGTGTTTGTCTGTATGTTACTGACTATATGTGTGTGTCTGTATGTTACTGAATGTATGCGATCGCACAGGGCGCAACACTCCAGGGGGCGCCTGGCCGGCCGTTAAAAAAAAAAGTTAAAAATAAAAAAATAAAGCCGGTAGTGGCACTGGATGGGGGAGATCAAAAGATCCCCCCTCACCAGCCCTCTGCTTGGCATGCTGTGCTATGACCGGGGAGGGGGCGGAGCTAACCGGCTCAGTGGTGTAGCTCCGCCCCCACCCTGTGAAGCAGAGCAGCGTCTGCTTCACAGGGAGCCACGGACAGCAATAGAAGGTGCTGCTCGGCTCCCCATGCCTGCAATAAGTATGGGGAGCCGAGCAGCACTTTCTATTGCTGTCTGTGGCCCCCTGTGAAGCAGACGCTGCTCTGCTTCACAGGGTGGGGGCGGAGCTACACCACTGAGCCGGTTAGCTCCGCCCCCTCCCTTGAACCACACTTGTAGGCAAGGGGGGGGGGGAGAGAGACAACAGGAGGTGAGAGAGGGACAGAAAAGGGGGTGAGAGGCAGAACAGGGGGAGGGGGGAGAGAGAGACAGAACAGGGGGGGGGAGAGAGGCAGAACAGGGGGTGAGAGAAGGACAGAACGGGGTGAGAGGCAGAACAGGGGGTGAGAGAAGGACAGAACAAGGGGAGGGGGGAGAGAGAGGCAGAACAGGGGGAGGGGAGAGAGAGGCAGGAGAGGGGGAGAGAGAGGCAGAACAGGGGGAGGGGGGAGAGAGAGGCAGAAGGGGGGGAGAGAGAGGCAGAACAGGGGGTGAGAGAAGGACAGAACAGGGAGTGAGAGGCAGAACAGGGGGAAGGGGGAGTGAGAGGCAGAACAGGGGGAAGGGGGAGAGAGAGGCAGAACAGGGGGTGAGAGAAGGACAGAACAGGGGGTGAGAGGCAGAACAGGGGGAGGGGGGAGAGAGAGACAGAACAGGGGGAGGGGGGAGAGAGAGAGACAGAACAGGGGGAGGGAGGAGAGAGAGAGAGACAGAACATGGGGAGGGGAGAGAGAGAGACAGAACAGGGGGAAGGGGGGGGGGAGAGAGAGAGAGACAGAACAGGTGGAGGGGGGATAGAGAAACAGAACAAGCAAGGGGGAAGAGAGAGAGACAGGAGGTGGGAGAGAGACAGAACAGGTGGGAGGGGGGGAGACAGACATGGCAAGGAAGAGGAAAGGGACACATACATAGGGGGGTGAAAGACGGGGGGGGCGCCATGGGGGAAGCCCGCACAGGGCGCCGGAACACTTAAGGCCGGCCCTGTGCGTGTGTTTCTGTATGTTACTGACTGTATGTGTGTCTGTATGTTACTGACTGTATGTGTGTCTGTATGTTACTGACTGTATGTGTGTCTGTATGTTACTGACTGTATGTGTGTGGGTGTCTGTATGTTACTGACTGTATTAGTGTTTCTGTATGTTACTGACTGTATGTATGTGTGTGTCTGTACAAAGTAATATTTAGAAGAGTTTAACCTAATAAATCCATATAAAAGATTTATAGTATAAAAAAAGTTACTGACTGCATGTGTGTGTGTCTGTTCTTGACTGTATGCGTCTGTCTGTGACTGACTGTATGAGTGTGTCTCTCTGTGACTAACTGTATGAATGTATGTATGTGTGTGTATGTGACTGACTGTGTATTTGACCATTTGTGATTGTGTGTGTATGTTGGTGACTGACTGTGTGTGTGACTCCATGTAAATGTTTGTGTGATTGTGTGTATGTGCCATTTTCGGGCTCCTGGATTTTTTTGCTGGCTCCTAAAATTCAGTTAAATTTGTCAAGACCTGGTATATAAATAATATGCCTATGATTAAGTGTGCTATCATGCGAAACGCGTAAGGTGAATTTGCTTTTTCCTTCACATGTGGCTGTGTTCCTATTTCCCTTTCTATCGGATCCACTTTGATTATTAAATTATTTGATTTTTCACTGAAAAGAGAAGTGCTCATTATTTTCTTCAATATTCCTGATTACCAAAGCCTCAACAGCTATGATGCTATGATGCAATGACCATAGCGTTATATGCAAGGCTCTCTACCAATATACATATCTAAATGATTGGGGTTTGTAATAAGGGTTCAGAAGTTTCTATGAATGCCACTGCCAGCTCTGGATATTCCCAAGGGTTCAGTAACATTAGTACTATATCACATAGGCCTCTTCTAATTCTACTCTGAGATAAGTGGGTTTTAACTTTTTATTTGCCAAAATGCTTTAACATTGTATATCATGCAAATGATCAGTAAATGCATACATTTTGTATATCATTCCAATGCGCACTGAATGCATAATTTTTTGTATATTATGTCAATGAGAAGACTTACACACAGGGGTCTATTCACTAAAAGGCGAGTTGCTGATGAGTTGATGAATAGATGAATATTTGATCTTACCAATTTAGCTAAACAATATGCATGGTCAATTCTGGGGAGTTTGCTTAGCGGGGGAGTTTGTCTCTGCACAATGTATAGTTAAAATGGTGAGATCGAATGTTCATCTCACCCCAACTCACCTTTTAGTGAATAGACTCCACAGTGTTTCACACAGACAGAGACACTTTTTGTTATACTATAGTGTGTGTTATATATCTTTATTAGGTTATAAACACGTCCTAAACATTACATTCTGTGTATGTGTAATTTATCAAATTGTTTAACAGATTTTAGAATTTATCAGCATTATTTACAAAGTATATAATATCAGATATACAACTTAATATTAATAAAAGGGAAAAAATTAAAGTAAATAAAACATAGGTTTGTAATTACTTAGCTTACACACACAGACACACACATATCATCTCACACAGAAATGCATGCTGCACACATACCTATTCTGTCTCTCTCAAACACACACTCACCATGTTTCACAGACACGCCTAACAAGCACGCTGTCTCTCACAAACACACACTCACCATGTTTCACAGACACGCCTAACAAGCACGCTGTCTCTCACAGACACGCCTAACAAACACTCTGTCTCACACGGACACACATAACAAGCACGCTGTCTCACACAGACACGCCTAACGAGCACGCTGTCTCACACAGAGACACATAACAAGCACGCTGTCTCACACAGACACGCCTAACCAGCACGCTGTCTCACACAGAGACACATAACAAGCACGCTGTCTCACACAGAGACACATAACAAGCACGCTGTCTCACACGAACACACATAACAAGCACGCTTTCTCACAGAGACACATAACAAGCACGCTGTCTCACACAGACACACACACAAACACACCGTGTCACACAAATACACATGCTGTCTCTCTCACGCACACAATGTCTCACACACGTCTCCAACAGACACACACACACACACAAGCATGCTGTCTTGAAATTAAATATAGACAATTTCTAATGATTTAAATGTGCATAAAACAATTTAATACATTTGAAATAAATAAAACATAAAACATAAAAATATACACAAAAATACGAAAAACATAGTGACATATGTTCTCTGGCATAAATATAAAATGCATTACTAACAGAGCATCAAAATATATAGATACATAAAACATCAGAGATAAAGACCACTAAAATAGCTGTAAAAAATCCAAATAGGAAAAATACCTTAAAGTAACCGTATGGGCTCGCTGGGTCTGATGCAGTCTGGCCACGGCCCCAGCACTAGCAGTCACCACAAACTCCAGGGAAACGTTGAACGTGGTCCCACAAGGATGAGCCAAGCTCAGGTCACAAAGAACAAATATGACAGGTATAGCCTATAGGGGGTTAGGTGCGTTCGTGTGCCCGCTGGCTGCAGAGCGCTTCTGGGAAAGACATTCCCCCTGCTTTTTTGTGCTGGGTGTAACAGGGCAGGTTGCACGGGGGCAGAGTGGCAGTTAAATGCGCCTTTATTCAACGAAACCCTTAGTCACAAACAGAAGTCCTTACACACAGACAAACACTCTTATACACATACAGACACTCTTATACACACACACACAATACCCTTACAGACACAGGTCCTTTTACACACACATATAGCATTACACAGACAGAAACCTTTACACACAGACACACACAGATACCCTTACACACACACACTCAGACACCCTTACACACACACACAGAGAGAAACCCTTGTACACAGACCCTTTTATGCACACACACACACACACACACCCAGAGACCCTTACACACACACCCAGACACCTTTACACACACGCAGAGATACCCTTACACACAGACCCTTTAATGCACAGACACACACACCCAGACACCCTTACACACACACCAGACACCCTTACACACACACTCACAGAGATACCCTTACACACAGACCCTTTAATGCACAGACACACACACACCCAGACACCCTTACACACAGACCCTTTAATGCACAGACACACACACACGCGCACAGAGATACCCTTACACACACACACACACCAACAGATTTTTTTTCTTTCACAAGTTATGGTGCCTGAACCATCCCCCTCTCTGCTCCTTTACCTTTTCTTTGCAGGGAGGGGGATGATTCAGGCACACCGCCTGCCTCCAATCCCTGCAGCTGGTCCCGGTGTATAAGAGCGCGAGGGGGCGGAGCATGCACCCCTTCGCACTATTCTCATCTCTGTGTGCCCGATGGAGGCACGCCACGAAGGTACCTCTGCCCTACACGCAGCCAGAAACAAACAGGGCTGCGTGAGGGCTTAGACAGCGCGCCGGATATGAACTCATATCATATCCGGCGCACTACAGTACAAGCAGGGGAAGATGCTGGGTGACACACAGGTGGTCCCAGGGGTCGCCTGGGCAACCAAAAGCGGCAAGTCCCATGGCAATCACGACCCCTTCAGTTACCCACTACTTGTAAGAAGAAGGAAAAACAGGATTGGCGACTCGGGGCTAAAGCATGCTTTAGTCCCAGAGTCTCCATTCGGGGCTATGGGGATGATATTCGGCGCTTCAGCCCCAGTAGCCCCCCCCTAGCGACGCCTCTGCGCTCTGCTGTGTCTCACATATGAGACACAGCAGGTCTGGAGACCTGTGCACGCTGACACGCACAACCAATCAGAGCAGGGTCTGCAGAGTGCGCGCACAGACCATCGTTTTTGCATTGGATGAGCAGAGGGGAACTCATTAAGTTCCCCTATGCTGATTCCATGAAAAACATGGGTCTCTCTACACTAGCAGAGGGAGCCTGTTGTCCGACCGGACTGGGCAGCCATGTCAGAGGATAAACTGGCATGTATAATCAAAAGTACATGCCAGTTTATCCTCACATTAAGGACAACAAGCTTAATTAGCAGCACAGGTGAAAAATAAAGTTTAGTGTCCCTTTAAGTTTAAAATTCCCATCTCAATTCCTTGTAATTCTCTCTTTATTAAGTAGACCCGTTAAAGGGACTGTATCACCTAAACATTGTTTTTACTGGCAATGTAGAGAATAAAAAAATTATTGAAAATGATCTATATATCCTGTCAGCAAAATTGCAAGCAAATTCCTAATTTACAAGACAAATGTATTTTCAATGTGTCTGTGGAGTCTCCTGCTTATGACATCACCTATGGCCTAATATGCAAATGACACATTTACCACTGAAAACCAGTTCATTTGCGGATTAGGCCATAGGGGATATCATAATTAGGAGACTCCACAGACTCATTTTAAACACATTTTTCTCCGAATTTAGGCATTTGCATGTTATATTGCTAACACAATATATACATCATTTCCAATATTTTTTTATTCTCTACATTCACAGTAAAAAATAATGTTTTAGCGAAAACTGCATGGATTACAATGGCCGGCTGCAGTCCACAATAGTGAGGATGAGATGGTCTGTGGTTTGTTGGATGAATGATAATGTTAACCGGTATTCCATTGTGTGGTCAGTGCACTGTGCACATGTCCTCACTCCAACCCAATGCACGGCATTCTGGAACTGCATGCCAAGGATTTGGGAGTATGTGCGTGGGCCGTTCTAGGCAGAGCCATAATGGTATATTCTGTATTGTGCACTTGACAAGGTCCCGACAGGCACCTTTGAACACATACAATGTTTTGTAATTGTTGAGCAGCCATGTGGATGGTTTAACCTCCCACAGTTTACATTTCTGTCACCTGCAGCGCCCCCTCTAAACAGAAAAAGGTGGAACTTTCTCAGATGATCATGTTTACTAGAAACTTGGACAAGTGGTCAGATTGTGGAAACATGATCTTATCTTTCCTGACTAGATGCATATTCTGATTGAGGGACCAGCTGTTGAACATTGTTCACCCACTTGTGCTTTTCATGCACGGTGTCATGTGAAAGGTTAGCATCTCAGGAAGCATATAAACAGCAACAGGCGTTCAGGTGAAAACAAAGCATTTTTTAAGGGATGGTCACTGCGATGAAGCATGGAATTCTGTTGTTTCCTGTAATCCATACTCTTATGAACACAAGATAAATAGCTTTCACTTACGTGCGTCGGGCTCTGATGGAATAGATCATTCAAAGTATCGAAAATTCACATCCCAGGAGAGCCAGCAAGAAACAGCTTCACTATTAGGCTTGTTTGGGAGTAAAATACAATGTTTTATAATCTATAACATTAATTATAATAAATTATATTTGTGTTTGTTTTCTTTTTCATTTACCCAATTTTTTTTATCCTTATTACTGTTCTCTTAAATATCACCCCTCACGCCTTTATGGGAACCCAATATATACACTACACTTTATTTTTTATTTTTTTTAATTGTGGTATCTTTTGACACCACTCTTTGTTAGCTCAAAGTTTTTTGTACTGTAAATGTAGAAAATAAAAGAATATAAAACATGATCTATACATTGTGTTATTGCTTAATTGCGAGGAAATGCATAAATTAAGAGAAAATTTACTTCCAATGTGTCTGCCCTACCTTCTGTTAATGCCATCACCTTGTGGCTTGATATGATTACCGTATTTGCTCGAATATAAGACGAGGTTTTTTTCAGAGCAAATGCTCTGAAAAAGGCCCCTCATCTTATTTTCGAGGTTGTTTTATAATCTGACCTCAAATTGAGGTCAGATTATAAGACTGGGATCCAGGTCCTCCGCAGAGCTGCAGGGGACCTGGATCCCCCTCGCTAACAGCCGGTGGATGTCTGTGCAATGCGTGCAGACATCCTCCGCTGCCGCCCGGCACAACCGCCGGGACTTCTATGATGAAGCTGGGTCCTTCCGGCTTCATCATAAAAGTCCCGGCGTAAGTGCCGGGCTGCCCCCACTAGCCACCAGGAGACTTGGGCAGCCGGGGGATGTCTGCACCCTACATGCTGCCCGACACTTCAGTCTATAATGCCCTGGCAAATCGTGCAGACATCCACGGCTGCCCCCACTAGCCACAAGGGAGGCTACGTTGGGGGAAGGAGGGGGGAGACAGACAACATTGGGGGGAGACAGAAAATATTGGGGGGAGGGAGGGGTGGAGAGACAGACAACATTGGGGGAGGGTGGGGGAGAGAGACAGACAACTTGGGGGGAGGGTGGGGGAGAGAGACAGACAACGCTGGGGGGAGGGAGGGTGGAGAGACAGACAACATTGAGACTATTGGCATTACATGTATGTTCAGTCCATGAAGTGAATCGTTATTTCAGGCAATTATATATTTTCTTTTACCATATATACTTCTGTGGGTGGAAGACCTCTAGCGCACCTACCACTCCTGTTTTCTATTACTAAGCAAGGTTGACAAAGCAGGATTACGAAAAGTGCACCGATCCAAACAGCATGCTTTTCTAAATACATAAATGTCTACTCAATAAAGAGAGAACTGCAGATTCAAAGAGATGGGAATTACACTCTTTAGGCCAAAATAGAGTTGGGAAAATTTGCCAATGCAACTGAATAGGAGAACCAACCTAAAGCGTACAATTCCCATCCAAATTCCCTGATATTCTCTTTTTATTGAGTAGACCTTGTAAAAAGAGATATAACTTGGGAAATATTACTTAATCGCATTTTATACTGGGGAAAGTGTATAATAACTTTCCTTTCACACAGACCCCTGCTAGGAGAACCTATCAGCTAGTACTCAGCAGATCCCCTGAAGGCCATGTCATTGCTTCCATGTTTTCACCCAAACTCCCTGGAGCTTTTAAAGTACTTCAAAGAACAGAGCACTAAGTCACTAACTATTCTGACAAGTCTTTAGGGTAAACAGGAAGAGGACTGGCCTGATTGTGACAGTATGCCTCTCCTGGGATTATTCTGTCTTTACAACCTAGCTATCATATTGATGAACATTGGGAAATCATGACATGTAAATATATATCACGTGAATAATGTGCTTATGTATGTGTCTACATCTGTGCACCTAACCAAGCATTGGCTTCATAATTGACAATGTTCTGCATCATATCATTTGTGACAGTGATAGAAAATTACCATGTACAGTTATATAAAGAGCATCAAAACAATATTAAATAACACTGAAAATTGTCCACAAAGTTTGGATTCCTCACGATAGTCACCTCTCACTTTAATAATTATCTTACACATAAGCAGGGCTGTCAAACAAATGGTCTAGCCCCCCATACACATTCCATTTCTCCTGCCTTCTTTTTATAAATTACCCCCCATCTCTTGCCACAGCACCTCATTGCACCCACGTAACTCACCTTAGCACCACCTTGTAGACCTGAAACAGCACCCAGCTTGCACCTGCAGGTCTTGCCAGAGCACCAAGATTGCTCCCACAGGTCTTGCCAGAGCACCTATATTGCACATCCAGGACATGCCCCAGCCAGCATCCAGATTGCACCCCCAGAATATGCCCAAGCCGACCCCAGATTACAAACTCAGTGCATGCCCCATACAGTCCCCTCTCAGGTCTCTGAATGCCAACTGGTCACATGACCCCAAAGCTTTGACTTAAGATGATGCGCAGTGCGACCTGGCCAGTGCACAGACATCAAGCTGCCTGCTCAACCGCAGGGAGGCCTGGTTAGGGGAGATCTTGCTGGTACCGGTAAGTTTTTTTTTTTAAACTGGAGCCACCCGCCCCCAGGACAGCTGGGTACCTAGTAAGGGTTTTAACCCCTGATAGCAGCCCTGCACATAAGACATTTTATTATATGACATTAACATTTATATATATACAGTGCCAACAGTTTACGTAGCGCATGATTCAGAGCACAGAAGGGAACTACATACTATGTTAGATTAATAATGAGACAGACATGATGATTAACATGTTTTAGCAAGAAATCACCTGACATGTCTTCTATAACTCATTTGACACTTTACATTTGAAAGGGTTCAGTCAAATAATTAAACTTTGCAGAGCAAGATACTGGTTTATTCATTATATTAACAGAATTGCAAGAGGATGAATGGATTAAGTAAAGAATTGATTTTGAATGTATCCATTCTGTCTCCCATTTATTGTTTTGTGACAGTATATAGGACCAATAGAATAACCTATATTCTCCCCTGCACTAAAAACCAGTAATATAATGCACTAAGGAGCACTTATTACAAATAAATCGCACAAAAAAGTATATGTGCTGATATAAGAAAAGCTCACATATTTGCTATTAACTTTTTAAAGCCGTGTAGCCTTTAAAAAAAAAAAAAAAAAATATATATATATATATTGTATGGCCCTCAAACAAGCTACATTAATGTCAGATCTGGACTTTCCAAATACTATTTCTCATTCAGAAATGACTTTTGCAGCCCATCTTATTATTTTTTTGCTAGGTTCAACCTTCATACAGTGACTGGCAGAAGCAGAGACTGAAAGTCAAATAAAAAAAGGAAATCATCTATTCTTTGTCAGGTTCTGTCCACACTCTCCCACATTTCCAGATTCCGTGTGAGAGTCACTCTGTTCTCCGTTGGCTTTTTCTTTGACCTTCTGCCTCTTTTGAGCTTTCGTCCTTGTTAAGTAGGAGCTCAACTTTCACATGAAATAGTGATGATCAAACACCGCGACTCTTAATTTGCACTGCGTTTCCTTCCATATGTTGATGCTCAAGGGAAACCTCCACTTTTGTGGCTGGTTTACTAACAATGTTCTCTTATTATTGATGGTGGAAAGAAATTAGCACCGTTTCACCTCCCATTTAAGAGGTTAAGAGAGGCCAGGAAAAGAAGGCCGGGGAAAAACTTCAAAACCAATATAATAAGAGGTCTCCAGAGCGGGTGTGCTTCACCCCAGGGAACAAAATGGCAGCTTTGTACATAGCATACAGTGGCAGAGTGGAGTTTTTTTTGCCACTGGACAATTGACACATAGTTATGCAGCTTGACTTACATCCAAGGCCTTTGTATTTACTAAGTAAAACAGCCAACACCAGGAAACACCAGGTTCAAAGCATTAGTCACAATCTGTATTGGGAGACACAAAATACCGTAATATTCCTTTAAGGACAACTAAACTTTTTAAAAAGTTGTTTTACTTTTAAGTGAGGAGACAGTAAACGGGACAGTGTTTCCATAGTACAGTAGAATGAATTGACCAGAATGAGGCTAATAGCTTTTTGAGAAAGGGATACTCTAAGTTATGTCAAGTTATCTGAGGCGTCTCTCCTTGTTTGTGTACCAGTTGCTCTTCCTTTCCTATCATTGAGCTTAATTCTGTGAAGTAACATCTATCTTAATCAAACTATATAAAGTATTCATGCTGTGAGAAACACAATACAAACAACAACCTTGGCAAAGAGCCAAACATTGACATTGTGATGAATATAATACTGCTAGACTTGTAACCATGAAAGCTGGCTGAAAAACCCCATAAATAGGGTTTGCTAATAGATTTCTACGTAAAAGTGAGAATGATTGGTCGTTCCTCTTGGATATTATACTAAACATGGCAGTCTGTTTGTTATGTTAACATCGTTATAAACAGCTAAGCATTTTAGGATAGTTTTAAAACACATTTAATGCAATCCATACAAATCACTGGGATAAATGGTATAAAACTCAAATCTGGTGCAGTCACCATGGGACCCATACAACTGACTTTTATAAATAACCACATTATGTTGTGCTCCGGATATTTTGGGCACACATTGCTCCACACTCATCTGAAATTTGACTACTTAAAGAAAAACAAAATATAAAGCCAATCAGAATTTTTAGGCCTGGTGCATGCTGGGAAATATTTTGTTCTAAACCCAAGAGATTAGATTATGTGCAGACACACATGTTATTAATATGTATAAAAAATTAATAGCATTTTTGAATATTGCACTTTCAAACAAAATTGTCATAGAGTACAAAACTGTGCCAGACAACTTTCAAAATATAAACCAATTGTGATTGTCAAATAATTAGCCACCATCTTGACAGAACCACTGGCTTGTCAGATATAAAGATTTAACAGGTAACGTAATCTCAAGGGGTGCTGAGGCAGTGCCAGGCACCACTGAGTTAGAAAGTGCCAGATGGTTGCTCAGGCTGCCAGGTTACACGTTTTTTTTAAAGTAAACCATGCTCTGGCCTCATAAGTAATATCAGGGAGTATTACTTTACTGAGAGGGTAGTGGATACATGGAATAGACTTCCAGCAGAGTGTGTAGAGGTAATACTTGAAGGAGTATAAGAATGCATGGGATAGACATAAGGCTATCCTAGATATAAGATAAGACCAGAAACTAGCGAAAGTATTACTTTACTGCGAGGGTAGTGGATGCATGGAAAAGACTCTCAGCAGAGTGTGTAGAGGTTAGTACTTTGAAGGAGTATAAGAATGTATGGGATAGACATAAGGCTATCCTAGATATAAGATAAGACCAGAAACTAGCGAAAGTATTACTTTACTGCGAGGGTAGTGGATGCATGGAAAAGACTCCCAGCAGAGTGTGTAGCGGTTAGTACTTTGAAGGAGTATAAGAATGCATGGGATAGACATAAGGCTATCCTAGATATACGATAAGGCCAGGAACTAAAGAAAGTATTCAGAATTTTAAACTAGGCATAAATTGGGCAGACTAGATGTTTCTCTATGCTGTGGTATACACTTCAGCTACGATGTTGGCAATATCATCCAATAATATCATAATAGAAATATCTCCTGTGCAGTTGTTTATTTTGGTGACCAGGCCATAAGACCCCTTACTAAGAATGCTAGGAAAAAAGTGTCTTCAGACCAGTGTGAAATATAAAGGAGGTAATCTGCAGACTGCGTGACACAGAACATAGGGTGAAAGAGTTATATAGATTTCATGTTACCCGTCATACATGGAAAACTCCAAATGAAGAAGAAATGATTGTAGCTGGGTTTATATTCATCATATAATAAAACTATAATAGTGTTTTCAAAACAGGTAACAAGAGCAACTGACTGCCCACTCATAAGAAAGTGAAAACATTTCGCAAGTAACCTTTGTATATTAAATGCAGTTCAATCTGACACAAAGAATTAGATGTCAGGTGCTGCATTCGTCTAGAAGGCCTGTGCAATTTTCAGATTAGGGGTAATTGCAGGGTGGGCTGACACATCAGCCAGGGGACCCTGTGTACCAGTGCTGTCGGTAACTGTGCTCTTTAATAGTGATTAGTAAGGGGGGGCGGGGGGCTGCGGCTGGCTGTCTCCAGACTGCTGGCAGTTTGACTGTGGCCAAAAGTAATGGAGCTGGCAGGGTGGAATCAATTACTGGCCAATGAAGATTTTCCCACAGGTCGAGGCTTGGGAAAAAGGACGTTCCTGCTGCCTAGACAGCTGGCATGGACTGTCCACTGAGAAAAACGCCTGTAAAAGGAGAAAACAAGGGGACAGCTCACAGTGATAAAGTGGTGGCAGACTATAAATTTGGAATAAGGAATTGGCACAAACTTCCTGTTTTTTTTGTACCTCTGTTTTTTTGTCTCTCCCTGCTTCCTGCGCTACACCAGCTTTGTGCTAAAGAAAAGAAGCAAGTGACATTCTCAATAGAGAGACCGAGACTGGGTCATCCAGTATAGTGTTGGATTTCTATGGTGTTGGAAAGACCCAGTTGAACAGTCACTCAGCTTTGCGAAGAACAATTGTGTGTAAACTAGAGCCGTAGGAACATGCAGCTCTCGAAAGAGATTTGTGCAGGTCAGGACATATTTTAACCCCGTGGATCCTGAATGGATGGATAGCACCTTGCGCTGTGCTCTAAATTACACACCTATTGTACCACTTAGCTCAAGAGAAAACCCTGCTCTCTTATAAAATAACTATTTACTTCAAATGTCACTACATCTGTTTGAATGTGCACATTTAGCAGGGTTTGCACTTAGTTTAATAAAGATTATTTCCATGATTTTGCTGAAAGCATGATACATAGGAACGCAGGCCAGAGACAAGCATGCGTTAGCTCTTCATTAACATTACTTATTTCACAGGATAGCCTTATTTAACTCGTTCCTGAAGTCTGTTACAGTGCTTGTTCTCCATTGTCATTGCAAAATGAACCCTGTTTAAAGCCAGGGTTATTTGGGGGAATGAAGGCTCTTCTAGGCTTATTTTTTTTTTTAAAAACCCAACAATGTCATTAATCTTGCCATTCTTTAGATGGAGGGTTGGCATTGGGAAAAAAAAGCCATTAATCAAGGCCAACCAGCTCACAAACAGGCCCAACTTAAGCAGCTCTAAATGATTCCAGACCCTATTAGGAATCTACTTATTGTGCATCAAACTGTAATAGAGTGAGGCATAATAACCCACCGGGAACCTTACTTATATAGATGTCAGACCTCCCCTTTGTCACATGACACTGGCAGCGTCAGCATATGGTTACCCAAAGTAACCAGTGCAGTTATTTGTGCTGTTTTACCTTTCATGGTTATTCTTGTCCAGCGTTGTCTCTAACTGCACTCATCCTTCAAGGTGAGCACTGGGATGTCATGTGACACTTGGCGCTCTGCCTCAACCAGCCCCCCATGTAGTCTTATATTGTGTGTTCCCCTGGTCACATGGGACCGTGCGTTTGGACAAAAAAATGCGATAGCTAATATCCGCCTGGGTGCTTGTGACCCACCTGTGCCCATTGTAGGGCCTGCTCTGTATTGCAGCTAGGGTTCATTAATACTCCAGCTGTTGAGACTACATTTCCCATGATTCTCACCTAGTCTGGTGAGTACTGGGGTGCCAAAGGGTGCCTTTTGGTTGGATGCAACACCATGAGAAAAATAATAACAGCACCGCACCTGAGTGCCAAGGGTTAGTCACTGCTGCATAGCTACCAACCAGGTTTCCTATTTTGGATCCAAGCATTTATGTTCCTCTTTAATACCCTCTAGTTCCCTTTGTTTTTGTAATACCTAAGAATGTTTGCTGTGCATCCCAGGGCTACACAACATTAACTTTTGTTGACTGCAACTCCCAAGAGGTTGAGCCAGCAACATTGCTAATTACTAACAGGACATTTTGTTGACTGCATCTACAATAATATTCAACTAGCTATATTGTTAGCTGAAGTCATGGGAATTGTAGTTACAGACTGGGGTTGTGGTGGTCAACATTACACTACACAATAACATTTTTGTTGTTGACTGCAGCTCGTGGCTAATCTTTACACTCCAGGTATTGTAAACTAAAATTCTTATGTTGCACAGGTCCATGCTGGTCTGTAAGCTTCTACTACCACGGGCATACTTGGAAACTCCTTTCTTGCACTGAGCATGTGCGGTAACAACTTCAAGTGATTGGAGGGACAGTTGTTTGATGCCATTAAACATGTGAAGTGCACATCCCAATGCATCTCTACATTGGCTCCTAGGAGATCCTGTGGACCTGTTTTTTGTTTAACATCTTTTTATTGATTTTTTTTTTTGTAAAAATAGTAAAAAAATAAGACAAATAAGTAGGCGGAGTATAAACGTTTCCATCTTGATGTCGTTACAGTAGTAGGCAGGTTTGAATGATCAATCACAGGGTAGAATTGGGGATTACATTTCGTCAGCAGTAGTCACTCCGCTATTAATGATCCACCATACAATTATGGAAGAAGAGACATCAGCTTAATTAAAAAAAAAATAGAAATCAGAGATTTGAAGAAATAGAACCAAGTAACACAACAGGAACTAGTCGTGGTCCAAAATGGCAGCAAATATCAGAAGTATTTGGTGTTTTAAAAGTAGTCGGTGACACTTCGCCCTCTCCAGTCTAGCAATAAAAATGTTTTGTGGACCTGTTTCTGTATTAGAGCTGATGATGTCATTATGGGAAGGATCTGTCTCCAGGAAATAAGATTGCACATTCGAATATGGTACTCAAGTTAAATACATTAAAAAAATAAGAAAGAAAAACTGGAATAAAATCACTCATACTTATTTTGAGAATATGAGCATTAACGACCCATACTGGAGTGATCCTCTAAATACATGTTGGATGTTTAGGATATTTACAGCGTTTGGACCCAATGAACCTGCCCCTTAGATTTAGTTGCTCTATTACTACATGTTTAAGGTTGCCAGATCAGTCATTTATTTTTACACTGGACACATAACATTTTTAGCTGCTGCCTGCCATTACGTGTGTCCAGAAGGAATTCAGTTTATTTAGTGAAGAAGGGAATCTTATAGAATTTCTTAGGGAAACATATATATTCTACATACTTGCCAACTTTCTGTAGTTGGTTCTATGGGCTGAAAATGGAGGCGCAACTAAAAAGGCATTCAAGGACCCCGGAGATTGAGCTCCATCTTCCCAGTATAGATACGTGGTGTCTGGAGCTCAGTTCTCCTCTACAAACCTAAATTTAGCAGAACAGGACCCCACAAAACGGGACTGTCACATCAAATTCGGGACAGTTGGCAACTATGATTCTACATACTACCAGTCAGCATGTGTCTAGTAAAAATGACTGACCTGGTAAATCATATTGACATTTTTTCAAGCAGGAATGGCTATTTAGGCTAACTGATACCCAGTCCAGCCTTTTCATAATCAGTACATTCCAAGTGATTTTCAGGGTATCGTGATATATAAAAACATTCAATACCTAGAACACTATCCCTTAAGTTCAGGCCTTTTATACAAGGTCCCATGACAAATAGTGTCTACCTTGTTATCATTATTTATAAAGTACCATCATCTCCTGCTAATATAGAGATTCTCCTTGTTTACATATATCACTAGCCGATATACCAATCTGTGGTTAGGTAGTTACACATCACACACTTATAAGACCATCTGAGGATAACTGTCTCAAAAACCCTAGTTTATAAACCATTTTCAGAGTATTACACAAATGTTCAAAATATTACCGAAAAACTCTTTAACCCCTTAAGAACGCACGATGGTCCTGACACATCAGGAATATGAACAATGGGCACGGACAATATATCATATTATATTTTCATTTATAAGGGTAAACATGGTATCAACATTAGCTGTATGTTTCCTTAAACAAATAATGTATAGTTTGTATAAATACACTAAATGAGAAAGAGAGACATTACAGTAAACACACATAACAAGAAATCCCCCAAAATCTCTTGTCCTTAAGGTTAAAACAAAATCATAATAGGCATTACAGACATGTGTCATGTATCTAGTATGGAGCCCCACCAAATAAAGTGCCTACTTCATCATACAAATTATGTTCAATGAAAACAGGGAATTGATGTGATGCGTCAGCAAGTTAAAGGGACTCTGTCATTTACACATTGTCATACCTCCCAACTATGCCCCCCGGCGAATCGGGACACAGGGGGGCGGAGACTGGGGAGGGGGGTGTCAGTGCTACCGCTCATGTGCATTAACACTGTCACCCATTTTTGATCCTGACTTTTGAAGCCAGGATTGCTATTGTGTATGCGGACAATGCTGTGCATGCCCAGTAAGCAGTCTCTGGTGTCTGGGACACCAGAGAATACGAAACAGGACCGCAGGATTGTGGTCCTGAGTCCCGCTGTCCAACTGAGCTCTACCTCTGTTCCAAAAAGCAGGACAGAGGTAGAGCGCGGCGTGGCATGGCTCCCAAATCGGGACTGTCCCTTGGGAGGTATGAATTGTTTATACTGCCCGGGACACTCCCAAGCTCTGCCTCTCTCCCACTTTTTGTGCAGATAATGGATTCGGGACCAGAATCCTGCAGTCGTGATTTCCTACTCTGGTGTCTGAATGTCCCTTTAACTTTTTCTACTATGTATATATTTCTAAACTGCTGGCAGTATTAAAGAAAGAGGAATGCTTAAAATCTGAAACAGATACTCAATTCACACAGCTACAGAGAAACAGATATACTGTACATACAGCTAATTACCGGTAAGTACACAAAGCCAGTCTGCAGGAGATCTACTTCTTCGTTCACTTGCTTGTGGAAGTGCTCCCCTACTGGTCTGTCAGTGAGACTGACAATCACTGACATCAAGCTGGAAGAAATAGATGCAGGGCAGATTAAGCATGTGTTCGTGCACATGCTCTGTTATGTTGATGGTAGCATGTGCATCTCAGTGTACAATAGGGTAGGAGACCAAAGTCTCAGGAATAAGGATGAGGCCTATATAGCCAACGCATTTTACGCTGCCATACAGTGACTTCATGCAGCTCAGTGCATTACTGATCAGGCCCAAGCATATATTTTTCAAAATGTTATAACCCCACTTTATTAATAGGGAAGGGAACAAAATAAAATGTATTCAACATACAACCTTATGCAAATAATAAGGTTAATGTCATATAATGTGAAATACGATGCTCTGCGTCATTATTACGCGCGGGGAGTGCGAGCAGCATGGATTGAGCTCTTAGGGGATTGAGAAGGGGGGACAGAGGAGAGAACATAGGGGAAAGAACAGGGGGGGGGGAGAGAGGAGAGAAGGGGGGCGGAGAGGCGAGAAGGGAGAAGAGAGAACAAAGATTGGGAGAGGCGGAAAAGAGACAGCTATGGGGAAGAGGCGAGTGACAATCATGGGGAAGGGGAGAGACATACATGCGTAGAGGGAGAAAGACACAGTCATAGGAGGCAAAGGAGAGAGACATGCATTGGAAGGGAGAGGAGAGACAGACATGGGAAAGAGAATAGAGTGTGACATGGGAAGGCAGAGGAGAGACAGACAGATATGGGAAGGCAGAGGAGAGACAGACATACATGGGAAGCAATGGGAGAGAGACAGACATGGGAAAAAAGAGGATACAAAGACAGACATAGGAAGGAGGACGAGCGAGACAGGCGGACATGTGAAGGGAGACAATAGAGACAGGCGGACATGGGAAGGGAGAGGAGAGAGACAAGACAGTCACACATGGGAAGGAAGAGGAGAGCGACAGAAGGACATGGGGGAGAGGAAAAGGCAGACGGAATTTGCCAGCCCCCTCCGCCCCCAATCCCAGATATCAGACTCTGGACCCCTGATTGATGCTTGGTACCACCTTGCATCTGAAGGAATCTGGTGCATATACTTAATGCTGCTAATGCTCATTTGTGATGCTGTGTCTTCTGCAGTTCTGGCTTGAGAATAATCCAGATTCACACAGCTCCACTGACTTCTTGGTAGAGCTTTCTCATGGTTTCTGCACACAATGTCTGCATGATCTGTGTGGTGCCAGTGGTACACAGCCTCTGCATGTAGTCCTCAGAGTGCTGAATGCGTCAGGCTAGATAGTCCATCCACCAAGGTGAACTAGGCAAGACTGCAGGGGGCTATAGGGGATTGTTTTGCCTTATTGCAATTTGTCATTTTCAAATAAAATTAAGCATTTAAATCGGGCTGTTGTCGTATCTCAACCGTCTACATTAACCCCTGTGCATCTACATTAACCCCTGTGCATCTGCATTAACCCCTGTGCATCTACATCATTAACCCCTGTGCATTTGCATTAACTACTGTGCCTCTGGATGCATCAATACTTATTTTGAGTTAAAATATGCTCCAAATTAGCTATATTAGAGTATATGTTTTATTTTTACATCAACTGCAGAAACTGAACATACACATTTTTCAAAATCTATTACCTGTTTAGTAGAGTATGTGATAATGAAGATATTTTTTAATTCACAACTATGTCACACAGTTAGCCTTATAATGGTGTGGGGGGGGGGGGGGGGGATGGATTAAATACCCATATTGTCATCATTAGATTGTCCGCCACTGAATCCAGTAAATGCCCACCAGAAGCAATGATGGTGCCTATCCCTGCTTATTTAATTTGCTTCTAGAAGGCTAATAGTGATAATAAATATTTAGAAAAATCCCCATATCAACAGAAAACCAGGGTCTGATCTATGTTACATCTGGCTCTCTTTTTATCTGACTCAGCTGCATTTGGGCGTTTGTGGTCTCCCAAAAATATGCCTTCAAACAAAGGTCCTTTTGCATTTGCCAAGAGCCAGGTACAGGGGGAATGAGTGTATGCTGTCAGGGGGGCACTGAAGACACCAATAAGAGAGAGAGAAGGGAGGTCAGATAGGTCATCTTAGTGTTATTGCTGCAGACAGCCCCCAACCACTGGGCGATTGACATTGTAAGTCTATCCACAGAGGTTGTCTGAGGGGAGTCTGTCAGATTGACAGTGTAAATGTGTATCACACACAGCCTGGGACAGAGGAGACTGTCGGCGGGTGGGAGAGCGCTGGCTGTGTGTTGGTCACACGGAGATTGAATTACAGCTGAATTAGATCAGAGCTGTGGGAAACGGCACCTCCTAAACACACACACACAGTCACAGAGGGGAACGGGGAGGGCAGCTGCACTGCAATATGCAGGACAACTAACAGAAGCTAACAGTTCGCTTAATTACTGGCTAGCTCTGCAACATGCCTTAACCTCTCAACTACCAGAGGTTATCTAGACTTGCATTACATTCTGGTACTTAAACAGTCTACTCTGACATAAAGCTATATAGCTGCTGATACTAACTATGCAGCTGGACACTCCACGGGGGCAGGAGGCTTTTAAGCGTCCTTTTTATTATGAATATTGTAGGACCTTGGAGGGTTAATGTACAGAGTGTACTGCCACTGGCTCAAATCATTCACAGCTACAGTCTACCGAGCCATATTATTATTATTATTTATTATTGTCTTCATCATTAGCTGGATCAGGTTTAAAGGGGCAATCATTGCCTTGGAACCACAGGATTACAAAATATTCTAGATATTCCAGTTTGCATTTTACACAATGTGCTAGCTTCAGCGACCAATCAATTCCATTCACGCAACAAGCAGAAACCTCAGTGGTCTTGAAAGCGTTCAATTTAATAGAGCTTATTTATTTATTTGTAATATTTAATTTTAGGTGGTGTCTACTAATTCTTCATGTTGTCCACAGTTCACTGCTTTATCTGACATCAGCATCAGTGATGGAAATCATATTTATTTTTTAGTAAATCTCCACAAACTTGTAGGAGGTGCAGTACATAATCTTAGGTCTCCTGCTGCTTAACTACAAATTGAAATTGAAATTTAGCGGCAGTCAAAAAGCCACTTTTACACTTTTCTAGCTCTGTGCCTGCTATGGGTAGGTTACAAATCACACTCTAAGAAACTCAAAACGGGATGGTACTACTAAGGTTCCTGGGGACATATTGATTATGATAATGCATTGTAGGGACTCTGTCACCTAAACATGTTTATATTGTGTAATATAGAGAATAAAAATTGTAGCAGAACTGAAAACAAACACATACGATAAGAGAATAATGTATTTTAAATGTGTCTGTGGTGTCTCCTGTTTTTGATACAATGGCCTTGTGGGTTGATATGCAAATTGGTAAGTTTAACATGACATGTATAATTTGCATATCCTGCCACAAAATGATGTCATAAACTGGAGACAGCAGAGCTACATGTAAAACATTAGCTTGCAGTTCTGTTGAGGTGAGATGAACGGTTCATCTAACGACTTAACTATTCATTGTGCAGGACAGGACTGGTGAATTCCTCCTCTATACCAGCACCAACAAAGTGTGAAGGAGACGAGACTCCAAATAAACCCGTTATAGAGTTATGAAAGTCTATTACAATATGAACAGAGTTAATAATTTACACTGACTATTTCTGTAGTTAAAACAGATAGTTGGCTCCTCAAAAGGAACAAAACGAAGGTGGAAAAAAGGGACAGATTTTGGACTGGAAGAGAGGCTGTCGTCGTACAAAAGAGCGATAGCTTGGAGGTATGTCCATGGCATAGCTGAGAACATGACCTTGCACTTTCAGCTTTTACAAATGTGTGTGGCATTGACCACGTAATTAGGTCATGCATGAATCCAACTCACCTGAGGAAAATATGGGCATTTTTACATTAGTTCATTAATATATATATATATATATACATATACAATATTCCACAAGCCTTGAACTCCCAGCTTGCATTATTCCTGGACTCTAGTTTTGAAATATAGCCTCCCACATGTAAAGAGCCCTCAGGTCTTAATTGCTGCAAATAGTTATATTTATCATTTTGAGATGTTTCAACCTCTACAGGGAGTTTTAACCAATTTTTGTTTCAGGCTGAAGTGGTCCTTTAATGCTCATCAACATAGATTAACTAAACTCTGTAGTGTTATAGTGTTAAAGCTTATGATGTTAAAGCTTAAAAAAAAGCATTATTTTATTCCAATATTTTTCTCAATTCTTACAGATCCTTTCTCCCAAAACATGTTGTTTATAAAAGTGACACCATAAACTCTTGGTAATTACCCTAATCAGAAGACTCTTATAGAGATCCACATGTGTGCAACATGAGCATTATGCATGTGTAGTTCACATGTGTGTGCTAGTGCATACACATGCATGATGTCATTGCCCACCATATCAGGCTGGAGAGTTTTCAAAAGAGCTTGCATGCTCATTTATTCAAAAACTATTTAATACAACATGTTCCACTAAATGACCAAACAGTACAGTCTTTGTTACTCAGATTAGATTGCAGTCCTGAAATCTCACCAAAAATAACATATAAAAACAGGATTCACAGAAAATGTCTCACTTACAATGAGTTGTCTACTTTTAGGTTTGCCTGTTGAAGGTATTCTCCACATGACAGTGACTAATGTTCTTAGGTTTCTTGTGGCCACACACGTTATCACTTGGAAGGAACTCAGAGAATTCTGGGAGAGTAATGAGAAGCATGCAGCCTGTCTCCAGGAGCCAAAAATGATCTACGGTAACAGTGGAATGTACTTTTTTGGTTTTATTTTTTTTCCCACTCAGTACTGATGGTGACCCTGTAAATATAGAATCCTAGACACATATTTTACCAGTGTCTCCTATAAGTCATAAAGTTAAATTGCCCAGCTAGCAACTGCAAACTGTGTCTACTGAACAGGATCTTTTACATTTTACATTAAGTTGCTCTTCCCTGAAGTCTGTACACAGCCGCCAGTGGCCAGGTGGAGAGGCTGTCTAAACCTGCTGACATTAGACATTTCCTCCTCATAGAGACAAGCGCAACATGTAACAGTTGTTAACACCACTGGACATCGCACTCAACATTATATTTTAGACGCACATGGGCAGGGATAGCTCATATAGTAGAGCATGGTTACGTTTGTGTTAATGTGAAGAGTAACTATATCTCTTGTTGGTAAATAACAATTCATTGTACTCCAGAATCAGTGCAGTTAATAAATAAACATGTGCCATATGTACGGTCACTTTGATATGATTTATAGGGGTGTAACAATAAACCCCTTGGCCCTGGTGTGAAAAATGCAACACATCATATGATACCACCCCACTTTCCACAATGCCACTTTTGACCCACATCACTTGCCACACTACCAGCTTTGCCCCCACACCACTCATCACTACCAGCTTTACCCCGCATCAGTAACTTTGCCCCATCACTTATCAGTGACAACTTTGACCCCACATTATGTGTCAGTACCTCTAGATCAGGGGTCCTCAAACTTTTTAAACAGGGGGCCAGTTCACTGTCCCTCAAACCGTTGAAGGGCCGGACTATAGTAAAAATAAAAACTATGAAGAAATTCCTATGCACACTGCATATATCTTATTTTGAACAAAACGAGAACAAATACAATATTTAAAGTAAAGTTAAATCAACAAACTTACCAGTATTTCAATGGGAATAGTGTGCCAGTCAGAGCCCAGGAATATTATGCCAGTCAGATGGCCAGGAATATTATGCCAGTCAGAGCCCAGGAATATTATGCCAGTCAGATGGCCAGGAATATTATGCCAGTCAGAGCCCAGGAATATTATGCCATTCAGATGCCCAGGAATATTATGCCAGTCAGATGCCCAGGAATATTATGCCAGTCAGATGGCCAGGAATATTATGCCATTCAGATGCCCAGGAATATGATGCCAGTCAGATGCCCAGGAATATGATGCCATTCAGATGGCCAGGAATATGATGCCAGTCAGATGGCCAGGAATATTATGCCATTCAGATGCCCAGGAATATTATGCCAGTCAGATGCCCAGGAATAATATGCCAGTCAGATGCCCAGGAATATTATGCCAGTCAGATGCCCAGGAATATGATGCCAGTCAGATGCCCAGGAATATGATGCCAGTCAGATGCCCAGGAATATGATGCTAGTCAGATGCCCAGGAATATGATGCCAGTCAGATGCCCAGGAATATGATGCCAGTCAGATGCCTAGGAATATGCTAGTCAGATGCCCAGGAATATTATGCCAGTCAGATGGCCAGGAATATGATGCCAGTCAGATGCCCAGGAATATGATGCTAGTCAGATGCTCAGGAATATTATGCCAGTCAGATGGCCAGGAATATTATGCCATTCAGATGCCCAGGAATATTATGCCATTCAGATGCCCAGGAATATTATGCCATTCAGATGCCCAGGAATATGATGCCAGTCAGATGGCCAGGAATATTATGCCATTCAGATGCCCAGGAATATGATGCCATTCAGATGCCCAGGAATATGATGCCAGTCAGATGGCCAGGAATATGATGCCATTCAGATGCCCAGGAATATGATGCCATTCAGATGCCCAGGAATATTATGCCATTCAGATGCCCAGGAATATGATGCCATTCAGATGCCCAGGAATATGATGCCATTCAGATGCCCAGGAATATTATGCCATTCAGATGCCCAGGAATATGATGCCATTCAGATGCCCAGGAATATTATGCCATTCAGATGCCCAGGAATATGATGCCAGTCAGATGGCCAGGAATATTATGCCATTCAGATGCCCAGGAATATTATGCCATTCAGATGCCCAGGAATATGATGCCAGTCAGATGGCCAGGAATATTATGCCATTCAGATGCCCAGGAATATTATGCCATTCAGATGCCCAGGAATATGATGCCAGTCAGATGGCCAGGAATATTATGCCATTCAGATGCCCAGGAATATGATGCCATTCAGATGCCCAGGAATATTATGCCATTCAGATGCCCAGGAATATGATGCCATTCAGATGCCCAGGAATATGATGCCATTCAGATGCCCAGGAATATTATGCCATTCAGATGCCCAGGAATAATATGCCAGTCAGATGCCCAGGAATAATATGCCAGTCAGATGCCCAGGAATAATATGCCAGTCAGATGCCCAGGAATAATATGCCAGTCAGATGCCCAGGAATATGATGCCAGTCAGATGCCCAGGAATATGATGCCAGTCAGATGCCCAGGAATATGATGCCAGTCAGATGCCCAGGAATATGATGCCAGTCAGATGCCCAGGAATATGATGCCAGTCAGATGCCCAGGAATATGATGCCAGTCAGATGCCCAGGACTATGATGCCAGTCAGATGCCCAGGAATATTATGCCATTCAGATGCCCAGGAATATTATCAGTGCAGTTAATAAATAAACATGTGCCATATGTACGGTCACTTTGATATGATTTATAGGGGTGTAACAATAAACCCCTTGGCCCTGGTGTGAAAAATGCAACACATCATATGATACCACCCCACTTTCCACAATGCCACTTTTGACCCACATCACTTGCCACACTACCAGCTTTGCCCCCACACCACTCATCACTACCAGCTTTACCCCGCATCAGTAACTTTGCCCCATCACTTATCAGTGACAACTTTGACCCCACATTATGTGTCAGTACCTCTAGATCAGGGGTCCTCAAACTTTTTAAACAGGGGGCCAGTTCACTGTCCCTCAAACCGTTGAAGGGCCATTCAGATGCCCAGGAATATTATGCCATTCAGATGCCCAGGAATATGATGCCAGTCAGATGGCCAGGAATATTATGCCATTCAGATGCCCAGGAATATTATGCCATTCAGATGCCCAGGAATATGATGCCAGTCAGATGGCCAGGAATATTATGCCATTCAGATGCCCAGGAATATTATGCCATTCAGATGCCCAGGAATATGATGCCAGTCAGATGGCCAGGAATATTATGCCATTCAGATGCCCAGGAATATGATGCCATTCAGATGCCCAGGAATATTATGCCATTCAGATGCCCAGGAATATGATGCCATTCAGATGCCCAGGAATATGATGCCATTCAGATGCCCAGGAATATTATGCCATTCAGATGCCCAGGAATAATATGCCAGTCAGATGCCCAGGAATAATATGCCAGTCAGATGCCCAGGAATATGATGCCAGTCAGATGCCCAGGAATATGATGCCAGTCAGATGCCCAGGAATATGATGCCAGTCAGATGCCCAGGAATATGATGCCAGTCAGATGCCCAGGAATATGATGCCAGTCAGATGCCCAGGAATATGATGCCAGTCAGATGCCCAGGAATATGATGCCAGTCAGATGCCCAGGACTATGATGCCAGTCAGATGCCCAGAAATATTATGCCATTCAGATGCCCAGGAATATTATGCCAGTCAGAGGCCAGGAATAGTGCTCGTTATCCCTCCCTCCTCCCCCGCTTCCCCATCACTTACCTCCAGCTGCTGTGTCCCCGGACGTCTCGCGCGGTGTCCTCCTGTGGAGGAGGGAAACAGTTACCGGATCCGGATGTGACGTAACGTCACATCCGGTCGCGGTGAATTTTTTTTCTTTTTTTTCTTCCTGCAGCCGCATCCTTTGCGGCTGCCAGAAAGAAAAAAAAAAAGTAAACGGGGTGGGTGCCGGCAGCACCCCCCGCGGGCCACATAAATGTCCTCGGTGGGCCGCATGTGGCCCGCGGGCCGTAGTTTGAGGACCCCTGCTCTAGATTGTAAGCTTACGAGCAGGGTTCTCTACCTCTTGTAGCAGTCTGTTCTAGTTTGTCTAACTTAGTATGTAGTTCCCTTCTATGCTCTTATCTAGCGCTACGAAAATTATTGGCGCTATATAAATACATGTTAATGTAATGTACCAGCTTGGCACCACTCCCCCTATCAGTGTCAGCTTTGCCCCACATCAGTTACCTTGTGTCTGAACCTGTGTGCCTTTCTCTACCTGTGTATTGTGGTAAGACTGATGTAGCGTGCAGGAAGTGGATATGATTTATAATTCCTGCATGACGGATCAGTGAGAAACGGCATGCAAAGAAAGAGTGTGAACGAGATCATCCAGTTAACAAAATCTCCACACTCTCTCTGCTTAAATGGGGCGGCAATGCAAGTTGCCCAGACCACTAAGGTGGTGGTTGCTATTGCAATCCCTGCTATCATGATTGCCATGCTTTGATTAGACGATAACATTTTTGTGACCGCACATTCTATCCAGTGGCTTAATTTGAAAATTAAGCAACCATGTTGGATGAGGAGGTGAAAGAACATTTCAGATATATCTCGTGGTCAATATATTTGCTTTTTACTTTTTCCAGCAAATACACAGATTAAATGTTTATACCTAACTGAAGCTGAACCTGTCATCCACAGATTTTCTGGATGACAGGTTCATTTTAAAACACAAAGACCGTTTTTCCCTTTGTGTGTGCTCCACTCTTGTATTACATTGTGTGGGTCTATACGTGTGCATAAATCCACAGCAGCTTATCGTTCTATATTTTATTATTGTGTGTATTCTTCACTTGAGTTCATGTTTTGAGAATGTCACATTTTGATATCAGGAAAAACTTTTGCAATACTGTTGAAGGGATTTTTGAAGAACCAAGGCCCTTAATGTTACAAAATCTAAGATAATCATTATGAATAATTTAGATAAATTAATGGCAAAAGAAATGAAAATCAAATGAGAGGTGGCCACAATGAAAAAATACATCAAAGAGAAAATCACTCACAAGAGTTCTAGGATTCTTCAAAAATCCTACGTTTGACAGGGAAGATACTAAAATTATTAACTAGAATGTGATCTTGGAAAACTGTACCTTGAATTAATGCACTTAATCATAAGACAAAGGAGAGGTTCATTAGAAAAATTAGATGCTGAGATCAGCCAAATTCAAGAAAAGTTTACCCCCTGTGTGGGTTCAAAAGCTTATAAAGCTTTTTCAAGTCAGGTAAAAGAAAATATAGAAATGGTTGCTAGAGAAATCAGGAGTAAAAAAAAGAAACAAATACATAAGTGATAATAACGTAGATTATGAGAAAAAGCAAGTTTGAAATTTCTCGAGATTCTCGAGCATCATGAGTCCAATTCACAACACCACAAAAATAGATCAGATAAGGGTGAATACAATTACTCATTCCCAAATAGAAATAAAGTCACATTTGACAGCTCTACCCAGAATCAGTAGAGAACTGCATAAAATAATAAAAAAATATATAAAACAAATGATTTGAACCCCAATTTAATACAAATATATAACAGATTAGAGTCCTCAGTGGAGGAACAGGATGGAGTCCAACACTATGGAAATCCAACATTAAATTCAAGCACAGGAGAAGCCTTGAAGAAGGGGAAATAGAGGAGTAAAACAATTCTAACTGATGACCATTTGAGAGTGTGAAATAAAGGCCTGTAGTATGCCCCAACCTCATATTTAATCTATTATAATAAATATATTGATAAAAATCATCTGGAGAGAGCAACAACCTCCTCCCAACTCAGGTGTAAACATACATCTATCAAGGATAAATCTACTTTTATACCCAGGAGCCATGGGAATATTTGGAGCCATGTTTATTGATAACATCGGAAATCTTGCAAAAAGGTATACATATAATAAAAGGAAAATTAAAGATTTACAGAAAGATGATAAAGTGGCTATTTCCAAAAAGATGACTATTGACTATTGACTGTCAATAAACAGTCAAATGAAGTCTTTAGACAGCTCAATGATACCAAGGTTTATGTGATACTGGTCCCAAAGGCACACAAAGTTGGGCAAAATAAGGAAGATATTCCAATAATATTAGATCACCAAGGTGCCAATAACAACTTAAAGAAATTAATAAGCAAACATTGCCTCTTCTAAATGATTTGCAAGGTGTGGTTACTGACATCCCTCAAATAATTTTTCAGAGGAGAACCTAAAATCAATATTTGTAGAAAGTAATTTAAAGGGATTTTTTTCACTTTGGTCAATGGTTGGCACGTCGAATGTTTAAGAAACCAGGGAGAAAGAAACTTTTCATCATTTATTACTGGTAAACAGTATAATGTCAAGCACAGTATCACACGCCACTCACAAAACATGATCTATTTTTTATCTGACAGGATAGCCGAACGATTGTGGGCTTAAAAAAAGGCTATCTCCTATAGGATAAATTTACTGTGGCACACAGCCAATTTTCGGCAAGCTTTTAATTGTTTTTTTAAAAAAAATTCTTCTCAGGTACTAAATTATATGGACATGCTGGATACTTAATTGTCAATTTGTTACTAATTTTGTCCTACAAATGATGGAATTGATTTGGTTCTAGTATCCTTGTTAGATTGTGTCAGCTGATATCACAGTGGATGCTCTTCCACGTCACGTTTATTAAAATAAAAACAGTACAATATTTGATTACTATTAAGTGTCTTTTTGCCCCCGCTCCGTTTTTTTATTATTGCTAATCATAAAAGATACATTTTATTCACCCTTTTCGCTCTAGTTTTAATATATTGGGTTATCCCAATACCTTTATATGCAGCAATATGTTAGCTGTACAAAGTCATCATTCTGTTTGAGACAGAAAGTGAATATATTGTGTGGTGAATAACAGTTTGGTTGTCAGGCTGGGTACATTGCGTAGGTGGACACATGCCAGGATAAGTATTGTGCTAACTTAGCGTTTGTATATTTAGTGTGTATATCTTGGCTTTGAAGGAGTTAACTGCATATACGAGCATGTGAAATACTGAAAACGATCACAATTTGTGTTAGAAAGGATCAAGCATACTTAGTTCAGTTAAAACCATTGCATAAAAAAAAAATACAACAATAAAACAAAGCAAGTCACTTGGCTTGTGTGTGAATTCCCACCCCAGGAGGTATACGTTCCAGGAGACACAAGAGTTAGTATTTGTTTGCTTGTTTGGCATTGAGTTCTGCAGCAGCAGCAGGGACAAAGCCCAGCACACTACATATACGGGTCTGTAGCGGAGTAACACCCTGGCGCCTTCAAAAGACTTCTCTTCCTCTCAGAAGCTCAGCTGGGGAGAGAGAGCAGAGGAAAACTGCTGCTGTGGCTTTCTCTAGACCGGTGAAGGAACAATCCCCTGCTTCACCATGACTTAATCCCTGGGGTCACAGCTACTCTGTCTGAGATATTTTGCCTATGATGTGAAAGTGACCTCTATTGTATACCCGCAGGGCATTGTAACTTCCCTTTCAGTGTACACAAGCATTAATTCTTTCAGTGCCAGACCAGTGCGGAATGCAAAGGGTTAAGGGACTAGACAAACAGGTTACTGTGGTCAGGACTGCCATCAGACAGAGGTGAGATCTCCCTGGGAACGCCATACAAATAGAGAGAGGAGGGCCCCTGTGAACTGCCAACAGTCCTGATACTAGATTTTCGGGCTTTCAGACTGAAGAGGCCCCATACAGGACAACCCACTGTACCCAGCTCTACTGACTGATAGTCAGAGTTACTCACTGTCCCTTGCTGTTAGACAAGTCCTTAATATTGCTCTGCATTATGATATCAGTATCATAAGGCCCTATAAACAGTGAGAGTAACTAAATAAATGCCCCCATCACTGCATGATTACACTCAACTTACAATGGAAGTGTATTGTCCCCCACATAGCTTACATGTCCAAGTAACTTGGGTTGCCTGCTGGCTAATACAGTCACCTCCTCTATATAGCCCAGAAAGAAAGGGTTTGATACACATGCTGTAGAAAGGTTCCTCCCCCCTGTCCACATAGGTAAAGTAGATCACTACTGTTGACAAGAGCAGAGTTGATCTCTTCAACCAACAGGGGGTGGACCTCTTAACGACACTTTGAATAGAGGCCAAAGTGTTTAAAGATAGAGGAGTACCCTCGAGGAATGATACAGGGTGCAGCTACTTGAGCATTGAGAGAGCAAAGCCAGTGACAGCTGTCAGTGAAGCACATGCACAAATAAAGACACTGATTAGTGCTTGAAGGAGCCCAGGATTCAAGCGGATTAGTGATATCAGGAACTAGATGGCAGAGATGTATGAAACGCACCATAGTGAGAGGTCATATTGATTTCATAGATTCATAGTGAGAGGTCATATTGATTTCATAGATTCATAGTGAGAGGTCATATTGATTTCATAGATTCATAGTGAGAGGTCATATTGATTTCATAGATTCATAGTGAGAGGTCATATTGATTTCATAGATTCATAGTGAGAGGTCATATTGATTTCATAGATTCATAGTGAGAGGTCATATTGATTTCATAGATTCATAGTGAGAGGTCATATTGATTTCATAGATTCATAGTGAGAGGTCATATTGATTTCATAGATTCATAGTGAGAGGTCATATTTATTTCATAGATTCATAGTGAGAGGTCATATTGATTTCATACTTGGACTATTTCATTCTAAGTATTTACAAATACCACAGGTACAGTAGATTAGGTTGAAAAGTCCATGAAGTGTAACCTTTCAGAGTGCCTACATTTTTATGCAGAAAACAAAAACCCCATTGATATTACATTCTAATTTGGATCATGAAAATCCTTCTTGATTACAAATGCTAATTTGAAATGATATAAACCTCATTGCCCATATTTGCAGAGGTATTTGCCCTTTGTGTGACTATATCCACTTGATTCACCAAAACCTAAACACTAATTTACTGAGGCTTAACCTGAACATCTGCATGGGCGATGTCATACAGTCATGCTACTATTCCACAGAACCAGGTTCTCCATCTCATCCTCCAAAATCGACCTCCCTGGTTGCCACTCCTGTCCTAGTATGGTGTCCTGGATTGTTATTCTTCCCTGTGCTGACTCTATCAAAGGCCCTAGTTGAGGCCTTCAAACACAAATGAGTTTCCTATTATGCCGTCATTCATTCAGTGCTTAGTTGTTGTGGAGCTTTGTGGTTTTGATTTGTGACATGTTAAATAGGGTAAGGTTACTAAAGGTCAGCATAGTTAACTCTTATGTGGATCTGTTATTAAATGTCACCATCATATTTGGAAAAATGGTTCTCACTTCTATAGATAGGTAACCCATGCAAAGCTCCAATAGGCAAAACGTGGTGTGGATAAATATGTAATAGGTGGCTATATATATATATATATACACACACACACACACACACACACACACACACACACACACACACACACACACATATATATGTATATATAGTATATAAAGTATGTGCGTATATCTTGAGTGCCAACTGATATGTCCACCTCATCAGCAGCCAATTTGCACTTAATCACTCACCTACCCCCCTCGTCCACCCCCCTGGGGAGAGACAATTGACTACGAAAGTATGAAAGTTTGGGCGTAAATGTGGAAGTAATGATTAATGTTTCTATTTTGTATTTTCTATATTTCTATTTTTATCTTTACTCTTTTCTTTCTTATCATACATCTTAACAAGAGACCAGGAACTAGACACGTATGTGCATGGAGAGATAGCTAAATAGACCAAAATTATGGAATTAAGTAATACCATCAAAACAGAAGTAATTGCAGACTCGAATCCAAAGTTCACTAGGTGAGGTGGAAAACGAAAATCAGATATCGATAGAAGATAACAATAATAAAATATAATAACAATAATAACAATCTTGTTCCGAGGTTATCAAGCATGATGTTTTGATGTTTAAGATCGGACTAATTCTTCTTTTGTACAGACTGTTGAATGTATACTCCCACACATATATTTGTATATACTGTCTAAAGAGGCAAATGTTGGAAAATATACATAATTTGTTATAATGAGAAATATAAGAAGAAAAACTTATTTAATAAAGATTTAAATATTTAAAAAGGAAAAAAAATGCACTTAATCATGATTGTAAATATACCCCAAATAATCCTTTTCTATTGGAGACGTCTCAAACTCACAGGTTTTCACTTTGGAAAAAATAAATACTAATGAAGCAGAGAAAGCATTGTACTTGTAAACTATTCCTTCTATTAGGGAAATAAAAAATTCCATGTTTGGAAGAGTAGACATCTCATTAAACATTTGACTGGTTCATTTGGGTTCACTATGTGTTACTAGAAGAATAACAAAATTAAAACAACATTTAGTAAAAAAAATACTATATCCAAACTATGAACAGTCTAAAAATAAAATAAAGCAATATCAGCATGTTTAGCTGATATTATTATTTTAGCAACTTTAACTCCAGACTTCCATGCTGTCTGGCTATATAGATCTTATAAAGTTACAGAAGACGCTGCTTCCTAGGCCCTTAGCAAGCAGAAAAGGATCCTTGTGAAATGGAGACCTGCTGTGGTTTTTGTTTGGTCAATACAGCGTGCAAGAGCTTGTGCAGTCTGTCTATCAAATTTGACAAGCTGATGACATCAAGGAGCTATGAGCATTCCCCAGCTGCCCTGTCTGCTGCAGATCACATATCCCTACCTCCCCCTGTGTGTCTCCTTGAGGAAATGTAGGGTTAAAAAAGACACTGCTTATCAAACCTAACATCTATTACAAATATTGACTGAGCCTACTGCTTGTGTGGCAAGAGGCTTTTAAACCTCTTTGCACAAAGAATGTGTGGAGAGGCAGGAGTGTGCACTATGCTAGAATACATTTGCTGGCTGTGTGCGTGATGCAATAACATCCACCTGTTTGGTGTCGCAGGATACCAGCAACTTCCCACCAGTTGGAGAGGGGGGGAGATTGCTAGAAACGTGTGCAATATCTTTTATTCCCATGGAAAGTGACAAGAGTCTTTGTGTGCAAGATAAGAAGGAAGGATTCACAGCCTATCACTTGGCTATTTATATCTTCTCCTTGGCGTTTGCTGAGAACATTTTGATTGAAAACGTATTGTGCTGCCTGGGATTTTCTTTGCTAATCCAACATGAATCTCGACTACACCATTGTTGCTCACTGGTAGGCCGGCGAGCTTTCTGTAAGGTCACCATCCAACCTGTAACTGATTATCTAACTGTATCCATTATGGGGGTGAAGTATAAAACGTATTTTCTAAAGTTATAAAAGTGATGAAATCATTAGGAACCATTGGGTTCTGTGGTGACTAGACCACTTTTACAAGTTTGCCCCACAATCATCCTTCATATGTACCATGGTTTGAAATTGTAGGTGGCCCAGCTGGTTGACATGCTGGATAACCATGCAAGAAGCATTTCATTGGTTGTCATGGTGATTGCTCCATTTTTAGAACAATGATGGGAAGTATAAAGATGATGCTGCCGCCACGTACGACTATGTGTAACGCTAATTCCGGATCACTACTTCCACTCTAATATGCCTTTAAAGTGTGACTAGAATGGAGGTAAATAATAAAAGGGCAATCCTCTTTATAGATATATATTGTGATTTTTTTTTTTTTTAAATTCCTGGCACTGTTAATTGGGAGACGTTTATGCATACCTCCGCATTGCATCACAATTGTTTTTTATACATAGTTTAGTGTAAAGATTTAGTAATGCTTAAATATAAATAGCTTTTATCCACAGTAGCACTGATAGATGCACAAATATATATTTAAAAAAACTGTGGGACTTGCCAGGGAGACACAGATAAAAATACAGACACATTTCAAATACAAGATGAATGCCACCTTGTTTTTTTTATGGGGCTGTTCACTATAAGTGAGGTGCAGGGGAGATGAGGTAAGCTAAAGTGAGATGAATGTTTTATCTTCCCAGTCTAACTATACATTGTACAGGGACACACATGGTTTGCCCTGCTAAGCAAACTAACCAGGTTTGTCCCTGCATGATGTATAGCTAAATTGGTGAGATGAGATTTTCATTTCTCCTCAACTCACCTAATCTCACATAAACTCACCTTCTACTGACCTTTTAGTGAGTAGCCCCCTATTGAGTCTATTCACTAAATTTGACTTTGGACTTTTCATTTTCAACACCTGAGTTTGACTTAGAAAAATAAAACAGGTTTGAAATTTCTGCATCGAGTAATAAAAACATAGAATGTGTCATCTGCAGATAAGAACCATTCGGTCCATCTAGTCTGCCCCATTTTCTAAATATTTTATTAATCCCTGGTCTTATCTTATATCTAGGATAGCCTTGTGCCTATCCCACACATGCTTAAACCTCTTCACTGTGTTTAACTCTACCACTTCTGCTGGAAGGCTATTCCATACATCCACAACCCTCTTAGTAAAATAATACTTCCTGATATTACTTTTAAATCTTTGGTCCTCTAATTTAAGACTATGTCCTCTAGTTGTGGTAGTTTTTCTTCTTTTAAATATACTCTCTTCCTTTACTGTGTTGATTCCCTTTATGTATTTAAATGTTTCTATCATACCCCCCCTGTTACTTATTTCCTCCAAGCTATACATGTTAAGATGCTTTAACCTTTCCTGTTAAGTTTCATGTTTCAACTCATGAGCCAGTTTAGTAGCTCTGGAGATATGGTCTCCAGTACTGCGTACAATACTCCAAGGGAGGTCTCACCAGTGCGCTGTACAATGGCATGAGCCCCAATGCGGTATTTCCCGCGAAGCATGCTAGGCGGATGCCTAGGGTGGCAAATTTCGGGGGGCCCCCCAACAGTGTAAAAATGTACGGGCAGCCTGATTGTGGCGATCGGGCTGTGTGTGCTTTTTTCGTAGGGGGCGGAGTGATGACAGGTCACGTGACCCGGCACCCTGATGTCAGGCGCGCAACGGTTTACGCAATCTAGCTACACTCACCGCGGGGAGTCAAACAGGCAGCATGGTAGGACACCATGCTGCCTGCCACTAGCCACCAGCGATCAGGGTAAGTCCTGGGGTATGGGGCATATAATGGGGGTATTAGAGGCATGTAATGGAGGTGATGGGGGCATGCAATGGGGGAGATGGAGGCATGTGATGGGGTCATGTAATGGGGTGATGTAGGTTATGGGGCATGTCGTGCGTGTGCAGCGTGGATAGGGGGTGGCTGAATTTTGTCTGCCTAGGGCAGCACAAAACCAAGATACAGCACTGATGAGCCCTCTTTCTACTGCTAATACTCTCCCTATGCAACCAAGCATTCTGCTAGCATTTCCTGATGCTCTATTGCATTGCCTACCTACCTTCAAGTCCTCTGAAATTATTACTCCTAAATCCCTTTCCTCAGATGTTGAAGTTTTGGACTGTATCAGATATATTCTATATTCTGTCCTTGGTTTTTTATGCCCAAGATGAATTATCTTGCACTTGTGCACATTAAAATCGGAAGATCCCCCCTCACCAACGCTCTGCCTGCCGGGCTGTGTGATGGGAGTAGGAGTATGTGACTGAGTGTGATGGGAGTAGGAGTGTGTGACTGAGTGTGATGGGAGTGTGAGCTTGATGTGAGTCTGAATGATGGAGGCATGTCTTAGGTGTGTAACGTGGGTGTGCAGCTTGGGTAGGGGGGTGCCCGGATTTTGTCTGCCTAGGGCAGCACAAAATCAAGATACACCACTGGCTTAACCCTCCATGAACATCAAACCTGCTGCAAATCTTTGTATCATCAGTAAAAAGATATACCTTATCAACAAGACCTTCTGTAACATCACTAATAAGAATATAAAAAGGGGACTGTGGACAAGTGCTGTATGTCGGGGGGGGGGGGGGGGCAGGTAGAACGAGGTTGTTGGGGTAATGGGACTTGTTCCTGCCTGCATGAACACCCTCTCTTTTGCCAGTGACACAGACTATATACACAAACGAGAGGGTGTCTGGGGTTAAGCAGGGCAGAGGAAAGGGGGCAGATGCAGGGTGAGGGCAGAGGAGAGTGGAGGAGCTTGGGGAATACAAACCTGGTATCACTCTTCTTTGCCCTGCTCCATCACCAAAATTGCTCCTAACAGATTTGAAGTTGGAGATCTGCCCAGCCCTACATCACCCTCCCCTCCGACTTAATGCAATGCTATGTCCGGTAGCGACAAATATAGCCTACATTCTGTCTCCCAAACCCCACAATGAGATTCTCATGCTGTAAAGACACTGGGGACACTATGTTCCACAAAATGGAGGCGCCCAGTCACACATTGTAAAATATTTTATTAATTAAACTCACGTAACAAAAACAAAACCCATATCTAAAATCAACATGGCAAAATAAAAAAAATAAAAACTTTTTCATTTTTTTGGTGGGAATGTCCCTTTAATGCTAGTTTCTGCTTTTCACCTGTGATGGGTGCAAATGTGCACAAATGATTCTTGGTTCTTCATACCTGTAGCTTATGTTCTGAAGCACTTGAGAAGACAAACACAGCTATCAAGATTGACTGTTTAAAAAAAAAAAAAAAAATATGTGAAACTGGAGACTGAGGGCCCTTGCCACTTTTAAACTGATGTGGATTGACATCTCTCCATAAGATAAATGCACCTCTCAGTTACAAAACCTTATGATCCTACACTACAGACAAAGCATCCCATGTCTGAGATGGAAGACTGACGCCATGTTCCCTCCAAAGGGAAGAAAGGATCAACAATATAATTATTTCTATTCTGTATGTAGATAGGATAAAGCAGAGACCTTGGAATCTCTTGTATCAGAAATGTATACACTGGCTAACATGATGTGACAGTAATTTGACATTAATATGAGATTTAACTCATCAATAACTCCTGATTCCCTATCAAAGGGTAGGCATTGTGGCTCTTTATGAAACCTGGAGGAGATGCTTGTTGTGTTGACTTAAGTTTCATCTATACCTCGGCAATAAAAAGAGTATTATAAAAACTGTCTACAAAATCATGACAGTATATGCTAAATATGGCAAAAAGAAAAATGTAAGGATTTACACTTAAAATAATAGACTTTAGGCGACGCTACAGAAATGAGAGAGAGACGGAGAGGCTACAGAAATGAGAGAGACGGAGAGGCTACAGAAATTAGAGAGACGGAGAGGCTACAGAAATGAGAGAGACGGAGAGGCTACAGAAATTAGAGAGACGGAGAGGCTACAGAAATGAGAGAGACGGAGAGGCTACAGAAATGAGAGAGACGGAGAGGCTACAGAAATGAGAGAGACGGAGAGGCTACAGAAATGAGAGAGACGGAGAGGCTACAGAAATTAGAGAGACGGAGAGGCTACAGAAATGAGAGAGACGGAGAGGCTACAGAAATTAGAGAGACGGAGAGGCTACAGAAATTAGAGAGACGGAGAGGCTACAGAAATTAGAGAGACGGAGAGGCTACAGAAATGAGAGAGACGGAGAGGCTACAGAAATGAGAGAGACGGAGAGGCTACAGAAATGAGAGAGACGGAGAGGCTACAGAAATGAGAGAGACGGAGAGGCTACAGAAATGAGAGAGAGGGAGACGTTACAGAAATGAGAGCGAGAGACACTACAGAGATGAGAGAGAGAGTGAGACACTACAGAGATGAGAAAGAGAGAGAGACACTACAGAAATGAGAAAGAGAGAGACCGTACAGAAATGTGAGAGAGACGCTAAAGAAATGAGAGAGATACTACAGAAATGAGAGAGAGAGACGCTACAGAAATGAGAGAGACGCTACAGAAATGAGAGAGAGAGAGAGACGCTACAGAAATATGTACATAAGTTTCACACACTGCCCTAATATATACCTCTGCACAGGGCAATTCATATAACTTTGTGTACATACTGGAGGTATATATAGTGCCCGAGGCAGGCTTATATATCAGTCTTATCTATAAATAATACACTGTTCACATGCGCTTTTAAAATGCATGGTTTCCCCTTTTATGAACAAAAAAATGATATTATGCTATGGGGCTGGTTTAAAAATATTATGCTATGGGGCTGGTATCCAAATTTTTTCCAGGGCTGGTTTTTGTTCCCAGTCTGGCCCTGCTCACAGGTCTTGCCAGAGCACCAAGCTTGCATACACATGTCTTGCCAGAGCACCTAGGATGCACCCACAGGTCTTACCAAAGCACCTAGATTGCTTCCACAGGATTTTTCCAGTACCCATATTGCAAACAGAGGACTTGCCCCGGCACCCAGATTGCACCCACAGTTTTGCCAAGCCTGATAATTGCCCTCACAGGTCTTGCCAAAACACCCAGCTTGAACACACATGTCTTGCCAGACCACCTAGATTGCACCTACAGGTTTTGTCAAAGAACCTAGTTTGTACCCAGCACTCATACTGCATCCATAGACTTGCCCAAATTGCATACATGGGACTGGTCCAGCACCCAGATTGCACCTATAGGTCTTGCCAGAACATCCAGCTTGCACCTACAGGATGTGTCAGAGCACATAGATTGCACCTACAGGTCTTGTCAGAGCACCTAGATTGCACCCAACATCAAAATTGCACCCACATGTTTCCAGAAAAACCAGCTTGTACCCACAGGTTTTGCCAGAGCACCTAAATTGCACCCACAGGATTTGCCCAAGAACCTAGATTGCACCTACAATACTTGCCAGAGCACCTAAATTGCACCACAAGACTTACCTAGCACCCAGATTGCATCCACAGAATTTGACTTGCACCCACATTGCACCCATAGGACTTGTCCAGCTTTAGCCTTTCAAAGTGATAGGTGAGTAGGGATGGGGAAGGGTACTGGAGCATGAGTTCCCTAAACTAAAACTTTAAGAATAAATATGAAAGAAAGAGAGAGAAAAAGTGCACACACAGGACTTGTCAGACCACCTAGATTGAACCCACATGACTTGATTGAGCACCTAGATTGCACCCACAAGACTTGCCCCAGCACACAGATTGTACCCACATGACTTGCCCAGCACCCAAATTCCACCAACATGACTTGCCCCAGCACCCATATTGCACACACAAAACTTGCCTTAGCATGCAGATTGCATTTACAGGACTTCCCTGACATGTAATGTAATTACCTTATTTGCTCGATTATAAGGATATTCCTTTAGGAAAAAAACTAAAAGCCTGAATATAAGATTACCCTATAGGAAAAAAGTTAAATTTGTATATATTCACATGTAAATTGCTTTTTTAATAAAAAAATTATTTGCATTTCTTGTTTTTATTTCCTCTTTATGTGCCAATGCTGCCTCTCTCTTTCCTTTGCCCCCAGCTTTGTCTCTCTCCCCCTCCCTTTGACTCCCCCTCGCCTCTGTCTCCCCCCCCCTTGTTTCTCTCTCCCCCCTTGTTGCTCTGTCTCTTCCCCCCTCCCTCCTCTTGTTGTTCTGCCCCCCATCCCTCCCCCTGTCTCTCTGCCCCCCTCCCTCCCCATCTCTCTGCCCTCCATCCCTCCCCGTCTCTCTGCCCTCCATCCCTCTCGTCTCCCTGCCCCCTCCCTCCCCCTGTCTCCCTGCCCACTCCCTCCCCCTTACATGTAAATAGATCCCTGGTTACTAGTGGGGGCAGCCGGGGGATGTCTGCACGATACGTGCACACATCCTCCATGATGCCCGACACGGCAGTCTATTATGACGGACAGCTGGTCCATCATAATACACTGCCGTGTCGGGCAGCATGGAGGATTCACCCTGGTGGCTAGTGGGGCAGCAGAGGATGTCTGCGCGATGAGCGCAGACTCCCCTGCTGCCGCCCGGCACGATCGCCGGGACTTCTGTGACGAAAGCGGAAGTACCCGGCTTCATCATAGAAGCCCCGGCGGACGTGCCGGGCTGCAGCAGGGGAGTCTGCGCTCGTCGCGCAGACATCCTCTGCTGCTAGAGAGGGGGATCCAGGTCCCCTGCAGCTCTGCTGGGGACTTGGATCCATGTCTTATAGTCTATACTCAATTTGAGGTCAGATTATAAGAAGACTTCGATTATAAGACGAAAAAAAATTCTGAAAAAAACCTTGTCTTATAATCGAGCAAATACGGTATGTAAAATGTAATTTAGTGGGGGGCACCATAGATTATGGTGTCAACCAGACATGTGTGCGCAGTATACCACATCATAGGGAAATTATATTTATAAATTTCACCTATACATTGTATTGTATTACCTACATAAAGGGTTTTTATGGTTGACATCCAATTTAAGTACACACAAACACAATTACACATACAAATATACAGGTATTGCATACATCCCTATAGAATACCTTAAACTGGGCATCTGGGACCAATACGTATTGGGGCAATATTTAGTATCAGAATGTATTATTTAACTGACTACACTTATATATCCATAAATAACAGATAGGTTTAGTATTTTCTTGAGTTTCAGCCAAAGAATGTACAGTAAAAACAGAGGCTACATCAGCACGTCTGATAAAGATAAATGTGTCACATTCATGTGCTGAAAAGAACACGTCAAAGAAAAGAGCTAAGGAAAACAGAGTATTTAGAAAAATGAAAGTCAAGTACAGCATATTTTGTTATGATCACCACAACATATTATCAAAAGACAAATAAACCTTATGTGTGCCGTAAAGGTATGTGTAGCATTTCACACCCACGTGTCCAGTAGGAGCCAATTTTCGCTTTCTATGAGATTGTTTCTTTTTTTGAGGCGGGGCGGGGGAGTGGACACCCACAGTTATTATGAAGGTAGCCATCATACAAAAGGACTGGTATTAATACATTTTAAAGCTGATATTTTACAAATATTCCTTTTGAATTTTCCCAATACTTACCTTCACAACTTACCCTTTTCGCCCAGGGCTAGATTGTTCTATATCATTTGTGTTCCCAAAACTCTTTGTCATCTCTTCATTGTTCTAGAAGTGGTCATCTGCATTCATTTCTATAAAGAGTTCATGAGGCTTCCACTATTATCAGGAGAATCAGGAATCCTGTGCATACAGCTGTATGCTTAGAATTCTTACAGCTTACTTAGGGGTTGAGTTAATCATGCAAAAACTATAAAAGTTTGAGCAGGCAAAAAACAGAGATAAATTAATGAAGCCTTCTCTACCAAATGTCGACATTTTCTTTTAATTAGCCACATATTCTATTTAAACATTACATTTCATATTTGTGAATGTCATTTATGAGCACTGGTGTCCACAGATCAAATACATGCTATATGGTATCAATCATGTTTATGTGATATACACACGTGCTTTTCAAGACTGTATATTTTTTAAAATTTGGTGTCTTTCAGAGATGCCATCAAAAGCAATACATAAAAATATACTTGCCCTGTTCTTCCTTCCATGCCAGTGGGGGCTAAGTAAGTGCTAGCTAAGACTAGCTACGGATCATGGGAAATGTAGCCCAAAACAGCTGGAGCGCTCAAGGCTACTGATCACTATTACAGGCCAAACTGGGAGTCTTGTTAAAAAAATCTGGGAGCAATAATGGTAATACAAAGCACTGCATGTCACAAGGTCGATAAGCTTCACTGAAGTAGCAGGCGTTATTGTTAAAAAAAATCCAAATGCATGGTTTTTACCCTAGTTTTAAAACTGGCTGACGTTGATAAATAGTGCCCAAACTGTCTAGACACAACATCAAATAAATTGTTTAAATCATCAATCAAATGACTTCCAATCCTTCCATAGATTTTAAATATGAACAACTAGTATATACATAGCAGTACATCATCATTAACACTGTCAGTAACAAATATACCCTCAAATGACTTTCTTTATTTTATGTAAGTGGCTCCGTGTGCTGAACCAAAGGGTTCCGAAACACCTCTAACCAATTATTTAACCCATTATATCACTCCTCTCATCTGGCCTTTCACGTGATTAATCCATATATATGGATGTTCGAAAAAGTCTGACATTTAATTAAATAGAGATATTGGAGAAATTTAAAAAAAAATAGATATAGAACAGTAAAACGGGAAATTGAATACAAACATTATACTTTGATACGTATAATGTAAGTGTCTATTCACTAAAAGTTGAGTTGAGACAAGATAAGGTGAGTTGAGTTGAAATGAGGTGAGTTGAGGTGAGATGGACATGTCATCGCACCTGTTTAGCTGTATATTGTGCAGGGACAAACCTGGTGAGTTTCTTTCACTTAGCAAACTCACCAGGTTTGTCCATAATCCAGATTGGAGTTGTATGAAAAAGATAAGCAGTCTAAGTACATACCCCTACCTGCAATGACAGGGCAAACAATAGAGAGGAGTCAATATACTAAATGTGTGTTCATCCATAAATACAAGACACCACGTAGTATTTGGTCAAACCGGGATAAAATCAGCTCCTCCACCCTTTTCACCCAAGCTCGAGAAGATGGGGGAGAGACAGTCCACCAACAGAGGGAGAAGGAGCTATTCACTAAAGTGAGCTAATGGTGAGTAGCAGGTGAGACAAAAAAAAAGGTATGGGATCCCTCTCAGTGAGAATGGGCAAAAGCTGAAATGGCCAGCCCTATAGGATGTAACCTACTGGGGAGAGGAATCACTGTTTTTTGCTCGCTTGCATCATTACAGAGGAAACCTGTCATTAGCATATCAAATTGGTCCCACCCATAAGGGCAGTCCTGATCCGAATTGCCTGGCAGGTCTCCTCTGCACGACCAACACAGCAACCACAGACATACGTTTCAGCCTTCATTGGCCTCGTCAGTGTGGTACGGCTGGTATCCCTCTAGATTAGTAGTCTGAGTAGCAGGTGAGTTGAGATGAACATGGAACTTGGGGAGTTTTTCCTGTTAGAAGAGCTCAGTTAGTCCTTCATAATCCATTTTTAAGGTATAGTTAAGTCGGTGACATGAATGTGAGCTATTCACTAAAAGTTAGGTGCAGGTTAGTTGAGGTGAGATGAACATTTCACTACACTGATTCAGCTATACATTGTGAAAGGACAAATCTGGAAAGTTTATCCTAAACAATGCTCACCTAAACTCACCTGTACCTCACTTTTAGCGAGTAGCTCCCAGAATATACAAGTTCCTATAAGAAATCACCAGGGCCACAAACATGAACCTTCAATCTACTTGCCTATTTTGTGTACATTTTATAATTGTCTCCAATATGAATCCTTCACATCGTTACATTTGTATTGTGCATGTTATATGGGAGCTTATATAAAAGCGTATTTAAACTAGAGCTGACCAACCTTATTATAAAATGTATGTTGTGGCCAAGATCTGGGACACTGCTGCCTTTACTCCTGACTGCAAAGATGTTTTTATTTGAAAAGAAAAAAAAATGACCCTTTGATAAATAGTCTTAAATTCTTCATACCCAGTGTGTGTTTACATACAAGTCAATATGTATTCTTCCTGTCTAACCTAATTTAACATCTCAACTGCATTAATCTCTATGAGATAACAAAAGAGTCACTGCTGCGTGAAAGTAATTCACATTAATATGGATCAGATGGTGTTAAGATCAAGCTTGGGGCATTAGGGAGGAATTTTAAGTTCTACACATATAATGAGATCCCATGATATAACATTCTGTAGGAGTTGCGTATCCGGAAAAAATCCTTGTCTTCCAAAATCCACGATTAACGTTAGCAAATGCAATTCAGCCAAGTTGGGCTTGTTTGCCCACTGGCACCTAAACAGACACACTTTAGCATCTGGTATTCTAACATAGAATTAATTTTAGGTGAAAAGCTTAGCTTGATTTATACCTCCCACCAGCAGGTTTGGCCACCATGTATTATTAGCACATTACAGTGCAACATTGGTGAGCTATCGTCTGTGGGTGTGAATTACCTAAGGAAAAATAAATAAGCATATATCAGAACACTTCCTATACTAAAAAAACATTCTTTGCTAAAGAATGAAACATAGAATGTGTCGGCAGATAAGAACCATTCGGCCCATCTAGTCTTCCCAATTTTCGAAATACTTTTATTAGTGCCTGGCCTTATCTTGTATATCTAGGATAGTCTTATACCTTTCCCATGCATGCTTAAACTCCTTCACTGTGTTAACCGCTACCATTTCCACTAGACGGCTATTACATACATCAACTACCCTCTCATTAATACTTGATAATTGATGGTCCAGCACTAACTTAATGTCTTTATAAATTCAAAGCATGTGTTTTTTATTACTTCCAGGCATTACCCCGCTTTAAGGACCTTCACTTTATGGACATTTGCAAACAAGGCCCATCTTACAGTGCCACCATTCCCGTTTACCATGGCATTTCTAGTTAAACGAGTACAGTACTCTACAGTGCTTCACCTTGAGTGACTACTACAGGCTCAGGTGAGGTCCTTCATTTAAGACATTTGTACTGTACACTGTATTTGTTGATTCTATAAGATAAGTGAAAACAGCAAAAAGAAAAAAAAAGGTAATTTGAGGGAGTAAGATGGCCCCTTGTGCCATCTAAAGGTGGTATAGACAATACATTTTGATGGCAAAGCAGGCACTTTGGGACATGTTGGCGAAGAAGGGGTGAGTGGGTCCCCTTGGCAACTTTTGCATAGGGGGCCCTGTGGTTCCAAGTTACCCCCCTCATCATAAGTGCATATGAACTTACACATTCTAACATTATGAAATGGGTGTGATATGGGCTTCATGTGCTTTTTCCATGATTTAGTACTTATTATTGATGAGAGAAATTTCAATATATTGGTCCTGGTAAAACGCACTATAAATAAATTAGTTAAAGCCATACAGGAGAAAATTAGAAATGTTGCCAAAAATATGAATAGCAGTAGTCATATTAGACACCTTATCACTAGGTGTAATTACCCATGTATGTAATATCATAAATATTTATTTCTAAGCTTACACAACCAAAACATTATCTAAAAAGTGTCTTTTGCTGTTCGAGACCACAACTTTAACCTTGGGAGGTTAGAGGTCGCCCATCGCTGACGAGTACAGGCTTTGATTCCTCTGTGTAATCTGACCTGTCTAAATGTGCCATTACCATCTTCTATACATCAGGGGAATAATAAGCTCATCTAGTGTGAATAGAAGCAAGTAAAGGTTAAGGGCAGACAGATCCTAGACAAGGACATCTCCTCGTCAGGAACCTGTCAAGCTTTTCTTGACGTTCATATCCAATATGTTTAAGTTCTTCCTCTTTCGTTGTATGCATTTTTTTCTATCCCAGAGGAACATGCACAGTAACAATTACCTACCCAAACTACAGAAGGATATGTCAAAGCTGATTCAATTTTTGTGTCCATGCTTCAACATGTCATAAAATAGTCTACTTTTTGGACTGGCGGCTTTTTGGACTGTGTTTGTTTAATAGGCTCATGATGAATCTTCACACAGCTGGAGGATTTGGTATACACTTCTTCAAAATGAAATGCTGTTCACACTGTAAAACAAAGGTTTTGTTCAGTTAACTCTTTAGTTATCTTTCTGACCGGGTGTTTTACTATACAGCAATTATATAGGATATAGAAAAAAAAAATGTTAAAATTATGGATACAAATAAATACTACGTAATCACAAAATAAGATGTTATTTTAATACAAAATAATAGAAATATGTATTTTAGAAAAATGTCATATACAAGGCAGTCTTGCAATAAGTCTTAGTGCTTGTGAAGCTAGATTTGGTTTGTACAACTTGTATTAATGTATTACTTTTCACATTCAGGATCAGATGTCCATGAATTACACTAGGCATTTTTCTATCATCTGACAGATTAAAAGCATTTTAAATATAAAAGTTCACAAAGTTCATAGACTTGGAAATACAGGTATACCAAACACATGAAACTGTGCTGACATAAGATTTGCGGGACTGCTAATTAAACCTATGTCGTTGATCAACCAGACTGAATTGGAACTGTTTGGCCAATAATATGTGAATATCATGAATTTTTGCAAAGTATAAGAATGTAATCTGACGAACATAGGCCCAAGACTGAACAATATCTGGGGATTAGGTTTAGCAAGAAAATACACACAGTCATGACACAGGATCGCTCCCTCCATGATATAATTAGCCAGTCACTAATGTGGTACGGTGTAGCTCTCATCAACATATAGTTAGCCAGACACAGACGTAATATATCCCTATGAATATATACAGAGCAGCTATGCACTACCCTTTCTAGGATGCTTAGTCAGCATGGGAGACTTTTAGCCCATATGTGAATTTAGTACATACCCAAACCTGAATCAGTTGATGTAGAGCTAATGTGATGGAATCACCAAAATAAATAAATCCTTCTATATATTGAAATGATCCTATAACTCACTTACAACATGACACCGAAAGTGATTGCCTGGTTTTTATTCTATTTACGTTTGGTTTAGTTTGATCTATGGTGTAGACAGACATATACAAATTGATTAAAATAACATTCTGTTTTTGTTTTAAAAAATATATTCAACAGTCTTTGTTTTTTTCCTTGGGAGTTTATGGATTGCAGCAATGGATCTGAGACCACTTAGAAGTTAGCCTCAAGAGCTGCTATTGTGGCCTAGTGCTTTAATGATGCAGTAGCTGTTGAAAGGAATCCTTTGAAGGACCAAATGTGGTGTCTTTAATTGCTTCAGGTTGCAAATTGAACTGAAAAGGAAATCTGAGCTGAACTTTCAAACATGATCCAAAATGAACTGCCCCAGAGTGGAGGCTGAAACGCTTTGATAAAATAGAGTAGAACTGGGGTTATCCAGTCTTGAGAAATGAATGTATTAATTCTTGTCAGACCAATAATTGGCCAGTACTTCCTGTAAACATGTCGTCTCATGGTCACTGAAAGCTATTGACTAATCCACCACCTGCATCAGACGTTTCTTCAAATGCATCAATTCAAAGTTGGGAAAAGAAAAATGGGGTGGGGGGGGGAGGGGGGGGGGGAAATATTTGTGGGCATAAATAACATTAAAACAGGAAAATTACACTTTAAAGATATAGAAAGAAAAATTTAAAAAAATGTCTGATTAAACAGGAAGAATACCTGGCTGCCCCTCACACAGTTTGCCTTGGGTTCACTGAATCAATATGGTGGACAGTGTGCCTGTGAGAGCGTATGCACATGCATTGAACGTTCTACTGGTGTATTCTACATGGTGGAACGTTTTCTCCCATGTAATAAAATAAAAAGGAAATTGGAGCTATTTAGTATTTTTCTCACAAATGACAGACAGTGCTCCTGCATGAATCAAAATCCTATAGCTAAACATAAAAATTCAGGTATTACTATTTCTTTAATAACCTACAGCTCATTGCAAAGTTCGTTCAGGACAACTGTCGACAAAAAATTATGTTAAATTGAAAGTTTGCATCAAGTGTAGACAGTTAAAAAGTAAATGCTTTAAGAAAAGAAGACACATAAATTATTGAGCCACCTTTGTTTATATACCTCTATAACAAGGTGGACATATTGATTAGAGTCTAGAGTCAGATCTTCCCTCATCTTGAGTCAGATCTTCCTTCATTTGACCTAAGATGTCACCCCCTGGTAGAGCTGTGCCGAGCAAAGAGTTCTGAATATTATACTTTGTTATTATTTTATTAAAGATGCTATCTTTTGATTAACCCCTTCGCGACACAGGACGGACTAGGTCCGTCCTGTGTGGCGAAGCGTTAGTGACACAGGACGGACCTAGTCCGTCCTGTGTCAAAACGAGCACTGAAAGCGGAGTTTTTCCGCTTTGAGTGCTCTGATGGTATTGTAACGATGCTTCCGTGTGGAAGCATCGTACAATACTAAAAAAAATGCCCGTTGGCATTTCGATCGCTCCGGAGAGCGATCGAAATGCCGGTTTTAAAGGCACAGTGCCTTTAAAACGCGGGCATTTAAAAAATGAGCATAGGAAGCGAATCTTTCGCTTCCTATGCTCAGAAAGTGTTTCTGATTGCCTCGCAAGTCGAGGCAATCAGAAACACAAAAAAAAAATGCCCGATCTTGGTCACTGAGTGACCAAGATGGCGCTGCCCTTCTAAGGGCAAGAGCACAGGAGGCAGGAAGTACCTGCTTCCTGTGCTCTCTGGCTGTCACACGATTGCCTCTTCACAGAGGCAATCAGTGACTGCCAGGCACACTGACAGGCAGTGGGGATGTTCTGCTGAACATCCCCACTGACTGGTCAGATCAATATTAACCCTATATTGATCTGACCAGTTATGATCTGCCTCCCTCTCCTCACATTTTTTTAGTGAGGGAGAGAGACAGATCAAAGTTCTAAAAGTAAAAAAAAAACAATAAACACACAACACACAAATATTAAATCAATAAAAAAAATTTTATTAAAGCAATTCCCTGCGTTTAACCCCTTCCCTGCCACTGATCTTGCATAAGCAGTGATCGTGCACATCAGCGCATTTATTTTTGCCGTTTGTGCATTTTTTAGGGGTTAATTTTTTTTGTACTGTAATTTATTACAGTACTAAAAAGGCTCTTCTAAGAGTTATTAACCCCTTCTTTGCCGTCGATCACTGCTTACGCAATGATATTGACGCCAAAGCAATTTTTATCTGTCTGCATATTTTTATTTTATATTTTTTACACATACCCGCTAGGGGATTACATGTAAAGTAAAAATATTTGAGTTTTTTTTTTTTAAGCTGCCTGAGCGCATAGCGATCAGTAACAGCGAATTAGTGGCAAAGGCGGTTTGGTGATTTCTCAATTAAGCTCACCATTCGCCCTGGTCAGATCAAAATTGGTCGGATCAATATTCACAAATATTGATCTGCCTCCCTCTCCTCACTAACATTTTTGTGACGGAAAGAGACAGATCAGTATTAGTGATATAAAATAACATTTTATAAAATTGTCAGGTTTTATGAAAGTCTTTCACTGTGTATTAACCCCTTCCCTGCCATTCATCACTGTGTAAGCAGTAATCTTGCACAGCAACAGTATGTTTTTCTGTCTGCACTGTTTTATGGATTAATTTCTTTGTACTGTAATGTATTACAGTACTAGATAGGCTCTTCTAAGAGCTATTAACCCCTTCTTTGCTCGAGATCACTGCTTACGCACTGATTCTGAGGCCGCGGACTCAGGGTTCGATTTTGACCCTATTCAGCTTTCTGATACATCATCTAGCGATGTATCGGTGGCTGCTGAGCCCTTGCCACAAGTAGTGATGGGGGTCTACCGATAAAAAAATATATGGTTTGGTGGGGGTAAATTACATTGGCTGGCTTCAAAGATATATCCCATAAAGGACACGTACGCAGGTTGACTACATGTCAAAATTCCAAGTTGGAATTTTGAGATGCGCATCTCACAAATGTTGCCTTCTAGCCAAAAACAAACCAACAAACCTATGCATGGGTGCTATCCCTGTACTCGGGAGATGTTGCTGAACACATATTGGGTTGTTGTTTGGCAGTGACATATACCAGAATCTGTGAATTCATGCCTGAAGTACAATGCATGTGGAAAAAAACCTCCCAAAAAAGTACTACCACAAACTTTTACAAAGGCTGGTGGTAGAATTAGTACCTATACAGTATTAAAATACCACCATTTGAAATACCTTAGGATGTCTATTTTCCAAAAATATATGGTTTGATGGGGTAAAATTCATTGGACGGCTTCAAAAATGTTCCAAATGGAACATGGGCGCAGGCTGACTACATGTCAAAATTCCAGGTTGGAATTGCGCACCCCCTAAATGTGGAATTTTAGACCCAATACAAACCAACAAACCTATGCATGGGGGGTATCCCTGTACTCAGGAGATGTTGCTGAACACATATTGAGGTGTTGGTTGGCAGTGGCAAATACCAGAATCTGAAAATTCCTGCCTGAACTACAATGTGTGTGGGGAAAAAATGACATCCCAACCCTTTGACATAGGTTGGTGGTAGAATTAGCACTTGGAAAGTGTTAAAATACCACAATTTTAAAAACCCTAGGATGTCTAGTTTTCCAAAATATATGGTTTTATGGGGTAAAATACTTTGACAGGCTTCAAAAGTGTCCCAAATGAAACATGGGCGCAGGCTGACTACATGTCAAAATTCCAAGTTGGAAATGCACCCCCCCTAAACATGGCCTTTTAGCCCCCAAATAATCTAACTAACCTACACATGGGTGGTATCCCTGTACTCAGGAGATGTTGCTGAACACATATTAATGTGTTTTGTGGCACTGACACATAATAGGATCTATGAATTCATGCCCGATGTACAATGAATGTGAAAAACAAATTACTATCCATAACATTGACATAGGCTGGTGGTAGAATTAGTGCATGGAAAGTGTTAAAATACTACCATTTGAAATACCCTAGGGTGTCTAGTTTTCAAAAATATATGGTTTTGTGGGATAGAATACACTTTTTGGCTTCAAAAATGTCCCAAATGGGACATCGGCGCAGGTTTTCTGCACGTCAGAATTCCAAGTTGGAAAACCAAAAAGCGCACCTCTCAAATGTGGCCTTTTAACCCCCAAATAACCTAACCAACCTATACATGGGGGGTATCCCTGTACTCAGGAGATGTTGCTGAACACATATTGAGGTGTTGTTTGGCACTGACATATAACAGGATCTGTGAATTCATGCACAAAGTACAATGTATGTGAAAAAAAATTACTACCCAAAACATTGACATAGGCTGGTAGTATAATTAGTGCATGGAAAGTGTTAAAATACTACCATTTGAAATACCCTAGGGTGTCTAGTTTAAAAATATATATGGTTTTGTGGGGTAGAATACACTTTCTGGCTTCAAAAATGTCCCAAATGGGACATGGGCACAAGTTTTCTGCATGTCAGAATTCCAAGTTGGAAAACCAAAATGCGCACCCCCTAAATGTGGCCTTTTAGCCCCAAAACAAACCAACAAACCTATGCATGGGTGGTATCCCTGTACTCAGGAGATGTTGCTGAACACATATTGAGGTGTTATTTGGAAATATCCCTTCACATTTTAAGGTAATGTTTACCTAAATTGCAATATATGTGAAAAATTAAAAAAAAAGATTTTTTGCTGCAAACTTTGGCATAGATTGGTGGTAAAATGGCTACATGAAATGTGTCAAAATACCCCAAGTTAAATGCCCTGAGTTGTCTAGTTTTCAAAAATATGTACATGTTGGGGGTCATTCATGGATTTAGTACAGAAATCAGTGTTACAATGTCACTATCGCTAATTTTGAAAGAAAGGATTTTAAAATATCTTTGCACCACTTATAGTACTGGCCCTGTAACATGAATAAAAAAGCACAAAAACATAAAAACATGGGCTATTTCTGAACTCAGGACATATATTAGAAACTTTTTAGCAGTGTTTTTTTGTTGTCTCTTGTACATGAGTATACGATTTTTCAAATAAAAGTCATAAAAAAAGTATTTTTTCAATTTTTTTGCCATATTTTATTATTTTTTTTACATCAAATTATATGCTATTATCAAAATAATGGTATCAAAAGAAAGCCCTTCTTATAACGATAAAAACAATATATAGTTTGTGCGGGTACACTAAATGAGACAGAAATAAATTACAGCAAAACACAAACACCTCAGAAATGTTAAAACAGCCCATGTCACCAAGCGTCGGACAAGCCAAAAAAGTCATGTCACTAAGGGGTTAAACATTTTTTTTTTTTGCCAACAGTTGTTTGTTAACATGCACTCTAATTGGACCCGGTTGGGGAAAATTGGGGGGGGGGGGGGGGGGGGGGGGTTTAGGTTAAGTTTCCATGAGTAATGGGGCCAATTCAGGGTTTAGTATATAAGCTATATAGTTCATTTTCTGTCTCTTTTGGAATGGATAATAAACAATTATCATACACCCATTGTTGATGTGTCACTAAAGACAGCATTAAACATGCTCCTGTTTTTAATATATATCTTAATTTCTTTTATTTTCATTTGTCGCCGCTCAATGTACCATGGTAATAATTATTCCATCAACTATGTGAAACATTGAGAAGTAACAGAGTGTATCTGCTCTAATCAGCACAATGAACATAATATGCAAATAGCTCTCAATTGAACATACGTTCCATGAGAAATGAGTCAGGAATGTGCTAACCAGTCATTTATTTAGCTCAAGCTTTTGTTTCTCATTAACAAGGCCATGGAACTGCATTGTTTTAAAAGGTTGGTAATGCCTTAATACATTAAAGGCTTTAATAGCAGAGTTGTAAAAACTATCCAATGTCCCTATCTTAGCAATTGACGCCTGCATTTTGCAATCCACATGGAAATTGAGTTGAGTTTTAATGAATAAACTCCTTGGAGAATTGGAGAAATAAATAATACACTAACCAACGAACCCATTTGGAGTCAATACTTTTTGATTTCACGCGTGGTACTCTTAGCCAATTACAGTGACCAGAAGGTAAGAATCAAGACAGCCTTTTATCTGCTATACAATGTGTACTATGTGGAAAAATATATATCTGAACTTTTCTAATTGTTCAATGGTTATATAAAATGTACTCAGTTTGTAGCATTACTGTATTTTCACACAATAATCCAATACACAATCTTAAAAAGGTCCTGAAATGCGTGGTATGCCCTGACAGTGAAATAAACCATTAAAATGATTAGAAACTATTTTTGCAGTTTGTTGTGATTTTTCATTTTTATATGTTATTCCTATATTGACTAAAGTAAATAAATGAAGGTACAGGCTATACATACTTCCATATACTAATGTCCCATGAATCGGATAAAGTGAATATATTACTCTTTAATAATTAATTGTTCCACAGTATCAAGAAACACTCAAGCCAGCATTGTCTAATTATACTTTGCTAAAGGTAGCTAAACCTCTAGCCTGCCCAATTTTTGGAATACTTTCTTTAGTCCCTGGCGTTATCTTAGATCTATGATAGCCTTGTGCCTTTCTCTAGCATGCTTAAACTCCCTCACTGTAGTAACCTCTATGAGGTTTGCTGGAAGACTAGTGCATGAATCCGCAAAAACAATGGTTTGGACAGCACCCCAGAACCGGCATATGTTGCACAGAGCACCACTAAGGAGACCACAATTTTTACAATAAAGGCAATAAATGCTGTGTGCACCCATATAACATATAATCTTAATAATTTTAAACATTTTTAATAATTTTTAAATATTTTTAAAAGCACGTAGCTTAGATGTATGGTGTCCAGTGAGATTTGTATAAATTCTAGTTCAAGACAGATTGTCAGAGAGATTCATTCCAAGTAGCTAGAGATAGGACTCACCAAGTTTGGAGTACTTTGGCGTAGTGGTGGGCTAAGAAAAATATGGCCATATATTGTGACTAAATCTCCAATATTTTTTCATCTAAGCTAGGTGCTTTTAAAAATATTTAAAAATTATTAAAAATGTTTAAAATTATTAAGATTATATGTTGTATGGGTGCACACAGCATTTATTGCCTTTATTGTAAAAATTGTGGTCTCCTTAGTGGTGCTCTGTGCAACATATGCCAGTTCTGGGGTGCTGTCCAAACCATTGTTTTTGCATATTTATGAAGCCTGACCAGCTTTTGGGCGTGCACTCCACCCACTCACAGGTGCTCTGTGTATGGGGTCCAGTGAGATTTGTATAAATTCTAGTTCAAGACAGATTGTCAGAGAGATTCATTCCAAGTAAGTAGCTAGAGATAGGACTCACCAAGTTTGGAGTACTTTGGCATAGTGGTATGGCCATATATTGTGACTAAATCTCCAATATTTTTTCATCTAAGCTAGGTGCTTTTAAAAATATTTAAAAATTATTAAGATTATATGTTGTATGGGTGCACACTGCATTTATTGCCTTTATAGTGCATGAATCCATCTTACCCTCACATACTAAGATTAAGAGTCTTTACCCTTTCCTGATAAGTTTTATCCTGTAATCCATAATTACATTATTTATGATTATTAATATTCACTGTAAGATATATCTCCAAATGTATACAATGTGTTATCAGGACTTTTAATGCTTCCAAAACGTGTGATATATAACCTATGTACGTGAATACTAAAGTATCAGCTACTGACACTATTATATCAGCTGAAATAGCTCGGTGTTTACTGAATTTCAAATCTGCACTAAATCTAAGGATGGCCCTCATGGATAATACACATTGATTGGCCAGATTGTATGTAATATCTTTTTAGCAGTAATAGATTCCCTCGTGGCTACTCCACAATCTAAAATTTAGCAACCTTAACCCATTAGAGCTATTAATTTAGTGCTGCAGTCTTTGTTTTATGGCTAGTATTGAAACAGACAACCTGATACACGTTTCTCCACCTAGCCAGTGGTTTCATCAGTGTATTTGTGCTGAATCCCCTTGTTAACTGAATGGATCTGTGCTGCACATATTGAGTAGCATACACTAGCTGGCCTGTATTGCACAGAAATACAGTGGGTTCTATTCTTTTGAACTGATAAAAGAAAATCAGATATTAAAATGTTCTAATTTGAGTTTTGAGTGAATTTAATATCTCTCCAGTTATTAAGAGTATATATTTGACTTTTTGTTATTATTTAACAGGCCATTGAAACTGAATTAGGATTTAAGTTTACAGTTAGTCAAAGACCTGAATATACATTTTCCAGATATTTGTACACATGATCTACTGCTTCAGAAGTCATGCAACCAGATGAAGATAATACTTATTATTTAGTATCATTATAACAAAGTATTACTAGCCAAGTTGGCAAAATAATTTAATACCAAGTTTCTAACTAAACTCTGATTTTTGATGTTCCCAATCTCTGAGATCCAGAAAGATGAGAGGCACATTGCTTTGGATACAGAAGAAAGTGTCAGAGCAGATGGATTAACATGTCTTTAGTTATATAACACTGTATAGAAATGATGACACTAGGGGCTTTGTAGGTGAAAGACAGGATTGCAGGGAACGGAGAAGGGGATTTCAAGTGTAAGGCCAAAGTAGCCGAGTTGGAAAAAGTTTCAATTTTTGCAACTCGGCTACTCCTTAAGTTTGTACTTAACTCTGAACTTCTCTTCTAAATTTCCTGCCATTCTCTCTTCCATGAATAAAACCCTGTGACTGTTAATGGTTGGCCATTGAATTGTATCCCCACTAGGCACTGAAACAGTTAAGAAGTCACAGTGATAGGTGGAATAAATACACGTTAATGCTTCTCAAGTCTAGTTGTAGACAGTTTCACAGGTAAAGCGTATTTTTGAACCCTATTTGTATTTTAAATACCATTTGTCACAGTTGCTGTTAGCTGTAGTATTTCTGATAAGAAACCATCTTGTTCATATTAACTATGTATGAAACAGGAGGTTTTTAAGATCAGGACATGGAAACAATAAGACAAGTTGCTTCTGGTCTGGCTCCCTAAGGAATTGGTTGCTTTGTGTCTCAGGCACCAGCTGAGATGCACTGGTTTTAAAAGTTTATTTCCTGTAAACTCTGATCCTACTTGTGTAACCCAAAGGGACCTCCTATTAGACCACACAAATTGTACCAAGTTCTCAGACAGGCAGGAACGGGATAGCACATTAACAAACGACTTGAAAGATGAGAACTATTTTGTCCGGCAAATAATGGGGGAGGAAAGAAGAGAAGAACAAAAAAAAAAGAACAAGAGGAATCAATTTGAATCAGGAAGGGAATATCTGTGTAGAGCAGATAAGGATATGTAGAAGGTATTTTTTTCAGAATCTGTACAATGGCTGCATTTGAGTGAACAAAAAAAGACCATATCAATAGGATTTTATCAGTTCTGTTGGTTACTTAAAAAAAAGTCCATGATCAAATCCCACTTTGTTAGCTTATGTCAAGCTGTGCACGACAAAGCAACATTTAGGAGAGATCAGTAAAATATAGCTATCCATGGCTAACAATATGCCACAGCCATGTCTAAGCAAGATGTCTCTCAATACGTTTAGCGGTTTTACAACAGTTTCAAGTACAAGTGGGAAATACAAGCATAGGCCATTTTTTATTTGACAAGAGAACTGTGAACATTATAAACTTCATTAAAATTAATTCTAATTATACTTAATATGTTTATTGTTGACAACTGGAAGTAGACTTATGCTCTTCCGTTTGCAACATTGTTGGTAAATTAAACACTAGTGAGGGCTAGCCAGCGTTGTACTTCTAACAGTTGTTCTAGCGCAGTCATGGCACTGCAGATGTCTGAGAATTATATGGGATTATGGGATATGTAGCTCCCATACATCTGCAGTTCCAAGGTTCGCTATCATTGTTCTAGAAATACAATGAGTCTGTATTTTAAGTTTTCTTGCATATGACTTTGTAGGGGGAGTAGTTCTTCCAGTAGTAGTAGTAGGGAGTAGTTATTTTAGTTGACCTGTCCTTATCTAATTATTATTTACTTTCTAGTTTTCTCATTGCTCCATGGGCCAACGATGTGGCTACTAAACCAAGTCAGAATTTATTTATTACAGAGGAACATTGACAATCACTCTTTAAAAAAGATTAATCTAGAAATGTGTCATTACTTTTTTATTCAGAAACATACATCATTTCATCAAGAAAAGAATAAGGCACACAGAAAAAGGCATATTTTATATTTCTGAGCACTGTACAAAGTGCAGACAAAACATACAAGTAGTAGGTAACATGACATGTTTAGACATGTTGTAATGGGAGGTGACTGTTGTGGACTACATTTCCCATGATGTTCATGCCTTGGATAGCATTTCTAGTCGTGTATATATATTTAAAATGAATGCAAATACTTTCATTCTGGTAGAATGGCAGACCCATGGGTTCAGTAATAGTGCATTGGGAATGTGCTTGTACATAATGCCAACACTTTTGTATATGCTGTGCCATGGTCCCCTCACCCTTTATACAGGTCAAACAAATCAGTGTTGAACACAGGAGAGGAAACAAGTAGCATGGTAAGAATTCATTGCACATATTGTGTTCTTGGTGGTGGGGGTCAAGATATGAGAAACCTCATATTCACATATCATATTTAGTTTCATTTTGGGTCCTGTTCCGTCAAATTCAGGTCTGTCCCAGCAGTATTTGATGCTGCTTAGTGCATTCCCTACATGCAAGTCTTACAGTTTTGAAGAATATTAGTAAACAATTAATGATTAACGTTATATTAAAACTCATGCAACAAGCGTGATTTATTTTATGAGTGAATAAACAGGCATGCCGAAGCATAGATATCAGTCTTCCTTAACCACAGCCTGCTCTATAATGAGTCTGGGTGGGTCCAGTGGACAACACTTTAAAGGGGGTGGCAAATTGCCACTCTAGTCGCATCCTCATCCCATTTCCCCCCCTGAAGTCTCACATCACCAGAGGACCGCACTCAGACCTGCACTTGTGCCTGCAGACAGACAGTCGTACAGACTGTGCAGATAGATAGACATATAGATAGACAGTGTATATAGACAGACAAACATATAGAGAGTACTGATAGATATCCAAAGAGACGTAGACAGTACAGATAGATAGATAAAGAGACATATACAGACAGTATAGGTAGGTAGACAGATGGATAGACAGTATAAGTAGATACATTATGTTACATTATAATTTGTTAATATAGTGGCAGCAATTTACATAGTGCATGTGTGCTTGGTACAGAGTATAAAGGGGAACTACATACTATGTCAGATGAAAAAGGACACAGTTATACATGAGGTAAAGGATTCTGCTCACAAGATTCCAATCTAAGACACAGACTTACAGATAGACAGTGTTAGTGGATAACTAGACAGACATATAGATAGACAGTGTAGATACACAGATAGCCAGACAGATAGAGGAATCATTTCTTTCCCACAGGATGCAAGCTCCCTGTTTCCAGTGCAGACACACGCCTCCCTGTCAGCCAGCAGCTCGCACTAATTAGCACACGTGATGGGAATAGGAAACATATCAGCAAACAATGGTAGCGTGGGAACCCAGAGTAAACTGCAATTACAGAATCCCTTCTCATAGAAAATAAATAAATAAACAAATAAATAACAAAACCCGTCAACAAGCAGACTGGCAGCATGAGAAACTGGTTTTGTGGGGGGAACAGAGCCTTCACTTTCCAGCCAAGCACAAGCAGCCCCTTTTATGCCTCCAATCAAGTATCTCTGAAACCCCCTTATTATTCTCTCCCGTTTTGTTGAAGCAGAGACTTTGCGGACAGGAGGGGTTGGTGGTGTTGAAGGGTAGGGGAGAAACGTGTTCTGGGAATCTCAGCACTTGCCAGGTCATTGGAAAGGTCGAATGACTTTTATTAAAAACACAATGGAGAATAAAAGAGAAGGGGCAATGAAATATCCTGCTTGAGACAGCTTACAAGCACATGTCTCATGCTGTCAGGTTGATAGGCTCTGAGGTAACATTTGCAGTTCGTTGTCCAGTTGCCAAGCTGAACGGTTGGTGGGCATTACTTATGTGACACAATTTCACCCTCTTCCTTTCCAAGTTGGAGTTTCTGACAGTATAAGAGGACTATTGTAAGAGAGATTTCCCCACAGCATATTTAGATTGTAACCAGAGTGACTGCTGGTAAAAAGGCGCAAGGTGGAAATACCAATTATTGCCACTGATGTATAAGTGAAGAAGCTTCTTAGAAGAGGCTCTATAAACAAAGAATTGATTATAATGCAAATGCAAAGAATAAAAATGATAAAAATGCTCTAAATATTATGTTAGCAAAATTGCAAGCAAATGCATAAATTAAGAGAGAAAAAATACAACCTGCTTATGATGTCACCAGGGAGGTTACCCTGTATGCAGTGAGAGTATTCTGTAAGCATATAGTTAAGTGGCAGTTAATGGTGGACAATGGGGGTGTATTGCTCTGGTGGTATCATGTGGTGATGTGCTATGTGGTCAGAGGGCCACGTGATCCGATGGCAGGAGGGTACTTATAACTTAACAGGTGTTGCGGATGAACAATAACCGGTCATGTGATGCCATCCTATAGCTGACATAATTTCACCAGTATTGTTATTCCACAGCAGCTGTTATGGCGGTGTGTTTAATATTATATATTACTATGTATACTTACATATGCGTGATACTTGAAATGAGTATTACTAATCGTTATATAGGATGTATGTATTAAAATATGACATTAAAAATTACAGATTGATGGATGTGGGAATTGCACCATTTATGACAATATAGTATATTTTGAAAAATAATCAATTCTATTTTCAAATATTTTATTACAGCATGTATTTAGGAATTTCTAAATCAAGTAACCACTATAAAATATTTTTACATTTACTTTTTGTGCGTCAAATGCTCAATTCTCCAAATAGTATTTGGAGAACTGAGATCCCCGTAATTTGGATATAATCTTTGAATTCGGATCATTTCAGGGTTTTAGGCCAAGTTACACTGAACCTAAATTTTGGGTTAATTCTTGAATTTGGCAATATTGAATAGAAGCCTAATTGCAGATTTCGTCTCAATTCAGTTATCTTCCACGAATTCTGCCATTTCAATCCATATTCAGGCTTTTTAAACACATCTGGAAAATTTAATTTGATGAAAAATAAAAATGTTTACATATATGGTTATATAATCTCTAAGACCTCTGCAATATTTCGGGTGATGCTTTGTTAAAAATGTAAATATACCATCAGAGGTTGCACAAACCCAACTTAAAGGGACACTACCACTTACATAAGATGTAACTAGATTAACTGTGCAGTTAAAACAAACACATATATAAGACATATGCCACTGCTTTTTTCTGTTTGAATTAATTGCACATAAAAGTAAAAATAAAATTAGATGTTTATCTCCAGCATCCATTTTGCAAATTTTACCCAAGATGCAACATTCTCCAAAATCTTCCAGTAACTCTCACTTTACGACTGTGGCCAGAGCCTGCGTGATGATGTCATATGATACACCCCTGCTCTCTTACTAGCTCCTGTGTATCACTAGTGGGCAGGATTAGGTGGCTGTGTACAACTTTTTTTTACCTGCCTTCCAACACAAAGAGAGTAGATTAACCTGATCAAAGATGATTATAACTCCGCCCCCTTGTGATGTAATAGTTACAGTACCCTCCCATTCAATGCAAGTCTATGTTCTGAATTCAGACTTATAGACTGCATTCTGTGTCCCTCATCCCAAAGTGAGAAATTTGTGCTGTAAAGTCACTAGGGGGTGGAACCCAAAAACACTATATTTCACAAAATGGAGGTGCCCAGTCACACTTGTTTAGTAAAATATTTTATAAAATAAACTCACACAACAAAAACAAAAGACAAATCTGAAATCAACAAGGCAAAAAAATAAAAATAAACTCTTTTCATTTTTTTGGTGGAGGTGTACCTTTAAAGGACCAAAAAAAAAAAATAATTTGTGTGATAATGAATGCTTCTTTAACTTAGGAAGGTGTGGCTACACTCAAGGAGCCATTGAAAAGGAAATGTCTTCTGTAAAGTCAATCAATGTTTGACAAGCCTTAACATGTTCCCTGTGGGAACATAACATTTCCCAAGTAGCCATTACCACTGCAATGAACCTAGCAGTTTGCATTCTAGTGGGAACTTAATGTCAATGTGGAAGATTATTGAATGCACCAGTATATGGAAAATATTAAGGATGATATTCTCCAGTATTCTATGCCTTTCATAAGGGAACAATTGCTAAATTAATTAAACAATTAGCCATTAGTTATATATAATGTATCAGCCGTTCATATGTTGAACATTGATCTATCTCATAATGTCATTTTTGTTCAATGTTAGTATCATGTAATCTGTGTCCACATTTTGAGAAAGTCAGAATGTGACTGAGATACAGTGGGCTTTAACACAGGTGGTCTTGGTGTGCACAGATAACCATATTGGGTACATTCTGGGTTCTTCTTCAGCATAGTGAATTCTCAATTATTTTCATTAGAGCCCAATTTTATTTGTAGATTTTTATTACCAACACTGGGGGCTATTCACTAAAAGATAGTTGAGATGAAACATTTCATCGCCAGTTTAGCTGTATGTTATACGGGTCCAAATCTGGCAGGTTCACTAAGCAGGGAAATTCACCAGGCTTGTCCCAACACAATATATAACTAAATTGGTGATGTTCACCTCACATTTTAATGAATCATTTCTTACCAATGTTTAAAAGGTCTGTCACGTATAATATTAATAGACATCATAACCTAGAAAATGACATGCTGGGCGAGTGGCCGTGATGTACAATCACGGGGTCAAGAAATGGGGTACATACATTTAGTTATTCGTTTTTTGCATTCACCTACTAAATATCAGCACTATAGAAAAGCTGCTAATTTATAAGTTCAAAGCTGCACGGGCCTTTTTATTTAGTAAAATACTCCATGTCTCATTTGTATAAATTACATATATGTGATATCCACATGTGTATCATCAGTTGAAATGGAATTCCACAGTATGACGCAAGCAACAAAACGCCACTTTTTGTTCCTGGCCACAGATTACAAGGTGATTGGAAGCCATGGACACAAATGCAGAGACCAGATCAGGTCCTAATAGACTCTGTGGGTCTCTGCCAAAAAATCCAAGACCTTCTGACATCATGTGTGACATCATAGAGGCGTGCCCGAACCTGGAAGTTTGGCGCATGGTGCAATTTCATAAAGTGTAGCCGGTGCTCGCATTGGTTACTTTTTGCGTCAGTCCGAGGCCATTCATCTGTAAGGTGAGATTTGTCACATAAGGAGACTTTGAGCGGAGCCGCAATGAGCTGTTAAAGGCAGGACATTCTATGCCGTCCTAGTGTCTATTGATACCAAAAAAATAGGACAGCATAGAAGGTCCTATAGAGGTGAATAGGTTAAACGTGATATAAAATAGTTTATTTAAAATGTATGGCAAAACAACATGTGGGGCTCCAGCTGCTGAGTTAAAAATTTCCATGCTAAACCAGATCTTGTCCTACTGTTCCAAGCAAAGCAGATTCTTATAATTCAGGAGATCCATGGCACTTGTGCATTCTACTAAAGTATTGCCAAATGTTACATTTAACAGCAATTCTTGGAACATCATGGAACTTGCAGTTCAACAACAGCTGCTGAGACGAATGGTAACATGTACCTTGAAGTAGCCAATACCAGGTGAAATGTGTTGGGTTATGTGACATAAGACTATGGAGGCTGAGCTTATTCACGTGTTGGAAGAATGCACAGTTGAACATCCCACCCCACAAAACCATTCTGAACTTTTGCATCAAGTGTATTTTTGAGAAGCATAGTCTATATTTGATAAATACTTTTTTTTAATGTCCACACATCTGTGAAAATCACCATCAGCCAGAAGAGGTGACATTATCTGCTGCATTTTGGCTTTCCCGTTATATGATTATGGCACCACTTGATGCCTTCTGTGAAGTGTAATGTCCACAGGGTGAACAGTGAACTTATTATAATCCACACTTTGTTTGTTTCTGCTTTTCATTTTCCTATGTACATATATAAGTGGAACAAACCTTAGGATTCCTGAAGTGGCTGCACAAAATAGTGAATTTAAGTAATTTTTTTATTTGTCACACACTATTCTTGTGTTACTAGTGTGATTAAGTGGTAAATTCAAGTATGTTGTTTTGTTTGATTAAAAAAATAAATATTTTTTTTTACCATTGGAAAGAGAAGGTACATAGTATACAGGTTCATATACAGTGTTCACAAGGTATACACATATTAAATGAATAAGAAAATTTGTCCCACAATCCACTTAATACATAACAATATTAGTCATGTAGCACAGATCAAGAAAAATAACATAGTAGTAGTAGTAGGTATTCAATACTGTACATTATAAGAGAAACAATAAACTACTGACTACATAAGCATAGATTGGTTGACCTTGAGTGCCTTCGGACCACAAAGACCCAATCCCCTGAACCCTGGGGGTATCGGGAACCCAAGGTAGATATTTTAATGTATTAAAAATGCTTCCAGCCACACCTGTACTTTTGATTTCAGTTTTAATGAGATGAATGTTGCCTTTACTGCTTAAATGCTTTTTTCTTTTGTGAATAAAGCTGTTACCAATCAATGCATTGGTGAATGAATGTGGAGTATATTTGTTGTTACACGCAGGTTATGATGTATGTGTGCATACAGGGAAGGATTTCCCCATTGATTTTTCATGTGTACAGCTCAGGTGGGCTTTGATACAACAAATTAAATTGTATGATAAGGTTATACTGCAACATGATTTGCTATTGTGTCCATTCATACCAGCCACATTGAAATCAGCAGTGCTGGTATGATGAACTGTATGTTAATGCTTGAGCTGCCATGCATGGCTAGTAAGAAACCATTGCCTTTAGGTGTTTATTTTACTTAATGGGAAGTCAGATCAATTCACTAGCAGCACACAGGTAAATTATTGCTTTTATCAATGCAACTAGGGGGTTTAGCTGGTTAATAGTGGAAATAAATACAGTTTTCTTAACAAATGTTATTAATTTTATTTTGAAATTGACCCCAAAAGAGAAAAACACTGAATATCACTACAATATAATGCAATGTCCGCTTGGAGGTACACTCTCTGGTTTGAGGCACGTCTTTCTATATATATCATAGGGACACAGGAAGCAATGAATAGAGGTACAATCCACAAACTGGGATACACCTAAAAAAGAGAGTTTTACGTATCAAGAATGGTCATTAGTGGTATTCGCCTGCCCCGCCTCAAAAGCCTCCTTTCAACCCCCCTAGTATTCACCAAGCATTTTTGCAAGGTTGAGATCACAGTCCGAAATGACTGCCAAGCAAGGTATGCCAAGAAAGTCAAATTGGACTTTGTTCCAAAAACTACTTCTGTGCTGCCATTTTTTTCTTCCATTGAAAATAATTGAGGTGAAATGCAAAAAATCATTTTTGTATATAGTATCAAAATCACACTTCACCTCCCATTATTTTCAATGGGAGAAGAAATGACTGCAGCGGTTTTTTAGACCAAGACCAAAAGAAGATCAAATATCGTATTGGAGTAATAGAAGGTGATTATGACAGGTATTCCTGATTTAGAGATTAACCATGGGAAATTGGGAATATAACAGTGAGGGATCACACTCATTGTTATATTCGCTAGCTTATAGGGGCTGTCAAGTGCCCAAAAGGCATCTTCCAAATATTAATACATATTAATGTACTTTCAAAGTACTTTAAATGCATGTTTTATATTTTGCATTGCTTAAAATTTAAAATAGTTATAGCTAGATGAAATTGTGAAATTACAACAATTTGCAAGAAACCAGGACGGCTCACACTAGCTGATTAAAAGTAATTTTCCTTTTCTTTTGCTGCAGGAACTAGTGAGAATAATTTAATTCAAATGAATGGAATTTCTCTCTCTCTTTAGTGATGTCATCAGACAATGTGTTGCACTTTTAAGAGATCCTATACAAGGTCACTTAGAGTCCACACAGTGTTTTCACTTCCAGGAGCACAGGAAGTGACTAAATTAAACAAAACGTTATATCCTCAGTGTCTATATAATCAGTGCAGCCACACCTGCAGTAAACATGTAGAGTAATTACTGGGGAAGGCTTGAGTCAAATATTAAAATGCTTGCATCAAATGACACTGGAAAAAAGCCTTTGCTCTACACAAGCAGTAATCTTCATCTTGCAACAAAGTGATTTTGGAGACTAAACAGTCCTTTTAATCCAAATAAGAAAAATAAATTACTGAATTCTGCCTTCGGTTACATAGCGGCACCACGGAATTGTCCCGATGCTTTGATTTCTTCAAGGTCCTAAGACAGCAGTTACTCCAGATGATCTGCAGAAGCATTCAAGTCAGAAAGCAATTAACTGTTTGCTTTCCAACTTGAATGCTTCTTCACATAATGTACGTGCACCCGATCTGGAGAACAAGCAGTTGACCGTCGGCACTCGTCTTTTACACCGATGTCTGCACCTCCTGGACAGAGCAGACAAGCTCTGACATCTGAACATGTATGTGTGTGTGTATGAATATGTATGAGTATAAATATAAGTGTGAGTGTGTGAGTATAAGTGTGTGTTTGAATATAAGTGTGTGTTTTGGGGCACTCAGGACCAAAAACGTTCGCCATCACTGCCCTAAGAATGAGGAGCACGGTGTTATAGTGGATCTGAAAGAATACCAGACATAATCACCTTCTATTATTTTGTACAATATTTGATCTCCTTTAAAAGGTCACACAATTTCAAAAAAAAAAATTCTGTGATAAAAGGACCAAACTATTTTCCAGTCTGTTCAATTACTCTTCAGAAGCTTTTTGTCATATTCTCACCTGAAACATGACTGTTCTTATGTGATGTTTTTCCAACCTCTGAAGAAGCAGCTATAGCGAAACGCATCAGATTTTTTTCCATTTGGATGCCAATATACTTGAAACTCTGACATTACATCACTGTTTGTAAGATTTTTTTATAACTGTATATGCGACTTAAGATTTCTAAAAGATTTGTATTTTACCTTCACCTGCACCTTTATCTCTCAATGAACGTACTATTTTAACAAAGATATTTTGTATTTGTGTTGGTTCCACCACCCATCCTGTTTATTATACCCACACTGGCCCTGGAGATGGGTTAGAGCATCGGAATGCAAAAGAAAACAGGGCTTGAACACAAAATAAAGAAAATCTGAATTAAATAAGGAACAAAACAGTAGGAACCAGGATCCAAACTGAAACACAGGAAAAAACTAGCGTTGAGCACTGAGAATGGAGAGAGGGTATAGGACAATGACTTTCTCAGGGGCACACAAATAAGTGAACACCATGGAAGGTGTCTCAAGGGCTTGTACAGGCCAAAATGTAATGTACCAATTAACTTTTTAAATAAAGTGGCACTAAATGTGTCCAAATTGTTCTTGAATAATAGAGGCAAAAGTTAAAAAAAAAATTTTTTTCCAGTGGTCCAGAGAATACCAGCTATACATTTTTAAAGATACATACAGGGTATACTCTCAGCTCTGCCTCCCAGCTCAGTCTGAGCTGATGCTTGAGAACACTTTGACTTGTTCTCAGTCACTTAGCCCAGGGGCTAGCTTCTTGCATCTGATTGGGGTCAGTTGGGTCCCACTGCTAAGGTCCCCTCTGTTAGTGACATGTAAAAACCAGGATTACTCACTGTGTGAACAGTGAGAAACTGCCGGTGACAGTCTCAGCCTCCATGCTTCCAAAGTAAGCATACTAGCTGCCAATCAGAGGATAACTTGGCATGTACTTTAAAAAGAACACGACAGTTTATCATCATACTAGGGCCATTGGATTCTTTACATGTGCTTCCACTTTTCAAGAAAAAAAAAAGTTTAGAGGCTCTTTAAGAACAATGAGATGATAATACCAACCTTCCTAAATAAACAAAAACTAACAAAAATAAGTACTGATAAATGAAAGGTACAAACTCAAGTGAGATACAGAGAAAGTAATGCCAACATTTTAATAATAACATTGGCATTGCTTTGCTGACTTATTTCCTTCGTAAATTAGCTTTCCATCTGGTGTCACTGTAAAGATATGAAGGATTATAAAAAATCTTTTTAAAAACAAGCAGTCGGGTGCCAACGCCCGTACCATAACGGCTATGAACTAAAACCGAACTGCAAAAATCAGGGTTGGAATATTCTCCTACTGGTCTGTCAGTCTGACTTACAAAAACCTGTTCATTGAGCTCTGTATACCAATGCTTGTCCATCAAATAGACAGACCAATAATAATAATGGGTGTATCTGTCACAAACTGATCGTACCTTCAGGAAGGGAAGACTTATGTTACTTGTTTTATCAAAAACTCTAAAATCTGTTTTTTATCCGGCAGAAAGCAACTTCTGACTGACAAAAACTGTATTCTACAGTGTTGCAAAATGTCCAGAAAAACTCCACACATGGTAAGTAATAGAAACTTATGGCTTTATTCATGTAATAGGGAATTGACAAGAGATTTTCAAACTTCAGGCCAAAGAAGCAGTTGCAAAAATTGAACTGGAGAATTACAACTCTCTAGGACATCCAGGAATTTCAAAAAGCTTCTAGTCTACATAATTAATATTTTTTTTGAAGGAAAACCTTACTGAACCATCATACCACTATGCTAGCCTCTGAAATTCTTTTTGTGCTGCTATCTTTTAAATCGTCTGGTTGCAATTCCCATTCAGAATAACTATTGACATTTCAGGACCAAAGAGGTTATGGGTCTCCATTTAGTCTGCAGCCCTTAACCCCTTCGTGTCACTAGGACGTTCTATGCCGTCCTAATTTTAGAGGTCCTAAAAGACGGTAGGACGGCATAGAACATCCTAGCGTTTAACAGCTCATCGCGGCTCCCTGTGATGAGCTGTGCTCGGATCCCGCTGCAGGGACTTGCACTTTGAGTGGCCTCAGTCTGACAGTGAAATTCTAGCTAACGCTCAAAGCGAGCACCGGCTACATTTCACTAAATCGTGCTGTGCCTGAACTTCAGGGTTCGGACACACTTGCGTGACGTCGGAGGGTATAGCGATTTTTTGCCAGGGACCCACAGGGTCTATTAAGACCCTGATCGAGTCTCTGCCATGGTGTTCCTGGCTACCGATCCCCTTGTGATGGTGGCCAGGAAAAAAAAGTGATGCTTTGCTGCTTGCGACGTCTGGGACGCAAGCACCACGTGTCACGAAGGGGGTAAAGGGACTTTGTCAACCTAAAAATTGTTCATAATGTGACTGTAAAGAATAAAAAAATGTAAAATTATCAATACCGTGTATTAGCAAAATTGCAAGCATATGCAGAAATGAAAAGAAAATAGGTTTTATATGTATCCATAGAATCTCCTCCTTATCAACTGTGGCATGATATGCAAATTACACATTTCTTTATTAAAAGTATGTTAAGTTGGACATGTGGTCATAAACAAGACACATATGAAACTTATTTTTATTTCTGCACTTGCTTGCAATTCTGCTAAGACAATGTATATCCCATTTTTCATTCTCTACAATCACTGTGCAATGTACAAATACCAAAGCGTCAATAATAGGGAATATTACTTTTTAAAACTTAGTTGTCACTGAAATGTTTAAAGAGGACGTTTAAAACCACTTATCTCTGATAGCTAGTCATTGAAGGAATTAAGGTGGCGATGGCTTACTTTAAATAGTCAAACCTACTGTGTTCTACATTTCCAACAAAGCTCAGCCAACTTCTGCGGACTACGTTTCCTAGCTATGTTAGTAAGTCCACAATCGGTTAGAAAAGTTGGTATAAATATGCTTTATGAAAAGCATATTTATCAGTGCAAGGGGTGACAAATATTTCTGATACTTAGGCGTCCGTTAGACCAGTTTCTGACATATATTCTAAGTAAAATAACCAACAAGGTTAGAAATAATAGCGATCATATTTTGGAGCTGCAGCACAGTGCCCTCCCCTGGACTCTCTCCTCTACTGGGGGTACATTTATCCCAGTGTGCAGACATAGCTGAGACTGCTTTCCACCGCCCCCTCCTTGCCCTGAGCTAGGATTATATGACAGGCTGACACAGTGAGTCACAGACCGCCTGCTACCACGACCCTCTGCAGCCCAGAGCCCAGCAGCTCCTGCTCCTCCCGAGCAGCCACTTTCCCACGGCCCGCGCGTGCTCGCAGGCGGCCCTGCAGACTCCCGGCTGGCAGATCGCCCGACCAATCAGGGAACTACCGGGGACAGGATGGGCGGAGCCATCAAACACGCCCGCTTGTCAATCAGTAACACTTTAGAATGAAGAAGGAAGGCAACTTTCCAAAGCTGCCTTTGTCCACTGTGACGTCACGGAGGGGAGGAAATCATCGACAAGCATTATTGGCCACAGGCAGATAATTGTGTCCCAGAAGCAGGCGCCAGTCCCTTAGCCTCCCCTCCCTCTCCCACACAGTGTAACCGTGGGAAAGGGATGGCTAGCTTTTAACCACAGGGACACTGAGAAGGAGGGAGCACTCAGAAGCACAGAGCAGCTTGACAGTAAGGACCTATCCCCCTTGCTATCCATTCACTGAGATTTCGGGGACAATCATGAAGAGGACTCACGAGTACAGCTCCTCTGACAGCGAGCTGGATGAAAACATTGAGGTGGAGAAGGAGAGTGCCGATGAGAATGGGTAAGAAAGAATTCTTTAAACGGGCAAATGATGAAGACGTTATATATCATCACTTCCAGTAACTAGCACAGCAATCTTTTTTTGCTCCCTCTGCATTGAGTTCACTTGTCTTTGATGACATTCAGATCAACCCATTCATTTAAAGCAAATTTAATTCCAAACCGGTTTTAGTTCTATTTTATCATGTTTTATTTCTACTTGGATCTGCATATTTTCTTCATAATTATTGTAAAGTCCTTATTTTTTTTAACATTATTCAAAGCTGATTCCATGACATGCTGATAACATATATCTTTTTTGTTGTTGTTTCAGGAACCTGAGTTCAGCTCCAGGTTCAATGTCTCCTTCGACTTCTTCTCAGATCCTGGCGAGAAAGAGACGCCGAGGGGTGAGTATGGCATACCTGTACTTACTATCAACAGAAGATTCTCAGCCACTTCACAACTAAACCAAAATCTTTCAACTCTCATCTCTAGATCATTGAGAAACGTCGGAGGGACAGGATTAATAATAGCTTGTCTGAGCTAAGGAGACTGGTTCCCAGTGCATTTGAAAAACAGGTAATATAAAATTACTTTATAAAATTTGATTTCTTTATTTTAACTTCCTAAGTAAAAACCATTACAAAATTTGGCAATGTGGATAGAAATGAGATGTCTTGATGGATACTTTTATTACGGTAAATTAAATTTGAGTGACAAAAATGTTATTATTTGAGAATACTGCTGGCAAATTATTTTACATTTAACCAAATTCCTTATTACATATTATAATTACTCACAGTCAACAGTATACAATATTTCCAATACAGCTCAGCCAACCATTGTGTACTACATTTCCCTGGATGCCAAACCAGGTATCATAGACTGGCCAGCAACTATCAAAATACAATTATCTATTAGTTACAAGGCCTGATTATATTTGTGTGTACTATTTTAGCTGAAATTTTACAGTGCGTTTTTGAAAAGTTAGAAAGTGTTTAGTTTTTTTGTTTGTTAATGTGGATATGCTGTTTGTTTTGCAGGGATCAGCAAAATTAGAAAAGGCAGAGATTCTGCAGATGACAGTGGATCACCTGAAGATGCTGCACACAGCAGGAGGCAAAGGTAATCTGACTGTTGAGATTATTTCTGACTGTCAGAGGCGGGTGACTGGCACGCACAGAGTTAATTTATTGATACTCTGGTGTGTGTCGGTGCTTTTTAAATCAAGGGCTGGCACAGTCGTCTGTAGCTGTGAGAATGATGTCTGTACTAATTGTACTAACTGTCAGTGTTGGAAGATTCCCTTTCTTCCTACCTCCAGCTGTCAAGCCAGTTGTCATGTTCTGATGAGAGAGGGAGACTGTGTGTACACAGTGTATTGTAAGATATAGTCTGATTCCTTCATTCCCTCAGGGCCCTCAGAAGTTTCTTTTTTCAAGTTAAAATCCTAGCACTGGTTAGATTTCGTTGCATACTTGGCTTTCTTCACTTCACTATAGGGACATCTTTGTTTTTAGTTATTTTTATTTTTCTGGGATGCGGTGCCATGTATCTACAACTTATGATGATGCATAATCATATTATTGCCTTTATAAAGGTATAATTTTCTTGCATCAGGATATGATGGTGTATAGCTAGGTAATACTAATCTGATATGTTAATATTTGCTGGCCCATTAGTTACAAGTTTTACCCCCCTCCCTATTAGTTAGCTATTAGTTTCTGGCAATGTACCTTTTGTTTGTGCTTATTTATATTTTCTTACTTCAAATGGAAATACAAAAGTTCTAAAAGTCACATAAATCACAGGAACATTCTATTGGTTTCCATGGTTACTGGTCCACTTTTAGAACATTTAGAACTTTGTTTCATACTGCACAATACAATAATATTTACAGTTTAGCAAATTGCCTAAAAATATTATTGTTTCCTAGTTTAAACCATTCCTCAAAAAATGTCTTGAACCATAAATTTTAGCCTGTTCACAATATGATGTATGAACATATTCTAAAAATCTAATGAACTCCTCTTACCCCCATTTTTAGGTTACTTTGATGCCCACGCCCTTGCAATGGACTACCGGAGCTTGGGGTTCAGGGAGTGCCTAGCTGAGGTTGCCCGGTATTTAAGTATCATTGAAGGTCTGGATACTGCTGACCCTCTACGAGTACGACTGGTTTCCCATCTCAACAACTATGCCTCTCAGAGAGAAGCTGCCAGCACTGCTCACACCAGCATTGGACACATTCCCTGGGGCGGTGCCTTTGGTCACCATCCTCATCTTTCTCACCCACTGCTTCTGGCACAGACTCCTCATAGCAGTACAAATAGCACACCCTCTTCTTCAGAACCTCATCACCCAAGTAGAATTCCTGGGTCACCACACACCGAATCCTCCACACTGCGGGTTCCCCCAAATGGGAACATTACGTCAGTGCTACCAGTCGTTACTTCTTCAAAACTTTCTCCACCGCTCCTGTCTTCAATTTCATCACTCTCAGCATTCCCCTTTTCCTTTGGATCTTTTCATTTATTGTCACCCAATGCACTGAGCCCATCAGCACCAGCACCATCAGGCAAGCCCTATAGACCATGGGGTACAGAGATTGGAGCATTTTAAGAAGCCAATAAGAACTGTTTAGTTGTTGAATGGATGGAGTTTTATAAAGTCCAGCTGCGCTGGACTGGTATCTCTGACCTTTATAACATATTTGCCTGCCTGTGTCAAACAATGGTACCATTACACATAAAATATTATTTGTTTTTATAAATATATTTAACATTTTTTTTAAAGAATTAGCATCATATAAAATATGGTACACCGTACATTGGATTAGTGGTGTAAAAAAAATAAAAATAGAAGTTTACTGAGTATTTAACTTGCTTTGTAAAGTTATAATTTTTCTTTATCTCATGACAATGAAACCTTTTTAATCAATAGTTTAGTCTATGCTCTGTTTTTCTCTCTTAAACAAATTAAAATCTTACCAAGTTAGTAGTTCACGTTACAATACCATAACTTCTGTTATGCTAATATTGAGAATTAAAAAGTTCTATAAGAAATATCTTTATATAAACTATTTTTGTGTGTGTTTTTATACTTCCAAGCGTTGACAAATCAGATTATTCAGCTTTATCCAAGACTGAATAGTTATAATCACTGCAGTGGTTTAATCTATGCTGAGAGCCAACAGTGGAAAAATAGACCTGTATAGTACACTTCTATTGCACAAGTATATGAAATCCACAGCTTTTCAACAGAATTCCCATTGTCTAATGTGTTATCTTACCTGGTGCACTAGAACTTTATTTAACACGTAGAATAATTTAAAGCAGCACCCACTACATGAGTGTATATAATACTCTTTAAGCATCAATGCATCATTAACTGAAAGGTGGTCTCTCTTGTACTGGACTAATTACTGTTGTACTGGTCTGCTGTGAAAAAATAAAAGTCAGAGTTTTGTTTCTTTTTTTATTACATGGTGTCATTTTTATATTGCTTTATTTTCCCCTTAGGGGATCTGAGATGATTTTATACAACTGGAACTTGTGTCTGGGTCTAATTGCATTATCCCTGGGGAATAGTGAATTATTTAGCAATGTCACAGGAGGGGTTAAACCAGACACTATCAGAAGTGTCACTGCAACTTAAAAGGATTTGGTCTACGGCTGATATTGCAGTAATGTTATTATTCCCTTCAACTAAATACTGGATTAGCTGAGAGTGGTGAGATTTGCAATGGAAAACATAGCAACCACCAGTTTCAACTTCTGCAGTAGATGTTTGTTATCCTTGTCAAATAATTCAAATCTGAATCAGGTCTTCACAACAGTGTTCCTTAACGTTCTGCTTGGCTACAACTCCTGCCATGTGTAGTTAATGTCTAGTTGTCTGAGGTTCATGGAAGCTGAAGGTTCCTTTCTACAATTTTAGACTGTCTACAAGAAAAGGTAGAGCGTGATACCCGATGGGTTCAGTAAGGTTCCACTTCAGAAAGCTCCAGCTCCATGGTATAAAGATTTATAATTATTATGTAGTGCATGATACTCAATGGGTTCAGTAATGTTCCACTTCTAGAAAGCTATGACTCCATGGTATAAAGATTTATACCCCTTATGTGATACTTGATTCCCAATAGGTTCAGTAAGGTTCCCCTTCAAGAAAGCTATGACTCCATGGTATTAAGGTTTATACTCATGATGTAGTGCATGATACCCAATGTGTTCAGTAAGGTTCCACTTCTAGAAAGCTATGACTCCATGGTATAAAGATTTATACTCATGATGTAGTGCATGATACCCAATGGGTTCAGTAAGGTTCCACTTCTAGAAAGCTATGACTCCATGGTATAAAGATGTATACTCCTTATGTGATGCTTGATTCCCAATGGGTTCAGTAAGGTTCCACTTCTAGAAAGCTATGATTCCATGGTATAAAAATGTATACTCATGATGTAGTGCATGATACCCAATGGGTTCAGTAAGGTTCCACTTCTAGAAAGTTCTGGCTCCATGTATAAAGATTTATACTCCTTATGTAGTGCATGATACCCAATGGGTTCAGTAAGGTTCCACTTCTAGAAAGCTATGGCTCCTTGTATAAAGATTTATACTTATTATGTGGTGCTTGATACCCAATGGGTTCAGTAAGGTTCCACTTCTAGAAAGCTATGGCTCCTTGTATAAAGATTTATACTTATTATGTGGTGCTTGATACCCAATGGGTTCAGTAAGGTTCCACTTCTAGAAAGCTCTGGCTCCATGGTATAAAGATTTATACTCATGATGTGGTGCTTGATTCCCAAAAGGTTCAATAAGGTTCCACTTCTAGAAAGCTCTGGCTCCATGGTATAAAGATTTATACTCATGATGTGGTGCTTGATACCCAATGGGTTCATTAAGGTTCCACTTCTAGAAAGCTATTTCACAATATATTAGATTATTAGTGTTTTAACTACTTATAAAAGTGCATACTGGGCAATGCTCTAAAAGTGGAGCAATCAGGAGAAACATTTAATTTGCTTTCAAGGTGATTGCTTAACTGAAAACCACTGTACTGACATCTTTAACCTCCGAAATCAAACTAAGGTATCAATATGGACTTCTCTACATTGCCCAAGTAGGTACACACCACAGGTATATGCAGCAACACTGATGTTAATATTTTAAGTCGCTGTCTCAGAAGGTTAAACACCCTTGTGAATATTCTCAAGTTTTACAGCAATGCACAGACATCTTGCAGGCCAGTGAAAATGTTATAAATTAGCAGTCTGGCAAGTTCCTTCAACACAATTCTACAGTTTTTAAAACTTACATTTGTGGATAGATGTACACAGACTGTAGGTACTGTTCACTAAAAAGTGAATGGCAGAATCAGGCATTAATAGGTGGATACAGTGAGAGTATCTACATTGATACAATGAGAGTATCTTCATGGGATACAGTGAGAGTATCTACACTGGATACAGTAAGAGTATCTACATTGGATACAGTGAGAGTATCTACATTGGATACAGTGAGAGTATCTTCATGGGATACAGTGAGAGTATCTACATTGGATACAGTGAGAGTATCTACATTGGATACAGTAAGAGTATCTACATTGATACAATGAGAGTATCTTCTTTGGATACAGTGAGAGTATCTACATTGATACAATGAGAGTATCTTCATGGGATACAGTGAGAGTATCTACATTGATACAATGAGAGTATCTTCTTTGGATACAGTGAGAGTATCTACATTGATACAATGAGAGTATCTTCATGGGATACAGTGAGAGTATCTACATTGATACAATGAGAGTATCTTCTTTGGATACAGTGAGAGTATCTACACTGGATACAGTGAGAGTATCTACATTGATACAATGAGAGTATCTTCTTTGGATACAGTGAGAGTATATACACTGGATACAATGAAAGTATCTTTATTGGATACAGTGAGAGTATCTACATTGGATACAGTGAGAGTATCTCCATTCGATACAGTAAGAGTATCTTCATTGCATACAGTGAGGCTATCTACATTGGATACAGTGAGAGTATCTCCATTCGAGACAGTAAGAGTATCTTCATTGCATACAGTGAGGCTATCTACATTGGATACAGTGAGAGTATCTACACTGGATACAATGAGAGTATCTACACTGGATACAGTGAGAGTATCTACATTGGATACCGTGAGATTATCTACACTGGATGCAGTGAGATTATCTGCATTGGATACAGTGAGAGTATCTACACTGGATACAGTGAGAGTATCTACACTGGATCCAGTGAGAGTATATTTATTGGATACAGTGAGGCTATCTACATTGGATACAGTGAGATTATCTACACTGGATACAATGAGAGTATCTACATTGTATACAGTGAGAGTGTGTACATTGGATACAGTGAGAGTATCTACACTGGATGCAGTGAGAGTATCTGCATTGGATACAGTGAGAGTGTCTACACTGGATACAGTGAGAGTATCTAAACTGGATCCAGTGAGAGTATATTCATTGGATACAGTGAGTGTATCTACATTGGGTACAATAACAGTATCTTTATTTCCATTAAATAAATGCAGTGTGCATCATTATCTACATTGACTAGACACAGTGACTGTTATTCATAACAGTCAATTCTAGGCCATAAATGTAATAATGGGTAATTCACCTTGGAATGTCCCTGCTATTTAGACCACTTTTAGAACTTTGCTCCAGAATTGAGTTTTATAAATAAACTATGTGTAAAACTGAAGCAAAATGGCACCATGTAAAGTAATTTGACACACACCTTCTATGTTCCAAATAGCACAACATCAGCAAGGGAGCTCTCTCAGTATAAACAACGAACATACTTCTTCTTCCTGCATATGAAAGAAATAGAAAATACTGCTTATGAGCTTATGACCTATAGTGGATAAGATATGTCAAATGCCTCACCCATTTCGCACTGTTAGGCGCTGAATCACAGGCCTTTTTATTTATTTTGGAAATAACCTGTAATTCCCTCTTTCCATGGATTACATAAAGTGTGAGTGTCTTTATTTACATTCACCAAATAGATTGTTAGTGATTTTATAGACAGTGACAGTGTTAGTGTCTTAATCTCCATGGAGTGGGAAGCTCATTTGCCCAATGATGATTAGCAATACACTAAGTTCAGTCTGCATTCTGGATAATTATTTTTAGTTAGTGGTTTAACGGAGCTAAAGTCATCAAGGGCTCTTTTATTTCCTCCAAAAATTATATCACCTGATAGGCAGAGTGGATGCTTTGTTTTCTATTTCCTCTGTGTACACAAATTTGGCATCACTGGATTGGATGGATGAGAGAATTGTAATGAAATATTACCCTTGTCAAAGAGAGTTTCCGTTACTCTTTACAGAGCCTTGCCTTTGTAAGACAATTAATAGAAAACCCTTCAATGCTCTAGGTGTTCGTTGTAATACAATATTCAGCATTGGAGGACAGGATGAATAGATCAGCCTGCACCTTGGCCTACTAGATACCAATGTGATCAGCCAGGCAGGGCTTTATTTACTTGGACGTTCTCAGCTTGGTCCCGTGATGATGATATAATTTGTCTCATTCACATAAAAACCGAAGACTTTGTTCCTTCTGTTAATTTCCGACAATCAAAAAAATCTATAAAAAAATGTCATAGGTTAAAAATATGTAATTTTTCCACTGATTTTCCACTATTGTTCGCAAAACAGATCTTTAATGGTGTGAAAATGACGACAGAAACCCAATAAAGATGGAACACAGTGAATGTGGCGCCATTACCTTAGAAACCAATGGAATGTTCCTGCTGATTAGAATTGCTTTTTACATATAAACATTGAAGGTGCTTTATGTATCTTAAAACTTAAAACCCAATTAAAACGGTTTCACACAGTTTCGAATCATTGCTCTCATTAGTGTACACAGATAAGGAAAGGGTAAGAACATTAACGGTGGACATTTACTGGAATTTGTGACCTGACACAGACGTCTTTCTACCTGACACAGATCCGCATCACAGGTAATGTAAATCGACAATTATTGCAACTATGGGGCTCATAAAATTTGTGTGGGGACAATGAAAGGTCCGTCTGTTTTGGATTATGATACAAGAGATGCAGGGTAAAGAAAACAAAAAAAAAAACAACAACAAAAAATGTAATATTCATGAGCACAGAAATCACTAGAATAAAATCACTTTTTTCCTCCTATGCTTTAATTGAAAATATTTTTATGACTTAAGCACTTGCACTTGCTCAAATACCCAGGCACACAGTTTAAAAGATTATTTCAAGGAATAAAGACAGGACTTGGGCAACTGAATACAATCAGGTAATTTACCATCTGCAAGGGACTTTCTTAGAAAGAATAAAGAATACAAGTCTTGACACTGAGTTAATTATTCCTCTATTCACCAGGTAAATTACCGTGTAAATAGATAAGGTGTAGTTTTCTCACTTGACCAATGATTTGATAATACTATGTGTTTAAGTTCTAAATTCTTAAACAAAGGAAGCGTGCTATGGCTGCTGACATACATTTGTTTTACTTAGGATTGGTTACCAAGCAGTGTATTCATTAAGGCTTTAACAGGATTCCATTAAGGTCTTATAAAAGAGAAAATGCTGTAATAAACGTCTGCTACCAATCAGAGCCTGATCTGTGCAATTAATATGTTTTCACAGATAAAAATGGCAAATGATTAGTACATTTTCAACTCACATGCAACGCAAAAGGCCTATGTAACATTACATGGGGTTTAAAGAGTGGTTCCAAGCAAAACATTTTTGAAACCATTTTATTAAATGTAAGCTAATAAACCATCCCTCTCAACACCACTCTCTAAATTGCTACAGTTTTCTTTCTATTAACCTGAATCATGGCCGGATTAAGGCCAACTGATGCCCTATGCACAACCAAACACAGTGACAAAGCTAGGCCTTCTGATGCCGGGGCCTGGGGGAGGTCCTTGAGTTTGCCGCTCCACCAACAATGCCATAAGATGGAAGCACCCATGGCCAATTTTGCTCCCTGTGCTCACTGTGTTCCTGCTCACTTTGGGCATTGACTACATTTTTCAGACTGAGGCCACTGAAAGTTGAGCTGTTAAGTGAAGACTGTCCTACCATCTTTTGTGCCAACCCCCAAAAAGTGCCGCCCTGGGGTGGACAGTCCCCTCCGCCCCCCTAGCTACACTACTGGCCCAACAGTACACTTCCATTGCCTAACTGACAAAACATTAACACTCAATAAGTGCTAAATGTGAAATAAAAGATTCAAAATTCAGTTTTGTTCCAAGCCTGGTCCCATAAATATAATAAATATATTCTTTTTCTAAATGTATTCCTTTAACAGTTAATATCAGTAAGCAATAAAGGCAAATTATTTTCTTATATCTAACAAAAATGAGCCATTGAGGTTGCTCTGTTTGAATGTTCCCAGATTCTAATTTTTTTGTATTACAAAGTATAAAATATATCATTAACCGCTTCAATACTATAATATATACTATAATAATATAATAATATTAACAGTATGATAGTAATATTTTATTATTATTAATATTCTCCAAACATTTGTCTTTGTGCTCCTGAGTCCAGGGGCGTATCGTGTCCCTGAGTGACAGGCGTGCTGCCAGCCGAGAGCACGCCTGTCACTCGGAGGCCCGACCTCTCTCGGGTATTTCCGGAGGTTTGTGTGCTGAGAACAGCCAGCACACAAACCCCAGGAAATACCCGAGACGTCGCTACATCTGAAAGACAACGCTGCGTTGAATTCGGAGACAGAGTCACTCACTCTGTTGCCAATTCAACAAGCACGAAAAGTATACAAAAATTTGTATACTTTTCGTGCTTGTAGAATTGGCAACAGAGTGAGTGACTCTGTTGCCGAATTCAACGCAGCGTTGTCTTTCGGATTTATTTCTGGGGTTTGTGGGCTCTCTGCTCGGAGCACACAAACCCCCAGAAATATACAGCGCGGGTGCTCCGTGTTAGGTGTGCGGCGCACTCCTAGCACATAAGGAGCATTCGCCACTGCCTGTGTACTGACCCTCGACCACAGAGTTGCCTTCTTTAGAATATAAATCATAATTTATAACCAGTCTTGACTTTACATCCTACACATTTTGCTACTTATTTGATGTATGGAAAATTCTGACTGACCCTAACTTTTGAATGGTAGTGTATGTATATATAGAAGATTTTTTTTCCATTTATTCTGGGGTCCCCTTTTGTGGGCCTTGGTACAGCTGCACCATTTGCATACAGCAACCCCCCCCCCCCCCCCGTGGTGCCCCCTTCCCCTGGTGTCCTAAGCACATGCATAAACCTTAACTCCACCCACTGCTGGATCCAAACATAAAGCTGTATGATCAGCCATTTTTTGAGGGACACATATCATTTTTACATGTTGCTCTGCAGCTGACCCAGCAGGATGGACATTTCAGATTAGAAAGTACTGAAGGTCTTACAGTGTTTCAACTGGGTAATTACAATAAACAGGCTTTTGGATGGGTACCTCTCAACCAAATATTATTAATACCCATGCAATTTTTAAAAAAATGGATTATCTATTTCTCCCTCTAAAGTAACACTTCCTCTATCTAGGCCCATTCTATGGAATGCCTTACTGTGCCCTATTCGATCCTCCTCTACTTTCCATGTATTCACAGTATCCATAAATCCAACTTTTCTCACAAAGCCAATCTACTTATAGATTATCTTTCCCCTTCTGCCATCTACTCTTGAGTTACCCTAACCAAATTCCCACCTACTGCCTAGTGAGTCACTACCATTCCTTTTTTAAAGGTAGACATGATGACTTTTGGGTTTAATTCATGAAATAGGGAATTTCAGGAAGCAATTTGATACTTAAGGCCAAAATACCATAGTTTTAAGTATAGTGGAATGAGCATTTTTTCCCCAACTTGGCTACTTTGGCCTTAATTTTGCCATTCCCTTATCAATTCTATATACTTCCCTCTTTCATGAAAAAGAATTAAATATCGCTGATATCTAGATACTGGTTGTACACCAGACACTGTGTCCTCTCTTCTAGTTTTCTAATGGTGGCTAGATACTGTATACTGACTGCAAATGTTACCTCAGGGCAGATATCCATCTCACCCGGGGCCAATGCATATCTCCTGTGTAACCTTGTGTAACTGTATTCTTTCTTCCATTTAAACGACAAGCTTATTCGATCGCCTTTTGTTCCGATATGTCTAAACTTGTTATTATTACAATCTGTAAGTCTTCTTTATCCAATGTACTGTGTACAAGGTTTTATACATTAACAAATAATAATAGTAATAATTACCTATCGGAATTAGACTTTTATGCATTTATGTACGCCAACACAGCTCTACTAATGGTTAAGGTCCATATGTTGCCCAAAAACACCGAACAAAGTCGATAATGAAAAAAATATTCCTAATCCTGTGAACTTTGGAGTAGAATGTAAATGTTTAGTACATTTTCTTTTATGCATCTTTAAAATTAAAATGACCTTTACAACTAATGTTAAAAATAACTTAATTAAAAGTATAAGGAAACATTAAAGATTAAGAACAATGTCCATACTACACAACCCGATGACTACCTGTCTCTATAACCTCTTTTAATAATTCTATGTGCTTCTTGTTACTTCTGTACTGAGGAAATTATCAACAACAAGAGGATATCCTGTACTAGTATTGAATAGCCTTTAGTTTAAAGTTACTTCCCTTCTTGTGGGAATTTTAAATAATCAGAACCAAACTCCGCAGTACAGAAATGATTTCATAGAGTTAGACTCTGAGACTTTATAAACATGTCTGCTCCATTGTACATAAGTGAAAGGCCATTGTTATCCTACAGAAGACTTCCTCAATACGATGGCACTTTACAAAGAGGAATGTTTCAATTCATTGTAACCTCATATATATGATGTTTCATGCCACAAAATATTCTTATATTAACCTTTTTGGGCTAAGGAGGGATTACATAAAAAAAAAAAATAAAGTCGTACATTTTGTTTACATTTATGATATCTGTGCTATGTACTTTGTTACTTGGTTTATACGTAGGAATAGACAGATACAAACACACACACACACAGAATATACTATATAAACACAGCATTGTGCAAAGGTTTTAACCAGGTGTGAAAAAATGCCTGTAAAGTTAGAATGCTTTCAAAAAATGGACATGATAATTGTTTATTTTTATCAATTAATCTGCAACATGGTGAAGAGTGTGTTTAAAAGAAGAATGATTACCACACCAAGAGGACATAATCTGAAATTCGGGGGGCAAAAGGTTTAAAAGTTATATCAGGAAGTATTACTTTACTGAGAGGGCAGTGGATGCATGGAATAGCTTTGCAGCAGAAGAGGTAGAGGTTAATACAGTGAAAGCGTTTAAGCATGCATAAAATAAATCTATGGACTAAATAGGGCAAAAAATAAATAAAAATTGGGCAGATTACATGTGTTAAATAGTTCTTATCTGCCAAAGTGAGTGACCAGAAGAAATCTAAAGCAAATTAATATTCGTTGTGACCACAATTTTCCTTCAAAACACCATCATTTCTTCTGGGTAGACTCATAGTTTTTTAAGGAACTCGGCAGACAGGTTATTCCAAACATCTTGGAGAACGAAACGCAGTTTGTCTGTGGATTTGTGCCGTCTCAGTTGCTTCTCTCTATTCATCTAATCACAGACAGATTTGATGATGTTGAGATCAAGACTCTTTTGGGCCATACTATCACTTCCAGGACTCCTTGTTCTTCTTTATGCTGAAGATAGTTCTTAATGACTGTGGCTGTGGGTTTGGGTTCATTTTTATGCTGCAGAATACATTTGGGGCCAATCAGACGTCTACCTTATTGTATTGTATTACATGATGGATAAGGATCTGCCTGTGCTTCTCAGCATTGAAGAGACCATCCATTCTGACCAAATCCCCAAATTAATTTGAAGAAATCCAACCCCAAACGTGCAGACTCATTCTTGTACCTTTAGTTAATGATTGTGTATCAACCTATACATTAAATTTATGGTATAATTGTTTAATCGTACACCTGACGATATGTCTACAAAATCCCTCAACTTGTCAAAATGTACCTATAAGAATTGATAATGTTTTGAAGGCAAAGTGTGGTCACACCTAATATTAATTTGATGTAGATTTGTCTTCTGTTCACTCACTTTGCATTTTCTTAATTGATAAAAATAACCTATACACATATCACACTATTTTTGAAAGTATTCTTACTTCACAGCATTTTTTTCCACACCTGCCTCAAACATTTGCACAGTGCTCTATTTGTCACAATAATAAGTGGAAACCCATCAATGCACCAACGTGAGTTTGGAAATTGACTTGCTTGAAGTTAAATGACAAGTGCACCCATAGTGCAGTGTATAATACATATATGTATATATATCTGTCTCATGTGTCTGTATATTTAAGATATGCTTTAACCCCTTCCCGCTTGTAGGAGTTCTATGCCGTCCTAATTTACAGTGCCCAGAAGCATGAATTGTGCTGCGGACCCCCGCTGAGGGGATTCCCTCTGTCAGATGAGGCCACTTTGAGTGAGCTCTTCCGTCTGACCTGGAAATGTGAGTGCTGGCTCCTTTTTACCAAAACATGGGACGTTGTGATCAGGGCTAGGAGCCAAATGGACCAAAGCATAATCCGGTGCGAAGGGTTTAAAATGAACTTACAGAAGTGTATATCTCTATGTGACTGCTACAAACAATATAGTATAGGAGGGACTCCCTTTAGGTGAATAGGGTCACCTATTTTGTGCTGTGAACTTGAGGATAAAAACTATTCCAAAATGTTTGAAGCAGTGTGTTTGTAAAATGCCCATAAATTTGCAGAATGTATAGGTTGCAGAACTAATTCTATATTTTATACTGATGAACCTTCTAAGTACCATGGTTCTACTACACGATGCATAAAGAATCATTACATTTTTTTACTTCTGTATATGAAGCACAATCGAATTGTCCAATGGGCTGAGTATGAGGATGATAAACTGGTACATACTTTCTAATGTACATGCCAGTATATCCTTTGACCAACAGTCATCATGCTTCCCTAGGAACCAGCCATCAGGATTCCCATCGTAACCTGCCAGACCTTAAAGGGAATAAAAAATGGTGGAAAATAATCTATACATTGTGTTAGCAGAACTGCAAGCAAATGCCTAAATTAGGAGAAAAATGTATTTAAATGTGTCTGTGGAGTCTTCTGCTTATGACATCACCCGTGGCACGGTATGCAAATGAATTGGTTTTCAATGGGAAAACATAGTATAAGCAATGTTTAGGTGACACAGTCCCTTAAATCAGACACAAGTTGAACACCCTTGCTCTGATTGAGTGCACACTGATAGACTCCAGATCAGTTCATCCTCAGTTGAGAGTGTACCTATAAAGATACATGTAGGGTTTAAACAGGGCACGTGGCACCATATTTCTAACTTCTGGTTCTTTTAGTGAAACAAAGTTAAAAACCTTTGGTGCCACTTTAAAACTATAATAAAACACTGTACCTGGTTGCTTCCGTTACACAGTTGCATCAGAAAACCTTTTAGATGCAATCCAATAAAATCAGCCTTAAACAAAAGCATGGAGCCCAATTGAAAGGTCATGCACATGTGTGTACATACTAATCAATACATAGCTGCTGCATTGAATTCTCAGTTGTGAGGAGAAGAAAGGGGGGAGGTAGTGAGAATAACGTGTAAGTTTTCACAATGTCACAATGATATGGGATACAGCCAAGGGTGTGACTGTCCAGAACAATTAGTAATGGGGACAAAGACATCTTCCGTTCCCATATTGCTCATAATATATTAACTTCTTCCTTCCCTAGGGATGTGCAACACATTTACTGCCTCCAGCATCAATTGCTTAGGATATTTAAAGGGCCACTCCAGCATTTATTTAAAAAAAAGCATTTATTATTATCACTTGTTGTAGTTTTTGCACTTCTTACCTTTAAAACTCTAACCCCCCAATAAAAAAAAACAAAACCCTAACACTAAAAATAACCCCTGACCCCAAACCCTAATACTAACAGTAAGAAACCCACTGTGGTACATAAATCATGGAAAATCACCTCTGCAGAGAGTCAAAGCAAGATGTATATATTGTTCTTAAACACACACACACAAATAATATATTATTATAAAATAATTAACTTAATACAAAATATTAGCTATTATGAGAGTTGCCATTTATACATCTCTGTCCCTTTAATTTAATAGTGACTGAGTAACCGAGTTGTGATTTCTGGGTTTCTTTGAAAAAGGTTCGAACTTGTCTTTCTTTTCCGTTTTAAGCCACAATATCAAAGGGTTTTTTGAAGAAGATGGAAAAGTAAACAAGGGTGTTGGGAGATGATCTCTGTAGAACAGATCACAAGATATTTTCATTGCGCTCCTGAACGAAATTACAGTTAAGTGATGGAAAAATGTGCTTAAAGGGAGATTCAAACATGGACTGATGGAACAAAATGGCTGTAATGTATGTTAGCAACCCCCGCCCCATGATGTCAAATTCAATATGGAACTTGAACAACAGTTAAAGTAAATAAATAATAATAAAAGTATGATATTTAGAATAAAGGCAAAAAGTTAGCTGAAGACAAATACGCACAAGGTTATTTATAAGAGGTTAATTTTGGGGCAAAATTGGAAGTGGAGCAATCAGCAAAATCTTTCTTCTGGCATTCATGGTGAGTGCCGGACTTTTACATAACCTGTTAGTTGGGGGAAAAAAGCTGAACCATTCAGATTATTAAATATCCTCTTTTCATCAATCAGACATGAATATGATCATTGATGAATGGAATTCTTATCACACCCCAATTTAGCCCTTGTTACTATTTTCCTGTGGTGCTTATTACACTAGAATATTCTTCAAAATTGACTTAGCGTTATATATCAATTTATTATTTCATCAATCCTTTTATGTTCCTAGACTGTCCAGTGGGTAGTAGTAGGACATGAAGAGTGGTTATAAAAAAGTTATGACTCCTGGATTGTTAAAATAAGCAGGACATACACAGGGCCGCCACCAGGAATTTCAGGGCCCCTTACTGAACAAATTTTCTGGGCCCCCTAGCCCCCCCTGACAATATCTCCCACTTGCCCCACCTACCCTCACAAGCATGTTATCCCGGTCTAGTGTAATATGGAGGGTGGTTGGGAGCAGTTGGTCAATCTGCCAGTAATATTTTGCCACTCAATAAGTCAGTATTTTGCCCTCAATATGCCATTCGTTTGCCATTTAATATGCAAGTATTTTGCCATTCAATATGCCATTCTTTTGCCATTTAGTATGCCATTCTTTCTCCATTTAATAGGCCAGTATTTTGCCCCTTAATATGCCATTCTTTTGCCATTTAATATGCCAGGATTTTGCCCCTCAATGTGCCAGTCTTATCCCATTTAATATACCAGTATTTTCCCCCTCAATATGCCATATAATATGCCAGTATTTTGCCCCTCAATATGCCATTTAATAGGCCAGTATTTTGCCCCTCAACATGCCATCCTTTTGCCAATATGCCAGGATTTTGCCAATTAATATGCCAGAATTTTGCCCCTCAATATGCCAGAAGTTTTCCAATTAATATGCCAGGATTTTGCCCCTCAATATGCCAGGATTTTGCCAATTAATATGCCCGGATTTTGCCCCTCAATATGCCATTTGTTTGCCAATTAATATGCCAGGATATAGCCTCTCAATATGCCAGGATTTTGCCAATTAATATGCCAGAATTTTGCCCCTCAATATGCCAGGAGTTTGCCAATTAATATGCCCGGATTTTGCCCCTCAATATGCCATTTGTTTGCCAATTAATATGCCAGGATATAGCCTCTCAATATGCCAGGATTTTGCAAATTAATATGCCAGGATTTAGCCCCTCAATATGCCAGGATTATGCCAATTAATATGCCAGGATTTAGCCACTCAATATACCAGGATTTTGCCCCTCAGTATGCTCGTTATGTGCCACCCTCCTCCCCCCTTCCCCAGTACTTACCTCCTTGCTGCTGTCTCCCGGTGCTCTGCATGTCTTCGGCTGTGAGGGAAGTGTTGTGTGCTCCTCTCCAGCCGCGCAGCTTCAATAAAGTTTGTTAAAAAAAAAAAATGCTACCAGAGTAACTCTGTTTGCATTTAAAAAAAAAAAAAACTTCATTGAAGCCGCACGGCTGGAGGGGAGCGCACAACACTTCCCTCACAGCCGCGGACTGGCTTAACAGAGATTTTTTTTTTCTGGCGTGACTTGGGCCCACCAGGCTCCCTGGACCCGCCAGGCCCGGGACGCCAGTATCGCCCGTCACTCCCTGATGGCGGGCCTGGACATACATACTTCTTTAATTTAAAGGCGGATTCACTAAATTACAAGTTTTACGGTTATAACACCAGATATTCACCCCCTTCCTTCATTGCATGCTTAAACTACTTCACTGTGTTAACTTCTACCATTTCCACTGGAAGGCTTTTCTATGAATTCACAACCCTCTCAGTACCCACTTCCTGATATTACTTTTAAACCTTTGCCCCTCTTATTTAAGACTATGTCCTCTTGTTGTGGTAGTTTTTCTACTTTTAAATTTACTCTCCTCCTTTACTGAGTTGATTTAAACCTTTAAATGTTTCTATCCCTCTTCCGTCTCTCCTCCAAGCTAAAGATGTTATGAACCTTTAGCCTTTCTAGTAAAATGGGCAGAGAGCAGAGTAAAACTGGAGATAGCTATTCAGAAAATTTGGAAGGATATATAATAGTCAGCGCACATGCATTACACCCAAAAATGATACATAACAAACATGTTAAAGGTCTTTAAGGTCATATTTGACATCATGATCTACCACATAGACCCTGATATAGCTATAGCCTTATTGCATTTTAACATCTCCCATTTCTCCTTTAAAAAGAGATATCTAATAAGGGGATGGGACTCTTCATCGCGGCTGCTTCCGCACAGCCGCTTCACCGCCGACTCTACAGCACAAGACAGATCGTCGCTGGAGATTTCATCGCGGGACATTTCATCGCCAAAGGTAAGTATTTTACCGATTTTAGTTTGTTTAGAATTAGGGTTTAGGGGGTTAGAATTAGGTTTAGTGTTAGGGGTTAATTTTACTATTAGGGGTCGGGGGTTAGTATTAGGGTTAGTATTAGGTTTTAGGGGGTTAATTTTAGTATTAGGGGTCGGGGGTTAGTATTAGGGTTTAGGGGGTTAATTTTAGTATTGGGGTTAATTTTAGTGTTAGTATTGGGGTTTAGTGTTTAGTGTTACTATTGGGGGGGAATCATTTATTAGCGGGGGTTATTTTTGTTTTACTTTTACATTTGTAAGAGCTGAAAGTTCAGCGCTGAACTGTCAGCTCTTACATAGCTGCAGCCGCGGTGAAACGGCCGCGTTATACTTCATTGCTGACAGTTCAGCGTTCTAACTGCCGCGCTGAACTGTCAGTGATGAAGATGCGGCGAAGAAGTGTCTAAGACCCATCTAATTATAGAGATGTTGCCAGCCACTAAGATTATTATATCAAGACATTGGAGGCAAGAGGTATCTCCATCAAGGTGTCAAATAAAACTGGAATATCCATATAACATGGAAACAGGCATTTCCTTTCAAGTGGATAACAATAATAAATTTGAGGGAAAATGTTCCCCATGGTTCAATTGGAAGACCATTCATAATACTTAGGCACATTTTAGGCTGTGTAAGTTCAGATATTTATACTGGATCCTCCCCGTACTCTTCTTCTTGGCCTGATTTGCCATAAGTTTGCCTTGCTGCGGATGTTTCTCCCCCCTAGACATTTTATTCTATTCCATCTTGTATTTTACTAGAATAAGGATTTGTCAATATTTAGTCAAAGGCAGGTCCTCCTCCTTGCACCCGTCAGCCCAAGTATAATTAGAAATAAGTGTTAATTGATGTCTCTTTCACCTAGCTCTCGTGCTTTGTTAAAGGTCTACTGTATGTTGGTGGACCTTCTCTTAATCATAATCAGGCCTGGACTGGCCATCGGGCACACCGGGCAAATGCCCGGTGGGCCGGGGTGGCCATGGGCCGAGGCCGGCAGGGGAGGTCCCAGAATCTCCTCTGCCGGTCTATGCAGGGCCGGCACTGTCCGAGCGCCGGCCCCGCTGTTTGACATGAAGGGCCGGTGAGGACATCAAAGATCTCCCTCACCGGCCCACATGCCTTCAAATACGGCCGCCGGCGGGGAGAGAGGGAGAGAGGACCCGGCGGAGCTCTAACTTGCAGCTCCACCGGGTTCATCTGGCGAGATCCGGAGCATTGCCATAGCAACGACCGGATCTCGCGAGAGTGAACCTCTCACCACGAGTGAACAGTCGCAGGTACCAGCGTGCCGGTCCCCCCCTCCCAGGCTAAAGGTAAGAAAGGAGTGATGGGTGTGAGAGTGCTGTGTATGATGGGTGTGAGAGTGCTGTGTGTGATGGGTGTGAGAGTGCTGTATAAATGTTAGAATGGATTGTGTGTGTGTGTGTGTGGGGGGGGGGGGGGGGTAGGTAAATAAACAAATAAAATAACAGGCATTATGTCCCCATAATGCCTGTTATTTTATTTGTTTATTTACCCCCCCCCCCCCCCTACACACACACACACACAATCCATTCTAACATTTATACAGCACTCTCACACCCATCACACACAGCACTCACACACCCATCACACACAGCACTCTCACACCCAGCACTCTCACACACACAGCACTCTCACCCATCACACACAGCATTCTCACACCCATCACACACAGCACTCTCACACCCAGCACTCTCACACACACAGCACTCTCACCCATCACACACAGCATTCTCACACCCATCACACACAGCATTCTCACACACACAGCACTCTCACACCCAGCACTCTCACACCCAGCACTCTCACCCATCACACACAGCATTCTCACACAGAGCACTCTCACACACACAGCACTCTCACACACACAGCACTCTCACACACACACAGCACTCTCAGACCCAGCACTCACACCCATCACACACAGCATTCTCACACAGAGCACTCTCACACCCATCACACACAGCATTCTCACACCCATCATTCTCACACCCATCACACACAGCATTCACAGCATTCTCACACCCATCACACACAGCACTCTCACACACATCATACACAGCACTCACACACATCACTCTCACACACCATCACTCTCACACACCGCCCCCCTCGCACACCGCCCCCCTCACACACCGCCCCCCTCATCACACCGCCCCCTCACACACACATACTGCACCCCTCACATACACACAGAACACAACACACTGCACAACAGACATACACAATACTTACATATATATATATATACACACAGCACCCCTCACACACATACTGCACCCCTAAACACATTACATTCCAGACACACACTAGATCCCTTACCCAACTCTGGATCATCTACACACATACACACACTAGATCCCTATATACACTCTGAAACCGTTATAAACACACACTCACTAGATCTCCTATACACATTCTGGGTCCTTCAAACACACACTAGACTCATATATATATATATATGTATATATACACACACTAGATACCTTGTAAGCAAACACATACTACACCCCTAAACACACACTAAATCTATATATATATTCACACACACACACTATAGCCTGTATGCACACACTTGCTATATCCCCTATACACACATTCTCTACAGCCCCTAGCCACATATGCATCACATTACACCACAAACACAACACAACTAAAACCGAACCTTATTACACAATACCACACCACAATCAGCTTACTCTACACACACGCAATCCCACAAGCAGGCTCCAAACACATGCTCAATACTCTTTCCTGGCATTTTTGTCTCCTGGTATCCATTTATAGAGACACCAGAGACAAGTTGCAAGGAAACACAGTGCAAGCATGTTATTACATTTGCTTGCACTGTGCAGAACACATACAGGGCTTTTTTCTCATGCTAGAGCTCTTCAGCAGAGCTCTGCGCATGGTCTGCCCTGGAAGAGCATTGAACCAATATGCTCACTTTGAGAGGGAGAGTGTTTGTCATTGGTGATGACAAAACACACCTCCTCTGCCCCGCCCCCTTCTTAGTGGGCCGCTGTGATCAAAAAATGCCCGGGCCGAATTTTTCTCCCAGTCCGGCCCTGATCATAATGTACAATGTACTGGTTAATTTTACTAAGCTGATAATGTTATGAATTGTCTTTGTCTTTTTCAATTGTATTAAGAAAATTCAGAAATAATAAGTATAAAAAAACAAACAAACAAGTAAAATGTTACATACACTCATATAAGCACCCCGTCTTTTCAGTCTACTGTTACCTGTAGTATATTAATATTATCCCTTGTAAACTGGATTGCAACAGAGTAATACCGTTATATAGTTTGAGACTGCCACCTAGTGGATAGATGGTAAAACAACACACTCTCACATGTATTATATTAGTCCAACCGTGGTTGATAGATGGACTATCCAGTTAATATTGTGTTTATCATGAAGCAGTTTTTAATTGTAATATTGAACATCCAAGTGTTTTTTTTTTCATTATAACAGTGACTTATAATTTAATTCAGAACTGAATATAGCACTTACAGGCTCACTCCAAGCAAAAAAAGGTATTTTTTCCAGCGTTGGTGAGTACAAAACATGCATATGACAGACAGTCTGCAGTCATTCTATTTGGGTAAACAAGAAGGTAAGGGATAATAGGCAGTGAGCTAAGTTACTACTAAGATACCTTAAAATAAGGATCAAGCAGATTCTATGATATCCACACTATATATATACATCATCCAACAATGGAAAAATATGTAGTATTATTATTACTGTATTTGCTCGAATATAAGACAACCCTGATTATAAGACGACCCTCCAAACTTTGGATAGTCCTTTAGGAAAAAAACTAAAAGCCTGAATATAAGACCACCCTGTAGAAAAAAAGTTTCTTTTTTTTTTTTTTTTTTTTTTTTGCGGCTCAGATATTAAACACGCTTATTGTTTTTTTTTTTTCTGATATTGTGTTTTCAATCATCCTTGCCTAGTTTTGTTCTCTTAATTCCAGTAACTTTTCTTTATTAATTTCTTCCTTGATAAAATATACGGTATCCCCATAAATTCTTATATCTCAATTACACTACCCTTTTAATAAAACTATCAAATTTAAATGTATTACATTTTATACCTACAACCCCCCCTCCCCCCCCTAAGACGCTTTCCATCCCCAAGTATCCGTTATTTAACAAGATTTAATCCAAAAAAGGTGCATGCATGGCTAATCGCTGGTGGGTTCAGAGTTCACTTCACTTCCAGGAGTAAATAATGGTCCCTCTAAATATTGTGACCATCTGTTCCATTTTATACTATGTTTAAGGCTTCCCTCATCCTCTAATATCGTCAGCCCTTCTATTCGTCGAATCATTTCTACTTCTCCCACCCATTCCTCATAGGTAGGTATCTTCTCCTGTTTCCAGTATCTCGGAACCAGCATCTTAGCTGCGTTAAGAAACACTGGAACTAAAGATCCTCCATATATTTTCACTGATTCTTCCGTATGGTGGAGTAGGGCTGATAGAGGGTTGCTTTCAAAAGAGGTATCCAAGATCAAATGTATCGTATTGATTATTAAGTCCCAAAATGGTTTAATCAGGGGACATGTCCACCATATATGTTTAAGGTCTCCTACCCCTCTCTGACACCTCCAACATTTATCCGACCCTTTTTGATATATTTTATACAGGAAAGATGGAGTCCTATACCACCTAGTCAGAAGTTTATAGTTGTTCTCCTGAATTGCTACTGATACTGAACATTTATGGCATAAAATAAGTATCTTCTTCCATTGTTTTTCATTCAGATTCACCCCACATTCCTTTTCCCATTCACATATATAGTATGGTTTAATATTTTCACTCGGGCTGGAAATGACCTCATTCATACTAGAAATAACCCCTTTGGGCGTGTCTTTCCTCATACATAGAGATTCAAATAGGGTTAGTTCCGTAGGATAGGTCAGTGAATTTATAAAGCAATTTACTGATCTCTGTAATTGCGCATATACATATTTCTGATTAATTGTTGGTTGACTATCTCCTATAAGGGTGTTTAAAGATATTATCCCCTCCCTTTGTATAACATGTCCCAATCTGGGATATTTAACATCCAGGTTAAGCATCTTCTTCCATATAGAATAATCCTGCCCCAAGGGAAAGTCTTCATTAGCAATGAGAGACGTGAGGGGGGACAATGCTCCCCTCACTTTCCCATTATCCTTTGATATTTTTTTGAAGATCTTGACAGTAGTGCCTATGGTTGGGTGATTAGGTTTCAATACCACTCTTTGGGTGTGTTTGACCCACATGGCTACTGGGACTGGGACCGCAAGACCTCTATTTTCTAGAGTAACCCACTGTTTCCTTGCAGGTCTTGTCCATTCAATTACTCTGGCCAGATGGACTGCTTTATAGTAATTTTGAACATCTGGGAAGCCCAACCCTCCCAAATGCTTGGGTCTGGTAAGGTGTCCATATTCCAGCCTAGGGGGCTTCTTATCCCAAGCAAATTTCGTTATACACTTTCTAATGTCCCTGAAAAACTTTTCAGGTATTTGAATTGGGAGAGTCTGTAGTACATATAAAATTCTTGGTAAAAGATTCATTTTAATTACTCCAATACGCCCGAACCAAGAAATTTTCAGTTTGGACCATCTAAGTATATCTGCCTTCATTGTGGTTAATAAGGGGGGGAAATTTAACTGAAATGTTTTTTTCAGATTGCATGGTATAAGTACTCCCAAATACTTTATATATTCTCTTGCCCATTTTAGGGGGAAGGTTTTTTTAATCACTATTTCCATTTTTTGGGGGATCGAAATATTTAATATTTCTGATTTTCCGATATTAACCTTAAAGTTTGACAGTACTGTATATTCTTCCATTTCCTTTGGAAAAATATGTAATCAATACGTGAGTATCTTACATGAGGAATGGAATAAAAAGTATAATCTTTTTTATCTGGAAAGAGTATTCTCCATGCGTCTACTAATTGTTCTGCATATAGTTTACTCTTTATTTCCCTAATATCTGTATATCTCACATGTGATCTCCCTGTTGAGGAATCCAATAGCGGATCCAGTACTGTATTAAAATCTCCTCCAAGTATCGTGATCCCTTCTGCAAATTCTGCAAATTTTCCTATTAATTGATTTAAGAAGGGGCACTGGTCTTTATTTGGGGCATATATACTTCCCAAAGTGATCATAGCTTCCCCGATGTTACCCTTCACAAATACTGCCCTCCCCTCATTGTCTGACCATATTGCCTTCATTTTAAAATGTAGTTTACTAGAGAGCAGAATCGCAACCCCCTTTGCTCTACTCAATGGGGAATGTGAATAATAATATTGTTCGAATCTTTTATCATATAGTCTAGGTGTTTTATCTTTTTGGAAATGAGTTTCCTGTAGGAGAGCAATATCCGTTTTATATGCATATAAATCCCTGAATAATTTGGTTCTCTTACATGGAATATTTAGTCCCTTGACATTAAATGATATGACTGCTATGCTATGGTCTGCTTGAGACATAGAGATACATTTTTATTTATTTTTTACTCTTTTGTTCCCCCACCAGCAATTTTAGCATCACTTCATGCACTATTATACTCAAGGTTGGAAAGCGTGTCCCCTCCCATCCCCCTATATGGAACCCATAGGCATCTGGTAGATGCCGGGGAAGGAATCTCGTCCCCACCCGGCAGCCTCCCATATTTACACATGCCCTAAGTTGCCTCTGGGCTAGCCAGATCCGAACCCTACCGCGTCGCATCTGATGTATTCCCTACTCCTCTTCTTCCCCAGGGTCAGTTTTCTAATACTAAGATAAGCCCGAACTATGTCCCGAATATTGTTTTTGTATATTCCCGTTCACCGCGCGAGGCAGTCGGGGGGGGGGGGGGGGATGGGGGGAGAGGGTGCGGGAAAAAGGGCGAGAAAACACCCCCCCAAAAAAAAAAGGGGGGGGGACGACCCACCTCTTTGAGATATCCCCCTTCATACAATAACCTCCTATGTACTTTTCCCTTTTCCTTTCCCCTTGTAAAAAAAAAAAAAAAAAACCCCATAGAAAAAAATAAATAAAAAAAGTTTAACTTGTACATATTCACATGTAAATTGCTTTTTAATATTTAATAAAAATTATGATATTAAACAAGTGCATTTCTTGTTTTTATGTGCCTCTCTCTCCCTCCCCCCAGCTTTGTCTCTCTCTCTCCCCCCTTCCCCCCAGCATTGTCTCACTCTCTCCCCCCAGTGTTATCTCTCCCCCTCCCTCGCACGTTGTCTCTCCCTCCCCCCAAACTTTTCTCTCTCTCCCCCCCAAACTTTTCTCTCTCTCTCTCCACCTCTCTCCCTCCTTTTCTCTCTCTCTCCCCCTCCCTCTCACCCTGTCTCTCTCCCCCTCCCTCTCACCTTGTCTCTCTCCCCCCTCCCTCTCACCTTGTCTTTCTCCCCCCTCCCCTTGTCTCTCTCTGCCCCCCTCCCCCTGTCTCTCTCTGACCCCCTCCCTCCCCCTCACCTTGTTTCTCTTTCCCTCCCTCCCCCTCACTTTGTTTCTCTTTCCCTGGTGGCTAGTGGGGGCAGCCGGGGGATGTCTGCACGATCCTCCATGCTGCCTGACACTTCCGTCTATTATGACAGACAGCCGGTGCGTCATAATAGACGGAAGTGTCGGGCAACATGGAGGATGTCTGCACAATTGTGCAGACATCCCCCGGCTGCCCAAATATCCCTGGTGTCTAGTGGGGGCAGCCGGAGGATGTCTGCACGATACGCGCAGACATCCTCCGCTGCTGCCCAGCACTTCCGCCGGGACCTCTATGATGAAGCCGGAAGGACCCGCCTTCATCACAGAAGTCCCGATGGACGTGCCGGGCAGCAGCCATATCATATAATTTACTATAAAAAAAGAATCACAGCAACAGAGCAATGGACACAGAAGCATATTAGAGGGACACGCTCCGTGATTGCGGTGCCCTGGGGCGGGGGGGATTTGGTGACTTCCATTGTCACAAAGGGGTTACCGTATAAACATATACAACTTCCTAAAATGGTTGGGAAGACAAGTTGCCGACCAGACCGGGCTCCCTTCCCATGTACTGTCAAAAATACATGCCAGTTTATCCTCACAATCATTTTTTCACTTGTGCGCTTATAGTAGAAGCATAAGTGAAAAAAAAAGTTTAGTTGTCCTTTATAATAAATTTTGGGGAAAAGCTTTTCAATGCCAGCCCCCTCTAGTGGCTAACAAGCAGGCTACAGGCAAGACATGCTAATAGAGAAGTCTAGTCTGTAATGGTGCAAGTACCAAAAAAAACAGTGATGCCCCTCCCGAGTAGGTACCATCCTATAGGGCAGGCTATTTTAGCACTGTGTTCTCGGTCAGATGAAACATTTTGTACAGAGCATAAAAGAGAATTACAGACTACACAGAGAGACAGATCAATAAAGGTAGAGAGTCTTGCTTGTAAGCTTACACAACAGGAGACATATATGGTGATGACATTTATTTTTTGCTTGGCCCATATAACTTTTAAATGCTGCTCTACAGACTGTAGAATTCCAGAGGTGGGTGACCAGATCTCCTGCTTTAAGGGAATACTTTCCAGACCAATACCATTGCCAATGGCCTAAATGTGCCCTGGGAAATGTCCTCTGATTAATTCTGCATATGGTTAGTTGCTTAAACAGTTGCACACTACAAACTTCTAGCCACAGCTCAGTGATAGACCATCAATGTTAGCATTCTGTGTTTTATAAAAGGCATTTGAGGACTAATGTGATATATGTGCATCTTGTATCTGCATATATTTAGTTTCTTTCTACATATTTAGATGTGTTACAGTAAAATGAAAGAAAAAAATTCAAGAGCAATGGAATTGTTACAAGTGTGACCAAGGTCCCAGCTTTAATTACGCATGCAGACGAATAGTACACAAACGGACCTAGGTACCATATGTAACAATTCCGTTGTGTTAGTTTTTTTCTTTCATTTTCAGTGAATATACACCATGTGGAGCCAGTGGCTTTAACTACCTCCAGCTGTAAGGGACATCCTTTTATTTATCCTTTGGTACAGTGACTACTACCTCACGTCATTTTTTTCTATTCAGATATGTTACACTGCATTGGACGTACTTCCCGGGTTATACGTGAGAGATATAGCAAAATACCATTAAATTATAAAAATGTTTGCTTCATGGTTATAATCAATAAAATCTAGACCAGTTTCCCCTCTTCATTTTACCCTATGCAGGGGAGATGTGGGCAACCTGCAAACTGCCCTCTGCCTGATGAACAAAATTAACAAGGGCAAAGTTAGCTTGAAATTAGTTTTGAGGTTAATTTTTACAGTGCACTTACCCTTGTTGCCCTCTATTAACCCAATGAACGCCACGACGAAAGCAAAACGCTTGTAAGATGCCAGTACAGCCCTTCACAGTTAATATGGATCACATTATGCAGTCCATGTACGTGCCCACCTTGGTCATGTGACAAACAGAGGCCATGTCTGAGGAGCCCACTGCCTTAGGTAATACTTGACTAATCCACAAACAATAGTGGCAGACCTGTAGAGTTAAACATTAAAGGTGCTTTGTTGACTCAGAAAGTAAGAGGTGCAGAGAATAAAGGATGTGTAGAAAAAGGTGCTGCTGGTAGAGTCTAGTCATAAGCGCATGCCATTCTTTATATTGCAATATATTTACTATATTAATATAGTAACTAAGAGATATATTGAATCAAGATGGAGGCAGAGCAAGTGATAATTATTTCATATATGGATGTTAAAAAAAAACTATACAGAGGTGCTATCTGCCTTCAAAAATAAGCTTTCAACTGTCTTTGTGCATAAATTCCAAATAATGCCTTATGTTTAGTGTGGAGCGGACACCTGGATGTTCGGGTTCGGCGGGTTCGGCCGAACTTCGGAAAAAAGTCCGGGTTCGGGGTCGAACTTGACCCCGAACTTGACCCCGAACCGGACCCGACTTTCGGCTTATGGAATACATGTAATACTATTGGCTTTCTATAAACCGAACTAGAGTCCCCATTCATAAGAATTTCTTATGAATGGGGACTCTAGTTCGGTTTATAGAAAGCCAATAGTATTACATGTATTCTATAAGCCGAAAGTCTATAAACCGAAAGACTTTCTTTTTATAGAATAGCAATAGCATTACATGTATTCTATAAAACGAAAGTCTATAAACCGAATGTCTTTCGGTTTATAGACTTTCGGTTTATAGCCGAACCCCGAACTCCAACACGGACATACAGTGAAATGTCCGTGTTTCAGTTCTGGGGTCCGAACACCGTAATGTTCAGTACGAACCCGAACAGTGCGGTTCGAGTTCGCTCAACACTACTTATGTTCCATGAGCTGGCTGTGTCCATTGTTTTCCAGGTCTCTCAGTTATCATTAGATGCAGCAACATGACATGAAGAATTTGGGAAAATTACATATTTTGAAAGTAGAGCATTACATGACAACACCAGACCCTACCATGTTGGTTGAGGCAGTTGAAAAGAAGGCAAGGGTGCTAATCCATCATTTTATCAAATTATCAGAAGCAAACAAACATTGTACTAATTCCACTATGATTTTCACGTTATATATCTTTGTGTTAGCATGCACAATATAGCTGGTGTGCCTCATTTCTTTAATCAGACATGGATTAGCAGAATTGGAAGCAAATTAAAAGAAAATGTGTCCCAACGTATATCCCAATGTCCTACTGGTAAACAGATTATGCTGTGTTCATTATATGCCTAAAGATAGCAAGGTGTGATGTTTAATTATGTTAAATCAAGGTGTTAACTGATTTCGAGTGGGTTTTTTTTTTTGAGTCATACCCTTTCCTGGTTGATGATACATTGGTTTTGCCTGGTGCCTGTAGTAAAGTGCTGAGTATTCCAGACCTATTTGGAGTTAAAGTATAAGGAGCTTTGATGGAGGTACCTAGCCGGGGGACCAGGGAGTCGGTCAGACATTTCATTATCATTCTGCTAACAAACATGTAGATTATACTTGAACAGGTTTTATTTTCTACATTCGCAGTGTAAACATCAGTGTTTAGATGATGAAGTTTTTTTTTAAGGTGCCTATGGGTTTTGTGTAGGCTTCCTAGGATAGTAGACCTGCTCATATGTTATACACATGTGCCTGTATCGGTTTCCTGCCGTTAGGTATATAGCTTGAGGCTTCTTCTAACCATAGTCAGCCTGAGCCTGGATAATCACAAGGTTTAGTCTCTCTGAGGTACTAAACACATTTTTGCTTTTGTTTCCATGGTGATGTTTGTCTGCTCCCATTTCAATTAAGGGAGCAGGTTGAATTACAAAAGATATACAGGGCCATCCTCTGTATAAACTCAGACTGAAATTCCATAGGGATGTAATTATGTCTGAGACGTTACTTATTTTTCTAATTGTCCCTTGGTCTGTTTATTCTAATCATGTATACACTGTGCTGTGACATTTGTACCATGTTATGTTCACTGATGTTTGCATAATATTATTTCCTTAATGAGTCAGTTGCTGTAATATTGACAATACTAATTGTCTTTCACCAACATATTGTAATGTACGATGGCAATGACTATCTAGTAGATAAAAAGGCATCTAGATAATGGTGGGCTACCACAGAATCTTTTATAAACTCCCCACTGCTCTGTGTCCTACAGCTTCCACACCCACAAAAATGGCCAATACTGGCCACCTTACTGATTGTCTACTTTATTAAGCTGGCATTTTATTTCTGTTTTGCCCTGTGCTCCTCAATGGGTCACAGTGCCAATATATCACATGCACACTTGGCACTCTTTCAGGGTATGGGGCAGAGCAGACTGGATCAGAGAAGGTGAATGTCTGACAAGTACTTGAACCTTGCCCAGTATATACTTACATAACTAGAAAGTCAGCAGTCATGTATATACTGTAGAGACAAACGACAAGCTCAGCGCACAGACATTTTTCTTTCCCTGCTTATATAAAGCATTGTCTCACTTTCATCCGTGTGCTTGATGCGGGGGCAGAACCAAAATTGTTGATGGTTCACATTTACTAGACCCCGTGTTGATTTAATGATATTCTATGGGTCTTTGTGGACCTTGCCACTTGTACAGACATTACCTCTGCCCTTGAGACCCATGAAAGCATGCATGAACAAGCCAAAGAAATAGGGTCATACTCTAGTATGTATTGTTATAATTATTATTTGTTCTAAAACCATGCATGTATTTGTCTTCCAAATTCGAGTCTCATTATGTCATAAACTATTATATTTCTTGACATTATGAAATGACAAGTGGATATTCTCACCTCTAACTAGTATAACTATAGTTCAGTATCATCGCAGGTTATGCTATGTTTGGACCAAACCTGTTGAAAGGTCGCTACTGAGGCTCAATAGTTTTGATTATTACATTTATGTTGCCCATATTATTGTATTTTACAGGCATCTTTGAAAAAAAAAGTCGATACCATTCAGTGACCCGTCTCTTTTTAGAAATAGCTCAAGGCACTTTGAAAGCTGGTGGTATAATTGACTGCTCCAATTTCCTTTTGCACTGAGCTAAGAAACTGATGGAGCGTTCAGTGCTGCGTGTCTTGGTGTCACTTAATTAACATCTCTTGAGGGTTCGATACACCGCTCTTTCAGAGCTTCCTTAATTAACTCTGTGCCATCAGCAATCATGTGGCAGAATAAATAAATACCTTTCTGTGTGTATATAGAACACATACTATATAATTGTATCCATACCTATTTTTTTTATGCATAATCATCTTTACTGGTGAATAAATACTGTTTATTCAGGTTTTAAAGAAAGAAAAAAAGAAAAGAAAGGAAGAATAAAGAAGGGGGGAAAAAGTCATTTTTTTTGCTATTCACTTGTTAATTCTCCACCATTCACTTTTTTGTGAACCCCAAAGAGAGGTCAGCTGCATGTGGATTATTCGCTTGTGTATAGCTCACAGTGCAAATTTGTGAGATGATCAGTCTCACCCCAAAGATCTAATGGGGAGGATTTCTTCAATAGATATTATCTAAAAATGAACAATGGCATTGTTTTGTATATATATATATATATATATATATTTACACACATGTGTATTGCAAGACAGATATACTTATGTGCCTCCAAAAAAATTGTTAATATATGTCCCAGGATCTCACATTGTGTATTGTAGTACTGATAGGAAGTAGGTTACCAACACTTGTTCAAGGGAAGAAATAGACTGATCACTTATTTGTTTACATTCTCTCCAGATTGACAGTGTTTTTTTAAGAAACCATATAAGACTAAAGACAAAACAGGAAGTGGTATCCTAAAAATACTGAGTACAGCAAAAATATCCTTTTTGACCGCTTGTCACAAACTCAGTGAGGATGTTTGTCACCTCCATCAGGAGTTCCTGTGATAGCACTCCTAGGAGCAAAAATGTGGACTTGGAAAAACGTAACCAGTGTATTCCTTTTTTTATGAGCATTTATACATTATATGTTATATCTGCATGTTTGCATATGTACAGGTGATACTCGAAAAATTAGAATATCGTGCAAAAGTTCATTTATTTCAGTAATGCAACGTAAAAGGGGAAACTGATATATGAGATAGTGCATTACATGCAAATCAAGATAGTTCAAGCCGTGATTTGTCATTAGTGTGATGATTATGGCTTACAGCTCATGAAAACCAAAATCCACAATCTCAGTAAATTAGAATATTACATGCAATCAATAAAACAAGGAGTGTACATAGAACAATATCGGACCTCTGAAAAGTATAAGCATGAATATGGACTCAGCACTTGGTTTGGGCCCATTTTTGCAGCAATTACTGCCTCAATGTGGCGTGGCATGGAAGATATCAGCCTGTGACACTGCTGAGGTGTTATGGAAGACCAGGATGCTTCAATAGCGGCCTTTGGCTCTTCTGCATTGTTTGGTCTCATGTCTCTCATCTTTTTCTTAGCAATGCCCCATAGATTCTCTATGGGGTTCAGGTCAGGCGAGTTTGCTGGCCAATCAAGCACAGTAATACCATGGTCATTGAACCAGGCTTTGGTGCTTTTGGCAGTGTGGGCAGGTGTCAAGTCCTGCTTAAAATGAAGTCAGCATCCCCATAAAGCTCGTCTGTGGAAGGAAACATGAAGTGCTCCAAAATCTCCTGGTAGACGGCTGCGTTGACCCTGGACTTAATGAAGCACAGTGGACCAACACCAACATATGACATGGCTCCCCAAATCAACACAGACTGTGGAAACTTCACACTGGACTTCAAGCATCTTGCAGTGTGTGCCTCTCCATTCTTCTTCCAGACTCTGGGTCCTTGGTTTCAAAATGAAATGAAAAAGTTGATCTCATCAGAAAAGAGGACTTGGACCACTGACCAACAGACCAGGTCTGTTTTTCTTTAGCACAGGTAAGACGCTTCTGACGCTGTTTGTTTTTCAGGAGCAGCTTGACAAGAGGAATACGACATCTGAAGCCCATGCCCAGGATCCGTCTGTGTGTCGTGGCTCTTGATGCACTGACTCCAGCCTCAGTCCACTCCTTGTGAAAGTCCCCAACACATTTAAATGGCCTTTTCCTGACAATCCTCTCCAAGCTGCAGTCATCCCTGCTGCTTGTGCACCTTTTTCTTACACATTTTTCCCTTCCACATGAATTTATATTAATGTGCTTTGATACAGCACTTTGGGAACATCCAACTTCCTTCGCAATTACACTTTGAGGCTTTCCCTCCTGATGGAGGGTGTCAATGATGGTTTTCTGCACAATTGTCAGGTCAGCAGTCTTCCCCATGATTGTGATTCCTACTGAACCAGACTGAGAGAGTATTTAAAGGCTCAGAAATTCTTTGCAGGTTTTATGGCTTACTTAGCTGATTAGAGTGGGACACTGTGAGCCTAGAATATTGCACCTTTTCACAATATTCTAATTTACTGAGATTGTGGGTTTGGGGTTTTCATGAGCTGTAAGCCATAATCATCGCCCTTATGACAAATCAAGCTTGAACTATCTTGCTTTGCATGTAATGCGTCCATCTCATATATCAGTTTCCCCTTTTACGCTGCATTACTGAAATAAATGAACTTTTGCACGATATTCTAATTTTTCGAGTATCACCTGTACAGTGTTTGCGTGTTTAAGCATATTTAGCTTCTGCCCTGCCTATCTGTGAAAATCATTAGTGTACAATTGTACACTCAGAATTATTCATGTTCAGCACCACATTGAGCTTTCATGTAGGTAATGCTGTACACACATACATTCAGTGCGACATGCATGGGATCATTCAATGAGTATCGAAGTGCCTCTGACATCACCAGTGGTAAACAAGGATGCCAGTGTCCAAATCAAAGGCCTGTGAACGTCGACAGAAATTCAAAGTCCAGTAAAAGCAAGGCCTTATATTACATCACAAAGTCCAGTAAATGTCCACAGATGGGCCTAATATTACATTACAAAGTCCAGCAAATGTCTACAGATAGGCCTTATATTACATCACAAAGACCAGCAAATGTCCACAGATAGCTCTAATATTACATCACAAAGTCCAGCAAATGTCCACAGATAGGCAGTGATATCCCGAGGGGGGTGCGGGGGGTGCGGACCGCACCGGGTGACACCACCAGCGGGGGTGACACCTTTGCTGCCGGCATCCCTCCGCAGCGCATCGCTGAACTATTTAAATTTTTTTCTGGAAGCCGCATTTGCTGGATTCGGCTGCCGGAAAATAAATAAATAATTCAATGACATCACATCCAGTGGCTGTGTTTCCCTCTTCCATGCAGGAGGGAAGACTGAACGGAGGAGACGGCAGAAGCAGAGACAGAGCAGCAAATAAGGTAAGTACTGGGGAAAGGGGGGGGGGGGGATATTGAGTGGTTAAATGCTGGCATATTGAGGGGTTACATCCTGGTATATTGAGTGACAAATCCTGGCATATTGAGTGACAAATCCTGGCAATTTGAGGGGTTAAATCCTGGCATATTGAGGGGTTAAATCCTGGCATATTGAGTGACAGATCCTGGCATTTGATGGGTTAAATCCTGGCATATATTAAGGGGTTACATCCTGTTATATTGAGTGACACATCCTGGCATATTGAGGGGTTAAATCCTGGCATGTTGAGGGGTTAAATGCTGGCATATTGAGGGGTTAAATCCTGGCATATTGAGTGACAAATCCTGGCATAATGAGGGGTTAAATCCTGGCATATTGAGTGACAAATTCTGGCATATTTAGGGGTTAAATCCTGGCATATTGAGGGGTTAAATCCTGGCATATTGAGTGTGGTGGAACCAACCTCGCCACTATGTTCTGGAGAAGCCTGGTTGCTCGCCTGCTGCCTCTGGACTATGGGCCCATGGTAAAAGCTTGTATTTTCCCCTGCAGAAAGGCTTGTTCGTGCCTTTCTGCCTGGGTGTTCGGTAGATTGAATCTACCGAACCAACTCACGAATGAACGGACCACCTGGGTAATGGATGTGCCTTAACACTGTACGTTAATATTGTTAGTTAGTTATATTCTGTTAGTGTATTGGTTTATGTGTAATGTTTAATTCTGTGAGTAGACCACTCTGAAGGTTTATAATGTGACAGTGACACTAATAGTTTACTCCAACATCCATTGTTCTGTTTTAACTGGATTAACTGGTAAACTGATTATGTTGTGTACATTACTGTGTGTATTGTAAATAGGTCTACTCACTCTATGTTAATTCCTATTTGTTTTGCAGTCTGAATGTCTAATGTTTTCCTAGTCCCAGTTAGTTGGAGAACTATGTTTAGTTCCACCCCCCCCCCCCCCCCCCATTGTATACTAATGTCTGTGATGTCATGTGTATGTCTTTATATAAGTCTGTGTTGTTACACAAACAAAGGGAGTTCTTCTTCTTGCTGTACCTAACTGCTAGATGTCCTGTCTATTTGGGTACGAAGAGCAAGGGTCCAGGAAAGACTTGCTGGGTGAATGCTAAGCTGTAATTGGGGGCTAAGGAAGTGATTTCCCACAACGGACAGAGGGGTTAAATCCTGGCATATTGAGTGACAAATCCTGTCATATTGAGGGGTTAAATCCTGGCATATTGAGGGGTTAAATCCTGGCATATTGAGAGGTGAAATCCTGGCAAACTGAGGGGTTAAATCCTGGCATATTTAGTGACGAATACTGGCATATTAATGGGAAAACTGGTTTATTTTAATTGGCAAAGTGATGCTGTGGCATGTTCTGTGGGGCAAAATAACATGTACTATGAGGAAAGTGACACTGGCTAGTTCTGTGGGGCAAAGTGACACTGTGGCATGCCAAATCGTGCAGGTGCAATAAGAGTGCAAGCCAAGTGCTGTGGGTGCAATATAGTTGCATGGCAAGTTCTGTGGATACTGTATGGTGCTGTGTTAAGTAATTTAGGTGCAATGTGGGTGCAGAGGAAGGGAATAAAAACAAGGAATGCAATTTTTCAATAACATTTTTATTACATATGAAATTAGTTGAATTCAATATTAAAAAATTCAAATAAGTATAAATGCAACTAGTTATAGTGAGATGTCTGTGTGTATAGATATATATTGTTTTAGAATTGTACAATTGTCACCTCGTGGGGCTGCTGTGTGTGTCATAATTCATGGCAGTCCCATGTGTGGCATATTTATTGGGCCCTGTATGTGGCATAATTAAGGGGCTCTTTTGTGTGGCATAATTATGGGACACTTGTGTGTGGCATAATTAAGGGGCGTCTGTGTGGCATAAATATTGGGGCTCTGGTGTGGCATAATTTATGGGGCTCTGGTGTGGCATAATTTATGGGGGCTCTTGTGTGTGTCATAGTTAATGGGCTCCTGTGTGTGACATAATTTGTGGGGCTCCTGTATGTGGCATATTTAATGGGCCATCTGTCTGGCATTACTAAGGAATCTGTTTAGCATGGTATTGGAGGAAATCCAGGGGGGTGACACCATGAGTTACCGCACCGGGTGACACCAACCCTAGTGACGCCTCTGCAGATAGGCCTAATATTACATCACAAAGTCCAGCATATGTCCACAGATAGGCCTAATATTACATCACAAAGTCCAGCATATGTCCACAGATAGGCCTAATATTACACCACAAAGTCCAGCAAATGTCCACAGATAGGACTATTACATCACAAAGTACAGCAAATGTCACAGATAGGCCTTATATTAAATCACAAAGACCAGCAAATGTCCACAGATAGCCTTAATATTACATCACGAAGTCTAGCAAATGTTCACAGATAGGCCTAATATTACATCACAAAGTCCAGCAAATGTCCACAGATAGTCCTAATGTTACTTCACAAAGTCCAGCAAATGTCCACAGATAGGCCTTATATTACATCCCAAAATCCAGCAAATTTCCACAGATAGGCTTTATATTACATCACAAAGCCCAGGAAATGTCCACAGATAGGCCTAATATTACATCACAAAGTGCAGCAAATTTCCACAGATAGGCTTTATATTACATCACAAAGCCCAGGAAATGTCCACAGATAGGCCTAATATTACATCACAAAGTGCAGCAAATATCCACAGATAGTCCTAATATTACTTCACAAAGTCCTGCAAATGTCCACAGATAGGCCTAATATTACATCACAAAGTCCAGCAAATGTCCACAGATAGGCCTTATATTACATCACAAAGCCCAGCAAATGTCCACAGATAGCCTTAATAGTACATCACGAAGTCCAGCAAATGTTCACAGATAGGGCTAATATTACATCACAAAGTCCAGCAAATGTCCACAGATAGTCCTAATGTTACTTCACAAAGTCCAGCAAATGTCCACAGATAGGCCTAATATTACTTCACAAAGTCCAGCAAACGTCTACAGATAGGCCTTATATTACATCACAAAGTCCAGCAAATTTACACAGATAGGCCTTATATTACATCACAAAGCCCAGCAAATGTCCACAAATAGGCCTTATATTACATCACAAAGCCCAGCAAATGTCCACAGATAGGCCTTATATTACATCACAAAGACCAGTGGTGAGTGTAGTGGCAGGGTCGATTGCTTCAAGCTCATTTGTAGCTGAATATTGCCTTCCCACTAACGTACTTGCTGTGTTATCCATTTGGAACGTATTTTCTTCAGGGGCAATCAGTCTTAAGCCTGACTAAGTATCAAGGTATATGTTGTGGCTAGCAATCACTGCTCTATAAGGTACTGTGGCAACTCTGACATTCCCTGGAAAGTCTCTCCATGTTTTGCTTGTGCTGCCCTAACTCTGTCCTTTAGGAGCAGTGTGTTAAGGGGCAGATTCACTTCCGTGGAAGGGATTTTCAGTGCAGCTTTGAGACTCTGCCTCATTTTAAATTGGATGGAAAATCAATGTTAACATATTTGCCATCATATGAATCTAGCATTTGACGTAAATATGTTTTTCTGATCATTGTTGATTATAGTTCCATATGGCCAGACATATCTGTGATGGCATCTTCTTCAGCTGACAGTACTATTCAAAGCCTGCTGGAAATATTCAGTGAAATTGTAGAACAGCTTGTGAGTAACAAACCGGTTGTCACATATTAATTTAGAGAGTCTTCTCTACACACATTATACCATATTAGTTTCCATAGAAAACAAAATATATATATAGCAATTTGGGTCTAGTCAATACGCACCGATCCAATCTGAATTGGATTTGGATCGGGCGCAGTAGCCAAATCAAAGGTATCCCCGAAATACGGGTACTCAATATTCCTCAATATTAGGGACATTCAGAAACCAATTCATCGGAGACCTTTAGGTTGGGGCAATTTTGCTATTAAAACCATAGGTTTTCGGCTACCCAACATTTGACGATCAACCCCAAATACAGTTTGGATTTGGGGAGGATAGCCGCATTTCTGGCATTTCAATTCTCCAGATCTAATCTGGAAAATTGAAAATAAAAAAGTTAAAAATGATAAAAAAAATATAGCCCTGCCCGATAAATAAAAAAATACCACACCCGTAATGATTAATTAGTAGCCCTGGCACCCTAATAATAAACACAGCTGATAACAGGCAAAACGCTTCAAAGCCCCCATAATACAGAGGAGGGGCCAGGGCAAGCATATATAAAATGCACTGGAGGCCCTTGCTGGGGTACAAAGCCTTGCAAAATGCCTCAGGATTAACAAATAAAGATAACTTCCCAGGCTCTTGGGTTGGGCAAATGTCCCCAAAACAAAATAAATGAATAACCCCCATGGAATCTGGGGCCCTCAAACTCACCCCTACCATTGGTTGTTTTTCAAAACAGTCAGCCAATCAAGTGGCTTTTTTCTTAAAAGGAAATGCCTGCTTTAAGAGAAGAGACTTCATTCTTCATCCATCCTTTTATTTTTGGGGTAGGCCCTTTCTCTGGGTCATAAATGAGCACTCAAGGCTATCGCATATTACCACTGGACTTCAGGAACAGATAATTATTTTATTCTTCCAGCCATCCCCGTCACCGAAAGACCCAATCTCCCTAATCCATGGGACACTGGAGTTTTGCAACCTGTAGCTACTTTTGATGGAGTTTTCTATACCTTTTATTCTGAAACTGGCAAGGCTCCAAGTTCACATTATGTGAAGAAGAGTATTCTATACTACTTATATTGTTGAATACACAAGCTCTGTTTAATTAAGCTTCATATGCCTCTCATCGTTGGTTTCCCATGTCTGCACTGCATCCACAGTATAATCTACTACCTAGAAAATTCCCTACACTTGACAACTAAAGTCAAATGTACCAGCATCAGTTCATATGTGGCAGAGAGAACAGCTTTGAACTAGTATTTGTTATAGGAAGATCTGACTTTGTAACTTACTACTTCAGTACTGACATAGGTTTAGATCAGCTTAGTGCCTAGGTGTCCAACAATTGCCCTCCAACTGAAGTACTGCTACCTTGATTCCCTGCAATTATTATATGTTGCTGTATTAAGGCCCTAGGCACTGGGCTAATCTAAACTAACTGGGAAAGGACACAAGTCAACAGGGTAAACATGCAAGTATCCTTCACAATACACCCGTGGAACCATGGTATCACAGATTTCAGATCTCCATGTTTCTAGGGGACCCCAGAGCTCCCCCTCTCCTGCCGCACAGTGAAAACATGCACCAGTGTGTGATGCCATATACTGGTATGTAGTTCCGCCCATGCAACATGTCATGCACTTCTTCTGTCCATCTGTGTCAGTCACACATCCCAAACCATCTGAATCCTATTTAATAACAATTTGCCATCACGCCTACATGATCACATTGAACCGTCTAAGCTATCAAATAGGTCTGTGAATGCTCAGTTAGTTTCCCATTAGTACAGCAATTTGATTTACAATTTTAATGTAAAACAAAATGGGTTCTGATTCTCTTCCCTTTCAGAATTTGTTAACTTGATTTATCAATATGTAAATGTAACTAGTGCTGCTAGCCTTACCTGACCTGAACATGGAAAGAACACATATTAAATATAGGAGTTAATTTGATAATACATGGGAAAGTAGTCTAATTATATTTTAGTGTCTGTGTCCATTACATGTCTATTACTTGTCCTCATGTCTATAAAATCCCTGTTATATTTGAGTAATACTTATGAGGTTTTAATATTGTATGCCCAGCCACAGGCACTTATATACCTTTTAATACATCGCTCCTGTAGCTCTCACCCCAAAATAGATATAATTGAACATATTCTACTGACAGATCAATATAGACATTGCATTAACATTTATTTATATAGTGCCAACAATTCACATAGAGCTTGGTAGAGAGCATAGAGGGGGACAAAACACTAAGTTAGACAAACAAGAATAGACTGGTACATGAGATAAAGAGCCCTTCTCTAAAGCTTACAATCTCAAGACCTGTGCAATACTGTCATAGGAACCTGGGACTGACCAATATCTTCTTATTCAGAACAGAACCACAACCAGAATAACAAATCTACATGAACCCCTCTACTACTAGAGGAACTAAACTGACATGTTCTCTTGTCGGCTGTCTGGGTAACAGTGATATGTTTCCTTAGTCTACTCATTTCCATTCATTTTTGCCCACTTACTTACTATTACTGTACTCAACCTAACCCTGTCTATTCTCTATTGCTTCATGTTACAATATTAGGATAGAGAATAAGGGAGAGATTAAGGGTTCTGTACTAGTACTTGTTTGGGATGTAAATCGGTCATATGTGAGTACTAAGCGGGATAAAATGCTAGTGCTAGTTGTAAAGGAAGATGCAAAATGGAAACATACAGATGTAAATATGCAATAAATACAGTGTACCTTCTAAACTACGATAAAAAAAAACCCATTATAGGCATTGCTGATCAACACTGTGCTCTTCACCTGATTCTGTGGATTGAATATGGGCCCAGAGAGTATCTCGAGGTCTGTATTTCTTGGGCAAATGTTCCTAGTAGTTTTTAATCTCCCATTTTTTACAGAAATGAAGAAGACTGTGAGGTCTCAGTAATCATTAATCCTGCTACTGAACAATATCAGACCTAGAGAATTAATTAATCTCAGCTTGACACAGAAAAATCCAAAATATGCCAGGGAACAAAAAACACTATGCACCATTATCTGCCATCATGGAGGGATTCTGATCGATAAATCAAGCACAGGATAGATGGATGTAAGTTTCCAACTTGCCATACAAATAATACAATTGCCGACAAAAAATGAATTTTTGTTTAACTGAATGATTGGATTTTGGATAGAAATGCCTTAGTGAAAGGATACAAACAAAGTGACTTTTTGAGCCCCATCTGCTCTGCAAGAGAATGGCAAGTTGTTTCATGGGTGAGCTTTTGCTTCATCCTAAGATGTTGGCCAACATGTTTGTCCCCTGATACAGCTATCACTCAGCCATCCAGTTGGGTGATAGTGCTGACCCTCAACCATGGGCTGACGCTCCGCTACTATAAGACCTTCCTTAAAGACACTTAGTAGACACATGCAATTCACTGTTGCAAAACCACCCCCTACACCAACACACAACGTGGATATAAAGCTACTAACAAAAATCCTGGCATTACGGTTAGCACCTAGACTCCCTGGACTGGTACATTCTGTTCAAACAGGATTCATACCAGGCAAAGAGGCCAAAGACAATACTGCAAAAATCCTCAACATCATTCACTATGCCCAACACACTAATTCCCGCATGTTACTCCTCTCGACTGATGCAGAAAAAGCGTTTGAGTAGATTGGAGGTATCTGTTGGAAACTGTTGGAATCAAGCTAATGGGCAAATCCTGAAATGGATCATAACACTTTACACCAATCCCACCGAACAAGTGACATTAAATGGACTCTTGTTACAGCCTTTTCATATCTCAAATGGGATACGTCAGGGCTTTCCCCTCTCACCCCTACTATTCGTCCTATCACTGGAACCGCTATTGAATGCCATCAGGGCAACCCCAGATATTACAGGGATTACAATAGGCCACGATCACTACAAAACTGCTGCATTAGCAGATGACATGATGTTCGCTATCACAAACCCTTATATTCCTATCACTACAGAGTGAAATCACGGTGTATGGACACTCTTCAAAACTTAAAATAAACACCAGCAAGTCAGAAATTCTAAATATATATACCTGGGCATACAAATTACACCACAGACTCACCACTTATACTGTGCTAACTTTCAGCCAACCCTTAATAAATTTATATATCCCAAAAGCTGGGCATACCCCCACATCACTTGGATAGGGAGAATCAATGTAGTGAAAATCAACCTACTACCATGCTTGCTCTATGTTTTCCAAACGGTTCCGATAGTACTCCCATTATCCTTTTTTATTTCAATACTGACGGCTATTTTGAAATATGTTTGGAATGGCAAGAGCAAGACACACACAGTTGATTCTTCCTAAACACAAAAGTGGTCTGGCACTGACATTACCAAGCATGTCACCTCCTCTGTATACTTGAATGGTCACAGTCTACGGCAAATAAGCAATGGGTCCACATAGATAGGGCTCAGACCAAGGAGAGGTTAATACCATCTATTTGGATACCTCCGCACAACCGTGACCCTTCTCTAAAGGACCACCCTTACATTCAAGCAACTATGCAAGTGTGGAACACCACAAACCTGAAATACACCTTGACCTCGTACCTCTCCCCTATGACCCCCACCTATCACAACCCTGACTTCACGTCTGGATTCTGAGTCATATCTAGCCCTACTTCCTTACCTGTGGCCCCCAGGAATTTGCCTACAAACTTTTGACACAGTGGTACATGACCCCGGCATGCATACGGCAACACCACCACATGATGGCCTCTGCTGGCGCTGCCGGATGGGAAAAGGGACCCTGCTCCACATTCTTGCACCTGATGCTACACCACTCCTCCCTGACTGTGTCCCAATACAAAAAACGCTATTGCCCACACTGTTGGCTGCAGCGAATGCCCTCATATCATTACACTGGAAGTCAGACGTTACTCCCACAACACGAGCGTGGGTTGATAAAGTGGAAGGCCCTAGATGGATGGTGGCGCTAGCTGCTGACACAGTGCAGCTTACTGCCAAGTATACTGAAAAATGGTTCTACTGGTGACAGTTTTTCGAGGACCCCATCTTCCAAACTTACATCCGCTAACACTGAAACAGATGCCCATATGACACAACCCCCTTCTCTTCGATCGCCAATGTTCACAATAACTGCATTGGGGACTGAAATGGGGGGAGGGAGAGAAAAGACAAACGGGGGACAGGAAAAAAAAAAGCCACCCATATTACCCTAGCGACCCCTCAACTCTTCTCTACCCCACCCCCCTCACCAGGTTATTGCGGAGAATTATGGCTCGGCCATTACTACTCCAGAATGCTCACTATGCGAGACTTACTTGTATGATCTTCTGTTCTTGAAAGCTTGTCCCCTTTGTTTTCCCCATACACCCCTTGCCCCTCCTGTCCCTCCTTTCTTCATTATGTACCCCGATCCCCCCCCCCCCCCCATTTACATGTTCTATTATCTATGGAAAATTCAGAAAATCCTCAATAAACATTGATTGAAACACAAATTCATGTCTGAGCTACCTCACTAGCATGAAATTCATGTTTTCCTGTCCCACTGATGACTTTGAAAGCAATATTTTGGCCCTGAAAATTGGCACACATTGAGTCAACTCTTAAATATTAGTTAATGTCTGCTGACAGCTTTCACTTTATAGACAAATGGGGTGGTGCAAATTGCCACCCCTGTCAAAGTGCCATCATTGTCCCACGAACCCACTGGGACCGATTTAAAGGCTGGCTCTGATAATCTGTATCAGTTTATCTCTATATGTTCATTTGACGTCATAGTACTTGTGTTTGCTATCAAGCACTAAATGAATGTTAATGCAATGTAATGTTATTTCTATTGTATAATTTTCTAACATGGGTCTTGAGAAAATTGTGTTTTGAGGTATTTTGTACTCTTCCCTTAATCTCCAAGTGTTTATTTCATATGTTATAACATTCTATATAGCCTAATGTATATGGACCTCTGTGTTGCATGGACTATATAGGTACCTCCCCCTTGCTACAATAAAAACCTCCAGCTTTCGGTGAAGGCTTTCCATGAGATTTTGGAGCATGTCATGAAGCATCAGTGGGCAATTAGGCCTGGCTCCCAGTTGGCATTGCAATTTACCTGAAAGATGTTGTATGAGATATGAGGTTAGAGCTCCATGTAGATCAATCAAGTTCCTCCACACTAGTCAGGGCAAAACACATCTCTGTGAACCTTACTTCCTGCACAGGGGCATTATGATGCTGGAACAAGAAAGGGCCTTATCCACATCTATGTGAACATTGCTTCCCGCACAGGAGCATTATGATGCTGAAACAGGAAAGGGCTTTATCCAGAATTTTTGCCATAAAATTGGAATCCCAGAATTTTCTTGGACGTAAATATAGATTGTAACGTTAAGATTTTCCTTCAGTGATACAAAAGGCAAACCATAAAAGACCACCACAGACCATAATTCCTTATCCACTCCAGAGAACATTTCCAGTGCTCCAAATTCCAATGGAGTAAAGCTTTACATCACTCCAGCCAACACTTAGGCTTATGTATGGCTTCTTGGCCATTGGAACATATTTTGTGAAGCATCTTTCAAACAGTTCTTGAGTTCATCTTGCTCCAAGAGGCAGTTCAGAACTCTACAATGAATGTTCCAACCAACATCATACAGTTTTTGCTTCAAGATGTTTACATGTCACAGTGTCAACACTTACAGTGTACCAGGGCAGCTCTAGCAGGAGAGAAATGCGATGAACTGACATATTGTAGAGGTGACATTCTATCACAGTCCCAAGTTGAAAGTCACAGAGCTTTTCAGCACAGACCAATGTACTGCTAGTGTTTTTCATTGTCGATTGTGATGATATGTGACATCATTTTATACATGTGTCAGCTATAGGTGTGGGTGATAAAGCTGGGCATACATAGCACACATTTATTTCAGTACCACTATGTAAGTTCTATTTGTTTCTTTTTACTACCCTAACTCTTGGAGACCCAAAACTTTATAACATGTCACTGTTTGTTCCTTGCAGAAGAGACAGAAATGAGTAATAAAAAGTCTAAACGTTTATCAGTTCACAGAACCCCAATTCTTTATTAATCACAGCTTGCTCACAATGACATACAGGAAATAGCACGAATGAGGAGTAGAATATGCAGGCAGAAACTCCTGTGGGGTAGAAACAACTTCAAAAAACTGCAACTATGTATCAGGTTTGTTGGCTGTTTAGTAATTCCATACTTGGCACGTGCACCCTGTCTCATCATCCCTGTATATTTATTCCTAACATTATGTAAAGTGTTTTTTTTGCTAATAAAGGTACCATCATACTATTGGCTATATATGACTTCCCCAGGTCCTGAAGAATTACATAATAAAACGATTCACGTTAAAGAAATGTGTAGACCAAGGAAAGCCAACCTGCAGCTCTCCCCTTGTTATTGAACCACAATTCAGGATTCTCTGAGTTGTACTTCAACAACATATGGGTAGCATTTAGGAGGCAGAACCTCATTGCAATATATGTGTTCTATAGCACACAGAAATCCCTAGTCTAGGATAAACTACAACATATCACTATTACGGAATGTAGTTTCCTACAATGACAATTGTACTAGCAAAACCTAATGAGAGGAGATCCTAAGCTATACTGTATTTATAAATGCCAATTTATCCACTGTGCACCCTGCGTGTTCAACATATTTTCCTATCCATCAAATATGAATGGTAGTTAAATCTGTTGCATACTGTCGCAACTGGCCATGCCCCCAGAGCACTCTAACACAGCTCAACTGCGCATGCTCAACAGGCAATGGGATTCCACTGTCTGGTTAGCCCATATCAAGTCCAGGTCAAGTGGAGACAATTTCCAACTATGATCTTGATGTTCTTCACTTGCTGCTCATATGGCGGTAATAGCCATTATCCAGGTGTTACAGATTAATGGAATACCACTTTAACCTACACCAGATGTAAACGCCTGCAGATCCCCAGCTGTTTTTGAAAAAAAAAAAGAGCCATAAATCTACAGGTTGGTTTAACTCAACCTACACTCCAAAGATTGCACCGTACAAAACAACATTTTATTGATGCACCTCCTAGGACATTGACAGATACTAACATCATTGCAGTTTGGATATAAAGACTGATTTAACAAAGTGTAAAGCTTACAAAATATTCCCGCTAAGCAGTGGTAGGCCTTCCTACTATTCTGTCCTGCTAAGCAGTGGTAGGCCTTCCTAATATTCCATACCGCTAGCCAGTAGCAGGCCTTCCTAATATTCCGTACCGCTAGGCAGTGAAGGCCTTCCTATTCTTCTGTCCTGCTAAGCAGTGGTAGGCCTTCATAATGTTCCATACTGCTACCCAGTGGTAGGCCTTCTTAGTATTCCGTACCGCTAGGTAGTGTAGGCCTTCCTATTATTCTGTCCTGCTAAGCAGTGGTAGGCCTTCTTAATATTCCGTACATCTAGGCAGTGGTAGGCCTTCTTAATATTCAGCACATCTAGGCAGTGGTCGGCCTTCCTACCACATACCTTCTGATTTTGTTTTAATAATATAGCAGTTTAAGGAAAAAATGCAGGGAATGAGATTAGACATGGGCATCTTGGAGAGATTAGCAAATTCAATTTAGAAGAAATAGACAACACCAAAAGCCTGTTACAGGACATGAAAGATTATGAAATAACTTGCATAATGCAATACTTGTATTTTTTAACAAAAATGTAAATATTTACAAAATAAGACCCAAATTTTCATTTTTTTTATTTTTTTAAACATCAAGCAAATCATTCTGCAAAGAGACTGCATTTTTTTTTTTTTGATTTTTCTTTTTTCGTTATGAGTTCTTGTTATTTTTTTTTCTTGGTTTAATTTTGTTGTTGTTGTCGAGATGTCATACATTTTCCATACTGTTATCGCATGATCCGTAATTATATAGGCAAAGGAATTACTAATGACGACACATTCATTATTTTCAGCCGGAAAGTTCTTCCTGGAGCTCCTTGTTTCTGCGCACTTCAGCGGCATGCCTCTCCTGAAAAACACCATATCATAGGTTAGCATCTTTTAAACGTCAGGCAGTGTCAATATATAATTTATTATCGCTCAGTTCAGTGTCCTGTCACACTGCTAGCCCACTGGGATCAAAGCAAGCCAATTGGAGTCCATCTTAGAACAACTGTAGAATAGTCCGACCACGTTCTGTTGTGGTAAGCACAGGGGTGGGCACCAAACTTGCTCATATTGGACAATTATTGGGGTCTGTGGTGAACAATTGAATGATGTTCTATGGATCTTCACAAACCTTGCCACGGACATTGTTGTCCTTGTGTGGACACTTTTCCTGTGGTGGGTCCTTATCATCCTAGGTTTAGTTAAATGAGCCACTTAGGTCAATTCAAACGTGGCCTTGGATGTTATAGAAATAATCAGTCTTGTGAATCATACTAGGTATTTGTGATTAGTGTCTGGGTTTGGTTCTTTTCAGAGCCATAGTCATGTTTGGGGCAATAGAGAAACAAAACCAAACTTTGTTTAGGTTACATAGCCCTACAAACCCTTGTATTTTTGTAATAAATACTAAATATACAATTTCTCTATTTTTCCTTAATCCAAAAATATCTGACATTTTCAACTGATTTTGCAGTTTTATGCGGGTTTTTCTTTTAACATGCATGTCAACCATTTTAGGGTCTACTCAATGAAGAGAGAATCACAGGGAATTGAGATGGGTAGGCCAAGGTAGCCGATTTGGAAACATTCTCCAATGCAGTTCTCGCTTTATTGAGTAGACCTTTAAAAATTCACTACATAATAGGGAGACACTTTTTTAGGGATGCTTTGCACATACACACTTGCTATTTTATAATGTACCATATCCTATGGCATGCAGAAAGTTAATAAAGTTATGAACATAATTTAAAATGTATAGCTTGGAGGAAAGACGTAACAGGGGGGATATGATAGAAACATTTAAATACATAAGGGGAATCAACACAGTAAAGGAAGAGAGTATATTTAAAAGAAGAAAAACTACCACAACTGGAGGACATAGTCTTAAATTAGAGGGGCAACGATTTAAAAGTAATATCAGGAAGTATTACTTTACTGAGAGGGTAGTGGATGTATGGAATAGCCTGCCAGCAGAAGTGGTAGAGGTAAACAAAGTCAAGGATTTTAAGCATGCGTGGGATAGACACAAGGCTATCCTAGCTATAAGACCGGGAACGGGGGACTAATAAAAGTACTCAAAAAAAATTGGGCAGACTAGATGGACCGAATGGTTCTTATCTGCCGACACATTCTATGTTTCTATAATAATTTGGATTTGGTATGTCGTCTAGACCCAGATGACAACAAAAACTACTCTTTTAATGCATTATATGTAGATAAAAGAAAAAGATGAAAGTATTCTTACCTTCTCTTGCAGACGTTCCAAGAGGGAAGCTAAATACGCTTCACGGTTTTCTTTGATCTGTTCCATTTTCAGAATGAGTTTTTCCTCTGCCATTTTGCTAAAGTTGTTGTTTTCTTCCAGAGCCTTTTGAAGAACTTCTCTCTCATGCTCTCTCTTTTCTGCCAATTGCTTCAGGATTTGGGCTTCTTGAATCTTTCCAAGAAGGAGCAAAGATACAATGAAGTTAGTGATTTACATGAAATACAGTCCATGTATATAAATGTTTCTCAGTCATGTATTATGTGAATTGTTACAAAAATATAGCTGGGAATCTGTAACATACACCTTTTGGTAGTATATGTTTTTTTACACTATATGGACAAAAATATTGGGAGACCTTTATAACATTACATTCTAAATACATAGACCCAGGTCACGCCAGCAAAAAATGTTTTTTTTTTAAAAACTCTCTATTAAGCCGGTCCGTGGCTATGAGGGAACCGTTGTGCGCTCCCCTCCAGCCACGCGGCTTCAATAAAGTTTGTTAAAAAAAACCTTTATTGAAGCCGCACGACTGGAGGGGAGCGCACAACGCTTCCCTCACAGCCACGGACCTCCAGAGACAGCAGGAAGGAGGTAAGAACTGGGGAAGGGGGGAGGAGGGTGGTGCATAACGAGCATACTTAGGGGCAAAATCCTGGCATATTGAGTGGCTAAATCCTGGCATATTAATTGGCAAAATCCTGGCATATTGAGGGGCAAAATCCTGGCATATTAATTGGCAAAATCCTGGCATATTGTTGGGTGAAATCCTGGCATATTAATTGGTAAAATCCTGGCATATTGAGGGGCAAAATCCTGGCATATTGAGGGGCATAATCCTGGCATATTAATTGGCAAAATCCTGGCATATTAATTGGCATAATCCTGGCATATTAATTGGCAAAATCCTGGAATATTGAGGGGCAAAATACTGGCATTTTGAATGGAAAAAAAGAATGGCATATTGAATGGCAAAAGAATGGCATATTGAGAGGCAAAATATTACTGGCATATTGAGTGGCAAAATATTACTGGCATATTGACCAACTGCTCCCAACCACCCTCCATATTAAAATAGACCAGGATAACATGCTTGTGAGGGTAGGTGGGGCGAGTGGGAGATATTGGGGGGGGGGGGGGGCAGACAATTTGTTCAGTAAGGGGCCCTGAAATTCCTGGTGGCGGCCCTGAATGTATGTATATTATTTGAGCCTGTTTACTTGTTTGGTTGCAGCTTGCTTTCTAGGGTTTTGGAAGGAGTACAGAGTGCTTTGTTCGCCCACCAGATAGTGGTGAGGTTATTAAGTCTCGCCCAATTGAAAGTGGACTTCTGTCTGATTAAACATTGTTTGACCGGACAAAATGAGCAAAATCCTGGCATATTGAGTGGCTAAATCCTGGCATATTGAGTGGCTAAATCCTGGCATATTGAGTGGATAAATCCTGGCATATTAAATGGCTAAATACTGGCATACTGAGTGGCTAACTACTGGCATATTGTGCATAATGGAAAATATTATAGTCCAAAGCAGCTGGGATGCTAAAGGTTAATGACCACTGCAGTCTTATGACTATCACAGGGATTGCTAATGTTTGGCTGGAGCACACTGCATTTCTCATGGTACAGAATGGTGTGCCTAAGGTTAGCTGTATTAGTTTTGTCTCTAGCTTTGCTCATCTGTTCTATATGTGGTTTTCTTGTTTTCCTCCTCTAGAAACTAGGCCCGTCTTATGGTCAGGTGCGTCTTATTGAGCAAAAAATACGGTAATTCATAGGAATGCTGTTTGAGTAAGAAATGCTTCAAACTGTACATGGAACCAATAAGGTCATAGTTTAGGATGCGACTGGATTGTTAAATTGTTCATAATCTTCTCTACATCCAGTAAAACCAAATCAAAATGGGACACACCTCCACTTTTTACCTCTCATGAGAAGTGTCACTTACTTATGATATAAATGACACAAAAAATGTTTTAGACTACCATAAAGATAAAGATAATCAAGTTAACATTAACTTCTAAAGATACCTTTCGTCTCTCCTCTGCAGCTTCCAGCTTTGCTTGGATATCTTCTAAGGAGACATCTTTCTTCTTTGGAGAGGCCAAGGTTCTGGGAGCTTCTGAGACTGGAGATGGTGGCTTTAATATCAGTTCAAAAGCCTGTCCAGATGCACGCTTGTTAAGCTGTTTCACTTCCATGTCTGAAAATCAGATTAACACATCATACAAATTGGTACATTTAGTGGCAACTGAGTCATCTGTAAACACCATGTTTCATTCACCTTAAAGAACCACTAAACCTTTTTTTCCATTGGTGCATTGAGAGATCCTTGTTTTTTGACCAACAGGAGGGACATTAACTAAGACCATAACTAGGTCCCTTCTACTAGTGACATTTGAAAAGGAGACTTTCTATCTACACTAGCGGAGAAAGAACTCCAGACCTTACAGACTTTGTTCAGGTGAGAGCTTCGAGCCTTTGGTCTAATTGTCTGAGAGACAGAGCTTGTGTGAACCTGTGTCAGATTTACTTCAGGCACTAGATTTTCAACTTTACCTTCTACTTTTAGAGCTACTTTAATAATAATAAAACAAATGTGAATTTAAATTTGAATTACTTTGTTTTTTTGGTTTGGGCAATATTTAATACATTATCTGATACAATAACAGAACTCCAACTAGTGACAAATAATTAGACTACAGTTATGAGATGTGAAATATGTTCAGCATTTTTTATTATTTTATTTTATTAATGATTTTGCAGAAAATACAAGATAAGATTGATGATTTTTCTTTAAAAAAAACCCTCATGTTTTGAAAATGATCATAAGTTTCACTTTCGCATATACCAAAACTTATACATAAAGCATTTGAGCTATTCTTAAATGCAAGTGTGAAGGCAATGTATTGCTTTGGAAGACTGAGGAGTAATATCGTATTTGCTCGAATATAAGACGAGGTTTGCTCTGAAAAAACCCCTTATATTGAGGTCGTCTTATAGTCTTACCTCATATCGAGGTTGGACTATACGACTGGGATCCAGGTCCCCCGCAGAGCTGCAGGGGACCTGGATCCCCCTCGTTAACAGCCGGTGATGTCTGCGCGATGTGCGCAGACTTCCTCCGCTGCTGCCTGGCACGTCCATCGGAACTTCTATGATGGGATATTTGGGCAGCCAGGTGGATGTCTGCACGATAGTGCAGACATCCTCCATGCTGCCCGACACTTCGGTGTCGGGCAGCATGGAGGATGTCTGCACGTATCATGCAGACATCCCCAGCTGGCCCCACTAGCCACCAGGGAAAGAGAAACAAGGTAAGGGGGAGGGAGAGAGGGAGGGAAAGAGAGACAAAGGGAGGGAGGGAGAGAGAGACAAGGGGAGGGGGAGAGACAAGGTGAGGTGGAGGGGGGTAGAGAGACAAGGTGAGAGGGAGGGGGGAGAGAGAGAGAGAAAAGGAGGGAGGGAGGTGGAGAGAGAGAAAAGTTTAGAGGAGAGAAAGATAACACTTGGAGGGGGGGGGGGGAGAGAGAGACAAAGCTGGGTGGAGGAGGAGAGAGAGGCAGCATTGGCACATAAAAGGAAAAAAAACCAAGAAATGCATTTGTTTAATATCATAATTTTTATTAAATATTAAAAACCAATTTACATGTGAATATATACAAGTTAAACTTTTTTCCTGTAGGGTAGTCTTATATTCAGGCTTTTAGTTTTTTTCCTAAAGGAACATCCAAAGTTTGCGGGGTTGTCTTATAATCAGGGTCATCTTATAATCGACCAAATACGGTAGTTGGAGCATGACTTTTCTCCAGAATTACCAGAATTACCTGCATAATTACCAGTTTAGCAGGACCCCGATCTTGTTAAATCTTGGTTTATTCATGTATAGCCATGAACTTTAGGTCAGAAATATTTTTGATGATTGTTTATTAGTATGTAAGGAGATGTAATCTTAGTATGTTCACCATTTTTATGACTAACAAAATGTGATTTAATACTTCAATTGAGTGTTGTTTTCTGTGCCTTCTTGGGCAATGAATTGCTTTGTATCGATGGAGGAAATGGTGATGGTCTGCTTTGATATTTTTGTAAGTATAGATAGACTCAGAATAGAGATGGGCCAGTTTGGACAGCTCTGCCCAGGACCTACCAGTGTTTCATAGTGTCCCTGAATATGTATAGCTCTTATAATAATATAAATGTAATTACATAGTGTTATAAAACATTTAATGATGCTTGGTTAGAATAAGCAATACAAAAATTGCATATAGTAAATGTAATGATTTGAAATTAAAGTTAATTAAAGAAAATTGACAGAAAAAAACTAATAAATACATAGCCATACAGATACAGTTCAAAATATGTTTGTCCAAGGTATATAATTGTGATTAAAACTATATTGTAACATTTTTTATGTCTGACCTACCAATTGTCGTTGGCAGATTACATGCTACTGATAACTATTCTGTCACCCCTTCTCTAGTTGGCTATATGCTGATAAGAGCATTACTGTACTACTGCCTATGACTGGCTAGTTAATACTGAAATTAGGTCTAGTGTACTGCCATTGGTGGCTGGCTAAATATATATTGATATTTTAGTAAGCTTTCTGATTGTTGCTTTCCATATCAGACTTTTTTCTTTGCTCTGCCCATATATGTTCACATCATGCTGACTGATATTGGGCAGAAGATTTTTTCCAAGTGCTGAATTTTTTTTATCAGTCAGGCCATTGGGCATAATTTGGCTTAGTCTAAAAAATAGCTTTGATCATTTTGCGTCCTGTTTGTAGCTAGTGCTAGTAGCCTGGCCACTTTTACACCATTGTCACAGCACACTCTGTAGCAGGAAACAAGGTGTGTACTGATTACTTTACTTGTTTTTTCTGTGCATAGGTTTATATATATTTGTTTCCCTGAGGGGATTTTTTCCTTGCTACTTTTGAGGCAGTTTTTCTGCATTCCTGCCCTGAGTCACTTATTGTGTAATATTAATTGTGCATGGTTTTATTTATATACTGTCTGTTTTTTTTATATATACATATCTGTATATTAAAATGAAAATGTTTATATATCTGTTTCTGTGTGACTTTTTATGTAAGGTTTTATTTTACTTTATTATTATTCATTTTGCATTTTACTATATAGCGCTGTCCATCTAGATCAGGGGTGGGGAACCTGTGGCCCTCCAGCTGCTGATGAACCACATCTAGCATAATGCTCTTTCAGCTAAGAGTCTGGCAGAGGAGTATGGGAAATGTAGTCCTGCAACATCTGGAGGGCCCCTGGTTCCCCACCCCTGATCTAGATATTCACCTGTATCCTCTCTCTCCCATGGAGATCCACTGTGGAATTCAAGGAATAGCAGCTATTACTCTATAAAACAACATATCTCAAGAATTTCCACTGGAAACCTGTGGAGTTTGTCCAGCAAATGGGACCCCCATTTAATACTATTTGTGCCTGTCTGGTTTGTATCCATTTAATCCTTTTCTTTTTTTAGGTGGTGGTAGTAACTGTTATCACTTAACTATACCCTTTTATCATATTTATTAGTAAGCGCTGTGTATTATTTCTCTAAAGTTCCCATAATGCTCAGGATCATGCTAGCTGTGCATCACAGGAACTGTTACCCATTAGTAGGAATCTGACCGTAATAGAAATGGCTAAATAACATACTGCTCCAACCACGTGTCACATACATGTAGTCATACAATAATTCCAAAATCTATAAAGATATAAGAAGCAATATCCTAAAACTTTATTACAAATATGAATCTGTACATCTGGGCATTGTAGCCCAAAACAAAAATCAGTGGTAGGACTTAGGGGGTTTATCAGGCAAAATATAATATAGACAGAAGGGATTTCAAATACCCCAAAATTTCTAACATGGCACAACCACAGAGGCAAGCACCACTGAAAACAGAAACATTATTGTTAATAGATTATATGGCTAATGCCAATGAAAAACCTTTAATAACAAAGCATTGGAAAAGCCCTATAATTTGCATGATCTCCTAATATTTTGTCCCTCAATTTGTGGTTGGCAGGCTATATGCTGATAGTAACTATTTTGTCTAACCATCTGTAGTTGGCAGATTATGTGCTGATTCTATTCTATTCTGTCCCAGCAGCTATGGTTGCTGATAGTAACTATATGTTACCATATTTTACCACTGTCTGTGACATACTAACTATATACTGATAACAGCATTACTACACTACTGGTTTCCTACCATTGTGCTCAGTTTCATTAAGACTTTGAAATGTGCATTCGTTTGAGAGAGAGGGTAATTACTAAAGCTGGTAAATAATGCACGCTTTCTAATGGAGTTTCCCATCCTGTTACTTGAATGATTCCTACTAATTCAGCTGTGAAATCGCTGAATTCATTTACTTACCTTCTAAATGGAACACGCAAGCACACATTAGATAAACACAATGTTTTGGTTACCTCAGAGATAAGAACATGGAAAATAACTGGACTTTATAGAAGGAGGTTTATAGTGAAAATAATAAAGTGTTCTTGATGTTCCATTAATAAGGTTGGTGCTTTTTCATTTCATTACTGAGTCACTTCTTCTGTCACAGACGAGAAGGTTTGCTTCAGGGTGTTCATCACATAATGGAATTTAAATGAGGTAATTTCAGTTTCTTAATTTAAAATCCAGACAGGTAGATTTCTTATGAGGAGGTTTTAGAATTGCAGATACAACTGGGGTTCGTGTTCACATAGACATTTATTCTTCAGCTTTCTGATAAATGAATACAAGGAGGATGTTATTCCGATCAGAATCAGAAAGGACAAATGTCAGCCAAAAAGTTCTGTTTGATTGAAAGATTGTATCAAGTATAACTATTTTAAATAGAAATGTTTTAAGAAAATACTGCAAATAAATAACCTTATGGAGCCTTCTTTGTTCTGTATTGCTCTAACAAGGTACAGACATGTTGTTTAGAATGTTGGGTTGGATTGGTCAGATCTTCCTTCACTTGACCCAATATGTCCGCCCTTTGATATAGCCATACAAGCAAAGAGGGCTCAGTTAGGTACTTTATATGTTTGCTCTCATTAAACATTTCTATTTAAACCTTCAACACTTGATAACATTTTGAAATTAAATATAAGGTTCTACTCAATAAAGAGAGAATTGCAAGGAATTGAGATGGAAAATTAAAACTTTATGCCAATGTAGCCGAGTTGAATGAGAGAATGTTTCCAACTCAGTTACTTTGGCCTTAAGTTAGAAATTCCCATATAATTCTTTGCAATTCTTTCTTTATTGAGTAGACCCAATAACTTTTTATTTATTTTTTTGCTGACAGTGTTCCTTTAATGGCCAATTGTTGGTGGTATAAGGCCTAGATAATGGCTGAATAATGAACTTGCCTAGTTCTACCACATATGCTAAATAGTATGGCCACTTCCTCACTCCCATTCCAGATATTACCCTTTACATTTAAGATTATACTCAATAAAGAGGGAACTGCCGCAGAAACAATGGCCTTAGGGCAGCCAATAAAAATTAACAGGCACAACAACACAAACAATGCTCCTTACAGCACTGAGAGGGTTGTCCTGTCAAAAAAAATATTGGGGGAGCCACAGGTGCCACCCCAGTGTCCCCTATCCCGGGGGGGGGGGGGGGTGGAGCAATTTCTAAAATAGCCTCATAATTGCCCCATACCTTTAAACCACCCCACCCTTTGAGTGCTATGAGGGTGGGCAGTGAAATCACTAATATTAGGGACCTGGGGCATAGTCAGCCTCAGGTCCCTGGAAGGTCATTTAATTATTTCTCTGAAGCCCCAGGATATAGCATCAGCCTGTGGCACCCGGGAACCATTTATTTTTTTATTCATTTTTGTGACCGGGGGCATGGTGCCTCCCGCAGTCACTAAGGGAGTCTTATATTTTTTTTTATCATGCGGCCAGCACGGGTTACAGCTGAATAGCTCATTATTCCATTTTCTAGTAAAAGTTATATTTTCTGCTCTATTATAACTCTATATTAATCCTTCCATGTTATTGTTTTCTTTTTAACTAACACATTACATTTTACAGATTAGGAGCTCGAGGTCTATTAAATGGCTACAGAGCTGATGGAATCCTTGCCTTCCATTACAGACATGAAGCATTACCATTAGACTGGCAGATAGAGCAGATGGATAACTCTGAACTGCAAAAACATATTAAACAAAAATGAGGAAAAAGTAATGGAACGACCGTCGGCTTCAGGGGATTTTCATCTGCATTTATATTATTGTTAATAAGGTTGAATAGTAAATTCTGGTACTATAATAAAGCATATCCCCGCACTGCAATAATGTTATTCATGTGTAAGAAAACAAGCTTTCATAATACAGATAAAACATATAAGACAAACAAGAAACTCATTTCTGCTTGCATTCGCTTATAAATGTCACTTACCGTCATATGTATATGCATTGATGTTGCGTGGTTCAGAATGAAAACAGGAGCAGATCAGGGAAAGGACAGAAAGCTCCTTCATTTTTTCTTTATAGGCTGAAAACAAACACACACAACATTAACTTTCTAATATCAACTGACTTTGGAAAAAAAAATACAGGATTATTAGTTTGTTTAATCTAAAAAGTAAAGATAGATTTTGAGTGTAGTGAGCACCATTTTGTACTGTTTTGTGCCATTTTGTCGTGGTGCGCTGTTGGCTTTTTGTTTTGTGGTGTGCTGTTGGTTTTGTCTTTTATGGTGGTGCCCTTGGCTTTTGGTTTGTACTGGTGCCTTTGGTGTGCTTTTGGCTTTTTGCTTGGTGGTGTGCTGCTGGCTTTGTCTTTTATGGTGGTACCATTTGGTTTTGTTTAATATAGATGCTTTTAATTTTTGTATGGTGGTGTGCTGCTGGCTTTGTCTTTTATGGTGGTACCCTTTTGTTTTATTTTGTATTGGTGCTTTTATTTTTATGTATGGTGGTGTCATGCTGGCTTTGTCTTTTATAGTGGTACCCTTTGGTTTTGTTTTGTATTGGTGCTTTTATTTTTTGTATGGTGGTGTGCTACTGGCTTTGTCTTTTATGGTGGTACCCTTTGGTTTTGTTTTGTATTGGTGCTTTTGGCTTTTCGTTTGGTGGTGTGCAGCTGGCTTTGTCTTTTATGGTGGTACCCTTTGGTTTTGTTTTGTATTGGTGCTTTTGGCTTTTCGTTTGGTGGTGTGCAGCTGGCTTTGTCTTTTATGGTGGTACCCTTTGGTTTTGTTTTGTATTGGTGCTTTTGGCTTTTTGTTTGGTGGTGTGCAGCTGGCTTTGTCTTTTGTGGTGGTGCACTTTTTTTGTGGTTGCAACTGTGGTCTACGGAGACAACCATCACAGACAAAGGTTCAATTGTCAACAAAAATAGCACCTTCACAAAATGTTAAGGTTTGCCTCACAATCACTTTAACTGCCCACTCCAAGCAATTCTTTCCCCACTGTTTTGTTACTCGTTCCCTAAGCATCCATTCCTTCCAATCACACTTTCTGAATTGCTACTGTTTTCTTGCTAATAACCTGAATAGATATAACATCCACTCCAAACATAGGTAAACTCCGTCCAGCATAATATTGACATAATCTGGTATCTACATTTGGTCATAGGTTAGGTATTGATCAGATACAATTCTGAAACGAAAAACATTTTTTTCCTGATATTTTATCTTTAATTAATAAAAGAAAAATGGATGTCTTAAAATTGCACAATGTGCTAAATGACAGAAAGCAGAAGGAACTGATTAATCTGCCCATGTGTTTATCACCGTTAGCTGGAACACCTACAGTTATCCATATGGTGCAAGGAAACTATGCTGAACAAAATGTTCCAGTACAATTACCTGCATCTCAAGGTTACATGTGCTTATTTCCTGGGGTTATATATCAAGGAAAGCTGGTTCATGATTATATTTGCACTTCTTATTGTGGTACGGATCTAAGGTCTAAGGTGTTTGCATTGATTTTCCTTTATTTTGCAGCAATGTAAATCTATAGTTTAATGCCTTATCATAAATATCCAGTCATAATATTTGATTTTACACCGTACCACGAGAAATATAAATGCAAATTAAAAAAATTTCTTTTTTTGGGGCACATTCATAGCCAATTGCCATTATTTTTAATCAACTTCCATTACGATGATCCACTGCTGGAAGATCACAAGATCATAGGAGATCAACTAACCTAGCCCTGCTCTACCAATAAAAAAATAAGTGAAGTCATTGGTCCAATCAAAGGAATAAAGCTGAATTAGCAATGGAATTTCAGACATCATTACCTGAGTTTAAAATACTGCCATTTCTTTAACTAATACTGCCTGATTCTTGCATTTCCCCTGTTAGTTACCACGGCTCACTGTCAGTAGAGTACATTGTAATGGTGGAATTCAGTAAAGCCTTAGAGAGGTATTTCTGTCTTTTGACCACTAATTTGACGTATTGCCTTATTGCCATTTCATTTAGAAACACTTAACCTATTTATTCAACTGTAACAACGCAATTTGTGTAAAACAAGCACATACTAAACAAAAAGGAGCCGTGCTTGATATGCACTGTGTAATCCAGTGGAATCACACTCCACATATCATTTCATGGGATTATACTATTGCATTACTGCCAATAGCTTGGGGCTAGATTACATGCCTTATTAAAGGTGGGATGTACATCAGTCACAAGTAATCACTAAAATGAAATTCAAAGAGCAAAAATGTACTTGAGAAGTGTGTGCTCTGATCGATTTGCAAATACACAGTAACAGGTGTAATAGCAGTTTTGGGGTACAAAGTGTGTAAATGTATATAGCAGAATATTAATTGAGCACCTGGTAATGTTTGTATCTATGCCATGGAACATCGTGACTCTGGGACTAGGGAACATTCACTCGTCCACTGTTACCCCCAGTTAAATATGTCCAAAAGGGGCTGTTCACTGTATTTCCCTGCCCTTCTGTTTCCAGATCCCTGTGCCGGGATAGCGACACCCTTCCTCGCCTTGACCAGCGCTTCTAAAACCAAGACCTATGGAGCCCAGTAGGCGCTTCACCCATTGGTTCAATTAAAAAAAACACTACTCCATCAGCTGTCGCTCGGATGGTGAGTGATTGGCGATTTAACGTGTAGCTTCCCTTCCTAAGGCATACAAAACGGAGACCAAATTACATACGAAATGAAGGTGGAATGTGCTTATGAGGTATGCCCTGTGTGACAATGTGGTTCTCCTGGTGAGCATGTACCCTAAGTGGCCAGCCACAATAAAGGTTAAAGCCGGCCACTTGGAGCTACTGGTATATTCTATTTGCCCATTACATAGTCTGGGCTGTGGAATGTGTTTGTACCAAAAAATATTAATAACAAATATTGGTCAAGTCACACTCAAAATACAGAGAGAGTAGCTGTGGAAGCCAGTCTCACAGTTGAAGATGCAGTACTGTGGCAGATTCATGTTAATGCAAAAATTGCAAATTGAGATACATTACCGGGCAAAATTGATTCAATGTCCACCGGTAAATGCATTAACCCACTGAAATACGACAAAACCGTGCAGCTGATCTGTGCACATCAACACTTTCAGTGCTTAGGCCCCTACGGTGAAATAATAAATATTTATTGGGCATGTGCTTCCCCTCTTCCTGTCTCCTCCTTTAATAATCATGTGGACAGGAGGTGGGAAAAGGCCCCAAATATTGTGGATGGTCAGGATAATTTGGGTATCACCCAGCCCATGGTCCCAGTATCTTGAAGAGGGGCCCAAGAGCAACCCCCAGCCACAACATCTTTTTTTGAGGTGAAGAGTTGGGGATCAGAAGAGGCTATTAGACTGCTGGTCTCCTTGATTTGGGTGGGGATGATGTTTACCGTACAAACTGGAATTTTATGATACCATGATGGTACAGCATAATGCTGTAAAGTGCTGTTACCATTGCTGTTATGCTTTGGTACCATTTTCATTTAATCACATGTTATTCACTACTGATTAATGTGCTTTTAAACAGTGCTTTTCTCACTGATGTACCACAGCTGAAGTCACTACTGTACTGATATTCTTATTGTGGATGCCTTTAAGTGCTAGAGAGGTAACATCTCCAAGAGAAGGTGCTACAAGGTGATGTCATAAGTGGGAGACAACACAGACATACTTAAAGAAAATACTTAGAGGACAATTCTAGCCTGGTTTTACTGATTTTGGAAATGTACTGTTTTCCGTATTTTGCAGGATTTCTCCCAGTGATTGATCTAGGTATATAAAGGAACATCATTAGAATAATATATGACGGTACAAATACAAGTGCTAAGATGGAAAATGACTGCGTCTATCTCCACCGTGTAAAGGTCCTATTCCAATACCCCAAATATAGACACATGTATAAATTAGACAAGGGAGTAATACAAATTATATAACAAAAATATCTTTATTAAATATGCATATTGAAATTCATATAAAAATACTTCAGAAACAATTGCACCTAATCTGGGGCCTAAAATCCACCAGCAGGCAAACAGAAACAAGTACAATCAGCTTGAAACAAAATAGATACAATAGATACAGACAATGCATCAAAATGTAACAAACTTTCCAAAAGCAAAATAAATAAAAGACCTGTTTGATACTTTGGTTGGCTCTCTTTTCTTCTTGCCTCAATGTGTTATTGTGCTGCTTTTGCAAAGTATAAAGGAAAATCTCCAGCATCTCTTATTGAACTGAAGGCTACTATAGAACTTAGTTACTAAAAATCCCGAATTTGCCAAGATAGTCCCATCTTTTTGGGTCCTGTACCACCAAATTTGGATCTGCCTCAGCTTAGCTGCAACCTATGCACAGTGCTTTGCGTTTACACTGTGTGTGTCTAATAGACATGAACTGTGTAGGCTGGAGCTCAATCTCACAGAGCCATGCAATGTTGCATGATATCACATGGTCTCTCATGACCCCACCCAATATAAGCTCCACTCCAACAATGCCCCGGGATGGAGCCCAAGAAATTAGACAAGTATGATAGGGAAGCATGGGGATGCCGAGTGAGCACGTGATGTATGTGCACATATCCACTTGGAGTACATGTGTTTCTCTATTAGGCATAGGTACTCACTGTGTATGTGTGCAGCTCTGCGTGCATGTGTTGTCACTGTTGCACATGCTTAGTACTTTCCTATATTATTTTCACTCAGGGAAGTGCTGGACATATCTGAGCATTTGTATTGGACTTACATACGCAAATATGTTCCACCATATGGAAAAGAAAGGCTAATAGTAGTGGATTTAAAAAATATATTTTCCTGATGATTTTCTATGAATTTAATAGCAATGTTCTAGGCACAATATGGAAACAGTCTTGCACCTTCTACATTCACACTGTAAATACTGTGTAAGTAATGGAAGCCCTCTTAATGCTAAACTGGAAACACATTTTTCCCGATTGAGTAACAGGTAAAGCACTTATTATATATATTATATTTATACGTAGCTTAGCCACACAAAATGACTCCGCAAATGACATTGATCAACAAGGCTTTCATGCAATTCCAGGCAACATGTGCACTATTTATCCACAAATTACATTATGTACTACAGAAAATCAAGCACTTGATACACTTAAACATGTAGGTATCAGATGAAGAGCAAACTTGTTTCCCCAGTCTGATATAGGTTGAAGTCTCTAAAGTGTGACTGGTGTTAAACTGAGGACCAAGTAGCAAAAATAGTTGGAGAATTTATTCAGCTTGGCTATTTTAGCCTAATTTGTGGTGCAAATAGCTCATTAAGGTTTCACATAGGTATAGATGCCGTTGTGTATTTCCAGGTACAATGTAAAATAGTTCAATTCCTTATCTATCATAAACAGATTTCATTAGTTATACTGTATATGAGTAAAGCAGACTGGTTTTCTATAACGGCAACATTTATTTTTAATTATGTGTAAAAGATAATATCGGTAAACATGACCAGACTTTCTCTTTAAATTCACACTTCTGTAATAAAATAAAAAATATATCCTTTTGAACTTCAAACACCTATTACTTATTGTAACTTCTTAACTATGATTTTTTTTTTTTTTTTCAATTTACTTTTATTTAAATCTGGGAAAACTAAGGAAAACCTTTCAAATAATATGTGACTATGTGCTATAATCAAAAGTCTTATAACCAAGACCTCTTCAATGATATGTTAGGCTCTACACAATGACTTTTTAGTTGATTTTAACTCAAATATTTCTCTTGCAGTCTATGGTAGTCAATGACCAAAGATAACTGATGTCATGTGATTGAATAAAACATGTTGAGTGAATGTGACATCTATTGAAGACTCTTGTTCCTTTTCTTTTTTCTTTTAGAAAGAGTGAAAGACATGGCAGAATCTAAATTCAAGTATCTTGTAGATCCACGAATGGTGTTTTTTTTTTTTTTTAAATATAATTTTGTCTTAAAAGCACTGTATCACCCAAATTTTGTTTTACTGTGAATGGAGATAATAAAAAATGATTAAAAATTATCTATACCTTGTGTTAGAGAAAGTGCAAGCACATGCCTAAGTTAGGAGAACATTTTTACTTTTAAGTAGTCTGTGGCGTCTCCTGTTTATGACATCATCTGTGGCTTGATATGCAAATTAACTGCTTTTCAATGGGAAATGTGTGCTTTGCAAACCAAGCCACAGGGGATGTCATCAACTGGAGACTCCACAGACGTATTTAGAACAACATTTTTCTCCTAATTTAGGCATTTGTTTGCAATTTTGCCAACACAATGTATACATCATGTTCAATTATTTTTTATTCTTAACATTCACAATAAAACAATGTTTAGGTGATACAGTCCCTTTAATGCAATACTTAAGACAGTGCTTACAATGTATAAAAGTTTTTAAAAATCATGGCAGTGTCCCTTTTACATATACACTCTACACATTTAACAGGAGCACTTTGGAACCTTTATATTTATATTTTTCTATAAATGACATTAACCATGGAAGTTAAATGTTTAATTGTTAATAAGGCCTCTAACCGAGAAAATCCTGCTGTATTAGATATTGCCGTTTTTTGAGACTGGATATGTATGCCCCCTACCACCATTCTCAGTCCATAATTACCTAAGGAACCTATTCTAAGGCATGCATTCTGAGCACAAGCTCTGAGAGTGAGCCCTAAGGTTAACCCAGATATGTCACTTATTCAGCTTTATGTTTTATAAGATCTTAAGAAATGAGCCTGGCTGCTTCTGCAGATTCTCATTATTTTCGTAAAGTGCTCTTGGTGATACAACATGAATCTGATTATCAAACCCCCATCAGCCTGCAAGAAACAGACATAATTCACAACTAAGCTATGTGCTCCCAGCTTTACTTCTATAATGATCCAGCCGCCAGACAAATATATTAAATTCAATTCAGATAATCAGTAAATCAAATGAAACCTGAAAATGGATGGCTTCTCAAACACAGGGAGATCATGCCAAACTAATCTTATTGATTTTTTTGATTGGGTAACTAAAATAATAGATCAGGGTGGTGCAGTAGACATTGCTTACCTAGATTTCAGTAAGGCTTTTGACACTGTCGCACATAGAAGGCTTATCAATAAACTGAAATCTTTGAGTTTGGATTTCAATATTGTTGAATGGATTAGACAATGGCTGAGTGACAGGCAACAGAGGGTTGTAGTCAATGGGGTATATTCGATGCAAGGTCTTGTTACTAGTGGGGTACCTCAGGGATCTGTTCTTGGACCCATTCTCTTTAATATTTTTATTAGCGATATTGCAGAAGGTCTTGTTGGTAAAGTATGTCTTTTTGCTGATGATACAAAGATTTGCAGCAGGGTTGATATTCATGGAGGGATAAGCCAAATGGCAAATGATTTAGCTAAACTAGAAAAATGGTCAGAGCAGTGGCAACTGGCATTTAATGTGGACAAGTGCAAGATTATGCACCTTGGGCGTAAAAACCCAAAAGCAGAATATAGACTATTTGGTACAGTCCTAACCTCAACATCTGAGGAAAGGGATTTAGGAGTAATAATTTCAGAGGACTTGAAGGTAGGTAGGCAATGCAATAGAGCAGCAGGAAATGCTAGCAGAATGCTTGGTTGCATAGGGAGAGGTATTAGCAGTAGGAAGAGGGAAGTGCTCATGCCATTGTACAGAGCACTGGTGAGACCTCACTTGGAGTATTGTACGCAGTACTGGAGACCTTATCTCCAGAAGGATATTGATACTTTGGAGAGAGTTCAGAGAAGGGCTACTAAACTGGTTCATGGGTTGAAGGATAAAACTTACCAGGAAAGGTTAAAGCATCTTAACATGTATAGCTTGGAGGAAAGACGTAACAGGGGGGATATGATAGAAACATTTAAATACATAAAGGGAATCAACACAGTAAAGGAAGAGAGTATATTTAAAAGAAGAAAAACTACCACAACTAGAGGACATAGTCTTAAATTAGAGGGGCAACGATTTAAAAGTAATATCAGGAAGTATTACTTTACTGAGAGGGTAGTGGATGTATGGAATAGCCTGCCAGCAGAAGTGGTAGAGGTAAACACAGTCAAGGATTTTAAGCATGCGTGGGATAGACACAAGGCTATCCTAGCTATAAGACCGGGAACGGGGGACTAATAAAAGTACTCAAAAAAAAAATAAAAAAATTGGGCAGACTAGATGGACCGAATGGTTCTTATCTGCCGACACATTCTATGTTTCTATGTTTCTATGTAATATAATCCAACATATACAACACCACCCATTGCCATTATATAGTGACATACAATATATATAATAAGATGTACTGCAATTATATACTAACAGTCACTAATTCCCATACTGAGCATACACTAAAATATACATGGAACTGTATGTGCATTGTTTCGTTTTATATAATAAAGTATCATATAAACTATTAAATGCAATAACAAGCTGCTATTATAAACTAGTATATACAATAACATGTACCATCATTATGCACTGCTATATACAACAAACTGTACCATCATCATAAAGTAATATACACAACATGTACCACCATTACAAACTACCATGTACACTAACATGTACCATCATTGTAAAGTAAAATACACAATAACATATGGCACCATTACAAATTACTATGTATAATAACATGTACCATCATTACAAACTACTATGTATAATAACATGTACCATCATTAAAATCTATTTTTACAATAGTGTGTATCATTATAAACTGAAATATCCAATAACATGTACTATCATTATAAATTAATATAAACAATTACATGTCCCAACATTGCAAAACTTCTATACACACTACCATGTAGCATCATTATAAACTACTGTATGCAATAACTTTAACCATTACTAAAGACAATAAGCAATAAACAATAACACATACCATCATTACAAACTACAATATACTAAAACCTGTATCATCATTATAAACTACTGGATGCAATAACTTGTAGCATTATTATAAACAATGAACAATAACACACACCACCATTAAAAACTACTAAGTACAACAACATGTATTATCATTAGAAGCTAGTATATGCTATAATGTATAAAACAATTATAAATTGCCATATAAATGGTCATGCATTGCCATAATATGCATAAACAAAAACAAGACATACTGCAAATATATACTAACATGTAGTAACAGTGATTATCATTATACACTAACGTACACAATGACATTTACCTTCATTCCTTTATTTCAGTGATGGCTGACCTTGGCACTGCAGATGTGTGGAAACTACATATCCAGCAATGCTCAGCCTAATGATTGAATGAGCATTCTGGAATGTAAAGTTCCCAAACATCTACCGAGACACAGTTAGCCATCACTGCTCTGTTTTACTCTCTCTATTTTATCTTCCTATATATCTGTGTACAGCATTTTTTTTCCCGATTACGCATTATTTAAAAGGTTCAATATTCCCAAATTCTTCCGCTTTTTATTGCGGACAATGATATTAAAAAGTATTTAGTGGCCTCTTCAAATCACCTCTACTACCAGTAAGCTTTATATAGTCAACTTATTTAATCAATTGGTTCTAAAATAATTGATAATTAATAGAAATGTAAGTAACATAATAGAAAGAAGAAAAACACAGACCTCACAAATTAATTTTTCCTTTAAAAATATCTTTAGGTTTATGTGATTCAATGGATTCAGAAGGGTGGGTTTTACTTTATATAAGGGAAAACTCAACTAATGTCTGGAGAAAAATACAAAATGGGGGATTAGTACTATTAAAGTCAGCTTTTTTTCTGTATAAACTAGAGGTCCAATTAAGCCCTATCTGCAGGGGTCTACCTTCCAGAGAACCATGGAGAAGTTCCATTAATCTATGCCTGAAGGGCTTTTCCTTACACAGAACTATCCAGGATTCTCATTAATCCCCATCTGTGATTTTCCTTGTATGACCAAGAAACTGTTTAATCCTTCGCTACAGGCTTCTCTCTCTCATAGTTCAGCATGTCTATTTTCTTAATAATAATAACAGTATTTAACTAGGAAAAGTACGCTGACTTCAAGGTACGCTGAGTTTTTAGGTACAACCAGGGGGTGTTACCGTTACCGTAATTAATGGAACTCATTTTATCTAACTTAGAAGGTTGAAGGGCAGGAATTTGCCCTCCAAGCCAGAGGACTGAACAGATTCTACAGTTGGCACATTAGCCCACAGAACCATCTTACCAGTTTCCTCCAAGAAGACGTTTTAATCCATTGTCTGCAGGCCATTTCCTTCCACAGAACCATCCAACAGTCCCATCCAGCTTGTCTGAAACACTTTAAGTACATCTTAATTCATCACCAATCTCACATGGGCTCTTGGAATATACATATTTACTCCTGCCCATTGTCACATATATTTGTGTTCTATGACTTATCAGAATACCTAAAGGTACTGAAAGAGTGAAAAAACTCCAGATAAGAATGTTTGGTCAGAGGACCAATGCTCCAAGTGGAACCACTGAATCCACTGTGGTGATAAATGAGAGTTTTGGAAATCCCGTCATCTGTGGCTATATCATACAGTTATTAAAGTAATTGTACATTTCATCACATATTCCAGGGTCTCTGATTTAACACTGATGGGGCCTTCATAATGAATTAATAAATAAAAAATACCAAGGCCTAGTAACACACGCACACTTAGAACAGAAGCCTGTACACTAATGCTCCATATCCCTCAATGTAGCAAGACTAGGACTATGGAGAAGGTAAAGGAAAGTAAAGGAGGTATGTAGACTTTTATGCCAGCTTATAAATCCAGCCTATACTTATATAAGTGTGTATGTCTATCAACTCAGGTGATTAGATAATTAAATACCCTGCTGTGGAAGAAGGTTTAAAGGAAAATAGAAGTAGTAATTCCATTTTCAGGGGTGGCTATAGTTTTTTAGTTGTCTTTAAAAGGTTTTTTCCCTAATAAAATTGATAGATTTATGATCGTCTGTGTGTCAACTTTTTCAAAAGAATACATCATAGTGATGTAAGATTGTGACACATTTAGTCACACGTGTATCTGTCCCTGCCCAATACCCAAACATGCCTGGGATCTTATACAGCAAGTTAAAGAACAACTGTATCAAAACATGACATTATTTTTAATTGAACATTACCTTACATTAAGTGTAGAAATATAGCTTAAACAGAGAGAATTTAATGAAAGAATAAAAAAAAAATGTATCTTATCAAGTCGTCTTTGCTCTAACAGGGAGCATGCATGTTGTGCAGAATCTTGGGTCATATCCTCCTTCCAAGGAGAATTAACATGTGGCCCAAAATTCCAAACAACAAATCAGCCACCTGATAGAGTGACATAGATCAAAGACGGCTCAGTAAGGTACTTCATTTATATTTTACTTTAAAGCACTTTAGTTTAAAACATCTTCATTTCATGTACTCTTTCAACTAAACATAACTTGTGTTTTGCCCACAGATGACCTTTAAGCTGCTTCCCTGGCAGTATTACCTATGCTCATTTTATATTAGTCTTTAAATATCATACATAATATGATACTGAGTACTCTAAGACATCAGGTTGTGAAGTATATTCAGTTCTCACTTACACACATTTACAATTTCAATCGAAAAGGTAAAAAAAGATTGATAAAATTGTGCAAAATATTAAAACAATAATTAATTGATACAATTACAGTTTCCCTTCATCCTTTTTAAAAAATGGTTCTGATTTGCATAAAATGTTTACCATTTAGTGTGATCCTAAAAAAACGGGTCTATATAAAAACTGTGGTGAACTCACAAGTGACATTTAACTATTAGCTATGAATAGCAGAAATAGACGAGTAGGTAAGTTGGAGAATATTTCCTGTTAATTCCTGATTTTTACAGTTCAGTTGATATTCACAACACTGATAAGTGTGCAGCTGAGTTCATGTGCATCACACTGGTCAGTGGCAAGTCATGTGATTGAATAGAGCACATTGGACCCAATTCCATAATATCAAATATCACGTATTGGTTTTTAGCTACGCATTTTCTTCTGCAGTCTATGGTATTCAATGTGGAGGAATAAATTAATTCAGGTTATTGAATAGAGCCCATTCTTCACAACTTGTCTTATGTTTCACTTGGCCTCATTTTTCTTTCTTTCTTTCCTATTAAAGCCTTTACTCTTCAGTGGTCATTTCTTGCTCTTCAGTCTTTTCCTTATCTATGAAATATACTATTTCCAATTTTAACAAAATGCTCATCAACATGGTAGTGGCCAAGGGGAGCCACTCTTTAACTCATGTGGGCTAGGTCTGATAATTGCATGAGCTGGAGTCCACAGCTAATAGGTTGGCTCAGTATCATGGGAGTGATGGCATACAGCAGCTAGAAGTACAGATGTTTCCTTTTAGTGATGATATTAGAGTATGCAACAAGATTTAAAAATATATATATAATCTGTTCCAATAAATTGTATAAATGTAGATCTATAAAGTGGGATGCATCGTTTGGAATATTTACATATTTACAATACAATAAAGTAAGAGAAAATAATTGTATTGTTAAAGAAGCAGTATTAGCGGATTTTCTGTATGTTTTTTAAATACTAGAAATACTTGTTATTACTTTAAAACAAATGGCAGTACTTCTATAGTTTTACATTGGACATGTTTTTACAGGTTCCTCTATATTGAGTGACATCCAATAAGGATGGCTTGGAGAGATAGGAGGGACTGATGCTATAGCAACAGCAATAATACAGCTATGCCTTATTTGCATTTTTTAGGAGACAGGAAGAGGTGAGAAAAAAAACTGATAAAACAGATCTGGTCCTTTTTTAAATTTTATATAAAAATGCACTTATATAAAAACATTGCTTCTCACATTGTAGGTGGAACTACCCCTTAAATATATATATATATATATATATATATATATATATATATATATATATATATACCACAAGTCAGCATCTGAAATTGTCAACCTGCAGCACAAAGGCCCTTCATCCTTGGTCAGTTCAATGTAACTTGCAAGAATAAATGGGCGTTGTCATGCCAGTGGAGAATTAAATATGCCTGAAGCTGAAACAAGACAATGGACCAATGTTACCAATTTATCTTTAATGGACAGCACTTAATATCATTAATATTTTAAGTAATAACGAAAAAAGTCTCTAGCAAGAGTAAAATTAGCCTTTTTTTTTTTACATTGGTAACACTTGGTACTTTAGTGAAGTATGTTGCTTGCCCTCATCTAAATCTTGTAGAGGCCTTGATTTATTTTATAAATATGCTCGTGTGTGTGGGGGCGAGGGGGGGAACGAAGCAGAGTCAGCCCTTATACTGGTCCTGGTGGGTGGATGGGGCCTAGGCGGCACTTTGACAGGGGTGGCAATTTGCCAACTCAAAGAGGAAATGAGAGCTGTCTACTTCCCTGCCTAACTGAGACCTCAGTCGGTGCTGCGCACACTCCTCACGCGAGTTAAGATTAAGCTCTGAGTCATCATTAAGCGCAAGAAATGTGTTTGGATAAAAATATGGCACTGGTAGCTGGTGAGAAAGCTATATATATAGCGCAAATATATATACATATTTTAAATAATAAAATAACAAGATGGTCTTTTATGGAGATCATATGTAAATACGTGATCCTCAAAGTCTTGCAGAGTAAATCAAATAGTAGATAGATGCTCATAGAATGTATTTCATAATATTTAAGAGTAAATATTAAAGTAAACAGTTTTACATTTACTTAAAAAAAAAGAACATTTTATGTTGATATTTTATGGTGACAAAACTGTTGATCTGTCATCTACTAGTTGATGTACTTTATTTGGATGACTTAAAGGCTGACATGAGTTTGAGGCTGATATTATATAACAATGATATAATAATAATAATAAAAATAAAAAATTCCCGTATAAAGCAGTTGTCCATTGCAGCAAAATCTGAAATCTATACTTTAGATAATGCATTATATTATAATGATTGTATGTTTCAGCTGTTCTTTCTTGTCTTGTATATTGTATAAATATGTTGTTGTTTTTTCTCATTTGTATTATGTTCTATTTATAAAGTATAAGTTACTTGCTTATAAGTTCTTTATATAGATTGCTGCAGTGCTGAAAACTGGAAACAATGTTCCAGTGAAATATTAGCGAAACACTAGTCAAACAGCAGGCAGACAAAAGTTAATCTCTTTGCCCATTTAAAATGAGAGACTGGACAAAAGCACCAGCATTGTTCAGCTAACATATGGGAAATCGTTGAAAAGCATGTATGCAGAAGCAGTGCTGTTTATATTCTACGATGGAATATGGGTGGGATTCTGGAGAAAATGTGCTAAACAAAATATACTTATTTAGACACAATTATAAAAAATAATTCAGCTTCTGTCTGAAATTAAAATAGATGTTTCAGGTTCTCATTATAGTCTGCATTAGATATTCCTTATAATAATCGACCTTGTAGTTCATCCTGATACATGCAAACCAATGTGCTTTTCTTTCTACAAAGAGAAGTAGGATCACTTTTGACCAGTAGGTGGCAGCAGTTTACTCAGTTCTTTCCTGTGGTACTGATGAAGATCCGCCTGTAACACTCCTAAGAACAAAAATGCAAATCCAGCTTTTTTTTTTTTTTTTTTTTTACAATCCATGGATTTTATAATGAACACCATATGCAATTTGTTAAGGACAACTCATTTATGTTGTACAAGGGAATAAGTATGGTTTGTATGTTATAGACAAAATACATATAAATTAATTTGAAGATGTAATGATGTAACCAAATGTCATGTGTGTATATATATATATATATATATATATATATATATATATATATATATATATATATATATATATATATATATATATATATAATGACATTCACATAATGAATGCATAATCATTTTTTAGTTTATTAAATGTATTGTGTAAAGGTGGAAAATAAAGTTGCATTAAACTAGTTGATTATTGAATTTCAAGGTATTACTTCAGTGGTTCCAAACCCCTGCTATGAAACAACAAGATACATTAATGATTGATTATATGGGAATTCATTTAAAAAATAACTCCAGTAAACAGTAATGTAATTCATAACTGTGGCCTTCTGCAGTGACCATTTCTCAGCAGACTACAAATTATCAATACTGATTATCAGATTGCTGCAATAGGGAGGGAATGTGCACTGCAGGGCTGGACAGACTCCCATAGCTCCAGTTTCCTTTCATTTACATACATAGCTGACACAGTTGGCTCTCCCCATCCCTGGTAACCTCTACTACCAGTGAGACAAAAACTATCACAATTGTATAGGGGAGGGGTTGTTAGCAAGATATAATCCATATGTTTCCAATGTATTAATCTGCCACAGTTCATTATTATTCATATTCTATGTAGGGATCATGTTCCTTAATATCACAGTATAGGCTGTCACCATGCTCTTAATTGATTGTACAATGTTAGCTATTCCAGTAACACATGTCTCTATCACATTCAGTTGTTACATTGTATTTGCAAGGCTGTAACATAGCATACTGTAATGTACAAAATCAGAAACTGTCTCCAAGAATACATCTTAAGATTCAATTATGGTAGCAATAATATAATCTGCACTATATACAACTAGATTGTCATTTTTATTATTTTTGCTCAAACTTTACCTTTTCCATCCAAAATATAAAACGAATTATAATATATACTAAAAAAAACCTGTAAAGAATAAGTTTGAGTAAATAGCCACAAAAGCTCATTCTAATTTCATTTATGACTAAAGATTAATTTAATTTAAATATGACACGAACAACAAAAATAACACTGACAGAAATCAGTTTTCGCCTTATTAATCAAAATCTTAAGAATAATACAAAAGAAAAACATATTTAGTATAGCATATACAAAGACCTTTTTTAATTGCTAACATCTTGCTTTAGAAAATGAAAATGCATATTTTTAAAAATTAACCTATAATTAAAAGGAAATCAATCAACCTGTAGAAAGAACTAGATCTTCTTTCTCTATTACAACAGGGAGCATGATAGAGAAATTGGGAAAGGCTCCCTAGTGAGCCTCTGTGATCAAGAAAGAAGGCAGATGGGTGGGGTCTGCCTGCATTGTGCTGTAGTGTTAGCCATATAGTCATGTTGGTCCTGTGCATCCTTTGTACATTCTACTGATTCATTCAACAATCTGACAAAGACAGTCTTACTGCATCACCAAACAAACCAATCTTTCAATACAGAATATCAATTGCATGCACTGAAACATTGAATTAATGCATTTGGCTATGTATATGGGTGCATATGTCTATCAATGCATTGGGTGTGTCCAGCTCACCAGCCAAAATGAATCTCAGTCATTGTATACAACGTTTGACATACATAGTAGCATAATACATTTGTAATGCAAATAAAATACATTTTTACTAAAAATACAATTTTATATGTCTTACATACAGTAATAGGATCTGGTGTCTATATGTCCAAGTATATATTATTTGATCTAAAAATGCTACCAGTCTTAGCCAGTATTTCACAGAGATGCTCTTATGTTGCATTGTTTAAATGATCCTCTTTCTAAAATGACCAGATTTTTCATGCAGTAGAGAAGGTATAATTTGCTAAACGATCAATTATATTTCTGTTCTTACCTATTGCTGTTTTAGCCATGGTAGTGATATATGTAGATGCTCGGAGGTTGTGAATGCAAAGGGTCCAGCTACAGCAGTGGAGAGGGAGACTAAATAAGGCACTGAGTCAGCAGAGTGGGGCTGTGCACAAGAAAGAGCAAGAGGCAGGAGCCCATGAATAATTAGCAATCCTGTGCTGAAGCAGATTGGTTCCAGCAGTCCCTGATATGACTCATTTGGAGCTTCAATCTCCAAGCATTAAATATTGATCTACCAATAGGGGTTAGAGATAAAATGAAATGATGCAGCTTGACTTGGAAATCATATTTTAAAAAAATACCCCCCTCCAGTTTCAATAGTACAGTCCACATAGAATGCATGACAAAAAAAAAAGAATGTTCAAATAGAATGGCACTTTACCATTTACCATAATGTCAGTGCTGATAGTGTAAGATTCTGGTTATGCATAATGAATTACAGATCATGGTTTAAACTTTATTTCCAAATGTTCTTTTTTATTTTAGTTGAGTCATCCATAGCCCCTTATTCCAGTTCTGAGATGGTGACAGGTCCCCCCCCCCCCCCCCCCTCTCCTCCTCCTGAGTCTTCAAATATAAAAATGGCATATTATGCATTTCTATGCCTACTGACTTTCAAGGCCTATTTCTCACTTTCACAAATGACCTTTGAAATCCAGCAGAGCTGTCCTTGGTGCTGATTGCCAGTGCTGACAGAGAGCGCCTTCCAGGCCATTCTGTCAGGAGAGAAGCTAAGACTCGTTTTACCGATCGGGGGGAATCTGGAAATTGAATATGTATGATTTCAAATAACAACAGAACACATAATATTACACATTGAAAATATATATTTGAAAAATGAATACATGCATGACAGTGAAGTAACGAGCATATGAATATTAAAATACAAATTCAAGGACACTGTCAGTACAATAATGCTACACATTCTTTGTCTACTCCTTTCACTCTCTGCAAGGGGCTTGTCACGAGGCAGCCAATTTGCAGTACATTTAGCAACAATGACTTGATGGGGATTAACGCTTTTTGGTTGTACACCTTCCTACAGACTGATCTTTGGCACTTCACTTCCCGCTATGCTCAGACAGGCAGGCAAATGTTCATTGTCTAAGCATTATGGGGCAAATAATCTACAACATGGTGCATATAATCTACAACATGGGGCATATAATCTACAACATTTCTTGTAGCAAAGGTTTAAAATGCTTTCTGACACAAGGATTAAAGCTTTGCACTATAAAGGGTTAAATGTTCTGTATTATTACACAGAGAAGTGTGCTCCTACTCTCATTTGTTGGATGCTTTGTGAACTGTAGGTCCCCTCCCCTGCCACACCCTTGCGCATTTGCTGCCAGTCTGCTTTGTAAAGTGATCTCTTTATTTAAAAACTGAAGGCAAGTACATGTACCTTAGTGGGTGAGTGAGCATTGTGTATTTGTGACAGTGATGGTTATCATTTAGCATTCTGGCTATTGGCCACTCTTATTCTCTTCATGCTCAGCCAGTCACTTGGCTGTGCATCATAGGAACTATAGCGCTCTGTCGTTCCAGTGCCAAATCTTATCCAGTGTACACACTAACCCTTTATACTCAACACGAGTAATCTGCTTTGTAATGTGCAATGCCGTTTATAAAGCTCAGAGCTGACAATGCTCCCAAACAGGTTTAATTACAACGATTCATTAAGGGTAGGATTTTGATTTCCTCTTGTTTACCATGATTTGTTCAGGGGATTAACAGTGACTTGTGTGAAAGCCAAGGGAAGGGAGGAGAGGAAGCCCCCTCCTGGATCCTGCTGGCTCCAGGGCTGGAAGTCTGCCTTGCCCCGTGTATGTGTTTGCAGGAGAATTGAAAAAGCACTGAAGGGTACATCTATTTATTAGGAGTAAAATGCTTCACAGGCAGTAACCTAGCACCAGATTAACTGACATATGCATTACCAGGATGTGTGTTGTACATAATAAAACCCCCACTCTAACATAATATAAATTATATATATTACATATATTATATCATATATATGTCACGTCTCAGAATCTTCTCTAAATGTGACTATAATATAATGAATTCCAAGTCTGTAAAATGTACCCTCTCTCTCGGGGTGTGGTGCTGGGGTTATTTTTTTTAAATATAAGCACTAAAAAGCATGTACCCAATTGAATATTCTGTATGTTTATACAGGATGCACTTAATGTCAGTTATTAGGTATCTGCATTATTACACAATTCTTAATGCATGCTCAGTGCATGAATTTACGTAATTGACAGCATTATTTTAATACACCCATTACATAAAAATGCAGTTGCAATATTGTTTTTTTTTTAATTAGTTAAGTGAGCTCTGCTCTAATAATATGAGTTTTGGGTATAGTATTGCAAGTTACAGTTTATTACACACTTTATCTGATGTATTCTTTTATTTCCACATGCATCTCCCATATAATGGCTCTTTACTGCTAATTACATTATCTCTTATCTCTCTTTGCTTCTAGAGGATTATGACTGGGAAGCAATTTGTCACTATCCCATAATGCTTGTTACACCATTCCTTCCCCCTCCTCCCCTCCCACATTTACTTTTGTATATTGATTTATGTAAATTATAGGGGTTGTAGTAGCTTCAGATTACATGTTTTCCTGTCTGTGTACTCCTTTCCGAAACAAATGAAAGCAGAGAATAGATGAGCGAACAATGGAATTTTATTCACAGGTACTTGTAGGTTTACATGAGAGCCTGCCATTGGAGTGAATTAAAGTAACTGTATATTTAACATAGGTGTAATCCAACTATATAAGCAATGTGAGAAAAGTGAGGTTTTTTATTTTACAAATTCAGGATTCTAATGAAGGGAGATACTTGCATTTCCCATTTTTTTTAAAGGCGGGGGAGTGCCTATACATTGGTTATATAAACAATTTAAGTGTCTAGTATATTCATTATTAATGTTAATCCACTCATTAAGCCCTGTCCATTTTGTATCGACATCAAACCTTTGTCTGCCACTCCCTCACAAACACATCACGAATTGGTGCTGCTGACTGATGTTCTTACTTCATTTAAAGGGACAGTATCACCTAAGCAGTCCTATAGTGTGAATGCTAAAATAATAAAAATGATTGAAAATGATCTGTCCATTGTGTTAGCACAATTGCAAGCAAATGTCTTAAGTTAGTAGAAAAATGTGTTTTAAATGTGTCTGCAGTATCTCCTGCTTATGACATCATAGTGGCCTAAACATCTGTTGCACAAAAATTAATGTAAGATGTATATACTTATCTCACTATAAGATACTGTTTACCCCTCGTGTCTTAACATTCAATTGCTCCAGGTTATGTAAAGAAATAAAAACATATATAAAAAGCTTGCGTGCACATCACCTGGCACCATATATGGCCTCTAGCCTTTTATATGAATGGCAAGTTCTGCAAAATATGCAGTTTCTGTTTCATTCACCAATATGTAAATACTATGCATATTGAAGCATGAAAAGAAAGTGTGCATGCTACATGCAGCATGCTCCACCATATGTAGATAAGAAAAATCCTTCATGGAGGGTAAACCTTGCCTAGATAAACATGAGCAGGTCCCTCTGGCTTCTTATCTGTTGTATAAATGAAGTCATTCGTATTACCTACTCACCTACTCATCGTATTACCTAGTCCCATAACAAGTGTTCTGCAAGCATACAAATATAGTTCTCAATAAAATATGAAAATACATAAGACAAATGGGATAATGAATATGTAAAAATATTATAAACAACATGGAATACTCAAACATATACATACATTCAAATCATAAGAAATACAGAATGATAGTGTCGATCGAATGCATAACTGAAGTAATGATACATATATATATATCGACTTATTTAAATGAAACAATTACAAACTCATAGAATGATTTACTCTGATTTATGTCATGGAAAAGGCTGATATGATCACAGTCGGCACCAACATTGCTCCTGACATTTACTGGATTTTGTGTGCTAATTTAATGATGTTCTATGGATCTTCTCTTACTTTACCTTAAGCATTGGTGTCCTTGTATGGACACTTTGCCTGGATATGATCCAAGCCATATCACATCATTGTCAGAAGCTGGATATCCCAGCTGACCTCAGGAATAAGGAACAAACAAGAAGTGGAAGATTAAATGTACAGCTCAATAGTCTGTTAATATAAAAAAAGTACATCTGCCTTAAAAATGATTGACCCGCAAAACTCCACAACAAACCATTCAAAATATTCACCGCTGCCGCTCTTTAAACCACAGAGTCCATAAGGAAAACAGGTATCAGAGTCGCTGACAACAACAAAAGAGGAAGAGAAGCATCCAAGGGGCAATCCAAAGAGTAACAAAATCAATAACATGGGAAAGCAACTGTTGCTATGTGAAGAACACTCCAGGATAATATTGAATGGCATCAGATGTGGAGTCTGGGCTGATTAAAATACAGCCTTCATGTAAACTCTTTTAAATCACAAAAGAACAATTGAGTCTTGTATAGTTTACATGTGGAAGGCTGCCATAGTGCTGCCAGCCTAATACGTTTTATCCATTATGGACTTACTTATAAGCATATACAAAGCAATCTGAAGAGTAGTCAAGGCAAATCAAAAAGTCAGGGGCACGGGGAACAAGTTCATAAGCGATAGACGAACCAGGATTTTGTTAAATCAAAAGAACAATAGGTAACATTCAGGAGGCCAACTTAACACTCAAAGGTGCTGCTGGTTGCAAAGATGTCGGTTTTATAAAGTCATTGTTTGTCAGTAATGCTGCATCATTATTTATTTATTCTTTAGAAAGGACACCATGGGGTCTGTTCAGTGATGGCTAGTAACCCAAAAAAAGACAATATTTTTTTATTCCAGAAAGAATAATGTGCGTGTGGGGCTCTACCAGATAATGTCATAGAGCCACTGCACCAGGAATCTGTTTCTGTCCTGCTTTAGTTCCTGTCAATGTCTTTGCCCTGTTATAATTCTGTTTGTGTCTTGCAGCCCTGTGCTCTGTATTCTGTTATTCCTGTTTCTGTTCTATCCTTTATTTGCTTTTGCTCTGCTTAGCCTTGCCTGTTCAAGCCTGCAGCATCCTGTATATTGTTATATTGTCCTATGCCCTATTGTTTTGTCCGGGGTTTTTTGCTGTATGTGTGTGAGGGCAGGGGAGAGACCATGTGAAAGAGGGAGATGATGGGCTTTCCTTTAATGCACAAATCATACACTGACGAGCTGCACAGCCTTGCTTTTCTTGTTGTATGTTTCATGCATTTATGCATTGACCACACCAAATTCAAACAGAAAAGACCTCACTTATGGTGTTAGCAAATCACTATCAATGAAGGAAAGCAAAACCACAACTCCAGCAAAAAAGCAATAAAATCAAAGTGGCCGACTGTATTTAAGTGGTAAATATATGTACATATTTCTTGAAATAAAAATTTACAATACTCAAACTAATTACATGAAATGCCAATTTTTGTTGTAGGCAACTACGAAGTGATAATGCTATATCTTTTGACAGTTCTTCAAGTACAGAATATGTAGCAAAGCTATATTACACATTCAACAGAATAACAAATAACTCCAGAGAAAAAAGCAATAAGCAAATACATCTTCACTGAATGGGTAAATTATTCATGCCATATTCCAAAAATGTAATATTATTTGTAATGTCAATAAAAAGTTGGAAATAATCATAATGATTTCACTTTCACTCAAGTACAATTTTTTCATGCAATAAAATAAAAGAAATATAGGTATGTTTTGTTGTCCCTAGATATTATAGGGACACTCCAAGCTAAGACATCAGATTAACTTTGATTAACTTCGGTTTATAGACTTTTGGTTTATGGAATACATGTAATGCTATTGGCTTTCTATACACCAAATCTCTTTTGGTTTATAGACTTTCGGTTTATATAATACCAATAGCATTACATGTATTCCATAAACCGAAAGTCTATAAACCGAAAGAGATTCGGTTTATAGACTTTCGGTTTATAGAAAGCCTATAGTATTACAGGCATTCTATAAATCGAAAGTCTATAAACCGAAAGAGATTCGGTTTATAGACTTTCGGTTTATAGAAAGCCCATAGCATTACATACAATGGATATGTATGTAATGCTAGGGGCTTTCTATAATCCGAAAGTCTATAAACCAAAAGAGATTCGGTTTATAGACTTTCGTCTATAATTAAGTAACTTTAAAAGATACATTTAAACCTTCAGGTTACACAAATGTAACCATTCGTATTTCAACAGTGCCATCTACTGGCCAAAAGTAACATTAACTGCCATTGAACATACTTTCGTTTTATAGAATGCATGTAATGCTATGGGCTTTCTATAATCCGAAAGTTTATAAACGGAAAGAGATTCGGTTTATAGACTTTCGGTTTATACAAAGCCCATAGCATTACATGCATTCTATAAAACGAAAGTCTATAAACCGAAAGAGATTCGTTTATAGACTTTCGGTTTATTGAAAGCCCATAGCATTACATACAATGTATATGTACGTAATGCTATGGGCTTTCTGATTGGCTGCCCTGCAGCCTTTCAAAACGCGCCATTAAATCGCCGAACTCCAACCCGAACATACAGTGAAATGTCCGTGTTCGGGTCCGGGGTCCAAAAACCGTAATGTTCGGTACGAACCCGAACAGTGCGGTTCGGTCAACACTACTCCCTGTGCTTCACATACTTAAAGTGAAGCGCAGAGCGTGACCTGTAAGTAAAAAATAAATAAATAAAACATTTATGGCCCTCATTTTGTCTTTTTTCTTCTAATAAATAGATATTATTATAATATATTAATTTAATTACAGTTAACCCCTGCATGCCTGTTCTATGATTCTTTTGGCTCTGACATCATACCGGTCAGTGAGTTTTTAATTAGTTGGGATAAGTAGGTTAGTGTTGCACTAGTTGTGTAGCTTATTATTGGGAATTTGTTTTTCACTTTTATATGTATTTTTTAACAAAAAAACCAAACAGCATAACTTGTATGGGTGCGTTAAATGACAGAGAGGAAAATTACATTTCAACAAACATATATTAAAAATATAAAAATCGCTCTGGTCCTTCGCTCAGAAAATTCCTGGTCCTTAAAGGGTTAAAATACACTCTTTTTCTCTTCTGAGCCATGCTCTCTGGATGGTGATAGAGCATTGATTGCACTCCATTTCTAATAGAGATCTGACAAATGGGAGAAGCTGGACTGCACACAGTTAAGTATGGCATCAAATGGCATTCACTGCATGTGGTTGCACAGGATATGACCAAAAGGGGGGAATACAATGACTGCACACTTGCAGGTGTTCTCCTAGAGTTGGAAATAATATGCATTCATTTGTACAGTTTATTTTCCTCAGACTGGATTGACCTATTCGTATGAATGGGGATTCTATTTCGGTTTATAGAATACCAATAGCATTACATGTATTCCATAAACCGAAAGTCTATAAACCGAATGTCTTTCGGTTTATAGACTTTCGGTTTATGGAATGTATGTAGGTCAATTGATTCGTACGAACGAATAAAACAAAATGAAAATAATGAACGAATTTCGTCTAAAACTAATGCAGTAATGAACGAAATTAGTTTTAGACGAAATAAATGAAAAATGAAACGAAAATGTTAGTTTTGCACATATCTAGTACCCATGCATGCACATACTTCCTGACAATGTATGGATTTTGTTATTTCAATCTATCTATTTGGAGTATAGAACATATTGTTAATGTGCTCCATAAACCTGTGTTATATGCGAGCTTTGGCAAGAATTGGATTGTGTACTGAAAATAAATGTATTTATTTCACTTTAGATCTTCCCATTTGCTTGTAAAGTGCCAGGAAGTGCATCTAAGAGCAAATTCCGAAGACAATTACTTATCATTTCCACAGTCAAATTAAAAACAGCAGTGCGTATGTAAATGTGCTCAAATAAAGGAAATAAAAGGTTCTACTGAATATAGGCCAATCTGGCCCTAAATGGGCGATTTTTTGCTTATCTTGGGCCAATTTTATGACAATTTGGAAGCACATCAGTGTTCCCTGAGTAGCCCCAATTTATGGGTTATTTGTATCATCAAAGTGGTCCAAAACTCAGAGCGCAAATTTTAACTGAGAAAATCAGAGATATCGGAGTCGAACCTAAAAAGTAGTGTTTCGGAGAGATATAGAGAAGCAGTAATATAATCGATTTAATACTAACAATCAATGAAAAAAATCAAACCCTTAATAAAACTATGAATATCTCCAGATGAACTGAAAAATCCCAGACGCATTAAATATGTAAAGGTAAAATGAGGAAATGCTCTTTTAGTGGCAGAAAGCAGGCATAGATTAATTTCTCTCATAGTAGCAGTAACATGAGGATGAGTGACAATCAACACTTGTGTAGCTTCATTTCTTGGGCCTTCATTCTGATAAAGCCTATTGTAGTATTGCTCTGCATTCCAGTCAGTGGATTTCATTGATATGGAAGTGAAGACAAATGGGAATTATTCTTATTTTATTTTTTTTTTAAAATAGGGTAAAATATCAGGGAAAGGAAAAATGTCAGTTGTTGAAGCTTGTCACAGGCTCAAATACCATAATTGGATAAGGTGATACTAATTAAACATGTGTGAGCATGGTGCAATTATAGTGTAATTGGCTATTTAGTGCATACAACTGTATAAATATAAGTTTTTGGTTATATGAACTGACCAAAGGATAATTAAGCTGCCAAGTCAAAGCACACTCTCAATAGGGTGAGACCTCAACTCACCTAAAATCAAAAAGATCTCCGACAAAAACACCCCTAAGTTTCAGATAAACCTCTATGTACAAGTTATACAAATTAGGGTATTTAACATTTATTTATAACTGAATATCTAAAGCCTGGTCTGTTACTAAGTAATACAGTGCAATACTGGCAGGGCAGCCATCAGGGGGCCCGTTCTGTCCCCGGCCCTTTAAAAAAAAAAAATGGGGCATCTGCCCAGGGCCAACTAATTCCTGGGGGCCCCGTGGCAGGCCAGCCCTTTAATGGGGCAGCTGCCCCAATCGGCACTTTGCTGCTCAGTGCAGCTTTCGTTTTCTTTCTTTTTTTTTCTGGAGCTTGATAGAAAGAGGTCTTAGCCAATCAGGTGAGACCTCTCAACTCTCCTGTCACAACTCTTCACACAAGGAGTTCAAAGCACAGAGATGAAGAGCGGTAAGTTATACAGTTAGACAGTGTGTGTGTGTGTCAGTGTGAGTGAGAGAGTGTGTGTGTATGTCAATGTGAGTGAGAGTGTGTGTATGTCAGTGTGAGTGAGTGTGTGTGTATGTCAGTGTGAGTGAGAGTGTGTGTTTGTCAATGTGAGTGAGAGTGTGTGTATGTCAGTTTGAGTGAGTGTGTGTGTATGTCAGTGTGAGTGAGTGTTTGTGTATGTCAGTGTGAGTGAGAGTGTGTGTATGTCAGTGTGAGTGTGTGTGTCAATGTGAGTGAGTGTGTGTGAATGTCAGTTTGTGTGTGTATGTCAGTGTGAGGGTGTGTATGTCAGTGTACGTGAGTGTGTGTATGTCAGTGTGATTGAGAATGGGTGTATGTCAGTGTGAGTGAGTGTGTGTCAGTGTGAGAGAGAGTGTGTGTACGTCAGTGCGAGTGAGTGTGTGTGTATGTTAGTGTGAGTGTGTGTATGTCAGTGTGAGTGAGAGTGTGTGTATGTCAGTGTGAGTGAGTGTGTGTATGTCATTGTAAGTGAGTGTGTGTGTGTATGCCAGTGAGAATGAGTGTGTGTATGTCAGTGTGAGTGAGAGTGCGTGTATGTCAGTGTGAGTGAGTGTGTGTGTATGTCACTGAGTGTGTGTGTATGTCAGTGTAAGTGAGTGTGTGTATGTCAGTGTGATTGAGAGTGTGTGTATGTCAGTGTGAGTGAGAGTGTGTGTATGTCAGTGTGAGTGAGTGTGTATGTCAGTGTGAGTGTGTGTGTCAATGTGAGTGACAGACTGACTGTATATGTGTGTGAGGGAGTGTGTGGATAAAGGGGTTAACTCCTCTGACACTGCCTCTGTCTAGCCACCCAAGGGGTTAACTTCCCTGACACTACCTCTGTCTAGCCACCCAAGGGGTTAACTCCTCTGACACTGCCTAGATCTGTCTAGTCACCCAAGGGGTTAACTCTTCCATCACTGCCTATATCTGTCTAACCATCCAGGGGTTAACTCATCTGACACTGCCTATATATGTGAAGCAATCCAGGGGTTAACTCCTCTGACACTGACTACACCTGTCTGGATTTTGTTACAGGTCACTGGTCACATTAGGTGCCCCCCCTTGATAGTTTATCAATTAATATGTGACATCCAGCAGATGCGGACCCTGACTTTTAGTCACATATTAATTTATAAACTATCCGGGGGGGGGGGGGCGGGCAGAATTTTTTTCTATAAGTGGCCCTGAAATTTCTGATGGTGGCCCTGAATACTGGGACCTGAACTTTTCTACTGCTTTAAAAGAACTTAGTATCTATGATATTTGAGAATTCTACACAAAATGTGGCTAAAAAGACCATATGAAAAGCTGTATGGCTGTGTAATAGTGGGAATATCTGCCCCGTTCAAGACCTCCTCTTGTACACTGGAAAAACTAGGTAGGGCAGAAAAAGCTTGAGACCGGATTCTAAGCTGAGGTATTTTTCTGGAACTGGAACAATACATAATGGAAATAACCAGAGTGTGGACTGTACAGAAGTTCAGCTTGACAGGAATTTATTGTTAAACTCACTGAAAAACATGCCCTTCATGAACAGAAATGCAAAAACGCTTTTCAACTTATTGTGCAGTATTGTTAGGCTCTCACCCATGATGATTGTTAGGCTCTCACCCATGATGATTGTTAGGCTCTCACCCATGATGATTGTTAGGCTCTCACCCAGGATGATTGTTAGGCTCTCACCCATGATGATTGTTAGGCTCTCACCCAGGATGATTGTTAGGCTCTCACCCAGGATGATTGTTAGGCTCTCACCCAGGATGATTGTTAGGCTCTCACCCAGGATGATTGTTAGGCTCTCACCCATGATGATTGTTAGGCTCTCACCCAGGATGATTGTTAGGCTCTCACCCAGGATGATTGTTAGGCTCTCACCCAGGATGATTGTTAGGCTCTCACCCAGGATGATTGTTAGGCTCTCACCCATGATGATTGTTAGGCTCTCACCCAGGATGATTGTTAGGCTCTCACCCATGATGATTGTTAGGCTCTCACCCAGGATGATTGTTAGGCTCTCACCCAGGATGATTGTTAGGCTCTCACCCATGATGATTGTTAGGCTCTCACCCAGGATGATTGTTAGGCTCTCACCCAGGATGATTGTTAGGCTCTCACCCATGATGATTGTTAGGCTCTCACCCAGGATGATTGTTAGGCTCTCACCCAGGATGATTGTTAGGCTCTCACCCATGATGATTGTTAGGCTCTCACCCATGATGATTGTTAGGCTCTCACCCAGGATGATTGTTAGGCTCTCACCCATGATGATTGTTAGGCTCTCACCCATGATATTTAATCATCATAGATGCTAGCAATTTGCTGTGTCCAACCTTAGATGTAATAGAACCCCTGCTGCCACCAAAGGTGTCCTGCTCCAAAATGCTACATAGCCACAGACCCCTGAAAAATGAACTACAGGTGGGATGAGGCTCCAGTGACTGATAAAAGTCTGAAGAGCTCATGAAAAACATTACATGTTTCATCTCTGGAAGATAATTTTTTAAGGGCAATTCACTTACTGCATACATCTAAACATTACATGGTCCACACTACAAAGTACAGTTCATTTAAAGTCCCCTTTTCCAGAAAGGGAACCAATTGGCTCCGTCGATGAAATCATGTGACACAACCAGCGTCATTGTCAAGATTTCAGTTTCAGCTATGCAGCTTGTCATTTTCAGAACTGAGTTCTGTTTCTACACCACTCCTCATCCTTCTTCATCGTTCTCTAATGGGGTTATTCGCTAAAATTTAAGAATAGCTCAATGAGGTTGACTTTGGAGATCGACTTTCTGAGACAGAGCCAAATTCAGAACCAGAGGTTGACTTAGTCTCAAAATTAACTTTGGTCATTTCTCCTCTCATTACTTTCAATGGGAAAGATTCGAACCTTGGTCTCAAAATGAAAGTCAACCTCCCAAGTCGATCTCCTCAAACTATTCTCAGATATTAGTGAATAGACACATTTGTGTCAGAAATCCTAAATTTGTAATTCAATGTATGACTCCAAGTTATGTTTTATTACTGTGTGACTTATAAATATTACATTTAGCATTCCATGTACACCAGATACTGCACTGCCTTAGGTCTGTTTACCTTATACAGAGTGTGGGAAAATGGATAGTCCTGTATGTGGGTGGAGCTGGGTGAACAGTCCTTTTAATTCTGATAACCACATAGTAGGCTCATAAAAAAATATATATATATATATTTACTGTGTCAAGAAAATTTCTGAAATAGAATTCTACATTATTAAGTAATCACTTTTTATATTAAAATAAATTATATTATATATTATATTAAATTCATGTACAATTCACTACAGTTTTATTTGCATATTGTATCAGATATCAGTAAAAGTGCATTACTACTTTTCATGTCTTTACTGGACACTTTTACTACATTACAAATGGAAATCTTTAATCCAGGACAAGATTACCAGAGGGTGAATAGGTGACAGACAGCTCCATAATCACTACTGGCTCTAAAAGATACCCTGAGTTAAGTTTTAAAATCCGCTTTTCTGCAAGCTCCTTTTCTTCTTATACTGATAAAAAGTTTCAAGTACATTTGCTATTATTTTAATACTTTATTAACCTCATGTTATTCTGGTGCAAAAAAATATTCTGATGTGACTGCTGTTTTCTAGTTTTTTAGATTTGTTTATAAAGCTGAGTTCTTTGTTTGCTAAATTATACTAAAATTGCTCATATAAGACGTTTGTTTACTAAATCAAACTAAGAAGTCCTTATCTTACTGCACTGAGGTAAAGAAAATAAAAACTAGGTTTCCATCACCCAGGAGCACCATTTGAAAAATGGATTTAATCTTCCATAAAGCAATAAGCAAGTGAATGAAGTGGCACTAGAAATATTACAATTTTGAGCTTCAAGTCAACAGTTAAAGAATGCTCTGAATTGCTGTATAACACTCAATATAACATGCTCAACTTATTTTTTCATGGTAGATACAGCTTTGTAAATATATATAGCCTCAGGGAAATTGTTTTAAAAAAATGCTTTTGTCATTTGGTAAAAGAAACCCAACCTTTATTTTATTAGAATCTCCATCTCCATTATTATATAAATAAGCCACATAATATAATATGGACACATGGAATCAGTATGGACCAATAAGATTGCTAGAAAATGTGCTTAAAAGAACTAAATATACGATAGTAAACCAAGGTTCAGTTGAATTGATTCCTAAAGACAGAGAATGTAAAAATGTGTGAAATACAACTTTGGATACATTTTTAAACATAATTTAATTAGATGAATTATAGATTCATGAATATATTAACCTCCTGCGGATTAATGTCTTGCTCAGTTAACAAGCTCTATTAAATAAATTCAATGTAAATTTATGCAAGTAAAGAATTAAAATGAATGCTTTTGGTTTCGGTAATCTTGAAATATATTTTGTCAACCAGTTGATTAATTTCCCGATGTGTTTGATATTTTTCCCAATAGAGATGAAAGATAATAAAATGTCATATTTGAGGAAAAATAAAACTCTGCAAAATTAGACTAAAAAGACAGATTTTCAGTTTTTCTATTCCTAATTTTTTTTCTTGAAACTCATTAAACGGTTGGACCTTGGCTGAAATGACCCTTTCTCCTGCATGCTTTGATCTCCAGTAATTGTGTGTTGTGCATTGTTTTATGATACTGGTATTACTCACACAACCAATAGCTGGAGAGGAAATCCCTATCTCCTCCCAGATGGAGGTGTGTTTAGCTGCGCTCCAAGGTCACAGACCTAAAGTTTGAAAGACTTACTGAGACTTTTGAACTGTGTACACTAGGAGCACTGAACAACAGGCGGTTTTAATTCCTCTTTAAGCCGATGTCTCTGAATTAAAATGTACTATTTTATTAATATTTTAGTATGTATATGGAGCATAAAGCAACCAAAAGCTTTCTATGATTGATCTACGGACTTCCATGATCCTAAGTATGACAAACAACCTAGATTGAGAGAGATGCCCTCGGCTTTGTCTGACCTTACTTTATTGCAGTGTTTCATTAGTGTTTTGTCATTTTCTTCTCATTTACAGAAATCAATTGCTTATAGTTTTTACTCTACTCTTATCTATAGTCTGTGCATGAGTCAGTGGTTTGTCTGGGGAAATACGCATCATTTAGAGTACGAAACATGATGTATCTCACAAACCAGAAGCCTGTAAAATCGCGAGTCACAATACCCTGGAGTGTACTTTATAGAATATATAGTGGTGTAAATAGCTTTATGGAATTTTATACAAGCTTGTAGATTATAGTTTCTTGCTTGTCCAGCAGATATATTTCAACTATTATACCTAATGCACATTGGCAAAAACTAGTACCATAAAATGTTCAGATAATCATTTATAGTGCACATGTAGCCAGGGGACTGTGTAGAGCAGCAGACATCAGTAACTTGGGTAATGTTTTAAGGTACTAGGGAGCCCTAGGCAGATCTTTCAATAATGGAATAGTCAGTGGTTATCTTCTCTTCTCCATCCCAGAAGTATTTGCAAAAATTTCATAAAAGTAACTGTTGATACACGAAGGAGAATGTTGTGACTAGATTTGGGGAGTGTATCTTAGGGAGTTACCCCTGAGGATGGGGTAATGGTTGAAAGGATTAATTTGGATCTGTGAGGGTTAAAAGCCGACAGTGTGTCAAAGAAGCTGATGTCTGCAGCAGCTTCTGGAAGGCCAGATCACGCCAGTAGCATAATTGTTATTAGAATGGTCTTATCTTACTATTCCAAGGCTAGAACAGAGGTTTCTGGAACATCAACAAGTTGTGTCTGAAAGTTCTGTAATTTTCCATAAGAACGACTTTTGTAACACTATTTTACATATTACGTTTTAAGTGCATTTTCTTGTAAAACACGCCTTTCTGCATATTAGAATATTAGAATAACCAATTATATCGTAGTAACTAATGTTTTTATCTTCGTATATATACGCTTGTTTAAACAATTAAAATCAGAGTTGTTTCACAGTTGCATTGGTGTCGGTCTCAGTTATTCACTGTGAGATAGCTCTCCTGGATCCAGTATGTCAAACCAAGCCAGTCGTATTACAAGGGGCAGAACCAAATTCCTTACAATGGTAACCAACAATAATGATATCAGAGAGATAAGCGACAAGAACAGGGTAAGTCCAGAGGATCAGGGCAGGCAGATATGGTTCATACACAAACTGAATACAGGTCAAAGGACAGGAGAGGTGAGGTGCACAGAGTCCAGTGAGAAAAGCCAGGGAATCCAAAAGATATAAGGAAGAGAATTATACTGTAGACTGGAACAAGGGAGTAACCACAAGTATAAGCTGCTTGAATGAACAGTGCTTTTGCTGTTTTATAGTCTGGCTGGTGCTAGCCCCACCACAAATGCTAGATTGCCAATGCTTTAGCTGGCCAAGCAAGGAGCGGGAATGAGAGTTCCACCTCCTCCCTTCTTTCCCCATGCACCCTCCAATGAGGTGGGGCCATCAGGCTGCAGGACACCCTCCCATGCCAACAGCATGACACTCACTATGTGTGAGACGCATCCTACTACAGGTGGGGGATGCGGCCTGTACCACAACGACACCAGGATGGGACACTAGGAGTTGGTAGATGACCCTAGTACAAGTGCGTCCAAAACTAAATCTTCAGCATTAAGGGAGGAAACAGGTCTGAGACGGCTGTAACATAGCCTTTAGGTGAATGTGCTATGGATATGGGAGGGGAAACAGTCACATGACATTACCAATTGGATCAGATGGAGGAGTATCCCCTTCCTCAGCAGGGAGCCTGTGTCTCAGCCAATCCAGCTACCAATAGAGACTGGGCATCGGCAAAGATCCACGGGAATCAGAACCAGAAGTCCAAATATGTAAATACAATAGTCTCTCCTTAACATTTTAGTCCCATTTTCGTCAGTTGATAAAAATGGATTTTAGTCATAGTTTTAGTCCTATTAACTTAGTTTTTATGTAGTTATTGTTTAGTTTTAGTCACTGAAAACATGCAGCTGACAAAAGGTGTGTTTATAATATGTACAGTTAGTTAAACCAGAAACAATTAAATTAAAACATTTATATCACCCCAGGCATGTTGCATCTTAGTCATAAAAATGACCTAATGGGATATTATTATTATGAAACATAACATATACAATTGAAGATGCTGTTCTCCAGCTGTTACTTAATGTATCTGTATGGAGAAAAAGTGGAAAGTATTAAAGCACAACCACAAAAAACAAATTACAGACGCAAAAAAAAATATTTCACTGGCACTCTATATAACCACAGTGATAAGAGGAAGTACTATAGATGGATATTGTATTGTGCCAAAGATAGATATCATTTTACTGTTTTATAGTTTGCCATAATACATGTAAATATTTAATTTAGCCTATATTATTTTTGCTGCTATTTGTTACTTTTTAATATCTTGTACATCACTAAATTACTCTTGATTGTAATAAAAACCTAAATCCAGGATATTAAAACCTATACATCAACACGCCATTTAATTCCATTTACTTATGTATCATTTTACATTATTTATAATTTTCCGGTATTTGCTGTGTACTGTGAGATATACAAAAGTCTTCTAGGAATATTAAAGGGACTGTCTAGTACCCAACATGCATCTTCCAAATATTAATGCATAGGAATGTGCTTTCAAAATACCTAAAATGTACAATGTATGTTTTACATCTTAAAATATAAAATACTTACAGCCAGATGAAATTGTGAAATTACAGCAGTTTGCAAGAAACCAGGACTGCCCACACTAGTTGTGTAAAAGCCATTTCCTTTTTTTCCCTGCTGCAGGAACAGAGAATTATTTCATTCAAATTAATGGAATTTTCAGTGTCTCTAGTCATGTCATCAGACAATATGTTGTACTTTTAAGAGATCCTACTGTATACAAGAGCAAGGGCACTCAGAGTCCACATAATGTATTCAATTGGTAGAGCACAGGAAGTGACTAAATTGAACAAAACCTTTATATCCTCAGTGTATATATAATCAGTGCTGCTGCGCCTGCAATAAACATGCAGTGTAATCACTGGGGAGGGCTTGATTCAAATATTAAAAATGTGATTTATGCAGAATGACTGCATTAAATCCCACTAGAAAAAAACCTGTGCACTATACAAGCAGTAATCTTCATCTTGCACCAAAGTGAGTTTGGGCAGTAGACTGTGTAGTGTACAATATTACATAATTTATCCCTAAATTGAAGTTTGTGCCACATTTGTAAAAACATAAACCCAATAAGGTTACAAGTTTTTTTTTTATTAAATTAAAAACAAAATGGATTATATTGATATTTAATACAGTCACACAGATGAATAAAAGTGAATTTAAAGGCACACTGTTTTATTACTTTTATTCTAAGCACCCATTCCTCTCAATCACACTTTTTGAATTATTAGTCATTTCTTCTGTTTTTTCCCAACCTTATGTGTGTTTGCCCATTTTTACCAGGGGCAAGTATAACTTTATTTGCTGCCCTGCAAAATGTATAAATCATATGTATTCAAAGGGAAATCAGATGGGGTCCTTGCAAGATAAATTGGGTGCTAGGGCACGTCCTGAGTGAAAACATGGGTGCTGGGGCAGGTCCTATGAGTGCAAATCTTGGTGCTGGGGCATGTCTGGTGAGTGCAAATCTGGGTGGTGGGGCAAGTCCTGTAAGTGCAAATCTGGGTGCTGGAGTAAATCGTGTGAGTGCATCTCTGGGTGTTGGGGTAAAGCCAGCAAGTGCAAATCTGAGTGCTAGGGTAATACATGTAAGTGCATTTCTGGGTGCTGGGGTAAATCCTGTAAGTGCAAATCTGGGGCAAGTCATGTGAGCGCAATCTGGGTGTTGGGGTCCATTTTTGGTGCTGGGGTTAGTCCTGTGAGTGGCTTTGGTCTTCTAACTATATATTTTTGTCCAAGTAACCTGGCCATAAAGATAATGGAATTGGGTTAAAGTACTTATACTTATACTATAATATAAATAGCATGTATATATATATATATATATATATATATATATATATATATATATAATATAAATAGTATTTATATAGTGTGGCTTACAGGGGAGTCTATAATAATGTTTGCTTTAAAGTGTTGAGTATTGACTAAAGGTTGAGTATAGTGTGATGGGGTCGATTTCAAAATTCGACCTCCCATGTCAACCACCTCCCACTATTCACTAAAGGAAACTCAACCTTCCTCTCCCCCCACCTCACCAAAGTCCATCTCGATCTGTCATCTCAAACTCCCTTCGGTGACAAAAGCAATAAAAATTGGACTTTGCCCCCTCCTGTGCACTGCACACAGACATCCTTAAGTATGAAAATATATATACTAGCAATACTTTTTTTTATATTTAGGCCTTTTCATACATTAAGAGTTTGGGGGGAGGTTGCCTGTTTTTGAGCAAATATGGAATGTTTGGGTTTCTTTCATTATGTGATGCCAGGCAAGTAACTGGCACCACTATCCCTTCAGGAGGCCCGGCGTCTGGCTGTATCTGGGGCTGGGCAGATCAATGTCTCCTTGTCAGTGGGTCAAGACTGCTGTCCTGCTTGGTGCACATCTGGTGCTCTCTGACAAGAGTGGAAAGGTGAGCAGATGTACTAATATCCTTCTGCACCAGCGCAAGAGAGTTTTTCATATTATAAGTGTGAGCCTCCTACAAATAGTAGGGGTTCTATTTGTAGGGGGTCCCAGTTCAAATATTGTAAGGGTCCTCAAAAGTTTTCAAATAGGTGTCCATAATGAGATGATAGCTAATCTTTGGGCCACCAGTTGTTGAGTATTCACTTTCCCATGATGCTTAGCATACCAAATGGCTGGCTGAGAATCATGGGAAATGTAGCCTCAACAATTGGAGTATTAACTAACCGTAGCTGCAATACATGTTTTAAATAAACTACCTTGAGTTAGCTAGCATGTAAGCTGTGTCTCTGTCCAGGTGGGAACTATATACGGTTACAAGAGCAGCTGCCAAACAGAATGAAATATTTTTGCTGCATTCCCCTCCCTGCCGGGTGTTTGTCCTGCTCTATCTGTGTGGTCAACCTACCCTAACAAACATACTGGTTCTTTCTCCTTTGCTGCTGATTCTGAGGGACTGTTGGAATTTTCATGGGGTACTGACAGGTGCTCCCTCCTTCCCCCCTCTCCGGATGACCATGCACCCAGGCATCCATAGATTTCTCTGAAATCTTTGCACTCCCCAGCCAGATAACCATCTGCATTCCTATTAAAGCGAAATAACTCAATACTTGCTAAACGCCAGAGAAAAAGGGACATTAAGAAGCTAGGTGTGCCCTGCTGTGATAGATTAAAAAGTGGTTCTAAATGGATAACACATATCTTTATATGATGCTATATTACATAAACATAATTAATTTAGTTTGTATTTCCTTCTATCTCATTTGTTTCATTTTAATATCTAATAAATCACTGAACTACTCCACATTTTATTAAACTATAACTGCAGTTATATTTTAACCATTTAAAAATTATACACAAATTAATTTAAAAAAAACTAGCATATTAAAAGCTATGCATCAACATTTCATTTAGCAGTAGACCAACATTTACATCTGAACCATTTCAATCTAATTCCTTTTTAATCCAATTCCAATACTATGTGGTCTACAAGAAGTTGTTATTACTAATAAAGGATGCTATAACTTTACTATACAATTCCCTTTTTTCATCACTATACTTTTTGGGTGAATTTAAAAGAAATTGGTTGAGAAGAAATAATAATAACTCTTTCTTCACAACACAGTGATGTTAAAGGGACATTGTTTTTACTGTAAGTGTAAAGAATAAAAAAAATGCTTATATATTGCGTTAGCTAAATTGCATGTACATGCCGCAATTAGAAGAAAAATGTGCTTTAATTGTGTCTGTGGAGTTTCCAATTTATGACATCGCCTGTGGCCTAATTAAACTGTGGCCAAATTAAACATTTCCCATTGAAAAGCAGTTTATTTCCCAAGCATACCACAGGTGATGTCATAAACAGGAGACTCCAATAACACATTTAAAACACATTTAAACCTAATTTAGTCATTTGCTTGCAATTTTGCTAACACAATGTATAGATCATTTTCAAAAAATTTTTATTCTCTACATGCACAGTAAAAAGAATGTTTAAGTAATACAATCCCTTTATAGAAAACGATTCTCATTCCACAATAATAAAGCAATGGAAAGAATGTGACAAACAGAAATTAAAATCCACATTTGGGACTTATAGGTCTGTTGGCTGGCTTTGAGTGCTAGGATTAATCTTCAGGAGCTGGCTCTCACCCTGTCTCAATTGCAGTAAACACCATGAGGAAAGCAATCAGGCCATTGAGTTGTTCTAGAATCTCCACAGTAAAGGAACACAAAGAGATATAATTTAATCCTAGGTTTTTTTTTTTAAATCCTTTTTTGTATGAACAATTCAATAACTAGAAAATTGCATGGATTTTATTACAGAATCTGCATATCTTTATTCTAAAAATGTTTAATTTACTCACAAATACCATTTGTCTCAAAAAAGCAACAATCATAGTATTCAAAGGATAACAATACGTGCAACAAGTATGTTGCTTAGAAACTGATACAGATCGGCCACACCCAGGTTTTTTAGTCAGGTGTACAGCTAGAGGTGCTTTATCAGCCAGTTTTTCTGCTCAGCATATAGTGAAAAGAAACATGATAAAGGCACTAAGTGAGTGAAGCTGCAATCGCTACAATGACATGCAAAGTCCCAGAAAGACAGAAAACACATACATACATAAAAAGCTGTAAACATGCACTTTAGCTGTACAAAACAATGACGTGTATTGAAGCAGGTAGAGCCAATCCCACCAGTGGTTCTTAAAGCAATAAGTCTGTGTTTACTTAGATGATATCAAGATCAAGATTGGCAAGACATCCCAAAACAGTCTAAATCCTGCTATTCCGATTAAACAGCGTCTATAATGAATCTATGCACTGAGGAACACATATAAGAGCTTGTGAGTGTCTGTGAGTCATTAACAAACCATTTTATTTAATGTAAAAAAATATAAATTTTTCCTTATTTTTCTCTATATATTTTGAAGCGTTCTCAATTTTCAATAGACTTAGTGCTTCTAAGTCTATGAAAAAAAATATTATCCTTTGCTCTAGTTACCGCCAAGCAAATCTCTGGTCGGATTGTCCCAACAAAAAAGTCTCAACGTAGACAAGCAATAGTTTAGGTAGTCAAATGATTATTAAAGGGGCAGTCTAGTCACTTTGGTGCAAGATGAAGATTGCTGCTTGTATGGTGCACAGGTTTTTTTTCCAGTATGATTTAATGAAGGAATTCTGCATAAATCCCTTTTTTAATATTTGACTCAAGCCATCCCCCAGTGATTACTCTGCATGTTTAGTGCAGGTGCCGCAGCACTAATTATATAGACCCTGAGCGTATGCATTTTGTTTCTTTTAGTCACTTCCTGTGCTGCTAGAATATCATTAATTATGTGGACTGTAATAGACTTTCTCTTGTACACAGTGGGGTATCTTAACAGTGCAACACACTGTCTGATGACCACTAGAGGAAATTTAATTCATTTGAATGAAATTATTCTCATTGTTTGCTGTAGCAAAAAAAAAGGAAATGGACTTTTATTCAGCTAGTGTGGAGAGTCCTGGTGTCTTGCAAACTACTGTAATTTCACAATTTCATCTAGCTGAAAGTATTTTATATTTTAAGCAATGGAAAATGTACAACTTTTAAAGCATATTAAGATGCATTTTGGGCACCAGACAGTTCCTTTAAGGAACACTTAGCTGAGTCCTTTTGACAAGGATCTTGCTTTAACTCCCAACAGGAGTCATCTGCTTTCAAGGGACCTCAATTCTCGTGCTGCGCCTACTGGATTCAGACAAACACCACCTGCACAATAACCAGAAATGGAGCCCTGCATCCACTTGGCGAAAGATAGAATTCGCTGACGACCAGAATTAACCAAGCGGGATCTTCCACAAGTCAGCTATAAGTGCCTTGAAAACTACGGATGGTAAGCCTTTCTTACAGGGGTTTTTACCACCAGGGCCGATTATGGGCGGGTGCACAGGGTGCACCATGTCCAGGCACACGGGAGGAGAGGTGCTGAAGCAGGGAGCTCTCTCCCTAGAATGTCCTCCTCCTTGTTAATCCAAGCACAGCACAACGGGTGTAAGCTCTGCCCCCATCGCGTTCTGAGATTGGCTGCAGGGAGGAGGACGTTCTCTATGGTATCTGCCAAGGCAGGACACTTGCATCCTGTTTCTTTTGCCGGATGTGGTGTTCTGCCTCTGCAGACACCATAGAGAACATCCTACTCCCTGCAGCCAATCACAGAATGTGACAGGGGGTGGAGCTTGCATTAAAAAGGAAGAGGAGGTTCTAACAGCATAAGTTTTGGGGGGGGGGTTTGAAATAAAAATAAATGTGTGGAAGTGTATGTCAATATGTAGAAGTGTGTGTGTCAATGTGTATAACTATGTGTGTGTTAATGTGTGTGTTACTGTCTAAGTGTGTGAACATGAGTGTCTGTGCAAGTGTATCCTGTGTCTAAGTGTGCAAAGGTGGCTGTGTGTGTATTTATGTATATGTGATAGTGTGGCTGTCTGACAGTGTGTGTAAAGGTGGCTGTGCGTGTGACAGTGTGTATAAGGGTGTCTGTGTAAATGTATGTCTGGGAGGGTGACTAAGTGTGTAACTGTGTTTGTGTGACAGTGTGTATTTATGTGTGACTGTGTGTAAGTGTGCTCTTGCCCGGGCCCTCACTGCGCTCATCAATTTATCACATGGAAGGCAGCAGTCCCCAACCAGCCGGCGTCTATTTCCCGCCTCCTGCACTCAGCGTGCGTAGAGGGAAGACTGTGCAGGAGGAGACGGTGGCCGGGGACACGAGAGCAGCAGCAAGGTGAGTACTGGGGAAGGCAAGAGAGGAGATAATGCTTTTATTGGGTAAACTAACTGTGGCATATTGGCTGTGGCCTATTAATTGGCAAACTAGCATTGGTATATAAATGGGAAAACTGTCTGTGGCATATCAATGGGCAAATTGTCTGTTATATATTAATGGACAAACTGGCTGTGGCATATTAATGGGCAAAATAACTGGCATATTAATGGGAAAACCGTGGCATATTTTAATGGACAAACTGGCATTTTTTTTGGGCAAACTGTAGCATATTTAATAGGAAAACTTTGCATATGTTAATGGCAAAGTGACTGTGGCATGCTAATTGGTACCTGACTGTGGCTCATTTTAGGAGTGGAGGGAGAGAGACAGACATGGGGTATGAGTGGAGAGAGAGAGAGACAGACATGGGGTATGAGTGGAGAGAGAGAGAGACAGACATGGGGAATGAGTGGAGAGAGAGAGAGAGACAGGCATAGGGAATGAGTGGAGAGAGAGACAGACATGGGGAACAAGTGGAGAGAGAGAGACCGACATGGGGAATGAGTGGAGAAAGAGACAGACAGACATGGGGAATGAGTGGAGAGAGAGATAGATAGACATGGGGAATGAGTGGAGAGAGAGAGACGGACATGGGGGTATGGGAAGAGAGAGACGGACATGAGGGTATGGTAAGAGAGATAGAGACGGACATGGGGTTATGGGAAGAGAGAGAGACGGACATGAGGGTATGGGAAGAGAGAGAGAGTTGGACATGAGGGTATGGAAAGAAAGAGACATGAGGGTATGGGGAGAGAGGGACAGGCATGAGCGTATGGGCAGAGAGAGACAGGCATGAGGGTATGGGGAGAGAGAGACAGGCATGAGGGTATGGGGAGAGAGAGACAGGCATGAGGGTATGGGGAGAGAAGAACAGACATGAGGGTATGGGGAGAAATAGAGATGGACATGCGGGTACAGGGAGAGAGAGACACGTGAGTGACTGACACATTGAGCATGGTGGAATATTATTTATCACTCCTTGTGTACTTCTTTTCCAATGATGCTCAGCCAGACTAATGAGAGACTTTTTCTGGTTGGGAATCATGGAAATGGTAATTAAAACTCATTCTGCTAGCCAGCAAAAACTCTCCCATGTTGCTAGCTGAGCATCATAGAAATAAATAAATCCTCTACACAGTATCATGGCCAAATAGATATCTTTATTTAAAATAAAAGTTTGTGTTGGTCCTTTACAGCAAAATAAAGATTGTGCTCTCCTCCCCCTCTCCCCAATAATAAAATGGGAATGTCTGGAACAGAAATGTATAAAGGGGAGGAGTTCATAATATAGCCATGCCCACCTTTGGACGCTAAAAGAAAACCTGCACCCAGGTGCCCGTGACCCTAGGATCGGCCCTGTTTACCACTAAAATTTTGTTTCCCTCCCTCATCTTCGCATCCTGTGTGCACAGCAACCTGCTATGTCATCTCTTGACCCCTCAACCAAAAAAGCTGAATATTTATAGCCTAACTTGGTGTACAAAAAATGAAGCTGATGTCCACACCATGGATGTGTTATAGGATAAAATATCCCCAAAGAATGTATCTTAAAATACAACCTTGGATGCAATCAAGCAAGATCTCCTCTCAGTTACATGCTCCACCAATCGGATATTTACATTTACACTCACTCACACACGTAGATGTGTGAGTGAGATGGAATTTCGTTAAGTAAATTCTCCCAGTATTGTGGGTCTCACTTTTAGGTGATATAAGGATATTGGGTTTTCCAATTTGATCTCCATGTGAAAAAATCCAGCAATCATTAAATGTAAAAACAGTGTACACTTTATTGCAATAGGTGTCTTACAGTTAAGTAAGTAGAGACAAGGGAAACAACCATTCAGCTGCCAGGGTTCTACCCTGATTTCCTGACGCAGGCATATAAAATTCTAATTCTGGGGTCAGATTCCTCCTTTTACCTCCAGTGGCCACTCTACCATTGTTTTACTCGGTTGCTTCTCTTGCCAACTGGACTGTTAATGACCCTGCCCTGTAAATAACCACACCTCTGTTCTAACAGTGCTTTTGAATTGAAGTTGCTTGCCTAAGGTTTGTGATCTACTTCATGGCAATAGAACGGTGCAAATTGGGACCCAGAGGAGGAGACTTGAATGTGCTGTTAGCCAGGAGAGAGGCATTTTGGATCTTTAAAATGGGTACTAGGGTCCCAACAGGTATGAATAAAGAATGGGAACTCAATTGTTATATTGACTAAACTAGACTATATTATGCTGCTTGTCGCTTTTTTCCTCATGTATATTTGGATTGCTACTATGAGATCATGTCATGTCATATGTTTGATAATATTGTTTACACACACTGTACCTTTAAGTTCTCCACAGCAATACTTGCGGATATCTGATGTGTTTGAGAGGGCTCCCCCTGGCACTGTGTGCATGAGGGATTTCCCTCTCCCAGATCAGATATCAAATAAAGACTTAGGAAATTGAAACTTATTGGGCTAATATTCAACTAATATTTTCTATTATTCAACTAATATTCTCTATAAAGTCTGACATTTTTGTTTCTACTAGTTCAACTGCCTTTTTGATATACATTTCGCCACTTTAAGGCTGTTCATTACTATAATTGTTTTTTGCTGTTTTTAACGGGTGTAGTTAGGTCTAACCTGAACCAATCCAGGTTGTGGGAAGTACCTCCACTACCCTTTTTAAACAGACTCCCTGTTTGAGGTATATGTCTATGATTAAGCCGTGCTTAAGCATCTCTCCAACTATGATTTTAATCTTCTATCAATAAACTTTGCTTTTTATGGCTTTATACAACACTCCGGTTTTGGATTTCTTTTGGATTTACTGAAAAAGGGTCGAAAAGGTGCGCATACTTGCTTGCTGAACTCTCTATTCCTTACTATTTGTCTACAGCCGAGGACGCTGTTTGTGCTGCACGTCACCCTAAGCATTGTCAGGTACATTTATTTACTGGCTCCTGTATGATGTGACCTTCTACACAGTTTATGTTTTTTTGTAATCTGGCTTTAACCATTTAAACTCTAATAAATAATTAAGCTCAACTGTCTTCTGACCACTTCACCTGGCTCCTGATCCATTGCTGACATTTGCACTTATCTTCTAGCCTGTCCAGGAACTGGGAACCCTATTCTGGATGTCTCAACCAGCCAGGGGAAGGGTTTCAGCTTCTCCTGTGTCCATACAGCAACAGCATAAACTATTCCAGCCTATAGCCAAGCCAGGGTTACCTGATTGGAAGACACCAAACTGCAGTCCCTAGTTACTCCAGCTTGCTCTGCCCTTCTCAAGTCTCAGTGCCCTTACCTCAGTTTTATGTCTATGCTACAGTCCTTGCTAAAGCCCCTTGTATATGCTACATTCCTAGCTAAAGTCATTTGTCCCTTCTGCAACCTTTAAACCCAGTCCTTGTTTCTTGCTGTTCCTTTACATGTTTTCAGTCCTGCACTATGAATTGTAGCATGTAAACAGACTCGTCATCCATCCATGCACTGAGACTCCGACCTGATCTAGTAAAGGCCCTCACATCAACATGAAGAAAAGCAAGGGTACTTAATATCAGCAATGGATTTTGCCCATCACAGCAGGCTTCCTCCAGGATTGATACCAGCATATGTACATATATGACATTTACAAGCTTCTGTGCTTGATTTATTCATTGATTTCCCTTTGGACACTTGCCCCATGGGCTGTACTCAGCTCTAACCACTTTCACTTTTAACTGCCCCAATGCAGCAAACTTTGTATCCAGTTGTCTTGTTGTCTTGCCTATCAATCTCTGTACTTTGTCAGTATATCTATCTTGCTTGTCTAGCTGTGTCTATCTCTTATAATAACTGGTGGGCTGACAAAGTTACACTGTAGGCCAATAAATTGTTTTTGTCATCCCGGTCAAAAGTTGCCACCCTTCCCCAGCTTCAGGAGATGCTGTTGAGGTAATATCTATTCAGACTATTAGCAAGAAAACAGCATTGATTCTGAAATTTAAATACAAATTTGTGAATATCCCTATTTATGATACTGACTTTAAAAAAGATAAAAATCAAAAATGTAATTGCAGCCACTGTTGTTGAAACACTTTTATTTATGAGATTTTTTTTAAACCAATATTATTTATTGGTCAACATTTAGAATGATCTTACTAGTAACCAATCAAATTGAATATACTTTTTTTGTTGTTAGTGCTGAAAATCCCATTTGCCACAGTTATTTATTTTCTTGTCTCCTTGATTCGTGTCTTATCCCCTTGATAAACTCTTTTGAAGAAGCAAATAGTATTATTTTATTATTTAGTCTGCCTGAAAACCTTATCGGAAAATACAATGTGGCACTGTGATTGCTCCACACTCAGTGTGTCAAATAATTAGAAAGCTGTGACAAGTAGTGAAGAAAAGCCTCTTAAAGTCACTTGTGTTCCCATGTGAAGTCTTTGATGAATGGACTTGATTAAAAGGAAGTCAAGTAAATTTAAATGGCCTCCCTGTGAATGCTCCTGCCATGAGCTGGGATCAGTTGAGCACATTTTACATGGAGAATTTGATAGAAGATCTTTGCGTATTTTATACAAAATGAACAGACTAGCGGAAGACGATTGAAATAAGAAATGAACATGAATAAGCAACATAACTTATTTTAGCAGTGATTATTTGTAATATAAATCTTTATGAGTTTTTGTGTGGGTCTTAAAGTGGAACTAATTTTTTTTTAAAGTCAGTTAATACATATCAAAACTCCCTAATTCAACTTAACAAATGGCATGAAATTACCCTTTGAGGCAAAGGATATTGTCCCTCCACCTTTACTTTGTTGACCCCTCTGTACATTAGAGAGGTCAGTTCTGTCGAAGACAGTACAAGCTGTCAGTTGAAATACCTTTCAAAATGGTCGCTGGATGTGCCCATTGGCTTCCTTACATGTGTCTGCTCATTTGAGCCTGTATGCACTGATCATGGCTCAGGAGAAAAACATGTGCCTTTACTAGCCTGTGTCTGAGTGGAAGCAGTTCATGAAAACCCATGAAACACAGGCTCTAATACTGCTGTTTTACCTGGTCTTCTATGGGTTCCTAGTAGCATATAAGTGAACATGATTTCTTAGAATACTGCACTTCAAAAACAATTCATCTGAGCCTGCAGTATTAGGTAGACTTGATGTATTATCCATCCTATGGGTCAAAGAACCATGTGAATTATCTTGGTCGTACTGAAGATCATACCAGTTAACATCTGCATCTCCCAAGACCTTCATTTTTAAGGGCTGTGGTATCATTGAGCAGCAATATTCACTCTTACATATTTACATAGCAGTTTAAGCTGAAAAATGACCATCAAGTTGAACCATTTTCCTAATGCTTGGGCAAAAAAAAAACATTTTTCCAGCAGTGCTGAATTCTGCTTTGAATTGGGAAAAAATCCTTCTTGACTCCAAAAGGCAATCAGATTTATCCTTGAATTTATAAGCACTAAATAAATATTGCTGCCTATACTAATATACATAGCCCTCTATGTTCTGATCAAAATGTATTCAGGCCCCTTTTAACCCCTTGCCGACAAAGGACGTGCCAGGCACGTCCTGGGAGAATCTCCCTTAATGACAAAGGACGTGCCTGGCACGTCCTGCATTGAATGAAGCGGTTTTCGCGATCAACGATCGCGAAAACCGCTTTAACAGTGCTGGTCTATTGCCTCGACATCGAGGCAATAGCCAGCACCGATATTTCTATTTTGGGACCCCCACGATCGCCCCACGGAGCGATCGTGGGGAGCCATATTGACGGAGCATGCTGCTCCGTCAATATGGCTAAGTCCTCTGCCGGTCTGAGCTTCGGAAGTGAAAGTAACTTCACTTCCGTCGCTCTGAATATGCTACTTGACTACCCCTATTGGTAGTTTAGTAGCATTGCAATGGAAAATAATTAAAATACATATTTAATTAAATAAAAACAGGTTATTTAGCTATATTAGCCTATAGGGTTAAAATTAAATATTTTTTAGCATAAGGGATAGGGTTAAAATTAAATTAAAGTTAAAAAATATTAAGGGATATAATAAGGATTAGAGTTGGGGTTAAATTTAGTGTTAGGGTTAAATTTTGGGTTCGGGTTGGGGTCAAAAGATCAATATAGGAATAAACCAAAAAACACTATTTTTGCTTTTTGCCCCATAACTCGCAAAAAAATACCGAAAAATATGGAAACATGCATATTTTTGAACTCGGGACAACATTTAGAAACTATTTAGACGGGGTCTTTTTTAATGATTTTATTTGTGTAAATTATATTTTAGGTCAAAGTTAGAAAAAGTGGGTTTTTTTTAAATTTTTCATCATATTTTATGATTTGTTTTGTAGTAAATTATAAGATATGATGAACATAATGGTATCTAATGAAAGCCCTTCTTATGACGATAAAAACAACATATAATTTGGGTGGGTACTGTATGTGAGAAAGAAAAAAATTACAGCTAAACACAAACACCCTAGAAATGTCAAAACAGCCATTGTCACCAAGGGAAAGTCAAGGTGAAAATGTCTTGTCACTAAGGGGTTAAAGGCATGTTTTTTATTTGCTAGTACCACCTCTTCAGGCAGTGAATTCCATAACTTTATTGTCCTTACCATAAAGAATCCCTTCCGCTGTCGTAGACTAAATCTCCTTTCTTCAAATCTTAGTGGGTGACCTCTTGTCCTTTGTACAATTCTGTTAATTAACTCTTGCGTGTACAAATGTAACTTTTCTAGCCTTTCTTCATAATTAAAACTGTTCATTTCCCTTATTAGTCCACCTCTACACTTTCTAGTTCCATAATGTCTTTTTTTAGACAAGGATTAAACTGTGTATTCCAGGTGGGGGTCTTACCATGGACCTATAAAGAGTTAGATTAATATCTTCCTCCTGTGAGTCAATACCCTTTTTAATAAATCTTATTGGCCTTTGCAGCTGTAAGCTGGCACGGTGTACTATGGCTAAGTTTATTGTCCATAATTACTCCCATTTAGTAGATAAGAAACACCATTTAAACTGTATGTTGCATTTTTATCATTATACCCAAAATGCATAATTTTACATTTGTTTACACTGAATCTCATTTGCCATTTATCTGCCCATTTACCCAATTTGTCTAAATTCTCTTCTAGTTCAGACTGTATTACCGTATTTGCTCGATTATAAGACGACCCTGATTATAAGACGACCCCCCAAACCTTGGATATTCCTTTAGGAAAAAAACTAAAAGCCTGAATATAAGACTACCCTATAGGAAAAAAGTTAAATTTGTATATATTCACATGTAAATTGCTTTTTTAATAAAAAAAATTATAGCAAAAAATGCATTTCTTGTTTTTATTTCCTTTTTATGTGCCAATGCTGCCTCTCTCTTTCCTTTGCCCCCAGCTGTGTCTCTCTCCCCCTCCCTTTGACTCCCCCCTTTGTTTCTCTTTGCCCCCCTTTGTTGCTCTGTCTCTCCCCCTCTTGTTGCTCTGTCTCTCTGCCCCCCATCACTCCCCTTGTCTCTCTGCCCCCCATCACTCCCCCTGTCTCTCTGCCCCCCATCACTCCCCCTGTCTCTCTGCCCCCCATCACTCCCCCTGTCTCCCTGCCCCCTCCCTCCCCCTAACATGTAAAAAGATCCCTGGTGGCTAGTGGGGGCAGCCGGGGGATGTGTGCACGATACGTGCAGACATCCTCCATGCTGCCCAACACCTCCGTCTATTATGACGGACAGCTGTCCGTCATAATAGACTGAGGTGTCGGGCAGCATGGAGGATGTCTGCACGTATCGTGCACACATCCCCCAGCTGCCTGATTTACCCTGGTGCCTAGTGGGGCAGCAGAGGATGTCTGCGCGACGAGCGCAGACTCCCCTGCTGCCGCCCGGCACGCTCGCCGGGACTTCTGTGACGAAAGTGGAAGTACCCGGCTTCATCACAGAAGCCGGGCGGAAGCCCGTCGTGCCGGGCGGAAGCAGGGGAGTCTGCGCTCATCGCGCAGACATCCCCTGCTGCTAGAGAGGGGGATCCAGGTCCCCTGCAGCTCTGCTGGGGACCTGGATCCATGTTTTATAATCTGACCTCAATTTGAGGTCAGATTATAAGAGACCTCGATTATAAGACGAGGGGGACTTTTCAGAAAAAAAATTCTGAAAAAAACCTCGTCTTATAATCGAGCAAATACGGTACCCTACTTAATTTTGTGTCATCTGCAAACAATGAGACATGCCTCCCGATGCCAACTTTGATATCGTTAATAAACAAATTAAAAAGAAGAGGACCCAGTACAGATCCCTGGGATACTCTACGTATCACATCTGTCCAGTTTGAGAACTTCCCATTTACCACCACTCTTTGCTTTCTATCTTTCAGTCAATTGCTAATCCACCTGCTAAATTTGGCCTTTTTAAAATTCAGTGTTTTGGTGCGACACATACCAATTTGCATTTTTGAATTAATCCCGAAGGATATCATGTTATGGTCACTATTCCCTGAATGCCCTTACATGGATGTTAGAGATAAGCTCCTCCTTATTAGTTATTAGCAGATCCAAGGACATATCCCCACTGGTTGCTGCCTGTACAAAAAATGATCATTCAAAAAATTCAGAAACATACTGCTTTTAGCAAAATTAGTATATACATTTTTCCAATCTACTTCTGGATAATTAAAATCCCCTATAATGATATTACAAATATATATGAGAAGCCTTTTATATTTGCATTTTTTTTTATACTTTATTACTTTATTTGGATTTATTAGTTTATAAATGTATCTTCTAAATATTACATTATGTCAGTGTGTCATTAATAAAATTGTTTAACATATTATAGAATTTATCAGAATTATTTATAAAGTATATGATATCAGATAAACAACTTAATATTCTATTTGCATTAATAGTTGTGACTCTTCAATTTCACCAATATCTGGTGGTTTGTAACTAATACCCACTAATATTTTCTGGGCAGTTCTACCCCCACTGACTATCTCAACCAACAATGATTCCACATGTTTAATACAGTCATCATATGAGGTGACTTCCCACAAATGAGGTAATAATGCAGGTTTTACATACAGACAGACCCCTCCACCTCTTTTGTTTGACCTATCTTTTCTAAACAACATGTGGCCCTCTGGACCGATTGTAAGAAAAAAATTATTTTCCTGGCGTCAGAGCAAAAAAAACCCGGACAACTACTTACAGTATAAATTCTTCTTTATTGGCAAGCTCCATATGGAAAAGGCACCACAAAACAAGTGAGGATGCATGCCTTGCGTGGGCATTAGACTCCAGATTGATTGACCTATCATGCGTGTCATCTCACCATGTTTCTGTTATACAAATTAAGTCATAGTTTTTTATTCCTGCTACCAGTTCCAGTTGCCCTATTTTACCAGTTAAACTTCTGGCATTTGCAAGCATACTCTTGCTGCTATTGCCATGTTGCATTTGTGATTTAATTTTGAAGTTGTTTATAGGTTTCTCACAATAATCTGTACTAATCATAGAAACATAGAAACATAGAAACATAGAATGTGTCGGCAGATAAGAACCATTCGGTCCATCTAGTCTGCCCAATTTTTTTTTTTGAGTACTTTTATTAGTCCCCCGTTCCCGGTCTTATAGCTAGGATAGCCTTGTGTCTATCCCACGCATGCTTAAAATCCTTGACTGTGTTTACCTCTACCACTTCTGCTGGCAGGCTATTCCATACATCCACTACCCTCTCAGTAAAGTAATACTTCCTGATATTACTTTTAAATCGTTGCCCCTCTAATTTAAGACTATGTCCTCTAGTTGTGGTAGTTTTTCTTCTTTTAAATATACTCTCTTCCTTTACTGTGTTGATTCCCTTTATGTATTTAAATGTTTCTATCATATCCCCCCTGTTACGTCTTTCCTCCAAGCTATACATGTTAAGATGCTTTAACCTTTCCTGGTAAGTTTTATCCTTCAACCCATGAACCAGTTTAGTAGCCCTTCTCTGAACTCTCTCCAAAGTATCAATATCCTTCTGGAGATAAGGTCTCCAGTACTGCGTACAATACTCCAAGTGAGGTCTCACCAGTGCTCTGTACAATGGCATGAGCACTTCCCTCTTCCTACTGCTAATACCTCTCCCTATGCAACCAAGCATTCTGCTAGCATTTCCTGCTGCTCTATTGCATTGCCTACCTACCTTCAAGTCCTCTGAAATTATTACTCCTAAATCCCTTTCCTCAGATGTTGAGGTTAGGACTGTACCAAATAGTCTATATTCTGCTTTTGGGTTTTTACGCCCAAGGTGCATAATCTTGCACTTGTCCACATTAAATGCCAGTTGCCACTGCTCTGACCATTTTTCTAGTTTAGCTAAATCATTTGCCATTTGGCTTATCCCTCCATGAATATCAACCCTGCTGCAAATCTTTGTATCATCAGCAAAAAGACATACTTTACCAACAAGACCTTCTGCAATATCGCTAATAAAAATATTAAAGAGAATGGGTCCAAGAACAGATCCCTGAGGTACCCCACTAGTAACAAGACCTTGCATCGAATATACCCCATTGACTACAACCCTCTGTTGCCTGTCACTCAGCCATTGTCTAATCCATTCAACAATATTGAAATCCAAACTCAAAGATTTCAGTTTATTGATAAGCCTTCTATGTGCGACAGTGTCAAAAGCCTTACTGAAATCTAGGTAAGCAATGTCTACTGCACCACCCTGATCTATTATTTTAGTTACCCAATCAAAAAAATCAATAAGATTAGTTTGGCATGATCTCCCTGAAGTAAACCCATGCTGTCTCTGATCTTGAAATCCAAGCGACTTTAGATGTTCAACAATCCTATTCTTTAACAAGGTTTCCATTATTTTCCCCACTACTGAAGTAAGACTTACTGGTCTATAGTTGCCCGCCTCCTCCTTACTACCTTTCTTGTGAATGGGCACAACATTAGCTAATTTCCAATCTTCTGGAACTACTCCCGTTAACAATGATTGGTTAAATAAATCTGTTAACGGTTTTGCTAGTACACCACTAAGTTCTTTTAATAACTTTGGATGTATCCCATCAGGTCCCATCGACTTATTTGTCTTTACTTTAGACAGCTGAAGTAAAACCTCTTCCTCTGTAAACTTACATGCATCAAAAGACTCATTAGTCTTTTTCCCTAAATGAGGTCCCTTACCCTCATTTTCATTTGTAAAAACTGAACAAAAATATTCATTAAAGCAGTCTGCTAAGCCTTTATCCTCTTCTACATAGCATCCTTCTTTTGTTTTTAATCTAACTAATCCTTGTTTTACTTTCCTTTTCTCATTTATGTATCTAAAAAATGTTTTATCCCCCTTTTTCACTGACTGGGCTATAGTCTCTTCTGTGTGTGCTTTGGAAGCTCTTATAGCTTGCTTTGCCTCTTTCTGCCTACTCTTATAGATCTTTCTATCTTCCTCACTCTGAGTATTTTTATAATTACTAAATGCTAGCTTTTTATTTTTTACTATTTTAGCCACCTCTGCAGAGTACCACAGTGGTTTCTTCAATTTTTTGCTCTTACTGACAAGCCTTATGCAATTTTCTGTAGCCTTCAGTAGTGCAACTTTTAGATAATCCCATTTCTCCTGGACTCCATTTAAATTGCTCCAGTCTGATAATGACTCCTTCACATACCCCAGAATCCACCCAAATGGGTACTAACTAAGTTGCCTTCCCTTCCTATGCCTTCTAGACCAGTTTGTATTTGTCCCTCCCCCACCCCGTTCCTATTTAGGGACAGTCTAGTCCCCAAACTCACTTTGTTGCAAGATGAAGATTACTGCTTCTATAGTGCACAGGATTTTTATCCCAGTGTGATTTGATTTGATTCTGTATAAATCACATTTTTAATATTTGACTCAAGCCCTCCCCAGTGATTATTATTACTGCAGGTGCGGCAGCACTGATTCTATAGACACTGAGGATATAAAGTTTTGTTTCATATAGTCACATACTGCCCTCCTCAAATTGAATCTATTGTGTGGCCTATGAGTGACCTTGCTCTTGTACACAGTAGGATCTCTTAGAGTGCAACACATTGATGACATCTCTAGAGAGACAGGATATTCCATTCATTTGAATAGCATCATTTTCATTGGTTCCTGCAGCAAAAAAAATAAATAAGGAAATGACTTTTACTCAGCTAGAGTGGGCAGTCCTTGTTTCTTGCAAACTGCTGTAATTTCACAATTTCTTCTAGCTGTAAGTATTTTATATTTTAAGCAATGCAAAATGTCATGCAAAAGACATGCATTTTAAAGTACTTTGAAAGCACATTAATATGCATTAATATTTGGAAGAAGCATTTTGGGCACTAGACAGTCCCTTTAAACACATCTCAGAGTTTCTAGCCATCCTCTCCCCAAGTACTGCAGGTCTATGCATATATGTGTGTGTGTGTGTGTGTGTGTGTGTTGGGGTCTTTGATTGTTATAGTTTCCAGGCACATCCCCTCCTGCTGTGATTCCACAAATAAATAAATACAGATGTAGGTTTGCAAAGCCATTTGAATCGCCTGTTTCCTTGTGGATGGGGTTGCTGTGGCATGAACTGATGGAGGCTGAAGGTGCATATAATAAAAATTGATTCTGCTTTAACTAAGGAGCTGACGGGAAGTGCTCAGCAGCAAGCAGGAAAAATCTGTATAGATGCTCTGGGCAATTCTATATTTAAGATTACTGGTGTCCCATACAAGCATGCATCCATTACAAGCATCTGCTTGTGGCCCCTGGCATTATCTTCCCATGGTCCTTCTCCATATCAGCTTCCATTGTATCTCCATTATTTTAGACTACCTTACACACCATCACACTGCCTTAGCTCCTTTTCTTGTTACCAATCTTGTCCATTTCTTCCCCTGCTGATTAATCACAAATGGACAGATCTAAGGAATATTTTAAATTAAAAATCAAAGAAGAAAAAAAAACAATCCATCAAGTTTGTTGAAGAGTATCAAGATGTTTCAAACAAGTCATAAATTCTGTAAAGCTTCTTAATGTATAAAAATTATTCAAATCATTAGACAATAGCTTACACATTTGGGCCAGATTAAAACCAAAATGAAGCACTGAGGAGAATGATGTTCGACTTCATCTCTGTTCAGCCTCAATTCAGTTCTGTTCACATAATACTTTGTTGTGGTCTCATTATGTGAGACTTTCACAGTTCCTGGAGCTAGCTAGGCACATGACACATGATTTCAAGATTTGGACATTGGTAAACCTGAATTGGGGTAAGCAGCTATTACATAGTGACATAATTATGTGACTAAGAGGGGCATGTACAAAAAAACATAAATACATTTTTGCGCCTCGCTCCTTTTGCAATGTACTAAACATTTAACGCTTTGCGAATATTTTTTTCTACCTTTTTTATTAACACTTTCTAAAAGCTGATGTAATGTTCACACACAAAATAAGAATTTTCGCAAAAGTCTTTAGCATGCGCAAATATATAATCGCAACCAGGAAAACACACACTACATAAAAATAAACGGAAGAGGCGTAAATTGGGAGGGAAAAATATTATTACATGATCTTCCTCTACACAAGAAGCATACATGGCTGTATTAATTATTCTGCTGGTGTTATTTTGCTGATTTTAGTCATCTGTCACACATTTCCTTGGGATAACATTAGTGTAGAATTGACACTAGCCCAGGAAGCTTGGATTTACCTTTATAATACACAGGAATACAGTATTAGAAGTAAAGTTGCCTCCTTTTCTTCAAACAAATACTGGGAATGTCTCAAGACTGCTGATCCTAATTAAAAGCAGCATTAGTTTTCCCTATTTAAATAAACCAGCATCTGTTATGTGGGTGAGCAGACCAGAACACAGCTAGAATCAGTGTAATTAGCAGAGCGTCTAGCTCAATGGGTTTTTTCATTTCAGTAACAAGTTATTTCATTCAGCCCTTTTTATGCACTCTGCATTCAACCATTAGGATAAATGCCTCATATATATATATTGCATTAACTAAAAGTAAAAATTAGCCTGAGTTGAATTGTATGATGCAGAATAATGAAGTTAAGCTGCATAGAAACCCTTTAAAAAGAACAGGAAGTATTCAGCAAATTACTACCTATTATCCCAGATGCCATCCAGTGGTCAAATGTGGAAATGCAGGAAATATTGCTGGTAACCAAAGTTATTTAGATTTTGGAAGACCAGAAGAGTTTGCACTCAGCCTTTTCTTTTGCACTCTCGTTTCTTTCACGCATGTTCCCACAGCCCACACTGGGCGCCAGTAAGAGGTCCTGACTGTTCTGAGCTAGAACACCAAGGTCATGTGATCTCTCAGCTTTCTGGCTCAGAAGAACTGCTGGAAGTGTCGGGCAGCATCGAAGGATGTCTGTACACCTCAAGCAGCGCATACACATCCTATAATTGCCTCCACTAAGTGTAAGGGAGCATGACTTAAGAGCATGACTTATGTTCTCCTGGTTCAATTCCAATTCAGTAGGTGCACTGTCAAGTCTTCTGGGTGCAATGTCAAGTCTGGGTGCAACAGCAAGTCCTGGGGGTGCAACAGCAAGTCTGAGGATGAAATAGAAAGTCTTCTGTGTGCAAAGGAAAGTCCTGAAGTCCTAGGGGTGCAATGGAGAATCATCAAGTTCTGGAGTGAAATGGCAATTCCTAGGGGTGCAATGACGTGGTGCAGGGGTACATCCAGTGGGTGCTGCAGTGTGGTGCAAGTGCAAGTCCAGTGGGTGCAGCAGTGTGGTGGGCAAATGCAGTAAGTACTGCAGTGTAGTGCAGGGACAAGTCCTGTGAGTGCTGTGGTGTGGGGCAAGTGCTGCCGGTGCTGCAGCGTGGTGTGGGGGCAAGTCATGTGGGCGCTGCAGTGTGGTGCGGGGCTAGTCCTGTAGGTGCTGCAGTGTGGTGTATGGCAAGTCCTGTGGGTGCTGCAGTGTGGTGCAGGCCCTGTGGGGGATGTAGTGCAGTGCAGGGGAAAGTCCTTTGGGTGCTGCAGTGTGGTGTAGGGGCAAGTATTGTGGGTATAATATTGTGCTTTTGAGGCTGAAATGAAAGGTTGGCATAAGAACTGGCTGAAGGTGATATTCACAGAGGAGCATGGTGTGTATGGTTCAAATATCCAATCAACCTACTTCTGTGCAATATCCTCAAGATATATAAAAATATTAATTGCATTATTTGATTCACATCAATTGCTCGACTGTAAGTCGAATGTCCAACAGCCCAGGCATTCATTCAGGTGAGCAGAGTTTAATGAATTACCCCCAATATATTTTAAATGTGATTACAATTACATATTCTGGCTACAGCACCCCTGCAGCATCCACATGGGTTTTGTGAAATAAAAACAATATACAATATAAAATCATAATATTTCTTTTTTTAATTGCGTTTTATTCTTCATTGATTTATATGTAAAATATTAAGCAAAACATTAATGGTTGGGCCTTTTGTTTTGTGTATTCCTGAAGCTACTAGTATTGTGCAGATTTTCTTGTTGCATCTACTGTTTGTAACGTTTCTGTAACTCCTATGTGTACTGTTTATGTATCAGATAAACCTGCTATTTTGTCAGAATCAAGCACAATCTTTGAATACATTTTACAGAACAGCTGTTCCTCTTCAAGCTTCTAATGCGGTTTCCTTCAGATTTAAGCATTTTCATTATGGTGTCAAGTAGATGTCTATCTTGAATTTGGCCATGAAATGAGTAGAAGTGACATTTAACGTGCCTACTTTACCAATCACATGTTCGGCCTTGGATGTAACGAACACAATCATGCACTAAAGACCAAGCGGTATAACAGTATAAAACAATACAACAGAACAGAATGGGGAAAGAAATACACAATCAAATGTACCAAAGATAAATATCAAATGCTATCCAGTGACATGATAACATAGATTAACATTAGAGACAAAGGCAAAATGGCCATTTCATTAGCCAATATGACATTGTTTCTGTGTATGTTTAATTAATGATAATAAGGTATATACTTATTTAAATAACACCACCAATGTAATCTGTGCTTTACAGTTGACATTAAATATAACGTACTGAGAAGGTAATTAGTACATCTTGTCCACTATAAGGCGTCATTTAATATTTGTCACCTTTAATGAAAATATTCTTGAATAAGTGTTGGTAAGCATTACTTGTACCATTGGAATGTTTCCTCTACCATTTGAAGGGGTGTACCTCTTCATTCCCAAGCGGTCTCCTTGATATGCCCCACAGCTTTGTCAGACTCCTTTTGTCCTGATGGTACAGTCTTTTCACATTCTAGAATGTTCATGGACCCACCCTAGTGTGCACAGGCTTCTAATATGGGTGAATTGCAGTTATATTTGTATTTTAATACAACTGACAGTACTTCTGTTGTTTTACAGTGGGAATAATTTCATAAGGCCCTCTAAAGACGGTAACACCCAATAAGAAGGGCTTGAAGAGATGGGCGGGACTGTTGCTATAGCAAGAGAGAGTAACAAACTGTGGTTAGGGGAGAGTCAAATAAGGAGGGTGAGTGGAGAGAGAAAGACAGACATTGGGGAAATAGAAGAGATAGACTAAGGGATGGGGAGAGACAGATAAATGGGGAATCGGGTAGAGAGAGACAGACAAGGAGTAATGTGAAGAAAAAAGAGATAGAGAATGTGGAATTTACTCGGTACCATGTGTATGTTTCTGGCACTCTGTATACGTAGGAAAAAAATACCATGGTACAATGTGTGTATGCAGAACCTTGTGTATGTCTCTGGCACACTATATGTATAACGGAAGATGGTTAGGGGCAGGACATGATGTCAATGATAGGATCCGCCCCAAGTACCACTAGATATACTGCTATTATTCATGGACAATTTTCTACAGATAACATCACCCTGCCACTTTCCTTCTACCACTTTTTCTGATACTGCTGTTTTGATGTAGTTGTAGTAACATTAGATTGATTTTGTAGGATTGTTATGTTCTCTTTGCTCATGTTAGTTGCACTTCCTGTGATAACAGTTTTACGCTTTGTTTATTCACTTTTCTCTAATTGGGCTAGCAGCTGTAGGAATTGTTTTACCACTTCTTCATTTTGCTCTTTAGTCCTCATAAGAATATATTTAAATAAATTGTCGCCTTAACGCACATTTGTGTGCTTCCCACTGATCTATTCTCGTCTTTCTTTTTTTACATTCCCTTAAAACAGTTTCAAATCCAGTTGTGTAGTTTACTTAAATCTTTGTATTTATCTTTATTTTTTTTTCTTAAAACCCAACCTGTATCCAGAACCCAGCTTCATTTACACCAATGTTTTTTTTTTTTTATCCGTGTGCAGGCATTGCAGCATTTGTATATCTGGGAAGAATAAAGAGTAAGCCAGGCTTGTAGTGAAGAGTGAAATGATGCATTATCCTTGTGTCTATCATGTGCAGTGCAGTGATTTGTTTGTTATTATAAATGTTATTAAAAATGATTCATCAAAAAAAATCCATGGTATGATTCCTGCTTAACAGAAAGGTCCAATTTGAGTGATATTTTTAATTAGTCATAACAGGCTAAACATTGATATCATTTCCATTCCAGACATACAGCATGATGTCCACTCTTGTTGGCATTATTCCCACTCAAGGAGAAAGCTATGTGTCATGGCAGCCTGGATGTCCTCACGAGATGAAACACATTTTGAATGGTGCAGCTAATAGAGCCATTAAAAAGCCAAGTTTATCAGGCAGAAATGTCCTTTTTCCTGATTAAAACTCTAATCTAAAATCAAACAAACAGCCCTTCGAAGTAATTATAGGTTCTTGGTGGCATATTAAGACACATGGTTAACACTGTATGTCCCCTTTGAAACATACATGTATGTCTATTCATGTAAATCATCTCTCTTATGGTCACTCATTATTACAGATAATGGAGAGAGTCAGCGTTATACTTCTCCTGAAAATCAGATCATAAAATGAAGTCACACAACTGGACAGATCATACTCTATAACATCTGGTAATATATAAAAATATCCATTCAGTGCTGTATTTACCGAGAGGCAAACAAGGCAAGTGTCGCCCTAGGCCCTTGCCTTGTATGCCTTTAGGGGCGGCACAAAATGCAAGAAAAAAAAAGCCACCCCTTTAAAAAACAAATTAAAAAAAACGTGCTTGCCAGCAGAGACGGTGGTGAGGGGAGATCGGAAGATCAACCCTTACCATCACTTTGCCTGCTCTCAGGCTGCACAGGGAGCCGAACAAGCAGCCCAGAAATCCCCCCCCCCCCCCCCCCATGCTGCCTGTTCGGCTTCTTGTGCAGTGGGACAGGGAAGTGCTGACAGGGCACGTGACCGGCGCTCTGACGTCAGATGCACGCCGGGTCATGTGACCTGTCGGCACAACCATGGACACCATGCTGCCTGCCACTAGCCACCAGGGAAAAAGGTAAGTGCTGGGGGAGAGGGGCATATTAATGACAAATACTGGCATATTATTGGGAAAATTTGGCAGGGGCTTATTAATGGCAAATAATACTGGTATATTATTGGGCAAATTGGAAGGGGCATTTTAAATGGCAAATAATACTGGCATATTATTGTGCAAATTAACTGGAGAATATTAATGGCAAATAAAACTGGTATAATATTGTGCAAATTGCCAGGAGAATATTCAATGGCAAATAACACTGACATAATATTGGGCAAAGTTGACAGGGGCATATTAATTGGCAAATAATACTGGCATATTATTGGGCAAATTGGCTGGGGCATATTAATGGCAAATAATACTGGCATATTATTGGGCAAATTGGCAGGGGCATATTAAATGGCAAATAATACTGGCATATTATTGGGAAAATTGGCAGGGGCTTATTAATGGCAAATAATACTGGCATATTATTGGGAAAATTGGCTGGGGAATATTAATGGCAAATAATACTGGTATAATATTGTGCAAATTGCAGGAGAATATATTTAATGGCAAATAATAATGACATAATATTGGGCAAAGTTGGCAGGGGCATATTAATTGGCAAATAATACTGGCATATTATTGGGCAAATTAGCTGGTGAATATTAATGGCAAATAATACTGGCATATTATTGGACACATTGGCAGGGGCATATTAAATGGCAAATAATACTGGCATATTATTGGGAAAATTGTCAGGGGCTTATTCATGCCAAATAATACTGGCATATTATTGGGAAAATTGGCTGGGGAATATTAATGGCAAATAATACTGGCATATTATTGGGCAAATTGGCTGGGCATATTAATGACAAAAAATACTGTGATATTATTGGGCAAATTGGCTGGGGAATATTAATGGCAAATAATACTGGCATAATATTGGGCAAATTGGCAGGGGCTTATTAATGTCAAATGATACTGGCATATTATTGGGAAAATTGGCTGGGGAATATTTGTGAAGGCTGTTTGGGAACTTGAGAGAGACCTCGATGCAGACACAATCATATATAATAAAGATCAATACACTGTGGGTACGAACCTGGTTTGTGATACAGTCCCTTTAATATATTTTTGATGAATGGAGGATATAGGTCTTTTTATTGACACCAAATGCCAGCAACTCTTTTTTTATTGAGGTGGAATAAATGAAGTGGTGATTCTGTTCTTAGATTTCAGAGCAAGAATTAAATGTTTTGTTTGTAGTAATTATTATGTTACTCGTACTGTCTTCTACTGAAAATCTAAGGCTGGCATTCAGTACATTGAAGATCACAGTGCACACCCTATGAGTCATGCAGGATACACTGACCAGTTACTGCTCCAAACGTGTGCAGTAGAATATATTTAGGCACTTTCATATTGTATTTAACTGTATTATACCAATGTGACTTTTTATGCTTTCTTTCTATATATGAGTGAGGCCCCTTTAAAAATATCTAAAGGAAAGGCTACATAAATGTAATATGTTTTTTAATTCAGGTGAGTGGGTGAGGGCAGCCATCAGAAATTTGGGGCTCTCCCACTCCTGACACTTGCTACTTTGTGGTCTGTGTTGCTTCCTTTGTCCCCCTTCATCCCAGTTCTTCTGCCCACCTTTCACTATAGCCCCCAAAGCACAAGATTGTTAAACAGGACTTGCACCCACTGGATTTGCCACCGCAGCGCACTTCAGCACCCACAGGACTTACCTTCACACCACACTGCAGCAACCACTGGACTTGACATTACACCCTTCAGGTTTGTCATTACACCCCCAGGACTTTACATCACACGCCTAAATTTGCCATTACACCCTCAGGACTTTACATTGCACCCAAAAAGTGCAATGACACCCCAAGGACTTTACATTGCACCCCCAGACTCTCAGTTACACCCCCAGGACTTTACACGGAACCCCCAGACTTACCTTTATACCCACAGGACTTGTTGCAACCACAAGTTTTGTTCTCTAGTGTCTAGTGGGACAGCCAAAGGATATCTGTGCGCTGCTTGGTGCCAACAGACATTCTCCAGATGCATCAACTGATCTACTGAGCCTCTTGATATCAAAATACATGTGAATTAATATCAATCTCATTTTTAGCGATTAGTGATATTTAGAAATCCCATTTCATGGGGCCTTATCACTGTAGCTGTATAACTAAAGTATGTCTTAAATAATAATGTGATACCTGTACCTATAATCTATAATGTCATCCACAGGCATGCTATGACTTATTTCAATATACCATATTGCACACATTAATAATTAACAACCCTTTGGGAGCTTAAGTACTAGTAATTCCCAACATTCTCCATTGTTCTGTGATGGTGTTTTGGCTGCTGTCCCTATAATGTAATCATAATCCTTTTGTTCTAGGAATATTTTCCTGACATGAAGCTTATGTTCACCTTCCTGGAAATAATCTATTCTCATTCTGCAAGCCGTATTCCACCCTTAGAAGATGCCCTAAGAGTACCAGATGACTAGTGACCTCCCTATCACTGCCAGCCTGCTCCATTGTAGAAAATGCCCAATTTATAATTTATTTTGGTGTCTGCAGCAAAAAAAAGTGTTTTAAATGTGTCCGTGGTGTCTACTGTTTCTGACATCACCTTGTGTCTTTATATGTAAATGAAACATTTCCCAATGAAAGTAGTTCATTTGCGTATCAAGTAACAAGGTGATGTCATCAACAAGAGACATCACAGCAAAATTTGAAACATACTTGCTCTTAATTTGTGCAGTTACTTGCAAGTCTGCAAACACAGTGTATCATTTTGTATACACTGCATTCACAGTATATACAATGTTTAGGTGATGGAGTGGTTTTAAATTTGGACAAGTATAGTAAGCAATGTTACTTTTGAAGTTGGAGAAATAAATAGAATAATAGTTTATAGTACATAAAGTAATTTAATGATGTTTTCTTATGTTTGAACACAGTGGAGTCTGCCCCTGGACTGTACTGTTTCATTCTAGATCACGTTTTAAAAAATCCGTCACCTATGGCAATGATAACTTTACAACAATTTTAAATATCTAAAAGTCCTGTCAATCTAGCCTACATTTATTAGAACTGTTTATAATTTATTGATTGTGTTGTCTTTTTCAAAGATTATAATGTGAAATATGCTAGAACTTTTTTACAAATTTATTTTAGCACCATTTGGAATGTTAATTTAAAAAGATGGACAGTGTTCAGTCGGATATATCTAATGAGTTTAGATGTTCAAAAATTTGTTTCACATTATTATTTTTTAACCATTACATTTAATTTTACTAATCTTAACATAAGCGTATCCCTAAGTTTACTTGTACTTTTTAAAAATGATTTGTCTAATCTCTCTGTTCAAAATTAATAAGATAAAACAGTAATAACTAATATATGTTAACCTCCTTGCAACCTTATGATGAGTGTTCCTCAACCTAATCTGTGGTTTTCTGGTTATGTGATCACTGAGATTAGTCAATCACATGCAAATGAGATGGCAAACACAAATAAAATTAGGTGTTTATCTCCAGCATCCATTTTGAGAATTTTACCCATGATGGAACATTTTCCAAAATCTTCCAGCAAGTCTCACTTTACAACTGTGGCCAGAGCCTTCATGATGATGTCATAAGATACACCCCTGCTCTCTTACTGGCTCCTGTGTATCAAGGTGGGCAGGAATAGGTGGCTGTGTACAACACAAAGAGAGGAAATAGGATTATAACTCCACCCCTTGTGAAGAAATAGTTACATTACTCTCCCATTCAGTGCAAGTCTATAGTCAGAATTCAGACTTATAGACAGCATTTTGTGTCCCCAGCCTCAAAGTGAGATACTAGTGTTGTAAAATCACTTGGGGGTGTCACCCAAAAACACTATATTTCACAAAATAGCGGCGCCCAGTCACAATTGTTTAGCAAAATATTTAATAAAATAAACTCACATAACAAAAAAAAAAATACATTTCTGAAATCAACAAAGCAAAATAAAAAAAAAACCCTTTTCATTTCTTGGTGGGAGTGTCCCTTTAAGTACAGAAAGTGACAGGCAAGTAAAAATAAATTGCTGTAAAAAAAAAATTAACCCTTCCCATCCCTTGCTAATCTCAGTTTATTATTGTGATCAGTTTCCTTCCTACTATAAGTCCTGTATTTTGTTTTTCTCATTATATTTTATTTTTTGCAATATTAAAGTTTTTTTTCCTATACATATTAATTATATTATTTTTATATATTAATTTAACTACAGTCAAAACCTGCTTGCCCATGCTGTAGTTCTGATGGCTTTCACCAGTACTTTTATTTACTGGTCAGATTTGTTTTTGTTGTTGTCTGGGGACCTTTGTTTTTCTTTTTTATTAGTTAGTTAGTTGGGATTAAGTGGGTTAGTGTTTGCGTTGTACTACTTGTATATAATATTATTGGGAAATAGTGAAAAAAATGTTTTTTTTTTTAAAATACTTTATTGTAGAATATAGATATATATGAATAGTTGATTGCATAATCATTCTATAGTAAGGCTGTAACAAATGTAAAATGTGTCTTTATGTATTTTATTTAATGACTGCAACAAATTATAAACATATAAAAATCCTTTCTAAGTTGAAACAGCCTATTTTTATCAGATGATGTAGGAGTTATTCTAAAACAATACTTTAAGGGTGAGTGGGTGAAGCGTATGGACAATTAGCAGATCATTTTTTGAGCACATCATTTAAATTTGAGAAATGTGTTTTCATTTGTATCTTATTTCTAAGAATAACATTATGACATAGATTGGACTGATGCCATCATGTACCATGTGGGCCTTACAATTGGTATTGCTATAACATTCTGCAATAGCAGTGTTATTCTCTTTAATATATTGCCAAGGGTCTCAATGTACCCTTTGCAATATATTAAAGTCAATATAAATTTTAAATTATGTGTATGATGTAAAACATTAGCCTAGTCTATCTCATATGAGGCATTTTGAAAGCATGGTTACCAGTGGTAGTATCTGTCTGCACTTTTTGTTTAGTTCTGCCCCAATGGCAACGCTAGCGATGGGAACTTGGGATAAATTCCAGAGTCTAACATCTGTAACTATGAATCAAGATTCTAAAGCTAAAGCATGCTTTAGCTTGAGTCTCCTGGTTTCATCCGACATGTACAAAGCTTTTCTGGGACCAATCCCACAGCCGAGAATCGAGAGCGCACAGTGAATTCTACCAGAGCGGAAATTTTGGAAAGTGTGGTTGTCAGTGGTACTATATTTCTGCACCATTTGTATTGCTAGGCGTGCGCTACTGGGGCTAAAACAATAAGTATAGGATTGATATAAAGGATTTATATGATGATGCCAATAAGCAATGTAGTAATCTCCAGTATTCATCTGACACGTTGTCCCAGAATTGGAGGTTTCTACTGTCACAAACATGTCATGCAGAGGGACATGGTCTTGAGAGCACAAGGCTCTTAGAGACGAATACCTGAGCTGACAGCTGAGTGCAATGATGTGTGTACTGCGACAGCTATCAGAGTGGACAAGAGGAAGCAGCAGGATGAGGAGCGCTACCAGGCTAGCTAAAGCTATATTAATGCATTTAGTGCTGATTAGCATTGTATAGAAAGATTATGCATTTATTGCTGATTGCCATGATATAAAACATTTATGCATTTACTGCTTAAAATGGCATCACATACAAAGATTATGCATTTATTGCTGAGTGGCATGATATAAAATGTTTATGAAATTACCGCTGATTGGCAATTTGGTATCATATACAAGATTATGAATTTACTGCTGATTAGCAAGATATACAAAGATTATGAATTTACTGCTGATTGGAATCATATACAAAGACTATGCATTTACTGCTGAATAGCATGATATACAAACATTATGTATTTACTGCTGATTGATATGATATGTAAGGATTATGCATTTACTACTGATTGGCATCATATAAACATTTTTGTGTTTACTACTCATTGGCCTGGAATACAAAGATTATGTATTTACTGCTCCTTGGCATGATATACAAATATTATGTATTTACTGCTCATTAGCATGATGTTGGGCACTATAGTGAGGAGCGTAGTGCAGGTATATGCTGAGAGCAGCTAACAGTGGATGGGAGAGAAAACCACTAGGAGTAGTGGAGGCAAAAATGAGGTACCAAGGGAATGAGAGAGAGCAGAGTCAAATACGGTCCGGAGGGTCAGGGCAGACAGATATGGTTCAAAAAATGAGAGAGACAAGGGTCAGTAGTATGGAGGATAACAGAGTCCAGGGACAAGCCAAGTGTCAGTAGTTGGCGGGAAGTCAATCAATAGCAAGGGCAAGGGAACAAATACACAGTGAGCTCAGGAGCACAGTCACTAGCTTGAAAATGAGCAAGCACTGAGTGAACAGTGTTCTGCAGTTTTATAGCCTGCCAGACCTCATGCACCACCCGCTAACCATTAAGTAGCTGCCCATCTCTGGTTCCTTGTAGTAGAGAGGCTTATGCAAAGACCAGCCTCCTCCCTCCTTCCCCCTGCACCCTCCAATAGAAGCGCACGATCAGATTGCAGGACATGTCCCCCTGCCTAACTACAGACCGGGGATGCAGCATATGTTGTACACCAGGAGTACACCTGTGCACCAGGAGTCGGGACGCACTGGAAGCAGGGAAGGCACCTCGACGGAGGACAAGAGAGGGACCAGGAGCCTGACACATGTGTAACAGAACCCTCGGTACTCCGACTGAGTACCCCCGTTAAAAGCTCTGCTTCCTTGCTCAGAGCTGCTCTTGCAAGGGCAGCCTATTGTGGCAATAACCCAAATTACTAGACGGAACCAGTGCTGTGATTAGTTAGACCTTACAAGACCATTTGCATGATCTGCTCGAAAGTCATTAAATGTTACCAGTGTTAGAGTTAAGTAAGAATGACAATTTATTACAGGAACAGCACACATATATATAGACATAATTACATCAACAGGGGATTAGCATACAATAGTAGTGTAAGTGTTCCCCACTACAGGCATACAATGGACTTAACTACTTAACAATAAAACTAATCAACAGAGAACAATGGATGAGTCACACAGAACTTGTACAGCTTTAAACATGACATGAAATATAACAAATACAAGTTTATATGGAACACCATGACAATACTCCCCTGTGACACACTGTAATCAATGCAGAGTGCATACCTACCCACTTTGCCCACCTCCCCAAATCTAAAACCCCTTTTTAATGCCAGGGTCCATAATCTAGGGAGAAGGCAAGCCATAAGTTCTCTCCTATGGAGGGTTCTGTCACAACATGATATAAAAGTCACATGAATTTCCTGCTCATTGGCAGCATATACAAATATTATGCATGTACTGCTCACTGGCATCATATACGCCATTTAAAACTTCCAAATAAAGTTACTTCGCATTGGCATCATAGACATAATTTAGATATTTATATTGGTATAAAGCATTGCATATAAAGCTACTGTTTGTTGGCATTGTATACATGGCTTTACACCAGATTTTGGAGTGCTTCTGCAGGATTTTTGCCCATTCATCCAGTAGAGCATTTGTGAGGTCAGGCACTGATGTTGGATGAGAAGCCTGACTCACAGTTTCCGTTCCAATTCATCCCAAAGTTGTTCATTGGGGTTGAGATCAAGACTCTGTGTGGGTCAGTCAAGTTCTTCCACCCCAAACTAATCCAGCCATGTCTTTTTGAACTAGAGCACAGCCGTGTTGAAGTAGAAAAGGGTGTTGCTCAAACTTTTACCCCAAAGATAGAAGCAAATCATTGTTTTGGTATGCTGAAACATTAAGATTTCCTTTCTCTGGAAATAAGGACCTAGCCCAATCCTTAAAAAGAGCCTCATACCATTACCCTTCTTCCACCAAATTTTACAGTTGGCAAATGCAGTCAGGCAGGTAACACTCTCCTGGCATGCGCCAAACCCAGACTTGCCAAACAGGTTTCCAAATCTCCAGAGTCCAGTGGTGGCATGCTTTACATCACTCAGTATGACACTTGGCATTGTACATTGTGATGTGATTCTTGTATAGAGAAACTTGGCCATGGAAACCCTTTACATGAAGCTTCCGACACATCGTTTTTGTGCTGATGTTAATGCCAGTGTAAGTTTGGAACTCTTCATCTATGGAATCAGCAGAGCACTGTTTGACTTTTATACTCTCAGGGACACTTGGTGGCTGAGTTGTTGCTGTTACTAAAAGCTTCCACTTTCCTATAATATGTCTATAATATCACTTACAGTTGACTGTGGAATATCCAGCAGGGATGAAATTTCACAAACTGACATATTGCAAAGGTGAGATCCTACCACAGTACCACAGGTGAATTCATGTTTTTACAAATGTTTGTAAATGCAGGCTCCATGGATTTTATACACCTGTGGCAATGGGTCTGATTGAAACACCCAAATTCAATAATTGAGGTGTGTCCCAATACTTTTATATATAATGTATATTATTTTATAATGTACATTCTCTATATACCTGTCCAAGCATCTGAGTGTCTATACTCGACTTCTATCAAATGTGCAATGGTATCTGGCTCCAGATCTTTTGGAGACCTAGAAACACCTCTGTTATGCCCACAGTGCTAGAGTTATTTTTTCCCATGACATGTTATGCATCAGGGCTGTTTGATTTTTTTATTTTTATTTTAAAGTGACAATAATTGGCAATATATATAGATATGTATATGTTGCTCAAACATCCATGCCAAGGGTCAAATATAGATGGAAAGATAAAGTTCATAAAAGATTCTTGCCTATATTTTCTTTAACGTTTATACTAGAGAACAATGGACCATGCAATTTCATTTATGCCGTTATTAAACAATTACATGGATATCTCAGAGACTCAGAGGCCCACTAAAGTCTGCATCCTGAAAACCAATGTCTGCTGTAATAATTACCCATGCTCTAATCGTTATCTGGGGATGCTTTTCATTACATACCTGACTAGTTCATCTTCATTTAGGAAGGCCTGTTAAGTATCCCTGTTTGCCTTTATTATATGCAATTTTAGTGTATGATATGCATTTTTGTTAAAAAAAATCTTACAATAGTAACATCATGTGTTCATAAAACAATTACATTTAGCAGTATACATTAAGCACTTTAATGTATTTAGATCATAAGTGATGCCCTTTATTATACACATTAGGTTTAAAACATCTACCTTTCTTTTGCTGTTCTATCCTACAAGAAAACTAAACACATATATACATATACTTCCTGAGATTTAAATAAATATAATCTCAGAGATAAGTATACCTCTGCAAGGTGTTCCAGCCCTTATTTTGTGTACTCTCTCCCACTGATGTCACAAGAACATGTGCATCAGTAAGCAGAGTAAAATAATTTAGATGCCAGGCATAATTATGTTCAGTATAAGACTACAGAAGAACTGTAATTTATGTAATTTGCCACCTCTCCCCCCCAGCCCCCCCCCCCCCCCCCCTCCACCCATGTAAGCTTTATGGGGCCCACTGGGGCTATTTCTTTTCCTTTTTTTAATGTTAATTTTTTTTTTTCAAAAATTACATTTCGGGGCTGCATTAATAAATCTGCATTAATAAATAGGTCTGGGAGCAAGCTATAAAATACATTGGTGGACCAGGGCTAGACCCTCAAACATGAGCACCTAGAAGCTTCTCCTGGCACCCCCGATATTAAAATAACCATATGCAAATGCACCCAGACCCAAATTCAAAATAAATGATGCCCCTCATGGAGCCTGGGGCTGCTGATGGCCCTAAACTCCATAAAAAGAAATATATGGCCTGCTGAGGATTCGAGGCTGCCCCAAGGTCCCAACCCCATAAATATAAAATAAAAATTGTCAGGTTATGGGGACAAATATTCACCTGGTAAAAAAATCACCACTTTTTATAGTGGGATCAGGGCTACTTGACGTGGCCCCATGTATATTTTAGGGGCTGGGAACTAAGCCTCATTTATTATTAGGGCGGCCAGGGGTTATTTTTTAATTTATGGGGCCAGCGGAAGTTTTCTGTGTCCAGGACGGATTTTTTTAAATTTTTTATTTTTAATTTCAATATTTAATTTGTTGGATTTTTGTGGAGCGGCATGACACCTGGGCAGAGCTTACAGTAAACATTGTTTAAAGCTGAGTGCTATCTGGATTTTTAAACATACTTACACACACATCTATAAGTTAAGGTGAGGGAACGACAGATTGCACTGAATCAATGGAATGGAGTATACTGCATAGATGCCAACAGCCCTGAATTTGTCAGGACAGTGCTGATTTTTAGGGCCGGGCATTAATCCTGTATTTGCACAGTGTTATTGAATTCTATATCTTATTTAGCATTAATGCAGAAAATCCTTTCATCAAATCTTGGGGCATGCCTACATGTTATTGTAAAATGATCTTAAAAATGAAAGATGTTTCTAAAATTAAAAATATTTCGCTCACAGTATTTTCATTTTGTTTCGAATACGGAAAAGAGTAGGCGATGAACTATGACATGCATTCTCCTGGTGTGTTTATGGTAGCTAAATTATCAAGCAGCAGCTTGGAAATATGGAGGAAGCATATGTCTCTGGCATGGATTTCATTTGTTATCAGGCTTTTTCAATTGGATCTCTGGAGGAAAACTGCAATTCTTAATTGCATTATACTGCCAGAAGAAATGCAGCACAATAACTTACAGGCATGCTGTAAATATAGATAAGAACTGAACATGTTCTAAAAAAAAATATTAATCAAAATATTAATTTAACTGTGTCTTAAGGGGACCCTGTCACCTAAACATTGTGTATACTGTGAATGAAACGAATAGAAACGATCAAAAATGATCTGTACATTGTGTTATCAAAATTGCATGTCTCCTGTTTATGACATCACCTGTCACTTGATATGCAAATGACCAGCTTTCAATGAGAATTGTGTAATGTGCATATCAAGCCACAAGGTGATGTCATGAACAGGAAAAACCAGGAAACTTTTCCAATAACAGCTAAGCGCCTGATAACATGAGAGCATCTTCCTTCAGTGATTTGTTGGCCTGCGAGAGCCAAGTTAAGTGAAATCCACTGTAAGAATATCTTGCAATGTGTGTCTATAGTGTTAACCTGAGTGGTAAGAATTACACAATTACTACTTATCCTTAGTTTTTTTTTATCTAGTTTCTTTATATAGATTTAGCCCATGTTTAACATCTCAATGTAAGTTCCAAGTTGATCATTTTCCTATAAAATTTGAATTGCAAGACTTCTGATGAATGACGATCATCCTCCCAGAATAGGACATAAAAATACTGAATATATCGACCACAATATCATTTGCCAACACTCCACCCACACCTCCCTTCATGTCCTCATCCTTATCTAAACCAATCACTTTCCCAAAACTCTACTGCATTGCTTTGCTGGCTGTGTGAAATCATGTATAATTATCACCTGATCATCATACTAACTTGTTAACCATTAACAACCCACACAACATTTTCCATCATTCCCTTAAATGCCTTCCCGGAGACAGGAAAGTTAAACGCGAGACATTCAACGCGGGACAGTTCATCACACACCTCACTGCGGCACTTATTAGGGGTTAGCATTAGGGTTCAGGGTAAGTAGGGTTTCGGGTTTAGTATTACGGTTCGGGGTTAGTATTAGGTCAGGGTTACGAGTTAGTTTTACGGTTGGTATTAGGGCTCAGGGTTAGTTTTGGCGGATCATTCTATTAGGGGAGGTTTACTACTGTATATTTGTAAGCTGTTAGCTCACATTGCAGTACTGAAGAGCCTAGATTAACTGTCCTAGATGCTGTCTTCCTTCTCTCTACCCATTAACTTTCTCTTCTTGTTAATCTTTTAAAAACCCTAACTATCCATTCCTTTAATGGTTTGCGATTGTAGCATTACTGCTGCTCTAAGACTACAACTTCCATAATTCTCCGCTGGCCTGACATGCTATCTACAGATGTAGTGTATGTAGAATTTGATAATTAGTTGGATGTTAAATTGCTAGATACCTCCCTTCTTACTGGCTCCTGTGTAACACTAGTGGGCATGGCTGGGTGGCTGTTTACACCTTTTTTTTTTAACTTACCTTCCAACACAAAAAGTACATCTTTCTGGAAGAGAGAGGAGACTGACCTGATCAAACAGTATCATAACTCCACCCTTTTTGATGTAATAGTTTCATTACCCTCCCACTCTGATTTATAGACTGCATTCTGTGTGCCCAGCAGGTGCACCGTGCCGAGGCGCTTGCACAGGAAGCTCTCATCCCTCCTTCTAGAGGTGAAGCCGGCAGGTCTTCTCTGTAAGTGTATGTATGTGTGTGATGGCGACTAAGTGTGTGCCTGTGTAAGTGTGTGTGACTGTGTGTATTTATGCTTGAGCGTGTAAGTGTGACTGTGTAGCTGTGTATGTGTGTAGGCAGTGGGCTCTTCCCAATAAAAGTTTTTGTTGGGTCTTCACTTCAAAATCAAGTTTGTTCTCTCCCCCTCCCTCCCCAGTAATTAAAAATTGTCATGTCTTGAACAGACATGTGGAAAGAGGAGGAGTTTATAATATAGCCACGCCCACCTGGGGGCACCAAAAAACCCTGCACCCAGGCGTCCGTGACCCTAGGATCAGCCCTGGTGCCCAGCCCCAAAGTGAGAAACCAGTGCTGTAAAGTCACTGTGGAGTGGCACCCTAAAACACTATATTTCACAAAATGGAGGCGCCCAGTCACACTTATATATATTACTACAGACAGTGTTTTCAAGGCACTTATGATTAAGAGTCAGTAGACTCGAAACGCGTTGTTTCTGTCCTATTGGCTGTTGCGTTGTTGCCCATGATTAAACCACAATTATTTATCACACGAACTGGAGTGCCAGCCTTTTTTCTGTATGGATCACCTTGGTATTTGTGCTCCCAAGCAAACATTTTTTTTATTTTCTATCCCTATATCTAATTATATATTGTACCATGTTATTGTACCCACACATTCAAAGTGCACTCTGCTGCAGTTTAATATATATAGAATAGAAAAAGTCATGTATTACATGCAAACCTTTACTTCTTATAATTCTGACAAGTGTCTCAGGCAGTCTACAGGAGGTTGACTATGCAATATATCGCTATGGTAACGGAAAGAAATATAGCTGCTAAGATACAATATGTAGGAAATTGCAAGCTCAGAACAATTACCTAATTATTAGTTCAAATACTGAATAACAATTTGATTGAATGGAACCTGTAAAATCAAACCTTGCTAAGTGAAGCTTTAGAAATACCGCTTTATACAGTGACATGTTTATTTGTATTTTTATTGGAATAGTAGATGTTTATTGGTCCTGGACAATTGAATTTATAAAAATTACTAGAGTTTGTTTTACAGCTGCCCAATTCAAATGTGTGCACTTTAGAAAAATGTTTTCTCCTAAACCAAATTTAATATCAGACTCCATTCCAGCTGAAAAAAATTATTTAGGTAAATTCTACTAGAGATGTCTTGTACTTTTTTGAGTCAGTGGATTCAAGGCACAAAGAAAAGATGGATACACAAACAGAAATGTTTACAAACAGATATTGCTATCCACCAAATTTGTTTGTCAAAATAACTGTTTTCAACCTTTTGACATGGAGGGCTGCACAACACACAGAACATTAGGTTAAGGGGTTGTGAACATTGTTAATTTGATGGCGTAATACCGTATTTGCTCGATTATAAGACGACCCTGATTATAAGACGACCCCCCAAACTTTGGATAATCCTTTTGGGAAAAAAACTAAAAGCCAGAATATAAGACTACCCTATAGGAAAAAAAGTTTAACTTGTATATATTCACATGTAAATTGCTTTTTAATATTTAATAAAAATGATTATATTAAACAAAGGCATTTCTTTTTTTATTTCCTTTTATGTGCCAATGCTGCCTCTCTCTCTCCCCCCTTTTTCTCTCCCACCTCCCTCCCCTTGTCTTTCTCTCCCCCTCCCTCCCCTTGTCTTTATCTTTCCCCCCTCCCTCCTCTTATCTTTATCTTCCCCCCCTCCCTCCCCTTGTCTTTATCTTCCCCCCTCCCTCCCATTGTCTCTCTCTGCCCCCATCACCTTTTTTATTGCTCCCTGGTGGCTAGTGGGTGCAGCTGGGGGATGTCTGCACGATACGTGCAGACATCCTCTATGCTGCCCGACACTTCAGTCCATTATGACGGAAAGCCGGCCCATCATAATAGACGGCAGTGTCGGGCAGCATGGAGGATGTCTTCACTATCGTGCAGACATCCCCCGGCTGCCCGATTCTCCCTGGTGCCTAGTGGAGGCAGCGGAGGATGTCTGCACGATATGCGCAGACATCCTCCGCTGCTGCCCGGCACTTCCGCCGGGACTGCTGCCTCCTGGCTCATCGCGCAGACATCCCCTTGGCTGTTAGAGAGGGGGATCAGGACCCCTGCAGCTCTGCGGGGGACCTGGATCCCTGTCTTATAGTCTGACCTCGATTTGAGGTCAGATTATAAGACGACCTCGAATATAAGAAGAGGGGTATTTTTCAGAGCATTTGAAAAAAACTTTGTCTTATATTCGAGCAAATACGGTACTATAGAACTCATACCTCCCAACCTTTCATATAGCAAGAAACGTGCCTTTTAGGCCATCTCATGCTCCCCACAGGTTTACGTGAACTGCTGGCACTCAGACACCCGAGATGCGCAGGGAGAACCGAGCTACAGCCAGGTGTTTGGGATGGGACCTGGTTGCAATCTGCATGCTAGCCAGGTCCTATGAGTGCCATCTGATTGTTGTGGCAAGTCCTGGGTGCTGTGGTAAGTCCTGGGTGACATCTGAGTGTCGGGGGAAGTTCTGGTTGCCATCTGCATGCTGGGGTAGGTCCTGTGAGGGCCATCTGTGTACTGTGGTAATTTCTGGGTGCATCTGGGAGCTGGAGTGAATTCCTGGTGGCATCTGGGTGCCGTGGTGAGTGCTGTGAGTGCCATCATGATGCTGTGGAAAACCTGGGTGCCATTTGGGTGCTAGGTATGGAGCACAGGCAAACATTGCCCTTACAAGTGGTGTGTAGAGGAAGCTAGTACATGCAAAGTGGGGGGTATTGCAATTGTGGTATCACATGGAAATGTGTTACGTGGTCTGAGGACCATCTTACCACTGGTGCACAGTGGTTTATATTCACTCCCCTGCCTGGTGCATTCTCATATGTAATAGTAACCTTTCATATCCACAGTGGACAATGGAACACTGCCAATTGCCACTTGCCATCCACACTGTGGATATTCTGAAACAGTACTGTGATACACATGACATGATGGCAGGAGGGTACATATTGCGTACCAGCTGTTGATGGTAAACAATAGCCGGTGATGACATCTCTGGTATTGTTATACCACAAGTGCTGTTATTTAGGTGTATAAAATGATATATATTAATGTATGCATCCAGCTCTCTCCCTCTTTCCTAAACTTCAAAAAGTCTCTTGGAAATTAACCTTTAGCTAATCCCACCAGCTCTCACTGTCCTCAAACACTGTTAGGAACTCATCCTGATAGAAAACATATAACCAAACTCTGGCCCAAACCCATCTAGTGCCAACCATCTCTAATACTGTACTACCACCTCCCTTGACCTCTTTACTCCCCTATGTTTTTCATGTCCCCCACTCCTTCTAGATCATAAGCTTGTGAGCAGAGCTCTCGACCTCATGTATTCGTCTGTGAGGGCCCCCTTATATATTGTACCTAGCACTACATAAATTGTTGGTGCTTATAAATTCCATTACATTACCATTTATTTATATAGCGCCAACAAATTTACGCAGCGCTTGGTACAGAGCATAAGAAGGGAGTTACAAACAAAATTAGACAAAACATTTTCAAACTAAACCATGAGGTAGAGGGCCCTGTTCGCAAGCTTACATTCTAGAGGGGAGGGGAACATGAGACACATAAGGAGAGTGAGAGGCAGAAAAAAAATGTTAGAGGTAAAAATGTTAATGTAATGTGATATATGTATATATGTAAACGTGGCCTTTCCCTAACTTTTATTGGGATTCAAAAGGGGCATATGCGATATGTGTTTATTTTATTACATGGCATGTTGATTGACATGGTAACTGATTAATATATGCCATGACAGCATATTTAAAAACATTTTTTTAATAATTACGGGTCTACTCAATAAAGAAAGAATTGAGATGGGAATTTAAAACATACTGTCATTCAGTTGCATTGCAACTCCACTACAGTGACTTAAACTTTGAAACTCCCATCTCAATTCTCTGTAGTTCCTGAATAGAGAAAAATCAGTTCAGCTTTCAGTCCCAATCTGGGCTGGGGTCTAGGACACTTCCACGCCGCATCTTCATCGCTGACAGTTCAGCGCGGCAGTTAGAACGCTGAACTGTCAGCAATGAAGAATAACACGGCCGTTACATCGCGGCCGCGGCTATGTAAGAGCTGACAGTTCAGCGCTGAACTGTCAGCTCTTACAAATGTACAAGTAAAAAGAAAATAACCGCCCCTAATAAATGATTCCCAAACCCCAATACTAACACTAAACACTAAACCCCAATACTAACACTAAAATTAACCCCAATACAAAAATTAACCCCCTAAACCCTAATACTAACCCCCGACCCCTAATACTAACCCCCCAGACCTAATACTAAAATTAACCCCCTAAACCCTAATACTAACCCTAATACTAACCCAAGAGCCCTAATACTAAAATTAACCCCCTAAACCCTAATACTAACCCTAATACTAACCCCCGAGAACTAATACTAAAATTAACCCCCTAAACCCTAATACTAACCCTAATACTAACCCCCGAGCCCTAATACTAAAATTAACCCCCTAAACCCTAATACTAACCCTAATACTAACCCCCGAACCCTAATACTAAAATTAACCCCTAAACCCTTATACTAACCCTAATACTAACCCCCGAGCCCTAATACTAAAATTAACCCCCTAAACCCTAATACTAACCCTAATACTAACCCTAATACTAACCTCTGAGCCCTAATACTAAAATTAACTCCCTAAACCCTAATACTAACCCTAATACTAACCCCCGAGCCCTAATACTAAAATTAACCCCCTAAACCCTAATTCTTAACCCCTAAACCCTAATTCTAACCCCCTAAACCCTAATTCTAACCAAACTAAAATAGCTAAAATACTTACCTTTAGCGATGAAATGTCCTGCGATGAAATCTCCAGCGACGATCTGTCTTGCTGTGTAGAGTCGGCGGTGAAGCGGCTGCGCGGAAGAAGCCGCGATGAAGAGTCCCATCCCCTCTGGGCTGATATCCTTTAACATTTAACAATATAAAATTCAACTATCTTACTGAAAATCCCACCTGTTAATTGTGATTTAACTATGCTTACATCCGAACACTACATTTATAATGTTATTTTTAAAATATTTACCGAGAGACAGAGAGAGATCGACCTTTACAGGTAGCTGATTAAGAGTTGTGTCATATTGTCATCAGTCTGTTTGAAACATAGAAACATTGGGGCTTATGTATAAAGATAATTTCTGGGACAAAATTCGGAAAGTGATTTAATAAGAAGTAATATTCCAATAGTTTCTGTGACCACTTTTAGAACTTTAAAAGTAATTGATTTTTAATGTCATGAACACAGTTTTTAGTGCATTATTTTGTTTTTCTAGTCATATAAATGGAATTTCTGTGAATCTTTAGGAATTTAAGTAACTGTATTAAGTGATATTAAAGGAACTCCATCACCTAAACATTGTGGTACTGTCAATGTAGAAAATAGAGAAAATTTGCTATATGTAGGCACCTCTATTTGGTATGCTCCACAGCACTCTCTCCAATGTCTGCAGTATCCTCTCTGCATCTTCTACTACAGTCTTACCTGGGAGACAGAGAGACAGAGAGAGATCGACCTTTACAGGTAGCTGATTAAGAGTTGTGTCATATTGTCATCAGTCTGTTTGAAACATAGAAACATTGGGGCTTATGTATAAAGATAATTTCTGGGACAAAATTCGGAAAGTGATTTAATAAGAAGTAATATTCCAATAGTTTCTGTGACCACTTTTAGAACTTTGTACACACATTTATACATAGAATGCTTTTACAGATAAATACTATTTTTCCCATCTAGTATGAACACATTAAATTTGGTCCATGGCCTTATATTATGTTCAGGCTGCATCTTCTTTAAGGAAAAATTCTCACTGGATGTTAAAGGACAGCTGTAGAAACAAATAGACTTTTGTTTTAATGAAAGATTGCATCTTTCCTGTTTTTCTTTCTTTTCATTTTTCTCTTTTCTTTTCTTTTTTCACCTTACTTTTTTTTAAAAATTTCTAAGCATTATTGTAGCGTATATTTAAGTCTCAACCAGTGGAACATACTAACCAATGCAAAAGCTTTACCTAACGTATATAGGTACAATTTATATGTGATACAGAAGATATGTGTCAGCAGATTTTTTTTATTTGTTTAATTATTTAGGGTTGCGTCTGAGAATATTCCTTGGTCCTGTCACTCTGGTCTTTACTTTAATATCACGAATGAGGGACACAATGAAATCAGGCACCAACCCTTACTTCAAGAGAACTGTATCTACCTCTGGTTCCCACCGGTTCCCGATTTTGATGAATTGTAAATTGTAAAGAAAGTATTAATTATTCCAATAAAGAACTATAAATTAAAAAAAAAAAGAAATATTGCATCCAGTGTAGATGGTACATTTGGGGAATTTCGTTTTTTTTTTTGGCCCTTTAAGAATACAGGGAATACTATGGATTTCCTAGGCCAAGTTCCCCTGAAATGAATAGGGGTGAAATATCAGTCTGAATTTGGCTTAAATTGCGAAAATCAGTCTGAAATTGTCGAGACTGAATAGCAAATTTGGCGACAGATCAGGGGCATTTTTCCAGTTTACTAAGAATGCAACATTGTAGTTAGAGTTAAGAAAATCCACATTAAAGACGTAGTTTTAAGTTAACCATGTGAATGCCAGATGAATGTTCATGCAGCTTTGGCATGCAACAGGTTAATGCATTCCTCAATAGTATTAGTTAATAAATCATCTGCTAAAGGTCCATCCTACAACAGAAAACATATTAAAGAGAAATAAATGCAAATAAATCACGCAGAAAGCATTTTTGTGATGGCATCCAGCCTGGGGAAATGGTATGTTGTCATTTAAGCTAGCATAGCATTCTGCTAACTCTTCACATTACATTCACATTTGCATGCTGTTAGAATGACTGATGTCCCTTTAAATGGCATCTCACTGTGAATGACATCAGTAATTGCCTAGAAAGCCCAAGACACATGTCTTGCAGTGATTGTCTCTGTGTTTAAGCTGCATGTTTGGAAAACGCTTTCTTTCCCATGGTCATTTTATCTTTGTTTGATCAGTGAATTGTGTGACACAGATTAAAATGGCTGACCTGAACATCAGATAGTGGAATCAATAAAACCACTGCTGGACTAACCAGGTAGAAATGTGTGTCATACAGAGTTTATATTTCAAGGGTAATAAAACATGTTTTTAGCAATCTGCATGACACAATCACATTTATTGTGTTACTGTTTGTATTTCTACATAGGATAACAGGAAACCAAAGCACCTGTGTTAAAGAAAATAGCAGAAATTAATACAAAATATATGAATAAATAATAATATCAGTCCAGTACAATACAAAGAAGTGTGTAGTAATTATTGTAAGTATATATATATATATATATAGTATTGTAGTTTAGGTTGAAAAAATAAGTTTTTCTTGTTTACTGCTGTTGATGCAAAAAAAAAAAACCTTAGGAATTACAAATATGCTTCAAGGGGGATATATTCCTTCTTGGCAATCAGATTTCAGGACCAACCTACATAGCACTCTGTGTTATGCTCTTTAAACACTTCTATGCCCTTTTAAAGACTTCTAATGTATTATAGCAACACCTCTTCATTCAGTGAATTCCATATATTGTAGATAAAATATTCTTTCCCATTGTATTTTGTACTATTCTGAACATGTCTTTGGAGAAACCTTTGTATGGGCCCGAACATATCTATATAATGTTTCATATCCCCTCTAAGATGCCGTTTCTCTTGCATGTACACATCTAACTTTTCCAGCCTTTCTTCATAACTAAAACTTTCCATTCCCCTTATTAGTTTTTGTAGCCCTCCTCTGCACTTTCTCCAGTTCCATAATGTCCTTTTTCAGAAAGGGCACTCGGAATTGAACTGCATATTAAGGTACCATGAACTTGTAAAGAGGCAGACTAATATCATCCTCCCAAGAGTCAATACCATGTTTAATGCCAATATCGTCTTAGTCTTTGCAGTCTCCAGCTGAAACTGTGCACTACTGCTAAGTCTATGGTCTACCATTATGCCTAAATCCTTTTCATTAGTAGATATCCCCCCCAAAAACACAATTTAAACATGTTGCATTTTTTTTATTATACCCAAAATGTATAACTTGCATATAAACAGGTCCACTATATAAATAATATAGCAGTAAAGCGCTGCTCCTCAGTACAGTGTAATCCCTACTGGAACATGTAAAAGAAAAATAGGGCACAGCTCTGAGGTCCACTTATGCTTCTATGAGGAAGTAGACAAGTGTTGGTTGAATTCCCTTTGCATATCATGTACTCCAATGGTGGACCAAGAACATGAAGAACTTTGCAGCACCTGGCATGATGCACACCTACTGGTTAAAGAAACTAACAGTGCTATATGAATAACTGGCAGCACAGATGAACCACCTGCTAGTAGCAGACTCCCATTCAGACTGGCTCACACAAGGAAGGATAGTGCTGAGCATAAGACTCCCACAAGGGCACAGCATCATCCAACTACTGGCCAATAACCTGTCTACCTACAACATGGAAAACCCTATCAGACATCACAGCTGCCAAGGTACCGGACCATATAGACCGGTACATGAGCACAGCTCAGAAGGACATTAGGAACAGTATCAGAGACTCAAAACACCAGCTGGTCACTGTTTATAATCCTAGAGTATCTCCCAATGCAGAATTATCAGTAGCAATTTGTGATTTATTTTATTGTTAGCTAATTTTTTATAAAATATACTGAAATGCGTAGATACACCCTTAAGAGTTATGAGATTATGCGTCAATAGAATGTGCACTAATGAAGCAAGCTTTAGAGCATTACTGATTTAGCAATTAACATAATCATTTAAACAAACATTACTTGATCTCCTGGAATTGTTTAAAAATGTTGAATAAAAATCCCCGGTTTTATTACTAGGTCTGTTTTTCCCCTTTGTGAGACTCCTGAATACAAACCAAGAGAAAACTGAGTTGATATTTATGTTTCATCCATACATCATTAGAAATACATTGATTTATCCCACTAACATGCACTTTTAACCATTTACATTACGCTTCCCATGAATTACATTACATTATCAGTGTCTATTGTGCTTAATAATGTAAAAGACAAATAGTCCTTAGTGTAAAATGTATTGATTAGCAGCCATTGATCTCTCTGTGTCACAGAGGTAGCGTTTGGATTGCATGAACTATGTGAACAAGGATCTAATAATAAAACCAATAACAAAATATTTTACGAGGAAGAGTACGTAATGATATTCTCTTTTTTTTCCCCTTTAAGCGTACGTCCTGGAAGATCTGTGAAGGTCCGTAGAACATCTTTAAATTGCCCATCAAAAAGTCCAGTTAATGAGCACATGTTGGTGGTGACTACCTCCAGACAAAATTCTACAAGTGGAAAAACCAAAGTTTGTTCCCCCGCCAGGTCTTTGCATTTCTTGTAATTAAAAAAAAATATTTATGATGCTGTAGGTAGAGTTGCTGATAAAAAAATAAGTCTATGGAGGCAATAGTTAAGAGTGTATTTTTTTTAAAGTAAAGGTGGCAACCTTTGCTGTAGGTCCATGATCAGTAGACCAAATAGGTGGCATCCCTAGCCTTTTATATATACACATACTTATCCTAGCTTTAGAAGAGCTGGAGGGACACCATTGGTTTAGATGGATTGAATTTAAATAAGTATACCAGTTTAAAGGAGAGGAAACGTGGATTTATGTTGCACTTGTGTGCTTAATAGAGGTCATTGTTCCATCATTACTATTTGAAAGAATAAAAACTCTGAAGAGCATAATAAAAAGATAACTCTGTTACACACAGATATAAAATCAATAGAAAGAGTGCAGTATAACCAGGCCAGCTTATGTCCTAAAGACATAAAGAGAAAATATGGTTTGGGAAAAATATTGCTGCTGGGAAATAAAAATGCATTTTACAGTGTTGTACGCTGGAATAAAACGCTTTTCTATGGTTTATTGAGCTATTTGGTAATATCAGCTTGAGGCTATTGATTTACAGCAGATGGCATATCTTGATCTACAGTTACTGTAATAGTATACAGTAGCAGTTAGTGCTCCAAAATGCACATTAAACATGTTCAGACAAATCAGGAAACAATTACTGTGTATGGCAAAGTTTGATAGATTGCATTTTGACATGGTGCATTAACTTTCACACTAACACACTCTAAATTTTCTAATTTCTTGTTACTAGTAATTGACTAAAATATCTTTTTACAGATACTATACATTTTAGAAGTTCTGGATTCCCCCTACAAAGATTGCACATGAAACATAGAATGTGTCAACAGAGAAGAACCATTCGGCCCATCTAGTCTGCTCCTTTTTTACTCTTATTTTTTGTTTGTTTGCTCATGTTCTGAGTCCCTGGCCGTATCTTTTATCTAGGATAGCCCTATGCCTAAGCCATGTATTAACCTCTACCACTGCTGCTGGAAGACTATTCCATGAATCCACTACTAAATTAATACTTCCATACATCCACTATTAAAGTGATACTTTCTGATATTACTTTTAAACCTTTGCCCCTCTAATTTCATACTATGACCTCTTGTTGTGGTAATCATTCATCTTTTAAATATACTCTCTTCCTTTACTGTGTTGATTTCCTTTATGTATTTAAATGTTTCTATCATATCCCCCCTGTTACATCTTTCCTCCAAGCTATACATGTTAAGATGCTTTAACCTTTCCTGGTAAGTTTTATCCTTCAACCCATGAACCAGTTTGGTAGCCATTCTTTGAACTCTCTCCAAAGTATCAATATCCTTCTGGAGATATGGTCTCTAGTATTGTGTACAATACTGAACATGGTTTGCTTTAATGCTGTATGGTGCTTTTTCATGAAAGCAGGAATTATCAACGGTATTGCAAACTTAAGGCCAAGGTAGCCAAGTTGGAAAAACCTTCCATTTCAGCTATAATTGCAATTTTGGCCTTAGTTTTGCATTTCCCTTGTCAATATCCTGCAATTTCCTCTTTGATGAAAATTGTCCATAGTTTTTAATGTTACTTTCGCACAAGAGTGATAGGTAAAATAATACAACAACAATGCTCACATTTTACACTCAAAGTTAATATTAATCTATACACTTTAGATATGGAGGTTTATATGTAGTCCTCTCAGGAGTTTAAAGATAGATTATCTCTTGATCCAGAGCTAGCTTTTTGGTCTACACCATACAGTGTTGTATTTCTGCCTACACCAACAAAGCCAAGGCAAAGGGACGCAGACTGGAGGGGAGGGACAGCAGAGCCAGTGCTACATGAATAGACCCGTTCAAAGGCATGCCTAAAGAGCTACTACCAGGGCTACAACCAGAAATTTGGGGGACCTGACAAAACATTTGATCTGGGCCTCCTTTTCTCCACTCCATTTCTTCTGCACTCCTTTTGTTATTGCCCCCACATCCCTTGCCACAGCATCCCCTTGCAGCACCCACAGCACAGGAACAACACACAGCTTCCAACCATAGGTCTTGCCAGAGCACGAACAATGCATCTACAGGTCTTGCCAGAGCACCTAGATTGCATCCATATAACTTGCCAGAGCACCTATATTGCACAGCCAGGACATGCTCCAATCAGCACCCAGATTACACACCAAGAACATGCACCAGCCAACTCCCAAATTGCACACCCAGGACATGCCCTAGCACTCATATTGCACACCTCGGACTTACTCCAGCCAGCATCCAGACTGAATTGATAGGACATGCCCCAGCACCTACATTGCACACCAGGACATGCCCCAGCATTAACATTACATACACAGGACATGCCCCAGCACCCACATTGCAAATTCAGGACTTACCCCAGCTAGCACCGAGGATTCTTCTGCAGGACCTGCCCCAGCAGCCACATTGCACACCCAGGACTTACCCACATCCAGCACTGAGTTGTCAACCACAGGACATGCCCCAGTACCAACACTGCACACTCAGAACTTACCCAGCCAGCAGCTGCATTGCATTCACATGAGTCCTCCACCACGGAGGTTGCATCCACAGGACTTCCCTGGTGTTTAGTGCTGCCGGGCACACATACATTATCCCAGACTGCCTGAAGTCAGATTGCAGCAGTTCAATTCACCCTCAATGACCACATAAAAAATAGCAAGATGTAGCCTGGGAGGATATCTGTGTGCCTGGGCAGTGCTCAGACATCCAGCTGCTTTTCTTGCCTACAGTGAGGGCAACTTTTTAATGTTTAACTTTTGACTTTTTTTTAAAGAGGGCCTTTGGCTGTGCCTCCCAGAACTATTATAACCTTTATAACCTGGACCTGGCTACTTCTCTGAGTGACTGAGCTAAAACCAGAAGAAACCTGGGAAATGCCCAAACATAGCTGAAATGGGATCCCTCCTGCTAGAAGGGGACCAGGTACTTATAAACACTGCAATTTTTTTCTTCGACCATGTAGAACCTCTGAAATTGTTACACCATATTACATGACTTACATCTCCACCCTAGTTATATTAATATAATATGTAATCAACATATTCAAGCTGACTGTGACAATGCCATAAAACATTTCAGCATTCAAATATTAACAACGATTGACATCTGTATATATGAAGGAGCTCTGGAGTATTATATTATTTCTCATAAGTTTTAGGAATCTCCTTATGACTCATGTACATGTAAACATTTAGCCTAGTTTTTTGGTCCACATTTCTTTCTCTTTTGTAGATTTACAATTTTTTGTATTACCAATAATATGTGATTATACCCCATGTGCAGTTGACATCTCTTGAAGTGATCCTCACCCCTTTAAACAAGATTTCTCAAGGATCATCATATTTATTGATTTGTATGCCATTAAAATGAATGCCTGGTGTAATGTTTTATATGACTCATGATCATCATTCTCCATTAAAGAGACTGAACAGATGCGGCTTTTTTCTACCAAGAAATTTGTCCTGTAAAAAGAATTGTCCATTTTGTTTCTTAGACAGCAATCAACCCTTTTCAATGGAAAATAATAATTTTAAGACTTTCTTATTGCGTTCGTAACTTTTATACATTTTACAACCAGGATTGTTTTTTGCATCACAGGTTCAGTGTATAAACCTATTAAAAGGGGATTTGTGAATGCACATCCTTGTATGTGACTTGGAAGGTGCATCCATTACTAATTAAATTCTCTTAACCCAGCAGGTTCCCAGAATGCAAACATAATAGTCTGTGAAGAAGGCACAGGTTCCTGTGTGAGAGGTAATGGTTTTTAGGTGTTTGGGAAATAATGGCAAATAAAATCTTTATTGCTTCAATTTCCCATTGTACTATAAACTTGTGATTGTTCCTTTAATATTATCAGTTATAATGTGGAGTCATACAAACATGGCAGGAGGTATATGAATAAAGTATAGACAATAAACTGCTTTACCGTAAAATTAAGCACAAAAATAAATGATATGGTAATGAATAATTAATGCTCTTGGACTTGAAGAGATCGAGGGATATTTGCTTTGATTTTGTGGATAGTTTTATATTTGTTTCATATACAGCACTTTTTAGTGCGAACCAAGATTGTTTTTTTCTGAACCACAGGGGGAAAAAATCAATAAAACGTCTACCTCTTAATCTCTGTGAAATATCATGTGCACTCCTGAGTGTATAAAGCAAATGCACAGCAGGAGCAAAATCTATAAAACCAGCGTATACCCTATCATTTTACAAAATGCCCTTGTCCTATGTAATGCCAACATTGACCACATAATTACTTATCAGAACTGTGCTGTCTTACCTGTACCGTTTGTTTCTGAAGAGCACAATATAACTGTCTGCTATGTTTTAGAATGTATAAAAGTATAAAGATTATACTATATGTAGTGCAAAAAAAAAAGATAGACATGTTAAAATAACTACCAGCAGTGTAATCAAGGATGCTTGTTTTTTTCCTGTAATTCAACAAAATCAAGGTAAAGACCATATATGTGAAAGAAAATAATTAGAACAGAAACATTATTTCTTGACAGTTTAGATGAGATGGTTCAGTGAATTAATTCTCCAGCTGTATTGAATCTGTTAAACATCAGGGATGTAGGTTTGTTTTCTAGGGGCCTCAGCCCTGTATCCTTTTGAGTTCCATAAAATGAATAGCAATTGGGTGAAAGTAATCTCCCCAGGGCATGCTTGAAGACAGACTCTTAATGTACCCTTCCTGGTTAAGGAAGGGACAGTTCCTCCGGATGTGAAGAAACTGCACAGAGGATAACATCTTGGTAGAACAATTAGATAAGATTAAACAAGATTTTCTAATGACAATGATGCCCTCACAAGGGACATAAGGGAGGTGCACAAAGTTTATTGGAATATAAAATAAAAAAAATAAAAAGAGGATGGTAACCCCCATTGTGACCCAATGTCATGGATGACTTGACTAGAGATATCAACAGATGGGAGACTGTAGCACAGAGCTTGCACTTAGCTGGATGTTTAATCAAGCTGAAACAGTAGCGCAGAGCTTGCACTTAGCTGGATATTGCAGCAGGCTTTAGATTGCAGAGCAGCAGATGAGCAACAACAATGCCTAAGGAGTTGCCAGGAGAGTAATTTGGGAGAGCCAAAGTCGGTACTCAAATCAGATAGTCATAGAAGCCAGGCGCTCAGCACAAGTTGGGTAATCAGATAAAACCAGGTTCATACACAGGAAGTCAGATAGTAAACCACCCAAACTTCAGGAAACACGAGAACCATAATATTGCATAATATTTTTAAGTTTGGTGGTGAGCACACTCAGTCACTCCCCATGGAAACCTGTCCAGACAGGCTCATGCTCCAGCAAGAGCATTAGTACAAAAAAAGACACCATTCTGGCCAGCCATGGGCTGCCTGCCGCAGGCAGGTCTCTTAATCATGACACAGGCCTAGACTAGCCAGAAGACAACCTGCTACTCCCTCCAGGAAGTGGTGAGGAGGAAGAAGAAGTGCCAAGATCCTCCACCAGTATTTAGTATTGTAATTCACATGTGACAGGGTCACGTGTACTACACAGCGATGTCAGTGAAGTCGTCCACTAGCAGGAGGAACTAATAATAACTAAAGAAATTGTTAAAGCATGGCATTTTGACCTCTGTGCTGCCTGTATGCATCGCATCCCGTGCACCCGCCTCAGCTTGGCACTGAGAGGACCTATTGCAGGTGAGTTGTGGTGAGATGAACATTTCCTCTCACTAGTTTAAAAATACACTGCGCAGCGACAAATCTAGTGAGCTTCCCCAGATAAACAAACTCACCAGGTTTGTCCCTGCACAATGTATAGCTAAACTGGTGAGATGAAAAGGTCAGCTCACCTCAACTCACCTTTTAGTGAATAGCCCCTTCAGTGTCAAATCCAAGCCAAATGGAAATCGTGAAACCCTAGCACTGTTAAAACTCTTGTCTTCTGTATATCAAGTTTGATAGCCCCATGTTAGAAGGATGGTTTGAACCTACTACCACTCTGTCACTACAATCAGTCAATGGTGTATCTCGGTTTTGTGCTGCACTAGGCAGACAAAATTCAGGCAACCCCCCACCCACGTTGCACACCCACGACATGCCCCATCACCCCATTATATACCTCATCTCCCACATTGCACATACATTAAATGCCCAATCACTCCATTACATGCCCACATCACCCACATTGCATACACACTAAATGCCCCATCACCCCCATTATAATGCCCCCATCCCCCCGATTAATTGGAAGGAGCTAAAGCTTGCTGAAAGGTGGGGAGGGAGCAAACATTTTTGAAGCACCAGAAGTGTGCTTTAACACCCTCTGGCAAAGTGCCACCCTAGGCGAGTGCCTTGTTTGCCTTGTGGAAGATACACTACTGCAATCAGTTGCTAATCATATTAGCAATTAACAGTAAAATGGAAGGTAATGTCAATCACTATATTGTAATGAATCTGTTTTTAGAATTGGTTTAGTGTTAGATGTCTGAATGTAAACACTGCACTGACCAAGACATGCTGCAGCCATCGGTTCAGTTAGTGCATGGGGAATGAGGAAAGTTTGACATCCATAATCCTGAATTCATTATCGTTTTCATTATAAGTGTTAAAGTTAGGCTTTCATTTTGTCATGCAACTTGCATAATCCTCCTGCTTATGTATACAGACTAGATTAATCATAAGTCTAGAGAAAAGGTACTAAACGAGCATTACTTTCATTTCAGATACAATGTAATGTAGTTCTATGCCAGTAAATGATGCTGAATAGGGATGAAACCTAATGGAAAGGAATATATTTTACACTTTTAAAAAACAATAGTAAAGGACCCATTATTGTCTATTGAGACCAAACAGGTTTTATGGATTCATTCAATGAGCGGGAGAACAATATTATTAGATAATACTAATTTATTTTATGTAATGCAGCTGGCATATATTACATAGGTAGCAATATATAACAGCAATTACAAAATGAAACAATATACAATAAATATGTGCAATCAAAATATGTGTTCATGCACTTAAAGTCTTTGGTCTTGTAACATTTAAATGTTCCTCCACGATTCCAGACACATCATTTTTAATCTTTAATGAATACTGTTGCTGATCGTGTCTTCCTTTTCCATAGCTTTTTGAGTTATCTAGCCCCCTCCTCAGGATCCCCCTGTATCCCTTCCAGCAGCTACAGGAATGATATATCTCTAGTGGCCTCCCTTGTTAGGTTCTCTTAAGAAAGGTATGTCCCCCATTGTAGAGGCCTATTCCTTGTTAATTTGGCGAGAAAATAGTTTCACATCTTCTAAGGCCTGTGGGTTTCTAGCCTGTAGATTCAGTTTAAAAGCCTGGTTGTCACAAAAGCAGCCCTCTGTAATGGTACCCCATAATACTTGTTGTCACTACTCTGCTCCACAGACATTTTTTCCACTCACATTATCAAGGGGGAGTAATTATAATAATATTGGAAATATCAATAATGGATCCATCATGTAGTCTGCTGCATGAGACACAAATGCAAGATGGACTAATGGGTAATTCAAATAATTTTCCACCCAGTGTACAAACAAACAAAATATACTTCACTGGAATATTTGGATACACTTAAGTCCTTCTTCTTTATAAGATCAAATATCTTCACTCTCAGAATGTATTCCCATGGGAAGAAAACGGTACAAACAATAGTGTTCTCTGTATCCATTGAACAGCTTCTAAACCCCCCACCCCAGAGTAATGCGCTCACTTGTGCTATAGCAGAACAAATATGTATGTATCTAGTTTAACAGCCTTGAAATTCCACCAGTAGAAAGGCAATTTTGACAAGGAAATAATATTTTCATAGTACAGGAGCATCATTATGGAGTCCCTCTAGAGTTAGCGGCGTTAGACACGTTTCGCCCCGCCAGGGCTTCTTCAAGTGACTTTTCTGCTGCATGAAATTAAGCCTTATCTTTCTTATTTTCAGGCATAACGCATAGTGCACAGACACAAAATTTGATAGGTGAACATAAATAACGTGCAAAAAGCAATTAATAAAATAAGTGCAGTAAATAATACTAAGTGTAAATAAGTGTGATAAACTGTGCGTGAAAATTCCCAAAATATGTAAAACAAATGACTAAATAGGTATATACCAATATTATACACACAAAAAGTGAAAATGCTCTTCAAATGATGAATACTCAACAGTGCTATTAAAATTATAAATGCTCCCCAAAAAAATTAGGCTAAAACTAGGCTTGTGCTGGGCAAGTGCTCGCAGCCCCCTAACAAAATATTGGGAACCATATAACAGTATACGGGCCACCCAAATGGCTCACATCCTTAAAAATTAGATAGGGCCCTATAAGATAGGGCTCTTATACAATCATAGGACCCCTCCACCAGTGTCTGAAGGCAGCTTAAATGCCTCTGGACCCTATAACAAATACAATAGCCACCTCCCCTTGGGATCTGGGACTGCCCGATGCTCCAGACCCCATTAATAAATAAAGTAACCTCCCATTGGGGTCTGGGGTAGCACAATGCCCTGGACCCCATTAATAAAAAACATAACCTTCCCTTGGGGTCTGTGGCCCCATTAATAAATAAAATAACTCTTTCTTGTGGTTTGGGGCTGCCCAGTACCCCAGAACTATTATTAAATACAACAATCCCCATTCCTTGGGGTTTGGGCAGCCGAAATACAATTAAAAAGGTATCTATCTACTCTCCCACCTCTACTTTGCCCAGGTAATCCACGTGTAAAAAAAAATAAAAAAATCACCCTGTAAATAAAATTTGTTCCAGGTTCCAGCATCCCCATTTGCTGGGTTTTTAAAACCATTTTAGTCACTATATACAATACTGTTGGGGGGGGCAACTATGGAGATGATAGAGGCTATTTTCAGCTCGGATAAGTGTGTTTCGCTTTTGGTGGCCGAATTGCAGGGTTATTTGGCGTCTCATTAGGGCTGATTGTGTAGCACAAAACTTGGCTTCCGATATGACCCCGATGGACCCCAAATCTTTTCGAACTTTGGGCCAATTATTTTGGCCTATATCGTGTAGACCCTCAAATGTTTGTGTCATTATATCAGTCAAGGAAAGGGGGCAATTAATGATAATTTAATATTCGTTTTTTGATAGATGTATGATCTACCAGTATTTTTGTTACATCTAACATATGAGGTGGGCCTGTTGTGGGCAAGAGCCTCGGAAGTGATCAGTAATCACTTCCATTGCTCTGTTGCTATACTGTTTGAGACAGTACCATTCAAAACAGATTACAATTTATTTTTGAAATCTCTCTGAGATGTCAAGGCTGCTTTGTCACAGAGCTGCGGTTTATGATGCCATCCTGTGACTGGCAGAAAGTAAACAAAGTGAAATGTCCTTTTAAAGAGGCAGTCCCACTTAATGGACCTGCTTGCTGTTGTCCTGGCAGAGCTGGCTACACTATATTTGAAGTTTTCATAAGATAGGTAGAGTTGAAGAAAAAACAGATCAGAAATTTCTGTTTGTTTTTATTTTGTTTCCGTGAGAAATTATCTTACCATTATTTTATTAACTACTGTTTAATTTCTCCTGCACATTCTAGACAACTATATATTCCTATCATTACTAAATTGACATTTACTAACCTGAAATGCGTATTTTTTACTTTTATACTTAGTTACGGATCAGCTATTCCAATTTTTCTAAATACTATGCATTATATTCATGTTTTTTCTTTCCTTACTGTGTACAATGAAGTAGAAAGTGGTGTGCAAACAAAAGGGGAAAAAAATAACATAAAACTGAAAAGAGTTCAGAGACAAGAAAAGAAAATGGTAAATTGAGTGAAAAATTATAGACATGAACAAACACAATTGTAGTTGTTTACAAAATCTGGGGATCAATAGAAAGAGCTTGCAAAGATAAATCTTTCCAAAGAGTTTACAGATTACAAGCACACATGTATACAAAAAAAAAAAGGGGGTAGATTCTGGCGCTTAATTTTACAAATACAAAAAAAAAAGGGGGTAGATTCTGGCGCTTAATACACATGTATACAAAACACAAGCGACATATTTAGAACTAAAGAGAATGTGAATCCTCTTATGAACATTTACATAACACCTACTTATTCCATGACATAGACTAACTAGCTGAATCCACAAAAGAACAATGATTATCTCTGTAAACTATTCCACATCAATCACGGGAAGGGAATCTTAAAGGGATTATGGTAATTAAACATTGTTTATATTAGGATTAGACCACAGACATGGGAGGTAGGGGGGATAAGACCACAGACATGGGAGGGGGGGGGGACCACAGATATGGGAGCAAGTGAGAAGACCACAGACATGGGAGGGTGGGGGGAGACCACAGACATGGGAGGGGGGACAACAGATATGGGTGCAGAGAGGAGAGACAACAGACATGGGGAGGGAGAGAGATTTACAATGGGGAGATAGGAGAGAGTAACAGGCATGAGAAGGGAGAGGAGAGGGACAGACACAAGGAGGGAGAGGAAATGGGGACACATTTAGAAATGTACTTTTTCTTTAACAAGAAAATCAACTGCTGGTTTGTGTGTATGTGACTGTCTCTGTCTGTATGTGTGAGATTCTCTCTGTGTGTGACTGTCTCTCTGTGTGTTTGTGACTGTCTCTGTGTGTGTGTGTGTGACTGCATGATGTGATTGATGTGTTGTCTGGCAGTTATACGTAGGCAGGGTATGGGGAGGTCCAAGGGTCGGCAAAATGAGGGTTCGCTTAGTGTGGCAAAAATCCTTGCACCAGTCCTGCACCCGGACTCTGTGCTTTACATGTGGTTGTGGGCAAACAGCTGGTAAGTGAAGTGAAGTCTTGCAAGCAGCACCTTCAGCTGTTCCTGTTTCGACACTGATCTCCATCTTTGATCCAGGCTAGTTCCGGTGACCCTCCAGTTTCCTGTTCCAGTCTTATATTTTAAGTATCCAAGTTCCATGTCTGAAGCCCTCCTGCAGATATTCTGTTTGTGTGCAATCTTAATCTTTAATCTCATTTTATTCAATTGCTAATATAAGTTCGGGATATGCCTAAATGTGGGGTACCTTGACGTGGTTGGAACGCTAACATCTAATTGGCTAACAGAGGAACCTAACCACACCTTTTTACCATCTTTAGTGTTAGGCTTGTTCCTGTATTTATGTTTGTTCCTTTGTAATGTTCTCTTGTGTTCTTTAACCCTGTCCTCTGTATGCAGTCTTAGTTATTTCTGTGCCTGTCCCTTTACGTTCTCTATCAATGCTTTTTGTCTGTGCCCTGCATTATATCCATTGTATTATCTGTATCTCTGTACCTTATATTGTTTATCCTTAGTGTGGCTTCTGCTTTATCTTGCTTATGTTTTGCCTCTGTCTTGAAGTCCTGCTCTCTGTATTTAAGTTCTGCTCTGCCTGAGTTGCTTTTCTGCTTTTGCTCTGCTTCGTCTTCTTTATTTTGTCCTAGCCTGCAACATCCTGTTTTCCTGTCCAGTGTGTTATACTGGATACAGCAGATACCGAGGCTCTGTGGCTGCAGAAAACCTGGAGCTACCAGATAACTGCACTTACCCAGCACCGGGCCCTGTGTCTCCATGCCTGCATCGTAGCTCCTTATTTCAGGCGCTCAGGGTCTATTACTATCCTGGACCCTGTTCGTGACATTTATGATGTCCTCTTGTTAATATGTGTGTATACAATAGCTTTATTACACTACATGTACAACTGTGAAAGCTATAGAGTATTGCTTGACTATATATTGTCTGTTTGTTGACAGAGTCCATTTAAGTCTGATGAATTAATGTGGATCGACATCTTATATTAATTGTGTGAGTTCACATGTATTGCTGAAAGAATTCAATGTATAATTCTCATGAGATTTATTTTCCAGATATTTTGGTGAGAGTATTCTATAAATAACTTAAATTACATTTTTAGAGATTCTTTATGTCTATCAATTTTTAATGTTTTTTGTAAGTATACATATTTTAAATAATGCTTAAAATATCTTATATTACAATTTGTTATTAATAGTTTGCAGTACTGTATAAGATTAGGAAAATGCATGGTATTTATCATTTTTCCCACTCATGTCACATATGCTGAATTATCTTTTGGCAAAAACATATTATGTGTACTTTTTTCTCTTGCAAATGGTATATTGTTGAAGTAATGCATTTTCTTTCATTATTTTTCTTTTGTAATGGCCACATATGCGTGTCTCACTTGTATTTATGTATCTTATATCTCTAAATCAACAATAAATATGCTTTATAAAAAAAAAATCTCTATACTTTTTTTTTTTATAGCAGAAATGTCATAAATAGGAGATGCATACACATAATTAAAACCTTTGAAAGGGACAAATTCCCTTTACACGTGGACATAATTGACATGCCTTCCAACTGTCCTGCTGTCCAGAGAATGCACAGTTCCACTGTTGACCTCCCAAGCCATTCCCTGGCATCCTGTATTGTCAGAAGTTGGGAGTTAAGAATGCAAGTATGGGTTACCATGCCAGCAATCCAGAAGGTCAATGGGCTCTAACGCTGACAAGTAACTACAAAGGTAAACAGGACACATTTAAACCTTTAACCTTACTGCAGCATTTCATATTAAGCAATCCTACACCTTTCAATTCTAAACGTAAAAAAAAATCTATTTAGAGGATGTTTTTTGAATGATGTGGAAACTATTGCAATTTCATATAGACACTGGGTCTATTGGCAAAACGTCCGAGTTTGGAGTTCCAAGACCAGAGCTCATCTCGAATACCAAACTCATTCAAACTTAAAATCACTGCACTAGGTAAAGAAAACATATACATTTACTGGGCACTGTAATGAGTTTCCTGCACCCACATTCATTTCTGTGCAGCTCACCACCCTTATAGGTAACAAGTTCAACAGGGAGATATGGAAACTCACCTCGAAACGCAAACTCCCTTCCCTTTTACGAATATCAAATTTGATAGCATTCATTGAAGACTGAGTTTGAGAAGAGAGTCCGAGTTGGAATTTGTCGATGGGGGTGGAGTTGGTATTTATTTTTTGTGAATAGCTCAAGGTGGTAGAGCTGTAATGCTGAATTCATTTTTGATATCAAGTCAAATTTGACCTTCCAACTTGACCAACTTTGAGACAAATTAGAATTTTAGTGAATAGCCCCGCTGTCTGTTCAAGGAATGGAAACTATTACATATATTTTTAGGCAGAGGACTCTAGGGTGATGAACAATGACCCAAATGGGATTCATAGACTGAAAAGGGTATAGAGGAAATTATTCACTACAAACTCCTACCACACATATATTTCAGCTCAACTCTGTGTGATATTAAATAGTTATGAGCTATAGTCATGGTTATGTCACTGCAACTGTGTGGTGCATACATGTACAGTGCAGTCCTCTCTGTAGAGAAGAATGGAGATTTCTAATGTACATGTGCGTGATGATATGGTCATGTACATTCACTTTTGCATCCCCATTCATATCCATAGAAAATAGATAGAGTAGAGGAAGTTCTGCTGCAGTCAGAAACTCTGTACAATAACATAAGCAATGCACCAACTAAAAAAAAAAAAGGAAGTAATGCATAAGAACAAAAGAATGTGGTGGCAGATAAAAAAAAACATTTAAACATTTGGCCCATCCATTTCATTCAGATTTATTTGTCACTGGTAGTATCTAATATCTAGGATAGCCGTTTGCCTAGCCCATGCATGTTTAAATTTCTTCATTGTATTAAAGCTATTCCATGCATCCACTAATTTCTAAGCAAAGCAATTGTTGTCGTTTTTCTTCTTTTAAATATACTCTCCTCCTTTACCAAGTTGATTCCATTTATGTATTTTAATGTTTGTATTATATCCCTTCTTCTATGTTCCAAGTTGTACATGTTAAGATCTTTTAATCTTTCCTGGTGTTTTTTTCCAGCAACCCATGAACAAGTTTAGCAGCCCTTCTCCAAACTCCCTGCAGTACTGTGTACAATACTCCAAGTGAGGTCACACCAGTGTTCTGTATAATGGCATGAGTACTTCTCTCTTTCTACTCCTAATACCTCTCCCTATGCATACAAGCACTCTGCTCACAGTATCTGCCACTCTATTACATTGTCTACTTTTACGTCCTCTGAAATAATTAGCTCTAGATCCCTTTCCTCAGATGTTGGAGTCAGAACTGTATCAAATTACTTATACTGTGCCTTTGGGTTTATTTGCCCAAGATGAATTATCTAGCACTTATCCATATCAAAAGTCAGTTGCTACAACTCTGACCATTGTTGAAATTTGTCTAAATCACTTGCTATTTGGCTTATCCATCTAGGACCATCAACCCTGCTGCGTCTTGGTATCATCAGCAAAAATACATACCTTACCATCAAAACCTTCTACAATATCATTAATAAACATATTAAGAGTATGGGACCAAGTACAGATCCCTGAGGTTCTCCACTGGTAACAAGCCCTTGCTCCGAGTGTGCTCCATTGACTACAACACACTGCTTTCTGTTGCTCAAGTCAAATCAAGATTTATTTGGCATGATCTCTCTGAAGTGACCCCATGTTGCTTCTAGTCTTGGAATCCATGTGCTTCCAGATGCATAATAATCCTATATTTTAACATTGTTTCCATTACTTTCCCAAGTATTGATGCAAGACTGGCCTATTGCCTTATATCTGCCTTATACCGTTCTTGTGAAGGGCACAATATCAGCTACTTTCCAATCTTCTGGGACCACTCCTGTTAACAGTGATTGGTTAAATAAATCCACTAACAATTGTGCTAGTACACTACTAAGTTATTTTAATAATCCTATCTGTATCTCATCTAGACCCATCAAAATATATGTGCTTCATACAGCCAAAGTAGAACCTCTTCCTCAGTGATGTCACGTGTGTGAACTAAAATATTACTTGAGACAATAGAGTAGCTGGTGACATAAAAGGATTGAGCTGCAATCCCCTAAAAAACAAGTAATAAAAACCAAATCACAAATTAAAAGCAGAACAAAGTACAAAAGATGAGGGTGTGCTATTGTAAAACGAAACTCTTTGTCACCACCACATGGTACAAGTATATATGCAATATTGGTGCATTGCATAGGTATATACACAACATTCTTAATAAACAGATATATCAGGGTAGTATTCAGATGTACTCCCATATAATGGTATGTGAAAGAGAAAAGAACATAGTCCCTTTAACTGTTAACGTTCTGTTGGCCTGGATAGAAAACATGGTGTGCATTAGTGTGTAGCTTTTATATGCTGACAAACAAAAATCAATGAATTAATCACAATTTTTCCTATATGTACAAAATTTCGCCTGCTGCCGCTGGGTTTTGCAGCAGCATTTCCGGCGTGGGGTGGGGAACGGAGGAAGAGACAGCAAGGTAAGTGAGAGATACTATACAGGGAAGGTGGGGAAGAAAGACACTACAGGGGGAAGAGGGGGGGAGAAAGACACTACAGGGGGAAGAGGAGGGAGAAAGACACTACGGGGGAAGAGGGGAGGTGAGACACTACAGGGGAAAGAGGGGGGAGGGAGACACTACAGGGGAAAGAGGGGGGAGAAAGACACTACAGGGGGAAGAGGGGGGAGAAATACACTACAGGGGGAAGAGGGGGGAGAAAGACACTACAGGGGGAAGAGGGGGGAAAGAAAGACTACAGTGGAAGAGGGGGAGATAGACACTACAGGGGGAAGGGGGAAAGAAAGACACTACAGGAGGAAGGGAGGAAGAGAGACATAATGGGGGGAAGGGGGGGAGAGACATAACAGGGGGAAGGGGGGAAGAGGGGAAGAGAGACATAACAGGGGGAAGGGGGGGAAGAGACACACTACAGGGGGAAGGGGGGGAAGAGAGACACTACAGGGGGAAGGGGGGGAAGAGAGACACTACAGGGGGAAGGGGGGAAGAGAGACACTACAGGGAGAAGGCAGGAGAGAGATACTACAGGGGAAGGGGGGAGGGTGAGAGACACTACAGGGGGCAGGTGGGAAGAGATACACTACAGGGGGGGGGGATGGAGAGAGAGACACTACAGAAAGGACAGAGAGAGAGACACTACAGAAATGAGAGAGAGACGCTACAAAAATGAGAGAGACGCTACAGAAATGAGAGAGACGCTACAGAAATGAGAGCGAGCAAGAGACGTTACAGAAATGAGAGAGCAAGAGACACTACAGAAAGGAGAGAGAGAGAGCTACAGAAAGGAGAGAGACGCCACAGAAATATGTACACAAGGATATGTCTCACACACTGCTCTGATATATACCTCTGCACAGGGCAATTAAATATAACTTTGTGTACATACTGGAGGTATATATTGCCCTAGGCAGGCTTATATATCATAGTAACATAGTAACATAGTAATTTAGGTTGAAAAAAGACACAAGTCCATCAAGTTCAACCCTTCTACCTATCATTACAGCTTTTGATCCAAAAGAAGGCAAAAACCCCTAAGGAAGCTATTTCAAATTTTGCCTCCTGGGGGGAAAAAATTCCTTCTTGACTCCAAGAGGCAATCAGATTTCTCCTTGGATCAATAAGCTCTATTATTAATATCACTGTATGTTATGCTTTCCTAAAAAATCATCCAAACCATTTTTAAATGCATCTATTGTGGTTGATAGCACTACCTCTCTTGGCAGGGAGTTCCATAACTTTATTTTCCTAACCGTAAAGAATCCCTTCCTTAGCTGTCTATGAAATCTTTGCTCTTCCAGTCTGAGGGGGTGACCTCTTGTTCTTTGTACCTTTCTGTTAATGAACAGGTCACTGGAGAGCTCTTTATATTGGGCCTGCACAAATTTATTTAATGTTATTATATCCCCTCTGAGACACCTTTTTTCTAACGTATATAAATGCAATTTTTTAAGTCACACTTCATAACTAAGATCCTCCAAACCCCTTATTAATTTTGTAGCTCTCCTTTGCACTTTTTCTAGTTCCTTAATATCTTTTTAAGGACTGGTGGCCAGAACTGTACTGCATATTCAAGGTGAGGTCTTACCATTGATTTGTAAAGAGGCAAGATGATATCCTCCTCCCGTGAATCTATACCTCGTTTTATCCATGCCAATATCTTATTGGCCCTTGCAGCTGCTGACTGGCATTGGGCACTGTTGCCAAGTTTGTTATCTACAATTATTCCTAAATCCTTTTCATTAGTAGTTTTTCCCAGGGAAAAACCATTTAAAGTATTTGTTGCTTTGTTATTATTTTTCCCATAATGCATAACTTTACATTTGTCTATATTGAACATCATTTGCCACTTTACTGCCCAGTCCCCCACTCTGTCCAAATCTTCCTGCAAAGAAAAAACATCAAGATTAGTGTTTATTGCCTTACCTAATTTAGTGTCGTCCGCAAACACGGAGACATGGCTCTCAGCACAATGTGGCAGATCATTAATAAACAAATTAAAAAGAAGAGGGCCCAAAACAGACCCCTGAGGTACTCCGCTCAATACCCTTGTCCAAATTGAGGATTTTCCATTTACAACAACCCTTTGTGTTCTATCTTTTAGCCAATTTTCAATCCAAATACATACATTTGCCCCCAAACCTATTTCTCTCAATTTGTAGAGTAACCTTTTGTGTGGAACTGTATCAAATGCTTTTGCAAAATCCAAATAGATCACATCAGCTGCCACACCTAGATCTATATTTTTACTGACTTCTTCATAGAATGTAATTAAGTTGCATTCATATCATTCTTATCTATAAATAATACACTGTTCAGTTGTGCTTTTAAAATGCAAAAAATTATATTATGCTATGGGGCTGGTTTAAAAATGTTATGCAATGGGGCTGGTATACAATTTTTTTCCAGGGCTGGTTTTTGTTCGCAGTCCAGACCCGCCTCCAGTAGTCTAAAATTTCTGTGTATTATAATTTTTTCTTTGTCAACTGACAGCCTGTGGAATTAATTTGTTGGCAGGGGAAAATGGCTCATACAACAACCTTGATTTTATGATCCCACTTAAGTTACCAGTCAATAAATTATCTATACACATGCGTGTGGTTCATAACAGTGATAATATTTCTAATGTTATAAGATTTATGGCGATCTCTTTATGGCAATGCATTGTTGAGGTTGAAATGAGTCGTGCATTTTTTTCACACATTTCTTTTTTGTATTTCTGGTTGGTGATGTATTTGCTCCACAGAGCTCAGAAGGGTCGCATTATGGAGCAAAATTAATTACGTCCATGCAATCCTATTAGATGAAAGCTAGAAATGGGAACTGGAGACAATCTTGTTTGCATGCAGTAAGGCATCTTGTACAATAAAGCACCAATTATTCACAGACAAGACTGAAGCAGCCACTGACAGTAAGTAGCAGTGCTTGTGTTTAGATAGTAAATCAATACCTTAACCTGTCAGCATTCCTGATAAAAGGTCTGTGTGATCATATGACTAATGAAAAGTCAGCATTGAACTGGGGATGTTCAGGAACAATCTTATAGTGTGCCAAAATATATTTAATTTAAATACAGTTGTGTGTGTTAGACTATCTGAAAGCTTGAAGGAGATTGTATGGCCCATGGCATGCTACATTTTTAATAAGTGAAACAAATGTAATGTAATTTCTTCTCCAGATTATAATTCTACTTGGACCTCTTGATCAGCCATCTTGGCACTGCAGAAGATCATTGAGGTTCTATTGGTGATAGATTGGGGTTATCTCTTTGGTAGTTATTCACTAAAAGTGCTCATGGAAATTCAAACAGTCCCACTGGAACAGCAGCAAGGGAGGGAGAAGAAGTAGACAGTTTAGAGTAGGTTTAGTAGACACAGAGAGCAAAAAAAACACCTGGCAGCAGGGGAGAGCAGCAAAAAAGCTTCTATTTAATTCTATATTTATAGTATGATTATAGTATCTCCATTATAGTATAGTGGTTTGGTCTGCATTCTTCCCCCTCTCTAGCTGGTCTCCTCCCTTTTCATTCTGGCAGTTAGTGCTATGCCCACAGTGACATTAACTGTAAAAGAATGGCCCTCTATTCTGCCCCAGGACCAGGGGCTGCACAAGTGCAGTGTAGGAAGGAAATTTCAAATGACAGAAGACTGACAGCCAATCAGAAGCCTCACTGTCCCAGCCAGGGCCGGCCTTAAGTGTTCCGGCGCCCTGTGCGGGCTTCCCCCGTGGCGCCCCCCCGTCTCTTTCGCCCCCCTATGTTGTGTGTCTCTCTCCCTTCCCATGTTTGTCCCTTTCCTCTTCCTTGCCATGTCTGTGTCTCTCTCTCTCTCTCTCTCCCTCTGTTCTGTCTCTTCCCCCCCCCGTCCCCTATTCTGTCTCTCTCCCCCCCCCCGTCCCCTGTTCTGTCTCTCTCCCCCCCCCGTCCCCTGTTCTGTCTCTCTCCCCCCCCGTCCCCTGTTCTGTCTCTCTCCCCCCCGTCCCCTGTTCTTTCTCTCTCTCTCTCTCTCTCCCCCCTCCCCCTGTTCTCTCTCTCTCTCTCTCTCCCCCCCTCCCCCTGTTCTCTCTCTCTCTCTCTCTCCCCCCTGCCCCTGTTCTCTCTCTCTCTGTCTCTCCCCCCCTAACCCCTGTTCTGTCTCTCCCCCCTAACCCCTGTTCTGTCTGTCTCTCTCTCCCCTCCCCCTGTTCTGTCTGTCTGTCTCCCCCCTAACCCCTGTTCTGTCTCTCCCCCCTGCCCCTGTTCTGTCTGTCTCTCTCTCCCCTCCCCCTGTTCTGTCTCTCCCCCCTAACCCCTGTTCTGTCTCTCTCTCCCCTCCCCCTGTTCTGTCTCTCCCCCCTAACCCCTGTTCTGCCTCTCTCTCTCCCCCCTCCCTTACCTTTGCCTGAAAAGGTGTATCCAGGGAGGGGGCGGAGCTAACCGGCACAGCGGTGTAGCTCCGCCCCCACCCCGGGAAGCAGAGCAGAGTCTGCATTACGGGGAGCCTCGGGCAGCATGAGAAGGTGCTGCTCGGGCTCCCCATGCTTAATGCAGGCATGGGGAGCCGAGCAGCACTATCTCATGCTGCCCGGGGCTCCCCGTAATGCAGACTCTGCTCTGCTTCCCGGGGTGGGGGCGGAGCTACACCGCTGTGCCGGTTAGCTCCGCCCCCTCCCCGGACCGAGCAGAGGGCTGGTGAGGGGGGATCTTTTGATCTCCCCCAGCCAGTGCCTCTACCGGCTTTTTTTTTTTTTTACTTATTTTTTTTTCTATCTACCGGCCGGGCGGGCGCCCCCTGGGGTGTTGCGCCCTGTGCGGTCGCACAGGTCGCACACCCCTAAGGCCGGCCCTGGTCCCAGCGCTACTATTGGCTGGTTTCAAAAGGGTTTTGGACTGACAAATAAGAGGTAGGGTGTTTGCAGTTTGGTTTTTTTGGCCAACACTTTTTTTTAATAATATGTAGAGTCTTTTTTCCTGGGCTGAAGATGAGGAGCGCGAGTCACACCTTTGTGTGTCAGCGGGGTATCCCTTTCCCTGGGTTAAATATGAAGAGTGAGAATCATCAGGGGACATTTTAAAAAGGGTTTATAGATTTTATAGAGGCCCTATGTGTACCTTTGTGGTGGGAAGTGATTTCCACTGCCACTTCATGGCACTCAAATTTATTTTTCTTACAGGTTTGACCCATTTTTATTAAATATGGAGTACGTAGGACATTTTTAATCTTATTTCATTTTATTTAATTATTATATTGTGCCAGAAGCATTTGTCCAGTGTCTGACACAAAAGGTGTCAGGGGGGTTATTCATTTTATTTTGAATAAAACTAGGGATATTTCACTGGCCCCTGTAAAAGATACATTTTATTTTGAATGGGGCTATAGGCATAGCGCCAGCCCCTACCCCTGGGGTTGGTTAATTTTCATTTTAAATGACTTAGGGGCCAGGCCTTTTTTCTTTATTTATTGGACCATTTGAATTGTGCCATCCCATGGCCCCGAGGGCCCAATATATTTTATTAAAGGGGTTGCAGGCATAGTGACAGCCTGCGGCCCAAGGGGTGGGGGCATTATTTATTTTTAAAGGGGCCAGGGGCAGTTGGCCAGCTAGGTTTTTTGGGGGGATGTTAGGAGGCTGGAGGTGGCTTTTACACCCCAGTCTTCAAGCATTAAATTAACAGGTTTATAGGGAATAACTGCATTTTTTGCAAAACACCATTATTCCCTTACTGCAATACTTGTGTTTTAGCGCATGGTATCTTATGGTCCCTGTTCCCATTGAATTGCACCTTAACCCAGTCGGAACATCATGCGGTATAAATACTTTAACTTTTGCCCGACTTAATAGCCATAATTGACCCCGTTGTTTGAATATAAAACCACGATTTTATCTATTTTTATTAAGTTGAATTACTAGCATAAACTATTACATGAAGCATCCGTACTATATATTTAAATGTACTTACTCGATAAACACTTGAAATGGTACTTTGTACAAATGTTATTTCTGATTTGCAGTGTCTGAAAAACAAACGGATACATACATATTTCCCTAACCTACAAAATGAATTTCCATAAGAAAGTGTTCATATTAGCATATAATGATTTGAATTCCCCAGAGGTAGTCTAGGGAACGTAAAAGGGATAAAAGAGCATTAGACTCTTAAGGCCTAGACTGTTAAAATGTTTGATTCATAAATATTAAAGCATCTAAAAACCTTACTCGTACAAATGGATGTGTTCCATCACTAGGTATCAGATGAGGCCATCTGTAAAAATGCTGGACGGGATCAATATGGTTCCCTAGCAACAGACCAGCATGCTTTGAGCTGGTAGATCCACAGGGATCATTGATTCCTAGACAGTTAGACTGACACATTTCTTCCTAATGCTAAACTATATCAGCGAGATATATTTCGAGTGATTATTCATCAAACGATGCAAAACGGATTTACTTTATATTCAATCATATTTAAACGCTTACTAGTTTTACTGAAATAATTCATACATTTCTTATTAATTAAAATGTGCCATTTTTGAGGGGAAAAGTGTTATTAAAGAATCACTCCAGTCTGAAAAAAAGGACAAATAAATGTTCACTGGAGCTGACATTTGTAAGTGTCAGTAAAGGCAAAAATGTCCATCACACTTTTTTATTTTTTTTTTAAATCACTTTTTATTGGTTTTTTTGTAAGAAAACAGATATCACAATTTTGGTATAGGGGGGGGGGGGGGGTAAAGGTAAGCAGAAGGGAGGGGGAGGGGCGTGTGGGGTAGTGGTTACGACCTACATATCAGGAAAAATGTATAAACAAATACATGGTTTAGTTTTGCAAGTCCAATACATAATGGTGTATATCAGACACCGTAGCACAAAATATTTATACATGGATCGTAAAATACAGCCTAATAACCTTTTCTCTTTCCTTTTCCCCTTTTCTCCTTCCTCCCCTTTCCCCCTCTCCCCTCTAAATTTTTATTTTAATTGTTTTTGTATTTTCATAACACATAAAATAGTATATAACTGAAGTAATATCGTGCTGATACAAAAATGTGCGAACATCGAGGTACATCTAGTTTGTTACATTGCAGTTTTCTGTTGCATCAGTGTAGTCAGTACCTTTGTTTAGTAATAGATATGCTCAAGATATTACCACTATGAACTTGGAGGTCCAATGGGGAGGGGTATGGGGTTGAGGAAAGGGAAGGTCTATGGCAATAATATTACTTTCTCAATGATCGATGTTGCACAAACTGTAGGGTTGATATAGTTAATGCGTTTGGTTAATCATGTGTTTTTATTCAGACACCTTCCAGGGGAGGATGGGAAGATAGGATAGAAAAAGGAGCAGGAATAAGTAGGAGAAGAAGAAAGGGAAGAGCTAATAAACCAAGGGGGAGGGAGGGAGAAGGAAGCAAAAGAAGGGGGAAAATTAATATTTATTGCCCTGTTCTTAGGCTCCCCTTCTCCCCGGTCAGGCCCGCATGGGAGTCAGGCTGGGAAGCAATCCCGCCAGGGACCCCAGGTCTTGTAGAAAGATTTAGAGGCGTCGTGGAGTAGGGCAGTCAAATAGTCCATGTCCACGACTTCCTCTATCATGGCTCTAACCTTAGCCATCGTAGGTATGGAAGGTTGGTTCCATTCTTGGGCTAAGGCTCTGCGGGCAGCTAGAGCGATGCGTGCTATGAGCCGGTTTTCATGTCTCGTGTATGTCTCATGAGGTTTAGATAAAAGATAGGAGCCTGGGTCTGTGGGGGCTGGTTTTTGGAGGACACTGGAGATGAGATTTTGGATGTGAGACCAATAACGTGCTATCAATGGGCATTCCCACCATGTGTGGTAGTAGGTGCCGATACCCCCGCATCCCTTCCAACATAAAGGAGAGGTGGTCACTTTCATCTTTGCTAGTCTAGACGGTGTCAAGTACCATCTTAGCATGGTTTTATATGCCTGTTCTTTATGTTGCACGCATGTTGAGATTTGGCTGGTCGTTTCCCAAATCTCTCTCCAGTCCTCATTGTCAATTGAATGGCCCAGATCCCTTTCCCAGGCAAGGATGTATTTTAATGAGGTGTCTTGGAGTGGGAAGATGAGGGTGTTATATGTCTGGGAAATCAAACCTGGTTTTCTAGGAGCGTTTATACATACTTGTTCAAACCAAGATGGGGCCGTGCAAGCGGCTTTTTTGGTCTGTGGTTGGTTCGCGAAGTCTCTCAGTTGTATATAGCGGAAGAAATCTTTGGGCTGTAACTTAATGTTTGCAGCTAAATCTGAGAATTGCTTGGGCTGGCCCTCTCGGTATAAATCGCCTAGCTTTGATATATCGCCTTGGTCATAATTTCGAAATAGAGCTGGGGTCATACCAGGTGGAAATCTCAGAGTCCGATATATCGGGGTAAGTGATGAATGGTCTGTTGTGAGATTATGTTTTATAGCGTGTCTGTCCCAAATCCTAAGGGAGTTGATAATTGTAGGGCACTTGGTGCGTAGAAACGGGCGGTTTGGTCTGGGTGACCAGATGTATTGGGATAGTACATCTGGACGGAACAAGTCATGTTCCAAATCTACCCATCGAATGTGGGCTATCGGGACATGCCATGCTGCGATTTGGGACATCTGAGCTGCTATGTAGTATTTGTTTAGATTTGGAAGTCCGAGACCCCCTGTGTGTTTATGCATATACATGGTGGCTTTATTTATCCTGGGCTTTTTGTTTCCCCACACAAATCTATCAATACTTTTTTGAAGGGAAGATATATCTGGGAGGTGGAGAGGTATGGGAAGTGCCTGAAAGAGGTAGAGTAGCCTAGGCAGGATGTTCATTTTGACTGTGGTGAGTCTTCCCAGCCATGAGATATGGAGAGGTTGCCATTTTAGTAGGTCTGACTTCAGGGTTTGGAGAAGAGGAGTGTAATTCAGTCTGTATAGGCTTGAGTAGTCTTTTGTCAGTTTGAGACCTAAGTATGATAGGGGTTTGTCAGTGATTGGGAACTCGAAGTTCAGGCGTAGTAGCTTAACTGTGTGTGGTGTTAAATTAATTGGGATTGCTTCTGATTTATCTGTGTTAATCTTGAGTCCCGCCAGGTCGTGGTAAAGTGTCAGTTCTTTGAATAGATTGGGGATTGAGGTGAGTGGCTTTGTGATGGACAGCAGAATATCATCTGCGTAGGCAGCTATTTTGTATTTCTCTTTTGACAGTTCTATGCCGGTTATGTCCGGGTTTTTACGTATGGCGTGGAGTAGGGGTTCTAGGGATAATGCAAACAATATAGGAGATAGTGGGCAGCCCTGTCGTGTCCCATTGTGGTTAGTGAATTTAACTGGGTCTGCCCCTGGAATTTTAAGGTTTGAGGTTGGAGTGTGATATAAGGCAGATAAGCAGTTTTGAAAATTTTGTGGGAAGTTCAGGTGTTCTAACGTCAGTCTTAAGAAGGCCCAGTTTAGCCGGTCAAACGCCTTCTCTGCGTCTAGGGATAGAAACAGAGAGGGCGTTTGTGTTTGAGTCGCTATCCATAATAAGTCCGTACATCGCCTTGTGTTGTCTAGGGCTTGTCTGTTGGGGATAAAACCGACCTGGTCGGGGTGAATTAGTTTATTTAAAATTCTGTTTATCCTGTTGGCTAGTATTTTAGTAAAGATTTTGTAATCTAAGTTCAGTAGAGATATGGGCCTGTAGTTGGCGACTACGTCGGTTGGTTTCCCAGTTTTATGGATGAGGATCACATCTGCGGCTAGCATTTCTTTTGGGAAATAGCAGCCTTCTAAAATAGCATTGTACATGGGAAGTAAGTAGGGGATCAACTCCTCTTTAAAAATTTTGTAGTAGGGGGCAGTGAAGCCGTCTGGGCCTGGAGATTTGTTTGTTTTAAGTGTTTTTATAGCTTCTGTCACTTCTTCTTCTGTTATCAAGTCGTCTAGGGCTTTACTGTCCAGGTCTGATAATTTAGGCATGTCTAGTTCTCCAAGATAATCTAGGATCGCTTGAACGTGGGATGGATTGAGTAAGGTTTTGTCAGGCGCGTGATTGTATAGTTGTGTGTAGTACGTATTAAATTCTGTTGCGATGTCTTGTGGGCATGTCGTTATTATGCCTGAGTCAGTTTTTATGCTAGGTATTAATCTAGAGGCATTTTGGGTTTTCAACATAGAGACCAGGATTTTGTCCGCTTTATTTGATTTTTCGTAGTAGGTCCTTTTAGTATATTTAAGAGACTTGGCTGTCTCGTCTAGATTAAGTTTTTGTATTTCTTTCCTGACTTTTTGGATTTTCTCTGAGGTGTCTGTAGATGGTTGAGTCTTATTTTGGGTTTCAAGGTTAATAAGCTGAGTTTGTAAACTTAGGGATAGTGCCCCCTTGTCTTTCTTGGCCTGCGAGCTAATTGCGATAATGTGTCCCCTAATTACAGCTTTGTGAACAGCCCACAGAATTGCCGGGTCTGTCACCGAGTCCACATTCAGGGTAAAGTAATCTCGAATGTGGGTTTTCAAGGAGTCTTCTATGTGTGGGATGTGCAACAAAGTGTCGTTAAGCCGCCATGAGGAGGTCCTGGATAGTTGGGGAAGAGTGACCTTAACCGTGATGTCCGCATGATCCGACCATGAGATTGGATGGATTTGGGAGTGAGTTATAGTGGGAAGGCATCTTTGTGAGACAAGGAACATATCAATTCTCGAATAACTGAGATGTGGGTGGGAGAAAAATGTATAGTCCCTTTCCCCGGGGTGTTGTAGTCTCCATATGTCTAAAAGGTTGTGTGTACTTACGAACTGTGAGAGGTAAGAATCGGAAGGGTGTGTACCTGTGTGAGTTGAGGATCTATCTATAGCTGGGGACATTGTAGCATTAAAGTCCCCGCCCATTATCAGGGTGTCTGCTGGGTGGAGGTGTAAAAAGGAAGAGAGATCTGTCCAAAAAGTCACGTTCGGAATGGCTGGGGCGTATATGTTTAAAAAAGCGATAGAGTGTGGTCCTATGTCCCCAGAAAGGAAGATAAATCTCCCTTCTGGGTCTCCGAACGAATATCTGAGTTGGAAGGGGCAAGTTCTTCTCACCAAGATTGCCACTCCCAGTTTCTTGGGGATGGCATTTGCGAAGAAGCATATAGGGTAAGTATGATCCCTTAAGGTTGGGGGCCTGACGGATGAGAAATGAGTCTCCTGAAGAAAGGCTATGTCTGTACCCATGGATTTTAAATGTCGGAGTAAAGACCGTCTTTTCTGAGGTGAATTAAGTCCATGTACATTAAGGGACAGGAGGGTATGGGAAAGAGGCATGATGATTCGTTTGGCAGCGGTCTAATCTGGGAACGGGAAAAGCTAGCCAGTGATAAAATTTACAATGGGAGCAGGGTAGGAGAAAAAGGAGAAAAAAGGAAGAGGGAAGGAAAAGGGGGGAAAAGAGGAAGAGAGGGTTGGTGTTTTGTCAATGGGTGGAGGGGGAAACAGTCACAAAAAGGTAAGTAGTCTTGGGTGGAAGGGAGTAGGGGACAAACAGAACAATGTTTGAAGATTATATACAATATATACAATCAAGGTGTTTCCGTGAGCTTTTGAATACGATTTAAAACTGGGCTTACTCTATTGCCAGTAAAATTTGTGAGAGAGATTTTGCGTGTTACTATTTGATTCTGGTGAGTTTCCAATAATTATTATGTGATTCCGAGTACTGAAACTAGTGTTTAGGTCTCACCAGATCACTTAAGCCTCTAACCATCAACTTTTGGAACTTTTTGCTTTTGATCACAAGTATTATAGATCATAACTTAAATTTCGTAACCAGAAGGTTGGGGGACTTTATGTGGTCGTCATCTAGAGGGGATGTTATAGCTTTCCCCTTGAAGAATAAGAATAGAATTAGGGGGCCACCGACCCTATATGTAACTTTACAACAGTTCTTATGGGGCCTGCTGTATATGCGGTTTATAGTGTGGAATTGACCTTTTGAGGGTGCGACCCGGGTCGTTCCTTCTGGTTTCCTCACTCCCAGCGAGCATAAGTTGGCCCTGTAGGGGGTATGTGTCATCTGGGTATGGTGTCTCCAGCTACTCTTTCTTATATGTAGGGGGCTGTTGTTCTATTGCCCTCCCCAGGGTTGTTTTGAGAGTAGCCCCTTTACCCGTAACCAGCAAGTTTAATGCTATGTGTAATTTGCAATATTATGGGGAAACCAGTATACGACCTTGACCATTGTCCATGACTCTTCTCCTTATTTAGGTAGAGGAGTTAGGCCAGTTTTCCCTCATATCCCAAGTTTTCAGCTTGTTGTCTTGACAGCGTCTCTGGTCCGCTGAATAGAGGGTATCGTGTGGTAAGTCCGCTGATGTTACGTTTCCACCAGATCCCCTTTGTAACGTGGGAGTACTCCGGTCTGGAACTGGGTGAAAAAGGCGATCTTCGGTGGGACTGGGTTTCGGTGACATCGGGATGTATCCCTTTTCGCAGTGTCAAATCTTGGTGAGTATCTTTTTGTGGATAGGATCCGAGGCTCTGTCTCTTTCCATTCCCAGTCGGGTGTGGGGTGAAACAGGAATCTAAATATAAGGAAGAACTTTATCAACTTGAACTTTTGTGTCATGAACTGTAATCCGTACGACCAACCTTCGAGGCCGAGGCACTCCCGGATTCTGGGGTCCCCTAGGCGGTATCGTATTAGGTTGTCATTAGGTTGGTGGGTTCCCAGAGGGTAGGCCACGGTTTCTGGGGCTTCTGGATCTATCTTTGACCGGTTCTGGGGCCTCTGAGATGGATTCCACAAAGGATTGCAGGTCTTCATATGTTGAGTAAGACCTGTTGTGGCCCTCGTGGGTGAAGGATATTTTGAATGGGAAGCCCCATGTGTAGCGGATATTTTTCTTTCTTAGGGTGTCAGTGAGAGGGCGCCATTGACGTCTTCTGTATAGCGTAGATGGTTCCAGGTCTTGGAACAGTTGGACCGGTTTCCCTCCATATTTGAGCGGGTTTTTGCGTGATATCCTCATAAGGGTTTCCTTGGTGGAGTGGTAGTGGAAGCGGACGATTACATCGCGTGGTTGGGAGCCGGTGGGGCCTGGAGGTCTCAGTGCCCTGTGGGCCCTATCCAGTAATAGTTTATCTGGAGGTAGATTGGGTAACATCTCCTGGAGCATTGATTGGAGTGCCGCGGGTAGAGCTTCTGAGCCCACCTCTTCTGTGAGGCCTCTGATCCGGACATTATTTCTGCGGGATCTGTTTCCCAGGTCCTCCATTGCCGCCTCCAGGTTTAGGACCCTGTTATGCAGTTCTATGGAGTCGTCTGCCAGATTGTTATAGTCTGTTGCGAGCGAATGTATTTTGTCTGAGTGTTCGTCCACGCGGGTATTAAGGGATTTTATCTCGCGTGCTGTTTGAGCTAGAGCTGTGGAGATCTCTTCCTTAATACATTTTTGTAATCTTATGAAGATATCCTCCAAGTCTTGTTTTGTGGAGGGACTCGGTGATTCCGCCATTGGCGCCATTTCAGGTGGTGAGGTCGCGTCTAGGCCTTGCAGGCCTTTTCGGAATATTGGGGCCACCTCCGATGTGTTCTTTTTGTAGGTGCTCCTTGTTTTGGAGGGGGGACCCATCTGGGTCTTTTTGACTGATAACCGTGGTAGGCGATGCTCGTGATTGCTATTGTTAGCTTTTAGAGTTCCGTCGATGGAGAGCTCGAGGTTTAAGCGACCATCTTCGTTGGAAGCCACGCCTCCCTGTCCATCACACTTTAAATAAATGACCACATTAAGATGAATTAAAAGATTTGGAATTTGTTTCTATGATTTAGCCTTCAGGAGACGTTACCTTTTTTTCAAAGGAAAACATTAACTTATGTTTAATTGAAGGGTGTGGATTTTAAATAGACACTTTAAAGACAATACAAAATAATTCTCGGTTTCAGCTCTCTCTTTGGTCTTTAAAGCTCTATTACCTAATATTGGGGGCGGGTCGAAATGAAACAGGGATGTACCCTCAGCATCCCCAAGTCCTGACAACCCAGCCTCTGTGTGTGTAAAATGGACATGAATGGAACGGTATGTGTTTCGACCATGTGAACTACATGATGGCACCACTGATTTCTTGAGCTTTATAACATTCTTTAAATCTCATCATAGTAATCAGTACAAAAATGGAAATAGAGTCCAGAGGTAAAAAAAAAACCAGATAAACAATGTTAGTGAGGGAAAACAATTGAAAGAAGGGGACAGAAGAAAGAGGAGCTACAAATAAAAAAAAGAATAATTAGGAGAATAATGGAAATAGGTTCGGGGAAAAGAGAGGGTAGAATGAGAAGAGAAAGGGGAGGATTCAGGCAGAAAAGACTACCCCAAGGGAGGGGTATATGAAGTCTCAGGTAGGTTTTGCTCAAAAAATGGGCTTTGGTACTACCGAGGGTGGACCAAACACAAATTTCCCATACTCTACAGAAGAGCAGATATGCATACAGATAGTAGTACTGTATATAGTACAATATAAAAGTACTTATTTCCACCGTAGTACTGGAAAACGTAGAACTAAATATGCAGTTATGACAATGGGGATAAGCTAAAGGGGGGGGGGGGGTCCATGGGCAAAGAGAGCCACAAGAACAGGTTATATTCATGGCAGATAATTGCTCTTTACACTCATTTATATTTATAATTATTTTAATTTTTGTATAAAAAAGTATACCTACACGTAAGGTGGTTCCATTGAGTGTGGGCTTCTATGTACAATTTTCATTATTTTTTGATTCAATAAATTTTACGTTTTAAGGATCCGGTGAACTCCATTATTCCCTGTACATTGGGCTATTCGTTTTCAGTTTTTTCTATTTACCGATATACAGCCGGGTTGGGGACCTGCAGCCCAGCAGGCACGGAGCACCTTTGGAGGTATATTTCTGTCCCAGTACCCTCTCTTACCCCACGCTGTGTTGTTATAATTGGTCTTTCAGCTGCCTAAGTGGGCAAGGGAACAGGAAGCAGTGCAATCCACATGGTTGGAAGAGATGTGTTCCAAAAGCATCAGTGTTACATCTTCACAGACCACTTGCCCCTTTCTCCTACATAAAGCAAAGCACAACACCTTTTCCACAAACATGCTAAATCGGGCAATGTTGTCCCAAGGGGCATCTTGTGAGACTATCTGTGCTTTCTTAGTGTGGAAAGCATCACCAAGGTTCTGGTCTGTGATATGGGTGTCAGATTTAAGGGAGGCTATCAGTTTGGTCAAGTAATGCCAGAGATCGAGGGTCCCTATCTCCTCCGGCACCCTTTGGACCTTGACATTTTTCTGTCTGATTTTAGTATTAAGTTACCTGTCATCATAAACTGTGAACTTCATGGACTAAGCTTTCAGTGACGGTTACCGCTTTAGTCTGTATTTCTTTAGGAGCGTCAGCACACTTTTCCAATGTTGATACCTTCTACTACAAATTTATGACATCCTTGTGGATGGCCTTCTTCTCATTTTTCCAGTTGTCCTGTAACTCTCATTATCTTTAGATCACCCATTGTACCCCTTCATCTGAAGAGTCCTCAGATAGTGAATTGTGGCATTGTTCAACTGTAAAGTGCTCTCTTCCTTCCCCATCTTAGCCATGGAGGTAGGGTTGCCAAATATGCTTTTTCTAATATGGAGTTATGCATTAATAAAAGTAATTAATTGCCATTAGCCTGAAGAGCTCCTTCATTACACACCTGAACTCTATGGCTCCGCTCTCCAAATAGTTCCATACTTAAAGCAAATTCTATACCTCCAGGTTCTATGGATTATTTTCCCAATATTGCTTTGCTAACCATTTGGCCACTTGCCAAGCAATATGTCCATCATACTACACAGCATTTGAAGTGTCAGAAAGTAAACTGTCTAAAAGTTAATACAAGGAGCTCTTCCTAATTGTAAATAAATCGCCTTTTAAAGGGTGCAAATAGGATGGCATTTCTAAAAATAGGAATACTTATTTATCTAGCAATATGACCTGTATTCAGATATTACATATAAATACTGCTACATATGCATACGATCATCAACAAGTGAACATATAATAACACATGCAGTATCAATCACTATACAATACCTCTCTGATTAGAGCTCTAGAATCTCAAGATCCCTGCTGTGTTAAGCACATCCAGGGTTTCAGATCCGTGCCCTTTTCATGGTAACATTTTTGTTACCAGCTGCCTTTATATTTATAAACCTGGTAAATGTTAGTGCTCAGCTGTAAACTGATTAATCTATGCAGCATCCATGTTGTTATGACATTATGGACAACCCCATATGCGCATATAAATATTGTGTCAGATCTGCCCAAGTTAAGTTTAATATGTCAGTAATTAGAAATCATTGGAATTTTATTAAAATGTACACTTGACATGAAGTGGCCTTTCATTTAAGAAACCTAGTTTTCTTTTATTTCACTATTAGCATGTATTTTTTTTTCTTCTGGTTTTTAATTTTTGCAATAACTAATTATAAACAATGTGGTGGTAAGTGACAACTGTAGACATAAATCAACCGAGAGTACAATGGAATGTACTCTCAATGGAATGTACTCTCAATGGAATGTACTCTCAGTGGAATGTACTCGCAATGGAATGTACTCTCAATGGAATGTACTCTCAATGGAATGTACTCTCAATGGAATGTAGCTCTAGAAATGTGAAGCCATAGAGGTGTCAATGCCTGCATGCACCAGGACCCATGAAATGTGCACCCATGCCGTAGAGCTAAATGCATGCGTGACCATATCCACACCAGAGATCCCTGGTTTGCTAGCAGGTTTGTCCTCTCTACATATCCAAGAAGTCCTGCTAAAAAACAATTCTACTTTAATCTGACAAGAGATCTGAATATAGTGGTTGGGAGTTTTACTAGAAATTGGCAGTCTCATAAAGTGTGGACTATGGACAGTTTTTCAGAGTAGGAGGAAGACCATAGAAACAGTGTCTAACTCACTACCTAGGAAGTCCAAGGCAGGTCTTTTAGTCTTGGCCTCCGCAGTAGGCACCCAGGCCCAAGACATTGTGCTGCTTGGGTTAAAATGATTTATTAATCATGTTGAGCGCAGGACCAATCAGCCATATTTTTCTATCTGAGTTTAATCTATTAAACAGTGACATGAAGTAAAAATCATGAATAGCTCAGTCTTACAATTGCCAACTCATTTGGTAATTCCTGATTTTTGCTATCAGCGTGTCAGTTCACCCCAGTTAAGTGCATAGCCCTACCTGTGCCCTAATGCAGAATTTATTTACAGGCCACCAATAATAATACTATTCTGTGATTCCAAAACAAGAGAACATCGGCAGTGAAAATAGAACAGGAGTAAAATGCCTCTCTCTCCGTGTGTACACTTGTAAATTGTATCTTCCTATGTGCCACTGTCAGGGGTTTTGCATTGCTAAGTGTTATTATATTTATTAACACCATTAAGAGTTAATTCCTAGTGATTATAGCTTAGTTGTCAGGACTGCAGGGATAAAATATATCATTAGGCAGCAGTATTCATCACTTAATTGGCTCTTGTAGAAGCTATTAGCACAGCATAAGTGATACATCAGACACAGTTTATACATAAACACCAGTGTTAGCTTCTAACCCGAATAAAACTGGTGTTCACCTCTTAAGACGACATTCATTGGTTCTTCATTAAAGAAACTTTGGAAGTGTTTCTACAAGATATGTAGTTGCATCATAATTATTGTCTACCCCTATTAATATATAAAATGATTTGCCAAAATTAAAAAGTGATCTAAGTTTTGCTTATTCATTTTATTTCATGCTATATATAACAGTCACAAAATTGCACCTATTTCAGCCTAAACAGCCCCTACCTGGATAAAAAGTCTTAAAGTGGGAATACAAAGTTGCGTATTAAGAATAAAAAGTTGCATTTTTGCCCTTTTTTTGTTATCTATAAGAAACCCTTTCTGCCCATTTTTAACAACCCGAATTGTTCTTAAATGTTTTCAAGCTGCTGAAGGAATCAGAAATTATCTATTTTTCCACAGGCAATGGGTGGCCTTAAACACAGTATCACCACCTACCAGTGATGGCGAATGTTTTTGGGCCTGAGTGCCCAATTTTTGGTCGAAACCGATTTGAAGACCTCAAAGTGCCAACACCGCATACACACACACACTGACTGTCACATGCACACACACACACACTTATACTAACACACACACGTATACTCACACATATACACACTTATACTCATACTCACACATACACACACTTATATTCATACTCACACACACTTATACTCGCGCACACACACACAAACTTATATTAGATTCTAGGCTAGATTCTATAGTCTTTTTAAAGTAATGCCCTATCAGTACTCCTACAAAAGCAATTTCTGTTGTAACTGTGCCTACACAAGCTGGTGCACAAAAATCATTTTGAAGACAAATCCTTTAAGCTGGGAAAAGACTTTCTGAAAACTCATCTTGACAATTTGGCATTAGATGTCTTTTTTTGTGAGAGAATTCTGGGTATTATCGGCATTTATAACGTGTATGTCCTGCCTGCTTATATTGTCCCAATTTGAGCCTAATGGATCTAGTCAGTACTACATACAAATTGAAAAAAGACAAAATGGGTAAAGCAGTTCTACAAATAGTGAATTTGTCAAGCAACTTGATTTTCAACCAACCACCTCAAGGTATTTCCCCATAACTTTGGTCAGACAACTGAAGACTTGGTGATAATACACCTAGATAAGGAGCCTAGTGGCATCAGTCATTACTGATCTAAAAATTATTATTCTTCATTAGGTGACAGATTGGGGACAACAAAGTCATTGTACCAAGGGATGGGAAGAAACAGGTCACATTTAGACAATCAAAAATCAGGTATCCAGGAATCTCCAGTCAATGTGCAGTATACAGGAAGCAAGCCTGATAATCATGTATGGTAACAAGAACTAAGGTGATCTCAATAATAGATATTCTTTATGCCCCCAGATTAATAAAGTGATGCCCAGGACATACTATATAACGTCAAAAGGAAATGGCCATGTGTCTTGTATGACTTTCCAATGACATTGCACATGCATTCTTGCATGTTATGATGCAACATGCATCCATATTGTAAAATGGTGGGTTGAGCATAAGTGGTTTTCAAGCTAGAGTTTAGTTGACTATAATGAACAAGTTCTATGGAGAGAGAGAAAGAAAAAGATATATTGGTTTCTTATTTAAACTATGGTAAACCAAAAGAACACATACAAAAGATAATCCATTAAAGGATTTCTATTATTTTTATATCGAGCCTCAACGTGTCCTGGAGGCAAATAAAGTATATCCCATTTTACTCAACTGCTTGAGAGCTATACTTGGGAGTGATAGGACTATAAGTCCAAATACGCTATACACCTAGAGCCGGTGCACAGGGCTCTATACTGTGTGAGTTTATTTCTTGGGGGGAATTATATATTCCCATTATATTTTGCACATTATACCGCACATTGTATGTATTTGTCTGTCTTTTATATACCATCCTCGCGAAGAGGCACCTTTATGATTTATTCTCATTCAGAAGAAAATACTCTCCTCCTATTGCTAAGTATTGTTTTAGTTATATTTTTTTCAAATTTTTTGTGCAACACTTTTATTTTTTCAAAAATTATAAATAGATTTCACAATGACATTTAATTACTGGATCTGCTTGGTGCTTCTGATAAAGAAAATATATTCTCTTCACAGATTGAAATGTACAAAAGTGTGAAAAAAATGAATGCTGAGACTGTGTAATGTTTTACAGTGAAAATGAAATGAAAGAATAATTTTGATGTTGGCAAATTAACAAGAATAAAAGACCAAATGATTGAAAAGTTCTGTGCTGCAGCCTTATTACAATGAAGGTTCTGGTCGTCATTGCAGATAATATAAAGTTAGGAATTGCTAAATGACAGGAACTGTAGAGAAATAAATTATTAGTAATAAAAATAATGCGCTTTCTTGCTGCTCCTTGTACTTTTGTTTTGTTTGTTTTGTTGTTCTATAATCTAGCTTTATATATTGCATAGCTCCGAGCAATCACAATCTCTTTGTACAAATCTAAAGAAGTAATAACATGTATTGAATATTTTAGTCATATATTGTTATTAAAAGTAATGTAATAAAAAGTATTCTCTTACTCTTCACTCCCATACCCTCTACCCGCCCTTATTTGTGTGTGTGTGGGGGGGGGGGGGGGGGGGGGGGGAGCTAATATATGTACAAGTCTGTATTTAAATAAATTTAACTTTTTGAAATTAAAGTATCAAGATCTAAAAGAATATTAATAATTTATCATTTTAAACAGCAATACATATTTGAAATGTATATGTATGTAATGCTAGGGGCTTTCTATCAACCGAAAGTCTATAAACCGAATTTCTTTCGGTTTATAGACTTTAGTTTTATAGAATGCATGTAATTCTATGGGCTTTATATAATCCGAAAGTCTATAAACCGAAAGAGATTCGGTTTATAGACTTTCGTCAATAATTAAGTCACTTTTAGAGTTGAGCGGACACCTGGATGTTCGGGTTCGGCGGGTTCGGCCGAACTTCGGAAAAAAGTCTGGGTTCGGGCTCGAACTTGACCCCGAACCCGAACCCCATTGAAGTCAATGGGGACACAAACTTTTTGCCACTAAAATGCCTCTAAACAAGTCCTGGAAAGGGCTAGAAGGCTGCAAAAGGAAGTAAAATGGGGGTAAGAGTAGGACAAGTGCCCTGCAAGCAAATATGGATAGGGAAATAACTTCAAATAACATAAAATACATACAAATTAAAAATACAGCTGAGCCATAAAATAGCACTAGATGGAATCTTTGATTTTAGCTTTGGAAGAACATAAATCTAAATCATGGCTGCCAGGAGGATCAACAGGATTATCCATTTGAGAGAGGGTTGGAGTGCAGGGTATTCTCTTTCAGTTTATACTAAGTGACCCATAGGTTGAGGAGGCGGTGACCGTGGCGTGCAAGAACACTCGGTACTAAATAGCATCTATTGCAAATTTTATACTGGATCTCTCTCACGTTTGGACTGTGTACGCTTTTATATGTGTGTGATAGAGTTTCAGTCCACTCTTTTTTAGTAATAGAGGTTAACAGGTCTTTTTCCCATTTTTCTCGAGCTTTTATTCCCGAGTTACTGTTTGGAGTCATAATCAGTTTTAGACATTTAGATGTGATACGTTTTGTGGTAGTATCCTCTAATAATCTCTCTAATTGCTTTATTTATCCCGTATTTTGTATTAGACCTGGGGTTTGTAAGTAGTGTTTTACTCTCATAAAGTTAAATACTTGGTTATTCTCCAGCCCGTATTCTTCTATTAGTCTGGCTAAAGTTTTAATACTTTCTCCTGACCATAGATCTTTTATATATTTTATACCCTTTTCTTCCCAATTATCGATATTTAGATCCTGTATATTGGCCTTAATGGCTTGGATCGGGGTAGCTTTCAGGAGTTTCTGTTGTATTTTACATTTTTTCTTGGTTTTAGTCCAGGTTGACAATATGTTATTTAGTAACAGGGAGAGTAGACCTTTATTAAATTCTTTTTGACCTATCTTTCCTTTAGTCCAGAACATGCTTTCTATTGAGGAGCTGTCTGTAATCTCTCTTTCAATCTTTTACCATTTTTCTAGTTTGGCACTTTTCTTTTGTGTAATTAATGCGTGGGTGAGCATATTGGCTTCGTATTCTTCTATGATATTAGGGATCCCCAATCCTCCTGAATCGAGTTTAAGAGATGCAATTCTCTGATTAATACGGGGTTTTTTACCTGCCCAAATGAATCTAGTAAATGCATTTTGCACCATTTTCAACCATGATGTGGGGAACTTCAGCAGTATCATCCTAAATAGATACGTCCATTTTGGAACTACATATGATTTAATAACATAGATTTTTCCCCACCATGAAATGTCCTTGTTTTTCCATTCTTGGAGGTCTTTGTTTGTTTTTTTTAAGAGTGGTAGTAGGTTCTTCTCTACTAACTTATCTGGGTCTTTACCTATTTTAATTCCTAAGTAGGAAAATTCTTTCACCCATTTGAAAGGGAACTCGGTTTTCATATCTGTTACTACTCCTTGTGGTACATTAAGAGCCATACTTGTCGTCTTCTCTGTGTTAAGTTTGTAGTTGGACACCTTACTATAAAGGTTTATTTCTTTCATTATTTCCCTCAAATATGTTTTTGGGTCTTCTACTGTAATTACTACGTCATCCGCATATAAGCTAATTTTGGCCGAAACTTTATCTTTTCCCACTCCTTGTATTCTTTTGTTTTGTATAATAGCTTCAGCAAGCGGCTCGATCATAAGAATATATAACAAGGGGGAGAGGGGGCAGCCTTGTCTTGTGCCGTTTTTAAAATCTATAGAATGGAAGCCTTTTCCCTTTATCCTCGCTGTCGGATTAGTATATAATGCTTGGACAGAGTGAAGAAAGTTTCCTTCTATCCCGAAAGCCTTTAAGGTATGTATCAGAAATGACCAGTTTACGCGATCAAACGCTTTTTCTGCGTCCAATGCCAGTACAACCAATGGGTGTTTCTCTTTTCTATTTAGATCTAAAATATCAACCATCCTTCTGGTGTTATTGGACGAGTTTCTACCTGGGACGAAGCCTACCTGGTCATTATTTATTAATGAGGGTATCACTTCTTTAAGTCTGTTCGCTAGAACTGCTGCGTATATTTTAGTATCTACGTTTAATAGAAATATTGGTCTGAAACCTGCCACTAAGGTCGTGTCTTTATCGTTCTTCGGAATTGGCACAATATTCACTTTCAGCTGTTCTGATGGGATCCCTGCGGATCCGCGTAGCTATTAAAAGCTTTAGTGAGGTCTCTGCTTATTTGTTTTTTTAATAATTTGTAAAATAAGTTATTAAAGCCGTCCGGGCCCGGAGATTTATTTTGTTTTAGGTCGTCAATTGCCTTCTCTACTTCTTTTTCCGAGTATGGTACATTTAAGGAGGATTTTTGATCTTCACTGATTGATGGTAGCAGTCTTTCCTCTAAGTATTGCTTTATTTTGTCTGTGCTGGGTTCATTTTTTAGGTTGTATAACTCACTGTAGAAATCCCTAAATGCTTTCCCGATTTTTTCCAGGCTCATTACCCATTGTTGCTTGTCCTTTATTTTAGCAATATATATATTTTTTTTATTTTCTTTATAGTAATATTTAATTTTTAAAGTTTCTAGATTTTTATTTATCTTGGCTGTTATCTGTTCATCTATTAGTTTTTCTACTTCCTCCACTTGTTCGGACCTTGAATTGTTGGGTTTTCTTTATTTTGCCTGACTAATTCTTCTAATTTAATGTACAAATCTGATAGTCCTGGGAGGCTGTTATTTTTTGCAATTTAGCCTATCTTAATTAGGGATCCTCTAATGACGCATTTATAGGCACACCATACTGTAGCCGGTTTGGTTTCTTTATTGCTATTCTCTTTGAAGTATTGTTCAGTGTCCAATTTTATTTTATCTCTATTTTCATTTTTTATGAGAAGGGAATCATTTAATCTCCACTCATTCCTAGTACTCTTGTGTACCTCTTTTAGTTCTAGGATAAGTGCGTTGTGATCCGACCAGAAGATGTTTGCTATTTGTATCCTTTTTACTAAATTTATTGTCTTTAAATCTAAAAGGAAGTAATCATTTCTGGAATATGCTACATGTACTTTAGAAAAGAAGGAGTAGTCCCTCTCCCCTGGGTGAAAGATTCTCCACGCGTCTAGCAGCTTTTTTTTTACCAATTCATTGAATCTTTTTGCTGTATTTTGTACCTTTCTTCCATAGTCTCCTCTTAATGGTGATGACTTATCCGTTAGTGGGTCCAGAACACAGTTAAAGCCCCCAAGCATTATCACATTTCCTTGTTTAATCCTGTCTAGTTTTTTTTACCACTCCAGCTATAAACTTTGTTTGATTCTCATTCGGCGCATATTCATTAACCAATGTGAATATTTTGTTATTGATTTCACAGATCACTATGAGAAATCTTCCCTCTGGGTCTATATCCTTATATTTAATATTTACTGTTGGGTAACAGGCAAACATTAATGCAACCCCTCTTTTTTTCTTTTTTTCCATAGATGAAGCAATTATAATCGGAAAAGCAGAGGAATTAAAAAAAGATTTTTCGTTATTTCGCCAATGTGTCTCCTGTAAACCACATATTTGAATGGAACATTTCTTTAACCAAACATAAAGCAGACTTCTCTTTTTTGGAGAGTTCAGACCTCGGACATTTACTGAGGCTAACTTAATCCCTTTTGTTCTACACTCTGTTTTCCTCCGTTCTCTCTCTTTTCTCTCGCTTCAACACAAACAATAATATCAACATTTACACAAAACAACGAATATCCATCCTAGGCGTCCTTGTCGCCAAGGACGTAGCTTCCCAAAATCCCCTCTCTCTCCCCCAGTCGTTGGGAACCTCTTTCTTGGGCTGGTTACCCCCCCCCCAGGGCGGTAAAAAGACCAGTACCCAAAAACAGGAGAGAACGAAAAAGGAGTATACAGAAAGATTTGTTCTCCCCCTCGCTGGGGAGATCTTGTGAGTGAGGAGCCAAAGGACCCTCTGGGATCCTGTCCCTGCTTATGTTTGTAGAGCGGGGAGTTGATTAAGTGGGGGTGAGAGGAAAAAATAAAAAAGAAAGGACCCTTCTTTCGAGAGAGAGAGAGAGAGATCCCCCCCAGGAAAAAATGTGGGGGGGACAGGTAGGGTGAAATCCCCCCCAGCAAACGGGGCCCCCAGCCCCTGCTTGCCGCGTTCACAGCGCATTGCGCTTGTGAACGCTGTTTTCCGGCAAGCCGCATCCGATGGATGCGACGGCCGAAAAAAAAAAAAAACTGACGCCGGATGTGACGTCGCGTCACATCCGGTAACTGTTTCCCTCCTCCGTGCAAGAGGGAAGACTGCACGGAGGAGACATCCGGCGGGGGACACGGAGCAGATTCATGTAAGTACTAGGGAAGGAGGGGGGGGGGGGGGAGGAGGTTTAACTGGCACTATATTACTGGGTTCTGGCTGGCACTATATTACTGGGTTCTGGCTGGCACTATATTACTGGGTTCTGGCTGGCACTATATTACTGGGTTCTGGCTGGCACTATATTACAGGGTTCTGGCTGGCACTATATTACTGGGCTCTTGCTGGCACTATATTACTGGGTTCTGGCTGGCACTATATTACTGGGTTCTGGCTGGCACTATATTACTGGGCTCTGGCTGGCACTATATTACTGGGTTCTGGCTGGCACTATATTACTGGGTTCTGGCTGGCACTATATTACTGGGCTCTGGCTGGCACTATATTACTGGGTTCTGACTGTCACTATATTACTGGGTTCTGGCTGGCAATATATTACTGGGTTCTGGCTGGCACTATATTACTGGGTTCTGGCTGGCACTATATTACTGGGTTCTGGCTGGCACTATATTACTGGGCTCTGGCTGGCACTATATTACTGGGTTCTGGCTGGCACTATATTACTGGGTTCTGGCTGGCACTATATTACTGGGTTCTGACTGGCACTATATTACTGGGCTCTGGCTGGCACTATATTACTGGGTTCTGGCTGGCACTATATTACTGGGTTCTGGCTGGCACTATATTACTGGGTTCTGACTGTCACTATATTACTGGGTTCTGGCTGGCACTATATTACTGGGTTCTGGCTGGCACTATATTACTGGGTTCTGACTGGCACTATATTACTGGGTTCTGGCTGGCACTATATTACTGGGTTCTGACTGGCACTATATTACTGGGTTCTGGCTGGCACTATATTACTGGGTTCTGGCTGGCACTATATTACTGGGTTCTGGCTGGCACTATATTACTGGGTTCTGGCTGGCACTATATTACTGGGCTCTGGCTGGCACTATATTACTGGGTTCTGGCTGGCACTATATTACTGGGTTCTGACTGGCACTATATTACTGGGTTCTGGATGGCACTATATTACTGGGTTCTGACTGGCACTATATTACTGGGCTCTGGCTGGCACTATATTACTGGGTTCTGGCTGGCACTATATTACTGGGTTCTGGCTGGCACTATATTACTGGGTTCTGGCTGGCACTATATTACTGGGTTCTGGCTGGCACTATATTACTGGGTTCTGAGTGGCACAATATTACTGGGCTCTGGCTGGCACTATATTACTGGGCTCTGAATGGTACAATATTACTGTGCTCTGAATGGCACAATATTACTGGGCTCTGACTGGCACAATAATACTGCGTTCTGAATGGCACAATATTACTGGCATCTGTATGGCACAACAATTATGGCATATGTGTGTGTGTGTGTGTGTGGGGGGGGGGGGGGTTAACATCGCGATGGATGGCGGGATTGCATGCAGGGGAGGGGGCAGGGTCCAGGGGCCCAAGCAAATGCTTGCCCAGGGTCCAATCACTATTAAAGACGGCCCTGAGCATACTTGCCAACCCGGGACAATCCTGCAACGTTTTTGATCCTGGGACTGTCCCGGGAGAATCAGCTCTGCAGTGATCACGGAGGTCACCTGATCACATGACTTCATCGCACGACGTCATGTGATCATGCGCACGGCTTGTGCGCGTCCTCCACAAGTCACACAGCCCCACACTGGGAGGAACGAGGTAGGAACAGTGACTGTGTCACTGCCAATAATGTACCGTTTTTCTTTTTATCATGGCAGCTTCGGAACGTGATTGATTATTGCAGCTCTTAGGGGCATTTAAAAAATGTCTCTTAGAGCTGCAATAATCAATGACTTCCGAAGCTGCCATAATAACATGTCTCTTAAATCTGCCAATGACTTCTACTAATGATGAGATGATCAAAAAATGAGGGCAAAAAAAAAACCCTGGCAAATGAATGTGGGCAACAAAAAACCTGGCAAATGAATGTGGGCAAAAAAAAAAAACCCTGGTAAATGAATTTGGGCAAAAAAAAAAAACCCTGGCAAATGAATGTGGGCAAAAAAAACCCTGGCAAATGAATGTGGGCAAAAAAAACCCTGGCAAATGAATGTGGGCAAAAAAAACCCTGACAAATGAATTTGGGCAAAAAAAAAACACTGGCAAATGAATGTGGATAAAATAAAACTGACAAATGAATGGGCAAAATAATGTAATTAATAAGTAATGATTGTAAGAGGCACAGAAAAACCTGGAACGGAAATGCACACCTTCCCTGCAATGAGATATAGCTTTGATCCCTGCTATTGATCTACATTTTTTTTAATGTATTTTTTAAGATAAAAAAAACTGCTCACTTGAATGTGTGTATGTATGAGTGTATGTGACAGACTGTGTGTATGTATGAGTATATGTGATAGACTGTATGTATGTATGAGTGTATGTGACAGACTATGGATGTATGTATGTATGAGTGTATGTGACAGACTATGTATGTATGTATGTATGTATGAGTGTGTGTGTGTGACAGACTGTATGAGGGAGTGTGACAGACTGTATGAGTGTGTGTGACTGACTGTGTGAGTTTGTGTGTCTGTGACTGACTGTATGAGTTTGTGTGTCTGTGACTGACTGTATGAGTTTGTGTGTCTGTGACTGACTGTATGAGTTTGTGTGTATATATGACTGACTATGAGTGTGTGTGTCTGTGACAGACTGTATGTATGAGTGTATGTGAAAGACCATGTATGAGTGTGTGTGTCTATGTGACTGACTCTGAGTGTATGTGTCTATGTTACAGACTGTATGTATGAGTGTGTGTGTGTGTCTGACAGACTGCATGTATGTATGAGTGTGTGTCTGCGACTGACTCTATGTATGTATGTATGAGTGTGTCTGTGAACGACTGTATGTATGAGTGTGTGTGTGTGTGTCTGACAGATTGTATGTATGTGTGAGTGTGTGCCTGGCAGACTGTATGTATGTATGTATGTATGAGTGTGTTTCTATGTGACAGTATGTATATGTGTGACAGGCTGTATGTATGAGTATATGTGTCTATGTGACTGACTGTATATGACTGCATGTGATTGTGTGTATGTGCTGTTGTCTGGCTCCTAGATTTTTTTCCTGGCTCCTAAAACTTAGTTAAGGTTGTCAAGCCCTGGTATAAATTTTACTAGTTATATACATATATTTGGCGTCCACCTTAAGCTTTTGGAAATATTTAATATTTTACAGTTTATTTTCTGGTCAGAAATGTAATGTTTGTTTGCTGAGAGGGTAGTGGATGCATGGAATAGTCTTCCAGTAGAAGTGGTAGAGGTTAATACAGTGAAGGAGTTTAAGCATGCATGGGATAGGTATAAGGCTATCCTAGATATAATATAAGGTCAGGGACTAATGAAAGGATTACATTACTGAGAGGGTAATGGATGCATGGAATAGTCTTCCAGTAGAAGTGGTAGAGGTCAATGCAGTGAAGGAGTTTAAGCATGCATGGGATAGGTATAAGGCTATCCTAGATATAAGATAAGGCCAGGGACAAATGAAAGTATTACTATACTGAGAGGGTAGTGGATGCATGGAATAGCCTTCCAGTAGAAGTGGTAGAGGTTAATACAGTGAAGGAGTTTAAGCATGCATGGGATAGGTATAAGGCTATCCTAGATATAAGATAAGGTCAGGGACTAATGAAAGTATTACTTTACTGAGAGGGTAGTGGATACATGGAATGGCATTCCAGCAGAAGTGGTAGGTTCATACTGATGTATGTTTTATGGTGTACACACAGCTCGCTGACTATATTTCATGTAACAGTGATAAAATGCACCTGCCTGATGTAGATGTTGTGCTGTGAATGTATCTGTTGTATACCAAGGATCCTGGTAATGTTGGTGGGAACTTGGTGATATAATATACACTGTGACAAGCTTTATTTTTACTGCTGCTATACCCGGCGAGCAAAAATGCTGTCCCCCCCAGATTTGTGGGGGTTCCTACACCCATGCCTCACAGCCACGGACCTGCACCGGGAGACAGCAGCAAGGAAGTAAGTACTGGCTGGGGAAGGGGGGAGGAGGGTGGCTATATCCTGGCATATTGAGTAGCAATAAACTGGCATATTAAATGGCTATATCCTGGGATATTGAGGGGCAATAAACTGGCATATTAAATGGCAATATCCTGGCATATGAGGGGCAATAAACTGGCATTTTAAATGGCAATATCCTGGCATATTGAGGGGCAATAAACTGGCATAATAAATGGCAATATCCTGGCATATTAGGGGCAATAAACTGGACTATTAAATGGAAATATCCTGGCATATTAGGGGCAATATCCTGGCATATTAAATGGCAATATCCTGGCATATTGAGGGGCAATATCCTGGCATATTGAGGGGCAATATCCTGGCATATTGAGGGGAAATATCCTGGCATATTAAATGGCAATATCCTGGCATATTAAATGGCAATATCCTGGCATATTGAGGGGCAATAAACTGGCATATTGTGATAGACAGCTTGTCTGTGTGTGTGATAGACAGCATGTGTGTGTGACAGTGTGTGCGATAGCTTGTGTTTGTATATGATGTACAAATATATATATATATATATATATATTTATTTTATATATATACACACACGCTTCTCACTGGCATGATATACAGATAATATATATAATTTCATACATGGCCGGTATTTTTTTGAGGAAAAGGTGGCAACCCTAACCTCAAATAACTTTTAGCATTGCATGATTATAGTTTAATATTACAGTATTGGCTAAATCAAGCTGTTATCACAATATTAACTGAACCTTTGCTTTCAATTTTCTCTCTGGTGTTTGAAAAACCTTTTCCTGCCAAGGAGGAGTATTTACCGGTGACTGACCTTAGAATACCTTTAACTTTGCACAAAGTCTGCAGGTCTCTGTTGTAGGCGTATCAGGCTTCTTGTTTTTGGATTCAAAATGGAAGCTTGCCATGTACTCATCACCTTGCAGCAGAACATGTCTATATAGAGTTGCAGATGTTAACTGCATAACCTTAAAGGGTCACTCCCACCAAAAAAAGAAAAGGTTTTTTTATTTTTTATTTTGCATTGTTGATTTCAGATATTTGTTTTGAGACTGTATTTAATAAAATATGTAACTAAACAAGTGTGACTGGGCGCCGCCATTTTGTGAAATATAGTTTTTTTGGGTGCCAGTCCAATCTCTGCATCCTGTTCTCAGTTTATCAAAAAATGGAAGATGCTGATCGGCTCTGCTCACCTATGCTCTCCACGTGGGTACTCCATCCCGCTGACCAGGCGTATGATAAATAGGAAAATGGGCGAAAAGATGATGTGCACTCCACTCCAGTAAGCGATATAATAAAGTGCTTTATTGAACAATAAAACGAGACCAAAAAGGAGGTACGTAAACAATGAAAGGACAAGCAAAAAAAACACACCTTACGTGTTTCGCGTATTACAACGCTTAATCATAGGTAAAGTGTTGGCTGCATAAGATCCAGCTTATATACAGGCTTGTGGCCAATGAAAGAAAAGGTCATGCTGTCAGTAAACCTACGGTACTCCGCCCTGAGAAAATTTGTGACAGTTGTGATGTGGAAGGAATGAAGTATGTTTAAAAAATGTGCTGAAAATGTGAAAAAAAAAATTAAAAATATGTATAATGTAAAATGTATAGGTGAATGCATCAGAAAGGGAATGACTATGTGTGTTGCGCTAAAAAGAATATAGAGTGAAAAAAATGAAACAGGTAAAAAGAAGTGAAAAAAATGTGAGAAAAAAAAAGGGTATAGTAAATAATCATAAAAAGAGAAGATATACGTGATAGAGATGTGAATGAGAGAATAATGTGATATAATATATATAATGGCAAAAAGTGATACAAATGTGATGCAAAACAAAGACAATGAAAGTGAATCGAAGGTGAATATAGAAGTGACCAACGTGAAGGTGAGTGAAAATGAAAAAGAAATAAGAATGAGTGTGGGTGGCAGGTGACGAAAAGGGGGGCGGTGTCCTACATGGCGACATGACCAAAAACAAAGTGCATGTCACAAAGATAAAAATATCAATGTGACAGTGTAAAAGGCTGTCAAGCATGTATAAAAGCAAGTGACTGGAAATGAACAATGTGCATCTAAAAACATACATTGCCCAGTAACAACAAATATACAGATTAGTGTGTGATCTATAAAATACTCTACATCTTAACATCAACACGTACTTTCGGAAATAAGAAAATAGGTGTTATGGTGGCTGTTGTCTCAAAGTCACAAATGGCTGGAAAACAACAATAGACCTAAGAACAACATCAGGACTTATACGCAATTCTATTCCAGTATGAAACATAAGAGTACTCTGGAAAAAAAAAAGGATAAAAGAAAAGGGTAAAAAACAAAATGGTAAGCTAAAACAATAATAATGATAATATAAGTTCATGAATAAACCCTTATAATATGCAAACATAGATAGGTCTAAAGTGAATATACTCGACACAGAGATGATCCGGATGGATGGACACCGAAAAATGGACTTTGATATTTACAGAACTATTATAATTGATAATAGACAAATAAATATATATAAGGATAATACCACTCATACACGGTGACGTGAGGTGGAATGAGAGTTTAGAAAAAGCATGATATGTCATATTCCGCATTCATTCCATCTGGGTATCTGGTTCCTAATTTAAAGATCCAGAACGTTTCCCTCTGACATAGTCTGTCATGTAAACTCCCCCCTCTCTAGGGCCCTTCCTGATTTTCTCAATGATGGATACCCTGAAGAATTCAATGTTGCTATTACTGCAATACAAGAAATGTTTTGACACTGAGGTGTTCCTTCGTGTTACAATGTCATTAATGTGTTCTCTCATACGACATTTCAATTGTCTGCCTGTTCTCCCTACGTATTGTTTCTTGCATTTAGAACAGGTTACAATATAAACGACATTGGTAGTGTTGCAATTCGTGTATTCACAGATGTTATGTATGTGCCCATTGCATGAGGAGATAACTGGTAACTGTTTAGTGACATGCTTACATGTCATACAAATGTTGTGTCCACATGGAAAAGTGCCTCTAGTGTTTAGCCAATCAGTTCTTGTATGCTTATCCGTGTCACTTTGGAGCAAACTAGGTGACAGAATATTTCTCAAAGTATTAGTTTTCTTGGCTGTGAATCTGACTCCTGGAGCCAATACTTCTTTGTAAACCTCATCCGCCATAAGTATTGGTAAGTGTTTTTTGATAAGGTTTTTTATCTGAGGGAACTCCAGGCTATGTGGAGTAACAAAAGACGTTATAGGACTTTGTTGTGTTTGTTTAGTTCGCTCTGAGTTCTTATTGAGTAGATGGGTACTTCTTTCGATTTAGCAATGTCGATTGCTCGATCGATCATCCAGTCCCTATATCCCCAAGCTAATAATCTGGTCTTAAGCTCTCTGCATTTTAAATCAAATGTTTGGGGTTCGGAACAGTTCCTTTTGAGCATTACGAATAAACCCACCGGAATGTTTTTCTTTACAGAGCTGGCATGACAACTTGTGGCATGCAACACAGAATTGCCAGCTGTAGGTTTCCTATATGTGGCAGTTTCTACTTGGCCTGTTGTTGAATTGCCTGAAAGAGTGAGATCAAGGAAATCTATACTGTTCTGTTTTATAGTCATAGTAAATTTTAGATTGAAATAGTTTTTGTTCATGTACTCAAAGAACTGTGATAGCTCTGACTGTGATCCTTTCCAGATAAATAGTAGATCGTCGATGTATCGCCCATACCAAGCGATACATCGACGAAATGGATTGTTCTCGCCATATATGTTATTATCTTCCAATGATACCATATATATATTGGCATAAGATGGGGCAAAGCGTGACCCCATCGCTGTTCCTTGTCACTGTAAGTAAAACGTATCCTCAAACATAAAAAAGTTGTGAGTGAGGAGGAAATCTGCCACATCTACTAAAAACTGTATCAGGTTTGTAGAGTAATCACTATATTTTTCAAGTGTTTGTTTCAGTGACCCAATCCCCATATTATGGGGAATACATGAGTATAGAGAGTTAACGTCCATGGTTGCCCAGGTGAAATTAGGGTGCCATTGTATTTGTGCCATTTGCCTCAGGAAATCTGTGGTGTCCTGTAGGAAGCTTTTTTGCTGCCTCACTATAGGTTGTAAGTAAATGTCCAACCATTCCGATAGCCCCTCATTGAGGCTACCTATACTCGAGACAATTGGGCGTCCCGGAGGGTTGACTAGATTTTTGTGCACTTTAGGTAAATAATAGAACACTGGGGTAACGGGATCACTGTTAAACAGATACTCAATCTCTGTATCATTGAGTATCCCCAAAAACTCTCCAGTGTCCAACAGACTCTTAAGTTGTGTTTGAAATTTCTGAGTTGGATTGCCGGGCAGCTGTACATAAGTGCTCCTGTCTAGGATTTGTCTTTCCACCTCTCTAATATAGTCTGGTTTGTTAAGGAGGACAACCGCCCCTTCCTTGTCCGCTTGCTTTATAACAATATCCCTACTGTCTTTAAGATTCAAAAGGGCCTTCTTTTGTTTTGGAGATAGGTTGAAGGTGGCTCGGATGTTGTGTTCTCTAATTGACTTATTAAGATGACTAAGTTCTCTCTCTATTGCTTTTTGGAAAATGTTGGTTTCAATGGTCCTGCTGTTAATAGGATAAAACTTAGATTTCTTTCTTAGCATCGTTTTTACAGTGTCTACGGTGCCTATATCATTGTGACATCTTTCTGCTTCTAGATCTTGGAGAGTGTGCAGACCACATTTTTTGTTTTGTTTGTCCTTTCGTTGTTTACGTACCTCCTTTTTGGTCTCGTTTTATTGTTCAATAAAGCACTTTATTATATCGCTTACTGGAGTGGAGTGCACATCATCTTTTCGCCCATTTTCCTGTTCTCAGTTGCCTGTCCTGTTTCAGCTGCCAGTCTCCACTACCAGTCCTGTCAGAGAATTCCGTCCAGTTCATAGTTATGCATCGTGAGGTGCAGACAGATCCCACACCCTGCCCTGCAACGAGGCTCCTCCTTGGTCTGTTATCCCAGGGTGTGACAGAATGCAAAGGCCATAATAAAGGAGCCCGCAGGGATAACATCTGTGTTAGAATTCTTGGCTGAATGCATGCTGGAGATGTGTAAAGATTCTGCTTGAGAGTAATGCTAGCAGTACTGGAGTTGTGAAGTCCAAGACTGTGAGTGCATAAGAAAATCACAAAGAAAAGCTTTAAACACGAACCCCTCACTAAAGAGGAAAAGCCAGTCTTTTTCCCAGATAAGTGAACCTGGGAAAGGGTAAATCTGAAACACCTAGAAACCCTTAAGCTCCCACGCCTTATCGGTTTCCCGATGGAGAAAATTCACCTTAGCTACCCCCTAAAACACTTGAATAAACACAAGGACACTTGCATACGGTGGCAAATCGAAGTCACTTATTATAACAAAGGAAAAGGGGGGGAGTCCCCCAAACCAAATGCGGCACCCCCTACCACCTGGAGACAGCTGCGCTGAGCCCCACCTCTCTGCAGCGCACGTGGCGGCCGGTCCAGCCTGCACTGGCCGCCTTCCCTGGCTTAACCAATTGTCAAACCCCGCTGGGGTATCCAGGGGCAGCCAGTAACGTCCCCTGGCCTTGAACCCCCCCCTTTCTGGAGGCCCGTGAGCACCCCCAATTCACGTGCTCCCACGCGGCTGCCTGGGTACGTCACTCCACAGGACACAGCCATGGGCCTATCACCGCCCACCATGTTTTTGCATTCTGCAGTCGCCATAACCGTGCCCCAGCGGCGGGCTCGACCACACAATCGGTTCCCGCCTTTGTATCCACAACCAACCGGCTGGCTACGCTTCCTCCGCATGGGCCTGACCACACCGTCAGTACCCAAATCGCGCCCATCTCAACCTGCAGGATGTTTTTGCTATCCCCAGAAGTAGTGAGTGCCGCATTACTGCCACCAAGAGGGACTCCCACTAGCCACTCTTGACGCCACCAACTAGGCCAACCGCCTTTCTAGCGCCTAATGTAAACTTTTGTTGCATAGATACGATCCCATGTCTGACAAATATCATGCCCATACAGACCAGTATAGCTTTGGCTGCAGGAGCTCGTGCTGAACCACCCAACCCTCATGGGAGAGAACAAAGTTCCTTAAGGCCCTGTTTAGCCTCTTCCTAACACGGTGTACTGCACAAATATGGTGTGAACCTTGCCAGACCCTTCTAGGGATAACATTGGACCCCACCAGTGTAACCCCTGCCACCTCTGCAGTATTATATCTGCCTCCTCTTTGACATCAAATGATGATTAATACATTTCAAAACAACCCTTGCTGACTCTTGCCAGACTTTGGGCTAATGTACTTTTTAATTGGCATTAGTGCTCCCTTTGCCCAGCCTCCGTATGTGCCCCCTGGCTTTTTACATCAACTGCAGCCATCGCTGCTGTGCAATATGGAATGAGTATGTTCCAAAACACCAAGGTCCAAACCGAAATTCAACTATAACTTTGCACAGCATCAATTTAAATTTGGAACTGGGTAAGGGGGGCCCTGCTACTGTGAAAAAATGGGCCCTTGATGTTAGGCCTCCCTGCCAAGTAATTCTTAACAGTAATAACTGGGCCTAATGCATTACCCTCCTTTAGACGGCCATTCTCCCTTCCTGATCAGTCTTTGACCTATGACCACTGCAGTCTCTCGCTGAACATTATTTGCCTGTAATGCTGCCATGAACATATCTTTGGACTGTGCTACCAACTCACCTATTCTGAAAGCCCCTTTATAAACCACGACCAAAGCTGCTGTGTGAAAGAGACTCACACTGCCCTGTGCAGACTATAGGAAAAGCTTGTAACAGGCTTTCCACCCTTGCTCCTCCTAAAGGAGCCTTCTATGTAACTTCTCCTGGGCTTTCTTTAATTCCCACTGTATTCATACACCTGAAGGTGCAGAGAGGCTTATTATACAGTAATATCGCCGCCCCGGAGGGGAGCTTGGGGACTGCAGGAGAGGAATGCAGACTTTTGTGTAATTACTCTCACTGAAGCCACTGAATTTTAGCAGCCCCTGTGAAATCATTTTCACTGTAAAACTGCAGGAGAATTAAAATTTGTTTTACAGTAACATTTAAGTGCCTTTCACGTGTCAAACATACAGATAATAAACTAACAGGAACTGCTCCTATAAAGATCATACACACAAACAACCACTTCTATCTACTGTGTCTCTTCCAATTCACCAGAACAATAGTAACTTGACATTCAAGTTATCAGATACAGGACTCTTAACATCTGTAGATAATGTAAATACAGCAGACAATCACTGTGTATGTCTGGCTATAATCCAATCTTCCCATCCCAGTCTAATATACAGCCCTGTCATCAAAGGAAGATAACTAGTGTTGAGCGAACCCGAACCGCACTGTTTGGGTTCGTACCGGACATTACGGTGTCCGTGCTACGAACCCGAACATTTCACTGTATGTCTGTGTTGGAGTTCGATGTTCGGCCATAAACCGAAAGTCTTTAAACCGAAAGTCATTTGGTTTATAGACTTTCAGTTTATAGAATAGCCAATAGCATTACATGTATTCTATAAGCCGAATGTCTATAAACCGAAAGACATTCGGTTTATAGACTATCGGTTTTTAGAATACATGTAATGCTATTGCTATTCTATAAACCGAAATAGAGTCCCCATTCATACGAATAGGTCAATTGACCTATTCGTATGAATGGGGACTATTTCGGTTTATAGAATAGCCAATAGCATTACATGTATTCTATAAACCGAATGTCGTTTGGTTTATAGACTTTCGGAATATAGAATAGCATAGAATTACATGTATTCTATAAACCAAACGTTGTTCGGTTTATAGACTTTCGGCTTATAGAATACAAGTAATGCTATTGGCTATCTATAAATCGAACTAGAGTCCCCATTCATAAGACTTTCTTATGAATGGGGACTCTAGTTAGGTTTATAGAAAGCCAATAGTATTACATGTATTCTATAAACCAAAAGTCTATAAACCGAACGTAGTTTGGTTTATAGAATACATGTAATTCTATGCTATTCTATAAACCGAAAGTCTATAAACCGAACGACATTCGGTTTATAGAATACATGTAAAGCTATTCTTATGAATGGGGATTCTATTTCAGTTTATAGAAAGCCAATAGAACATGGATTCCATAAGCTGAACGTCGGGTCCCCATTGACTTCAATGGGGTTCGGGTTCGGGGTCAAGTTCGACCCCGAACCCGGACTTTTTTCCAAAGTTCGTCCGAACCCGCCGAACCCGAACATCCAGGTGTCCGCTCCACACTAAAGATAACCTCCAGCCTCTGCCCAGCTCCAATCCCAAGTACTAAAATTACTGGACTAGACTCCTTTGTATGCAAATGTAGATAACACCCTATGACTAGATCAGAGATATGACGATTAGATGATACAGTGGATATACAAAGTCTACACAACCCTGTTAAAATGTCAGGTTTTGTGCTGTAAAAAAATGAGACAAAGATAAATAATTTCAGAACTTTTTCCACCTTTAATGTGTCCTATAAACTGTACAACTCAATTGAAAAATAAACTGAAATCTTTTAGGTAGAGGGAAGAAAAAAATATAAAAATAAAATAATGTGGTTGCATAAGTGTGCACACCCTTCAACTAATACTTTGTTGAAGCACCTTTCAGGATCTCCTGTGCACAGCCCTCTTCAGATCACCCCACAGATTTTCAATCGGATTCAGGTCTGGGCCATTCCAAAACTTTAATCTTCTTCTGGTGAAGCCATTCCTTTGTTGATTTGGATGTATGCTTTGGGTCGTTGTCATACTGAAAGATGAAGTTCCTCTTCATGTTCAGCTTTCTAGCAGTCGCCTGAAGGTTTTGTACCAATATTGACTGGTATTTGGAAATGTTCATAATTCCCTCTATCTTAACCAAGTTCCAGCTGAAGAAAAACAGCCCCAAAGCATGATGCTGCCACCACCATGCTTCACTGTGGGTACGGTGTTCTTTTGGTGATGTGCAGTGTTGTTTTTGCGCCAAACATATCTTTTGGAATTATGGCCAAAAAGTTCAACCTTGGTTTCATCAGACCATAACACCTTTTCCCACATGCTTTTGGGAGACTTCAGATGTGTTTTTGCAAAATGTAGCATGGCTTGGATGTTTTTCTTCGTATGAAAAGGCTTTCGTCTTGCCACTCTACCCCATAGCCCAGACATATGATGAATACGGGAGATTGTTGTCACATGTACCACACAGCCAGTACTTGCCAGATATTCCTGCAGCTCCTTTAATGTTGCTGTAGGCCTCTTGGTAGCCTCCCAGATCAGTTTTCTGCTCGTCTTTTCATCAATTTTGGAGGGAGCTCCAGTTCTTGGTAATGTCACTGTTGTGCCATATTTTCTCCACTTGATGATGACTGTCTTAACTTTGTTTCAGGGTATATCTAATGCCTTGGAAATCCTTTTGTACCCTTCTCCTGACCGATACCTTTTAACAATGAGATCCCTCTGATGCTTTGGAAGCTCTCTGTGGACCATGGCTTTTGCTGTGGGATGCGACTAAGAACATTTCAGGAAAGACCAACTAGAGCATCTGAACTTTATTTGGGGTTAATCAGGCACTTTAAATGATGGCAGGTGTATGCTGACTCCTATTTAACATGATTTGGAATGTGATTGATTAATTCTGAACACAGCTACATCCCCAGTTATAAGAGGGTGTGCACACTTATGCAACCACATTTTATTTTTATATTTTTTCTTCCCTCTCTCTAAAAGATTTCAGTTTGTTTTTCAATTGAGTTGTACAGTTTATAGGTCACATTAAAGGTGGAAAAAGTTCTGAAATGATTTATCTTTGTCTCATTTTTTTACAGCACAGAAACCTGACATTTTAACAGGGGTGTGTAGACTTTTTATATCACTTTATGTTTATAGCAACAAATCACACAGCATTTTTAATTACAGAGACCCTCAGTATGAGGCCCCCTTTGCTCTATTACATCTCCTAAATGTTACAAAACCAAGACTGACTAAAAGCAGCCCAGCCTGTCTGCTAATACACGTTAATCATGTTGCAAACATAAATCCCCTGCTTGTAATATTAATTTCTCATGTTTACATAAGAGGAGACATGATACAAGTATTCTCATATTATAAAAAAAATATTCTTTTTTTTTTTTGTGCACATTGGTACAATGGTTAGAACCAGAGAGTGGCAGAAATCCCAGCCATGTGACCAAACAGTATTTCACCAGAGGGGGTAGTACATACCTAGCATGACCCTCCAGTAGAGGAAACACACAAATATTATGATATGAGTATTGTCATATTACCCAGGCCATACTTGAAAACAAGAGAAACACTTGCCATAAAATAATGGGAAGTATTTCCTGCAAATGAAACACTGTTTGGAGCTAGAATGTGTTAGAAATCCCAGCAATGTGATAACACACTATTTTACTAAAGGGGTAGTAGATCTCTGAAATAACCTTCCAGTAGAGGAAGAACATCATCATTATGCTACAAGTATTCCCATATTATCATGCTGATAAAGGAAGTACTTTTTGTGCAAAGGTACACTGCTTATAGCTAGAAAATGGTAGAATTCAAAGCGATGTGACAACACACTATTTTGCTAAAGGTGTGAAGTAGATACCCGGAATAACCTTCCAGTAGAGGAAGCACATTTATTATTATGCTACAAGTATTCCCATATTACTAGTTATTATCATGCTGATAAGGGAAGTGCTTTTTGTGCAAAAGTACACTGCTTATAGCTAGAAGATGGTAAAATTCAAAGCAATGTGACAACACCCTATCTTACTAAAGGGGTAGTAGATACAAGAAATAATTCCTCAGTAGAGGAAGCAAATAAATATGATGTAGAGACACCAGAGAATAATAATAAAGATAAGGTAGAAAGGGTCTCTGGAGTGAAGAGACTAATGCTTATTGCTCCTGCTTGGAGATTAATCTGGTAATATTGTTCAGGTATTGACTTTTTACTTTTGAAAATTGAAAACTTCCCAGCACTTGCCTCATCAAAGAATAGAACCGTGTATCTACTAACAGGTATCAAGCCCACACTGACATTATGATATGGCAACTAATTACCCCAAATTAGAAATTACCAATATTTGCAAAAACTTAACCTTTGGGGTTAAAAAATAAAAACCTAATCTAATAAAATACGTGTGGGGGAAGTCATGTGGTGAAGTAACAGGGGGGGGGGGGGGGGGGCACATAACCAGGTACAGCAAGCAACTACTCCACCCTCACAAGTTATGTAAAAGGAAACCATACACCCCCATCCCAGAAAAACCAAAAAACTATATGCTCACAAAGGACCAAAATTCTGAATATCAAATGTAAAACCGAAGTGCAATAATGAAATGGCATAAAACCTGATTCTGCTAATGTACTTATCTGGTGATTTTGATTGGGTCGTGTCTTCTGTCTGTGATGGTCCATGTGATGCTGCAGTTTTGGTTTCTGTTGCATGGTTTTCATCCACTTCAACACCCAATCTATGTGGCAGTATGATGAGAATATTTAGATATATGACAATGATTTCCAGGCACAAGAGCCCCTATTAACAAATATAATTGGGTAGAAAAACCAACCCAAAGTATTACATACTGAGAGGGTACAGAATAATAGAGGTAGAGCAGAGATGGAGTGTAATACAATGAAGATCATAAAGTATTACATACTAAGAGGGTACAGAATAATAGAGGTTGAGCAGAGATGGAGTAATACAATGAAGATCATAAAGTATTACATACGGAGAGGGTACAGAATAATAGAGGTAGAGCAGAGATGGAGTGTTAATACAATGAAGATCACAAAGTATTACATACTGAGAGGGTACAGAATAATAGAGGTAGAGCAGAGATGGAGTGTTAATACAATGAAGATCACAAAGTATTACATACGGAGAGGGTACAGAATAATAGAGGTTGAGCAGAGATGGAGTAATACAATGAAGATCATAAAGTATTACATACTGAGAGGGTACAGAATAATAGAGGTAGAGCAGAGATGGAGTGTTAATACAATGAAGATCACAAAGTATTACATACTGAGAGGGTACAGAATAATAGAGGTAGAACAGAGATGGAGTGTAATACAATGAAGATCACAAAGTATTACATACTGAGAGGGTACAGAATAATAAAGGTAGAGCAGAGATGGAGTGTTAATACAATGAAGATCACAAAGTATTACATACTGAGAGGGTACAGAATAATAGAGGTAGAGCAGAGATGGAGTGTAATACAATGAAGTATTACATACGGAGAGGGTACAGAATAATAGAGGTAGAGCAGAGGTGGAGTGCTAATACAATGAAGATCACAAAGTATTACATACTGAGAGGGTACAGAATAATAGAGGTAGAACAGAGATGGAGTGTAATACAATGAAGATCACAAAGTATTACATACTGAGAGGGTACAGAATAATAAAGGTAGAGCAGAGATGGAGTGTTAATACAATGAAGATCATAAAGTATTACATACGGAGAGGGTACAGAATAATAGAGGTAGAGCAGAGATGGAGTGTTAATACAATGAAGATCACAAAGTATTACATACTGAGAGGGTACAGAATAATAGAGGTAGAGCAGAGATGGAGTGTAATACAATGAAGTATTACATACGGAGAGGGTACAGAATAATAGAGGTAGAGCAGAGGTGGAGTGCTAATACTGTGAAGATCAGAAAGTATTACATACGGAGAGGGTACAGAATAATAGAGGTAGAGCAGAGATGGAGTAATACAATGAAGATCATAAAGTATTACATACTGAGAGGGTACAGAATAATAGAGGTAGAGCAGAGATACAGTGTTAATACAATGATCACAAAGTATTACATACAGAGAGGGTACAGAATAATAGAGGTAGAGCAGAGATGGAGTGTTAATACAATGAAGATCACAAAGTATTACATACGGAGAGGGTACAGAATAATAGAGGTAGAGCAGAGATGGAGTGTTAATACAATGAAGATCACAAAGTATTACATACGGAGAGGGTACAGAATAATAGAGGTAGAGCAGAGATGGAGTGTTAATACAATGAAGATCACAAAGTATTACATACGGAGAGGGTACAGAATAATAGAGGTAGAGCAGAGATGGAGTAATACAATGAAGATCATAAAGTATTACATACTGAGAGGGTACAGAATAATAAAGGTAGAGCAGAGATGGAGTGTTAATACAATGAAGATCACAAAGTATTACATACTGAGAGGGTACAGAATAATAGAGGTAGAGCAGAGATGGAGTGTTAATACAATGAAGATCACAAAGTATTACATACGGAGAGGGTACAGAATAATAGAGGTAGAGCAGAGATACAGTGTTAATACAATGATCACAAAGTATTACATACGGAGAGGGTACAGAATAATAGAGGTAGAGCAGAGATGGAGTGTTAATACAATGAAGATCACAAAGTATTACATACGGAGAGGGTACAGAATAATAGAGGTAGAGCAGAGATGGAGTGTTAATACAATGAAGATCACAAAGTATTACATACTGAGAGGGTACAGAATAATAGAGGTAGAGCAGAGATGGAGTGTAATACAATGAAGTATTACATACGGAGAGGGTACAGAATAATAGAGGTAGAGCAGAGGTGGAGTGCTAATACTGTGAAGATCAGAAAGTATTACATACGGAGAGGGTACAGAATAATAGAGGTAGAGCAGAGATGGAGTGTTAATACAATGAAGATCACAAAGTATTACATACGGAGAGGGTACAGAATAATAGAGGTAGAGCAGAGATGGAGTGTTAATACAATGAAGATCACAAAGTATTACATACGGAGAGGGTACAGAATAATAGAGGTAGAGCAGAGATGGAGTGTTAATACAATGAAGATCACAAAGTATTACATACGGAGAGGGTACAGAATAATAGAGGTAGAGCAGAGATGGAGTGTTAATACAATGAAGATCACAAAGTATTACATACTGAGAGGGTACAGAATAATAGAGGTAGAGCAGAGATGGAGTGTAATACAATGAAGTATTACATACTGAGAGGGTACAGAATAATAGAGGTAGAGCAGAGGTGGAGTGCTAATACTGTGAAGATCAGAAAGTATTACATACTGAAAGGGTGGAGGATGCAAGGAAGAATCTCCCAGCAGAAATGATAGCGATAGACCAGTTATTGAAATAACTAATTACTGAGAGTGGGAGAATAAACTTCCCCAGAGGAATACAGAGAAGGCTTTGGCCATAAAATAGATAAACTGAAATCCATCAGCCCAGTGGGACAGAGTAAAATCAGACAAGGGAAGAGAAGGTTGCCCTGAGCAGTCTGGGAGCCAGAACTGCGTTACCCGCCGCCAAAGGATCTTGGTGGTGTAGTGTTGCTCCTCAGCCTTCCTTGGTGTCACTTGGTTCTCTTGCATGGCTGGCACAGCCCAGATTTCATATCCTGATGTTTTATGGATTCTGACTTAACCTCCTGTGATAGAACCTGTGAAACAAAAAAGAACAGAGGTTATAATGAGTTAACTCTGCAGATTCCAGTTAACATAGGAATTATTTAAACCTGCAGCTTATAGCACTCAGTGCCTTTGCATTGCTTTGGTTTCTGCCTGTGATAGTGCCTTGTGCTTGCGTTCCTGAGTTCTTTCGTTGATATTTTGTTGCCAATTCCTGATAAGTTCTGACCACATCTGTTTGCTGCCTGTCCTGACCTGTTTGCCTGCCTTCACTACGTTTTGTTTGCTGCCAGTCTCGACCCTTGCCCGTTTGACTATTCTCCTGTCTGATCCCTTGGTACCTTCGCCTTGATCCTTCACCTCTGGTCCTGTCTCCTGTTGGGTTGGTTACTATTCGGTATCCTTGTATTGACAGAGTGCAAAAGTCCTGGGGGAAAGAAGCCTGTGGTTCAACCATAGGGTGGATTTCCTTCAGGCAGAATAATTCTGTTGCAATAACCTGTACCTATTTCTGCACAGTGGTTCCAACTTCGTACCAGATCTATACAGTTTTTACAGGCCTGCTCTGAAAGCCGCCTGTCCAGTCTCTCTATCCTGTTCTCAGTTGCCTGTCCTGTTTCAGATGACCAGTCTCCACTACCAGTCCTGTCAGAGAATTCCGTCAAGTTCATAGTTTTGCATCGTGGGGTGCAGACAGATCCCACACCCTGCCCTGCAACGAGGCTCCTCCCTTGTCTGTTATCCCAGGTTGTGACAGAAGGGCTGAGGAGAACGAGGCAGCTTACATCAGGAGGAGAATGGGCACACTAGAATAGCGGCCACTAGAGGCTGAAGAGGAAACAGCCACAAACACAGAATAACTGTGACACAGCCCCCCTTCTAAGGGGTGAACTACGGGCGCTCCAAATGCTGCTGAAAGGACCCCCAAAACAGGAAACAAAAATACACACTAGTCAAAGCATGGAAACTAGACAGGAATCTACTCTTACCACATAGCATTTGTTCATAAACTTGCAGGTATTGCTGTCTTACAATAGCAAAGGTACAATCTGGTGGCAGATCACCTGCAGTACTGTCATAAGGGTTAAAAAAGCTCAGGAACGCAAGCACAATGCACTATCACAGGCAGCAACCAGAGCAATGCAAAGGCACTGACTGCCATAAGCTGCAGGTTTAAATAGGGAAGGGCTGAGGATAACAAGGAAGCTATCAACAGGAGGAGAACACTAGAATAGCGGCCACTAGAGGCTGAAGAGGAAACAGCTCTGCGGGGGACCTGGATCCCAGTCTTATAGTCTGACCTCGATTTGAGGTCAGACTATAAGACAACCTCAATTATAATTATAATGGGCTTCGCAACCACATTCCACTAAATAAACCACATATGTTGTGTTACAGTTAATAAAACTCTTAACTTTGTATGTTTTTCCTGTACTATTAGATTTGAATTCCATCCTTTTTCTAATTTGATGGGTACATGCGTTACATGACCCACATTTAAAAAACCCATTTACCTTATTATTAATAAGCCAGCTTGATCCATTTGCTTTAGGAATTGTTTTGATAACACTAGGGGCCAGCTTTGACTTTAAGTTCGGTGCTTTCTTAAAAATGACCATCGGTTTATTTTGTTGTATGGGGGCAAGTATATCTTCTCCCTGGACAACATTCCAATGTTTGTATAGAATCTTTTTTATTTGGGGAGCCGCTATATTGTACTTGTAGATAAAGGACATGCCGTAGTCTTTGGTTTTCTGTCCCTTATCCTATGGTTGAGCATATCGGTTCTATCCATTATTTCTATTTCATATTCAGCTTTATCTTATAGTTCTACTTTGTAGTTCTTTTGACTGAATCTGTCCTTTAGGATCTTGGTTTGTTCTTTGAATACATTGATGTCACTGCGGTTCCTCCTGATTCTTCTAAGTTGGCCCTTAGGATATTGTTTAGCTAACTGGGGTGATGGCAACTCCTTCTGTCTATGAAATTATTACTGTCGACTTTTTTGAAAAAGGTTTTGGTTTTAAGGAGGCCATCCTCGACATAAAAATGTATGTAAAAAATCAATGGTTTTAGTGCTATGTGCAAAAGTGAATTTAAGATTATGGTCGTTCTCATTTAGATTCCAATTCTCGCCATAAAAAAATAATGTCATCTATGTATCTTCTCCAAAGAACCAGGTTTGCATCTCTCACATATAGTGACTCCCAAAGGTCCATAAATAAATTTGCATAACTTGGCGCAAACCTGGTCCCCATGGCTGTCCCACACCTCTGCAAGTAAAAGAATTCCTCAAAATAGAAATAATTATAGTTTAAAATGAAGTCTATTGACTATAATGAATCTGGATTCTGTGGTATCCATCATATCATCTCCATTGAGAGTATGTCTAATTGCATCTATTATGGTTGACTCCTTGTTCTTTCCCCTTGTCTAAGATGTTATTAAGAACAGTTTGACATTTAGAAGTGGGGTCTCCTTGTAGTTTCTGATAGGTCACCTCGTAACACAGAAGCCTATTAGCCTCTTTCAGGTACCCATCTCTGCTCATCATGACCACCCCTCCTCCCTTATCTGCAGGTCTATTGATAATGGATGGATTTTCTTTTCAACTCCTTAGTAAACCTGTAGCTCAAAACCAAAAAAGTTAATTGTTGGTTTTTAGCGATTTCAGTATTGATTGGCTGAATTCTATACATAATACATCATGTTCACTGTTTAAGGCTCCCCACACAGAAAAAATGAATTGTAGTCATTTGCCTTTCAGTTTTATTAATCAACATCTCAATAAACTAAAAGTGAAATACCTGTCTGGACCAGATCAAATCCCAGCAATGTTGCTGAAGCTCAGTGTTCCAGCAATTGCTAATCCTGTTGCAACCTTAATCAATGAATATCTGTATTGTCACAAATCTTGGAGAAATGTGTTCACACGCAATTATGTGTGTACTATTAACAATCAAACTAACCACAGATCAATCAGGTCTAAACGTTTACAATGACATCCAAACTGTCATGGAACAAAGATACCTTACTGGGGCCTTGACTTTGCCAAAGCGTTTGACTCAACAGACACAGGCATCTCATTGCAAAAAATTAAATACTCCGGTATTGGTGACTATCCGCTAACCTGGCTACAATCATTTATATCGGATCGATCACAATATGTCTCCATTTTTTATGATAGCGACTCCGTATTTCTCCTAGTCACGAGTGGAGTACCCCATGGCTCCATACTCGGCCCCCTACTACATTATTCACAATTGATTTGTCTTACCGTCTGCAAAGCCTCAACTGCACAAAAATACTCAGATAACACCATAACCTACACTAGCAAGCCAACTCTACCACAGTTTGAGGCTGTGCTCCAGGACCAGTACACAGAGGTAGAAAAGTGGATCACAGATAAACTTTTTTTTAAACACTGACAAAACTGTCTTAATGCTTTTTGGAACACTACCTAAACTACAAAATCCAAATATATGCATCAGGACAAAATCTAACTGACCAGACCATTATTTTAAATATCTAGGTATGTGGCTAGACCACAATCTTTTGGCCTCCACACTGAAAAACTCTAATCAAAAATTCATCCAAAACTAAGTGCCCTGTACAGAAACAAATCCTACCTAAGCCCTTCAGTAAAGAAACAGATTGTACAATAAATGCTAATGCTACTGACTTAATTTGTGGATTTGTCAGGAATAGTGCTCCAATGGAAAGGGACCCAGAGCACCCATTGATGGTATAAAGGAGATCAATGTGCACAAAGGAGTAGCAGGGCATGGTGCAGGGTAACCAAACTCCTCAGAAGCAGAAAAACCCTGCAGACTTCCTGGAGAAGACACGAAGGATAGCACTGGAGAGTAGTATGAAGGATATTGCAGGCTGAGACAGGCAGGCTAAACAGAGAGAGGAGAGCTGAGACAGGCTAGAAGAGAACAGAATAAGTATTACAGGGCTAAGGAGTAACTTGACAGAACTGGGACTGCACATAATCAAGGACCAAAAGCAGAGTACTGAAGCAAAAGCAGAACTGAAACATACATGAGCAGGGCAAAGCAGAAACCTTAGGGTAATAAATAATACAGAGATACAGACATAAATACAAGAACTAGCCTAGAACACTAAGATAGTAAATAGTAAGGGTGAAGATCACCTGATGGCCATATTATGATGAACTTGCCAACCAGCTTTAAGGTTCCTCGCAATATGGCAAGTCCTAGCACTATACCTGTCTATTATAACTAAATAAAATAACTACCGTATTTGCTCGAATATAAGATGACCCTGATTGTAAGACTATACCCCCTAACTTTGGATATTCCTTTAGGAAAAAAACTAAAAACCTGAATATAAGACTACCCTATAGGAAAAAGTTTAACTTGTATATATTCACATGTAAATTGCTTTTTCATATTTAATAAAAATTATGATATATGAAAAATGCATTTCTTGTTTTTAGTTCCTTTTATGTGCCAATGCTGCCCCTACCCCCAGACTTGCTCAATGGTCTCTCTCTCCCCCCTCCCTCCAACGCTGCCTCTCCCCCCCCCCCCCTATGTTGCCTCTCTCTCTCCCCCCTCCTTCACCCCAACAATGCCTCTCTCCCCCTCCCTCTCCCAAACAATGCATCTCTCTCTCCCCCTCCCTCCCCAATGATGCTTCTCTCTCCCCCTCCCTCACTCCCCCAATGATGCCTCTCTCACCCTTCCTCCCTCCCACGATGCCTCTCTCTCCCCATTTCTGCTCCCCAAGATGCCTTTTTCTCCTCCCTCCTGTTGCCTCTCTCACTGGTGGCTAGAGGTTATAGCCGGGGAGTGTCAGACATCCTCCATGCTGCCCGAAACTTCCGTCTATTATAAAGGACAGCTGTTGGTCATAATAGACGGAAGTGTCGGGCAGCATGGAGGATGTCTGCACGTATCGTGGACCTGGATCGATCCCTGTCTTATAGTTAGACCTCGATTTGAGGTCACACTAGAAGACGCTCTTGAATATAAGACAGGGGCTTTTTCAGGGGCACATTATTTAGGAGTAGAGAAATAAGTTAAAAGGAAAACCAGGAACAAATCAGAGGAATACACATGGCAAAACATGCAAAGAGTAAAAGCAAGCATAAAACATAATATGAAGGCGAAACAAAGATCATAAGGGGACAAAGTGATTATAAAAGGGACACGGCGAGAATAAATGGACACCGCTAGAAGGGAAAACAGGAAGACACTAGATACAGAATAATCAGCCTGTGTGAGCCTCACATAGAAGATCCTGACATACCCCCTTTCTTAAATACTGACCTCCTGGCATGATCAGCACTACTGCTTAGCTGTATAACTTCTTCAGAGAGCCAAAACAAGGATTCAGGGAACAGAAGTAATAAACGTACAGATTCCCTGGTCAGATGAAGGTCCCCTCTGTAGCAGGGTATCAGGCACAGGACTTGGTCCAACTCCAGAACATGCATGGGTCAGAAAAAAGATTCTAGGTACTGCGACTCTGTAACATTGCCTGTTATCAGTGGCGGACTAAGTTTAAAACAGTTTAGACCTGGGGCACGCCAGCCAATAGCAACCCTCTAATGCAGCCCACTGGATATGGAGGTGCGGCCCGTCTGCAGCGGTAACTGCACCACCGCACCTGAGACTGCGTTAGTGCTGCATAATCCCTCCCTCCTCGACCCTGCAAGTGACATCATGCGCTAGGGTCAGAGAGCGGGAAGACACCAAGGGACAGCATGAAGAACTGTCCCATCTAAAGTCAAACCCCGCAGACCAGTAAAAGAAAATAAATCTCCATGTGGGTGTAGGTGTATAGGTGTGTGTGTGTGTGCAAGTGTCTGTATAAGAGTGTGTGTGTGTAAGTATGTCTGTGTGTAAGTGTGACTGTGTGTGTGTGTGTAAGTGTGACTGTGTGTGTGTGTGTAAGTGTGACTGTGTGTGTGTGTGTAAGTGTGACTGTGTGTGTGTAAGTGTGACTGTGTGTGTGTAAGTGTGACTGTGTGTGTGTGTAAGTGTGACTGTGTGTGAGTGTGACTGTGACCGTGTGTGAGTGTGACTGTGACCGTGTGTGAGTGTGACTGTGACCGTGTGTGAGTGTGTGTATAAGTGAGAGTCTCTCTGTTTAAGTGTGTCTGTATGTAAGTGTGAGTCTGTGTGTGAGTCTGTGTGTGTACATGTGACTGTGTGTGTATAAGTGTGAGTCTGTGTGTAAGTGTGAGCCTGTGTAAGTGAGAATCTGTAAGTGAGAATCTGTAAGTGAAAATCTGTAAGTGAAAATCTGTAAGTGAAAATCTGTAAGTGAAAATCTGTAAGTGAAAATCTGTAAGTGAAAATCTGTGTGTGTGTGTGTCACTCTGTGTGTGTAAGTGTGAGTGAGTCTGTAAATGTGTGTTTGTATGTCTGTGAGTCAACTTCCATGCACACACTCACACTTACACACAGACTCACACAGTCTGTGTGTAAATGTGACTCTGTGCATGTCTGTGTGTGTGTGTATGTGCATGTAAGTGTGACTGTGTGTGAAGTGTGAGTATTACCAAATGCTCTAGGTACGCCCAGTGGTGGGATTCAAACATTTTAGTAACCAGTTCCGACTTTCAAGCATGGTGTAATACTTTTTTCTCTAATGTCAAACAAAATAAAATAAAAGCTACTTGCTTTTTGCTAAACAGCAAAACATTTTCTACAATTTATTTAATGTGGGTTATTTAAAGTGAAATCAAAGTTAATTTCAAATTTAAGGCCA